>JAJJWX010004071.1:0-600000 GCA_023529315.1 Papaver bracteatum | reverse complement strand
CGACATCTTCCCAAAGCCTGGCGAATAATATAAACTCAAATAAGATCAGCCAACAGAGATCTTGCATGTGAACCTTAGTTGTCTTCTATTGATGTATTTGCCTATATAAGGGTTCAAAAATAATGGAGAGAGAGAGATCAGTAGAGGGAGAAATACTAAATGAAAAAGTGGGGGTCTAACAACCTCACCCAACATTTTGATTAGCAATCTGTATGGACTAACTCTATTATACTTTTAAGAGAATCAACTAGACAGTCAAACTTAATCTCAATAAAAAGTATATCAAGGAGTTAATATCTCGATCTCTTGATTTGATCTATACTCAAACAAATAGAAATATGTGAGTCTTTATCAAATACAAGAGATATAAACTTGGATGGTACCAATGACCAATATCCAAGGATCAATCAATTTCCAATCAACAACCAAAGGTTGGATTTCATAATTGATCGATACAACACACAACCTGTGATATTTCAATTATATAACAAAATATAATGTGGAATAGAAATAACACAGACACCAGAAATTTTGTTAAAGAGAAAACTGCAAATGCAGAAAACCTCTGGTACCTAATCAAGATTGAACACCATACTGTATTAAGCCGCTAAAAACACTAGCCTACTACAAACTAACTTCGATCTGGACTGTAGTTGAACCCTAATCAATCTCACACTGATTCAAGGTATAGTTGTGCTCCTTACGTCTCTGATCCCAGCAGGATGTTACGCACTTGACTTGATTTCCTTAGCTGACCTCACCCACAACCAAGAGTTGCTATGACCCAAAGTCGAAGACTTGAATAAACAAATCTGTATCACACATAAAAGTCTACGGTAATAGATAAATCTGTCTCCCACAGATAAACCTACGATTTTTGTTCCGTCTTTTGATAAAATCAAGGTGAACAGGAACCAATCGATAACATGGACTTATATTCCCGAAGAACAGCCGAGAATTATCAATCACCTCACAATAATCTTAATTAGGGCTTAACAAGGTTTCGGTTTTTCGCCGGAACTGTACCGAACCAGACCGATTAGGAAGAAACCAAACTGAACCATTTACTAATGGATTGGTTATGGTAAAAAGATTTGAAAACCGACATTACTAGTTCGGTTTTGGTTTGACCCCAAAACCGAACCAAAAACCAATGTAAAACCGGTTATGTTCAACCGTTAGATTAAAACCTAAGATTAATCTACACCCTTCCCTTCGTTTTTCTTAACCCTAGTACTAGATATCATCAACCAATTTTTGAACCTCACTTCAGTTCTCTATTTTTTTCTTCGCCTCCTTCTTCAGTTCACAGAAGAGAACTATCTTCTTCCTAATGATGTCAAGATTTGTTAAAATGAAAAACTTGGAGTTCATGTTTATGTTTTTTGAATTTGTAATGTTTATGCTTTGAACTGTGCTTCTAAACTTGAAATATGAACTATGCTTGTGTTAATTACTGATCGTTGTCATATGCGTCAAAAATAATTACACTTTCTTACTACTCAAAATATAAATATAGCAAGGGCAAGAAAGGATCGATCCCATAGAGAGGTCTAGGTTGTCAATATATTTTCGGTTCCTTATATAAAACACCGGGTATTTTTATGATTTTTATATACTAAAATAAAATAAAAGCAAAACAATAAAAAGTAACACGCAAATCAAGGAAGTGAGAATATTGGTTAAGGATTCATCTTCATTCACAAATATGTTTTCTTCACAATAACTAGAATTGATATTTTAATCTCAACTTTTATCAAAAGCCCTAGAATATCTTGATCGCAAGAATATCCCGTTAATCTCCTTTTGTCATCAACAAACACATTAAAAGATGCGAGTATGAGTTCTATCTAAAATAACAACCTAACGTGTAAAATCACTAATCAAGTTTAATTCCTTAGATGCATTAAGTTCTACGAAATCAAGCCAATCAAAGCAATTGAACGTGGAAAGCGCACCAATTCAATTTAGCAAAGGTTACGATTCACATATGATCATAAGAATATATCACTACAAACTATAATCATATTTATGCTACTTGTATTCAAGGATTATCACTTTTACGTATAATAAACCCTAAACTAGCAATAGATGTGATTAGAAGTTCTACCAATTTTCAACTTGATAAAACAATCAATCAAATCATGTAACTATATTTTCAGAGAATCGTAAACGATAAATATGAGACAAAACTAATATATTGAATCAAAGAATCATGCTTTGTGAAATCAAACTATTCCATAACCAATAATAAAAGCTCATGTTCATGGAGTTCATAACAAGAACAAAGAGAAACCCTATCATGTTCACAAACCCTAGAAACAAAAGTAGAAGATAAGATATGATTTTCCTTCTAAAGATTAGGTTATTCTCTTTTATATGTTTCTCAATTTCCATAAAGGATCAACAGAGCTTTAAATCATCTCCTGCTTCTACCGCATCCACCAACACTAACCATCAACAACACCAGCGTCCCTCAAATTCAATTCCAACATAAACCCAATTGCAGCGAGAACCCAACAATTCATCCTTGCTTCTCAATCCACATCTCAATTTCTTTGTTCATCACCAGACCCCATTAATTCTTCTCATTCCCTAAGTTTCAATCCCTAACTTGATTTCTGCCATTAACAACTCAGCTGGAACCTCAGAAAACCCTAAATTTGAGCTCAATTTTAGCAATTACCACAAACCCATCTCTTCTAATTCTCTGAAATCCTTTTCAAAACCCTAACCTCAATTTTTTCTTCCTCTCTGTACCGCAGCAGACCCATTCCTTCTAATTGCCATCGGATCCCATTTCTGTTCTTCAACAATATCACTACACAGAGAACCCATATTTTCAATTTCTTCTTTCAACTCCCACAACAACCCCAACACTAATTCCTCCTTCTGAATTTTGCTTAATTTTTCAGTAGCAGCGGCTGCTGTTCTCATTTTCAGGCGCAATAAGTGAATGGGTGGAAATAATTAAGAGAAGTCGTTCTTCTAGATTTAGGGTTGGGGTTGGACGGGATTATGACGCCCCACTAAAAATCCACCCCAAATTGGGCACCCCATAGTTTCTTCCTTGGTGCTTTTTAGTACTTCTCCAAACTGACTACCCCTTAACATGTTTCTAGGATGTCTTTAGTACTTCTTTAAAAGAGTTGTAGTCCCTTAACCTTGACTGAACTCCAGATAGTGTCCGCCCAAGAAATGACAATTCTTCCCTTTTTGCTCAAAATACACGGATTCTTCTTCTTCCGCTCCAAATGGCTCCAAAGCACCTAATAAACTCAAAAATAAACATAAGATACATAATTCACATGAAAACTCGCAAAGAAAGCATAAATACTAGATATAAAATTAGGTGTTTATCACACCTATCAAATTCCCCCAGACTTAGACTTTGCTAGTCCTCGAGCAAATCAAACAAAATAATTATAAAACATACATACAACTCCGTCTCATCGAGGCTACGGTCACTTTTAGCATAAATAACAAGCCTTTAAAACCCGAGGTGTCCCTAGTGGACGAGTTATAGTCTTGTGAAGGTTTACAAGAGGTCTGCCTACAAAACCTATATTTCCAACTCCGTCTATTTGTGACAAATCAATGAACGAATCCAAAATGACTACAGGAGGAGGTACCTTGTTCAAATTCAATTAATATATTAGTAAATAAAGCTTTAATTAGATAGTCTAACAAGCCACAATACTCGGAAACTAACAAACCACAATAACAATGAAAAGATTAAGAAGATGGATATAGATGTAGATGTTGGCGAATGTTCACAAGTGATCGTTGTTTCCCATATCTGTCTGAAGGTCACTGCCAAGATGAACCTACGCATCCTATTGGATTGAGCTACTGGTTTGAATTCCACATCAACTCACTGGCATATACAAGGGAACCAGGAGTGACTTTATTCAACCAATATAATACTTTCTTTCTTTCTTTCTTTCTTTCTTTCTTTTCTTTCTTTTTTTTTTTACTTTTTTTCACTTTTTTTTTTTTTTTTTGTGACAACATGATTCAATCTTTTGGATCCAAGCGCATGCTTCTTGTCAGCAAGTATATGATAGTTTCCTTGGATCCTGCATTCCACGCTTGTTTAGGCGACGGAGACAGGGACTACGTTTCACACATACTGCTATTCCCAAGTGTCTTTTTATTCCATTTGGTCTAATTGGTCGGTCTTTTTTTTCTTTTCTTTTATTTTTTTCTATAGTAACTCAATCACTCTACTTCATCCTAGCAGTAATAACACATCGATGTTTAGTGACCTACCAAAGCACTTAGTGAACAATAGATAAATATGGAAAAATAAAAATAGAATGCGATATGGTGATATTCCGAGATATGGTAACAACTATCATGTAAATTGTGATTTCTGATCTATGTTCGTCCCTTTTAGTTAATCGGTTCCTCAACTCCTGCAATCAACATGGCTCCATCCACTAATGGTGTCATCCTAAAGGCACAAGTTTCTAGATTTCGGAGTTCGAAAAGCACAAATTTTTCTTGGTTTTTCTATTTTTCTGATTTTTTTTTTTTACTAAAGATATAGAACAAACTAATACAAACATATAAATGCTCCCCCACACTTAAACTTCACATTGTCCTCAATGTGTAAAACCGAAAGTTCTGAATTCTGACGTAACAGCAGGTAAAACGCAAAAACTATGCAAATTGGTATGGAAGTTGGAAAAACTCCATTTCACAAAGGTTGTTCATCTACGTGTTTTCTACACATTGTCAAAATTTCACATTGTTTTGATAAACGTTCTGACAGTTATGGTCTCTGTACTAAACTACGCGCAGTCTGAAATTTTCTGACGAAAGGGTATTCATCATAATTCTCTTCTAAGATAGATTATGGACTTAATGAAATTAAACATGGGGATGAAAATATGATATGAAAACAATAAAAAATAAATAAGCGAAACAAAAATAAAATAAAAAGCAAAAGCAAAAGCAAAAGGATAAGAGATACAAAACCGGTGGGTTGCCTTCCACTTAGCGCTTGGTTTTAAGTCGTCAGCCCGACATGCAAGTTGAATTCCTCATACACCAATAATCGGAAAAGTTGGGGATCCACCCATAGAACCTGTTTTTCAAACACTAGCTTCACACAAATATTAGTAATATAAAACAGAAACGAAGCTATTAACCGATAAAAGCTTCCCCCATACTTATTCTTGTCCACACATGGAAGTGTATAAAGAATATAGGAGTCGGGTACTTCTACGATTTCTTGTTCACAAACCTGCATATAGGGCTGTCAATAGAACCTATCGAAATGGTAACTAGCTCTTCCATTACCGTTACCGATATTTCCTACCGGAATTCCGATACCGATAATTTCCGGCGGAATTTTAAAAATCTAAACCGCTACCGTTCCATTAAGTTACCGGATATCGGTAAATTTACCGATAAATACCGTTATGTGACAATCTATAATACAAAACAGAATGGGTTTTTGAGCTTGGACGGATGGATAACATTTTGAGAGACAAACATTTCATCCGACCATCCCAATCTCATCCCACCTAAAGACATCCGACGGATATGAGAGTTGTAACCTATTTTGTTATGAATTTTAATTAATTGGTTCCCTCATAATTAGTGTCATAAACTTCATATTATGAATGTACATTGATTGAATTTCGTCATTTAAATATATTAAAAAATGCAATATGAATTTATTTTAGGAGTATTCTTTATGTCTTTTACGTTTATAGGCACAATAAAATTATTAATTTTTTTACAAAACTGAGGTAAATTTTGTCAATCAAGTAGACGTGAACAAAATAAAATACTTTGGTACGAATTTATCTACTTATCATGTTGTGCCCTCCCTCATTTTTGTATGTTTGTAGAAAAAATACAGAGGTGAATCAAAACATTATTTTACAAGATAAAATTAATAACACGTAAGAAATTTTTATCGTATAAATTTGCATTTTTTTTATTTAGTAAAATGGATTGATATTAAAATGCAAATGGCTGTTAAATGAATTGATGATACAATCTTAAAGATATTGTATATTAATCCAAGTTTGATCGAGCTTATGCTGCTTTAGTTTTGGTCATCTAAAATAAAATAATATATAAATAATTTGACTAGCAAGATATAATTTAGCAATTGCTCTTAAATCAACTGATTTTAGACAAGCTTTAACTTCCAGGTTCATAAGTTCTTATACGTGGAATTCTCCCTAACAAGATTTCGATACCTAATTAAATATAATAGTTGATTAGATGCATGTCGAAGTTCTCTTTTTATATATATTTTTACTGAATATTTACTATAACTCTATGATAACCTCATGTCGTGCCGTTACGGCACGGGTTATTTCTAGTATTATACATAACCTATTTCTCATACTAAAAATCAGTTCAAAATAAGAAACTTTAGATTCCAAATCCATGCAAAACACAATGTTCCAAATTTGCTTAGTTATATGTTCTTGCAAAAAAAAAACACACACACACAAAGAAATTCAAAAACGGGTAATACTAACACGTATAATATACACATGTGACAATAGATATCGGCACCGGTAATTAACGGAATAGTAAGTGCCTAAACCAATATCTTTCCAATAAGGAATAAATTACCGATAATTTTCCATTACCGTTATGTCGGAAAATTTCCTATAGGAACTCGGATTATCGGTTACGGAATCCGGAACTCGGTATTCCATTGACATCCCTACCTGCATAGTATGAGAATCAAGTTTTTCTAATGGAGGAAATCGAGAAACAAAGTCATCTAACAATGTTTTCGAAGCACATATATTCAAACCAATAAGAGGTAAGGAAGAATAATCAACATGCAAAGGGTTAGACAAACCTCTCACAATCTCTTGGATTACGGAATCCTCTTCATCCTTGAAAAATTCAAGTGAACTATTCACCTCTTGTATATCATGGTCCTCTATCAAACCTTGCAACCATTCTTCTTCCGTTTCTGCTTTAACCAAAATCTCGGCATCAACATCTTCATTACAATCATTTGCAAGCTCAATTGGGTCTTCCACAATATTGGTCATATCGGTTTCATTCTCAACACACTCCTCTTTGTTGTAAGGCACATACTCCACTGCGGATCCAAATTTCACTATGGGGAACTTTTTTAGAACACTCAAAAATGCTTCATCCTCAAGCTCCGCCCATTGAATAGGCTCTTGATCATTATTAAGATCAATGCTTGAGCAAGCTGCACTAGTGTCATCATATTCCTCTTCGTCCTCATCTTGATCCCAAAAAGATTCCATTGTACACTCCTCTTTGTTGTCACCATGAGTTGTTTCAAGAAATGTATCATAATCACCGTCATTTACATAGTTAACATAAGGTTCTTCGTCGCCGAATTTAGTGTTGCTAAACTCTAACTCATCCTTTTGAATAGGAGAATGATCATTATTAAGATCAAGAGTTGAGTTAGCTACAAAATTATCAACGAAAGTGCCCAAGGATTGGCCTTTTTCAACATTAGCATCAATCAAATATTCATCACAAACCATATGCACATCAGAATTATTCATACCTTCCTTACATTGATCAATGCCTCTTCGCAAGTTAGCAATACCTTCACGAAGTTCTTGGAGTTGCTCGTCTCTAGTCTCTTTAGCTTTTTGAGACTCTTGTCGTACAAAGTTGGAAAAGTTGTCTAAAAAGTTAGAGACTTGTTGTTCACTAGCATAAGAATCCTCCAATCCTTGTGGTTGTTCACACCCATACCCGCCATAAGGTTGTTGAGGAAAACCATAAGGTTCCATGGAATATTGGTCATAACCAATAAATTGGTTTTGATTATACCCCTGGAATTGGTAGTTGTCATATTGTTGAGGTTGTTGAAAACCGTATCCGTTGTTCCAATATGCTCCATCCATGAGGAATAAGTTCCTGAAATAAGATTCTCAAACCAAGGTTAAAACCCAGAAAATAAGAAAAACTAAAAAAAAAAACAATACAAAAATAAGAAACCAAAAACAGTTGACAACCGTTGCCTCCCCCGGCAACGGCGCCAAAATTTGATCGTTGTCGTATGCGTCAAAAATAATTACACTTTCTTACTACTCAAAATATAAATATAGCAAGGGAAAGAAAGGATCGATCCCACAGAGAGGTCTAGGTTGTCAATATATTTTCGGTTCCTTATATAAAACACCGGGTATTTTTCTGATTTTTATATACTAAAATAAAATAAAAGCAAAACAATAAAAAGTAACACGCAAATCAAGATAGTGAGAATATTGGTTAAGGATTCATCTTCATTCACAAATATGTTTTCTTCACAATAACTAGAATTGATATTTTAATCTCAACTTTTATCAAAAGCCCTAGAATATCTTGATCGCAAGAATATCCCGCTAATCTCCTTTTGTCATCAACAAACACATTAAAAGATGCGAGTATGAGTTCTATCTAAAAGAACAACCTAACGTGTAAAAGCACTAATCAAGTTTAATTCCCTAGATGCATTAAGTTCTATGAAATCAGGCCAATCAAAGCAATTGAACGTGGAAAGCGCACTAATTCAATTTAGCAAAGGTTGCGATTCACATATGATCATAAGAATATATCACTACAAACTATAATCATATTTATGCTACTTGTATTCAAGGATTATCACTTTTACGTATAATAAACCCTAAACTAGCAATAGATGTGATTAGAAGTTCTACCAATTTGCAACTTGACAAATCAATCAATCAAATCATGTAACTATATTTTCAGAGAATCGTAAACGATAAATATGAGACAAAACTAATATATTGAATCAAAGAATCATGCTTTGTGAAATCCAACTATTCCATAACCAATAATAAAAACTCTAGCTCATGTTCATGGAGTTCATAACAAGAAGAAAGAGAAACCCTATCATGTTCACAAACCTTAGAAACAAAAGTAGAAGATAAGATATGATTTTTCTTCTAAAGATTAGGTTATTCTCTTTTATATGTTTCTCAATTTCCATAAAGGATCAACAGAGCTTTAAATCATCTCCAGCTCCAACCGCAGCCACCAACACTAACCATCAACAGCACCAGCGTCCCTCAAATTCAATTCCAACATAAACCCAATTGCAGCGAGAACCCAACAATTCATCCTTGCTTCTCAACCCACATCTCAATTTCTTTGTTCATCACCAGACCCCATTAATTCTTCTCATTCCCTGAGTTTCAATCCCTAACTTGATTTCTGCCATTAACAACTCAGCTGGAACCTCAGAAAACCCTAAATTTGAGCTCAATTTTAGCAATTACCACAAACCCATCTCTTCTAATTCTCTGAAATCCTTTTCAAAAACCTAACCTCAATTTCTTCTTCCTCTCTGTACCGCAGCAGACCCATTCCTTCTAATTGCCATCATCTTCATCAGATCCCCTTTCTGTTCTTTAACAATATCACTATACAGAGAACCCATATTTTCAATTTCTTCTTTCAACTCCCACAGCAACCCCAACACTAATTCCTCCTTCTGAATTTTGCTTAATTTTTCAGTAGCAGCGGTTGCAGTTCTCAGTTTCAGGCGCAATAAGTGAATGGGTGGAAATAATTGATAGAAGTCGTTCTTCTCGATTTAGGGTTGGGGTTGAACGGGATTATGACGCCCCACTAAAAAGCCACCCCAAATTGGGCACCCCATAGTTTCTTCCTTGGTGCTTTTTAGTACTTCTCCAAACTGACTACCCATTAACATGTTGCTAGGCTGTCTTTAGTATTTCTTTAAAAGAGTTGTAGTCCCTTAACCTTGACTGAACTCCAGATAGTGTCCGCCAAGAAATGACAATTCTGCCCTTTTTGCTCAAAATACACGGATTCTTCTTCTTTCGCTCCAAATGGCTCCAAAGCACCTAATAAACTCAAAAATAAACATAAGATACATAATTCACACGAAAACTCGCAAAGAAAGCATAAATACTAGATATAAAATTAGGTGTTTATCACACCTATCAATTACATTCTGCAGGTAGGTTAAAATTCTACTGTGATTATACTTTTTTTTAAAGATTTGAATTGTCAGTTTAAAAACTGACATATAGTCTTTTTTCCTTTAACCCAATGGAACAAACCGAAACCGGCTAAAACCATTAAGAAACCGAACCAATGGTTAATGGTTCGGTGATGGTAATATTTTTTAGAAAACGATAGTATTGGTATTAGTTTGGTTTGGATGGAAACCGAGACGAAACCGACAATGAACAACCCTAATCTTAATCGTATGGTAGCAAAACAAGATATTGCGGAATCACAAACGATGATACGAAGATGTTTGTGATTTCTTTTTATCTTTCCCTATCGGAGATATAATCTCAATCCAATCTTTCAATTGAACTCGTACGATAGAAAATGGCAAGATCAGATCGCTCAACTACAAGTGAAGTAGTTTCGTCTAGCTTCACAATCTCAATGAAGTCTTTAAGTCGTTAACCTACAGGGAATCGAGAAGAAACCTAAGATTAAAGGAGAATCGACTCTAGCAAAACCAACTAGTATCACACAGGAGGTGTGGGAATTAGTTTTTCCAGTTGTTATATTTCTCCTTTATATATTTTTCAAATCAGGGTTTGTAATCTAAGTTACCTTGGTAACAAAGCATTCAATATTCACCGTTAGATAAAAACCTGATTTGATACAAGCTAATATATTTCAACCGTTAGATCGAAACTTAGGTTGTCATACACAAATGAAATGTATTTCATTTTTGTTTGAGTAACCGTACCTAAACGTGTACACTTAGTTGGTTCAAAAATAGTTAACCAATGGTTAGCCATATGAGCACTTTCATATTAACCGTATTCATCTTCTTTACAACTAGTTCAAATGACTTCAAAAGAACTAGTTGGAGAGTTGTTCAATTGCTTAGGTCTTTATACATAGACACAATTGAAACAAAATCGGTTTGATTCATTTGAATCAATTCATGAACAATATAGCCAAGGTTTGCAAAGATTGCATTCCTTATAATTTATTGTTTAAGTTCATGAACTACCGATTTGAGAGATAACCATCTTGGGTATGCGTACCTTAGCATCCGGATTGAGTTTCCAAACTCAGCAAAAAAATTCGGGTAGAAAAGTTCCGCCAGTACGCGTACCTAAGGTGACTGGTTTACTAGTTTGCAAATTACAAACTCAACATAATTTCCCGGGAGGAAAAGTTCCGCCAGTACGCGTACCCAGCCTGTCTCCTTTACCAATACCGTATGCACACACTTGGTTTTCGGTAAATGGATTTATACACTAATGTACGAACACACCATATATGCTTATATCCATAGATGGTTACATAATCTCAACTCTACATTCCAATCATTGAAACATTCTTCTATAATGTTATAATAGTCGTTATTCACAACTATCGTCATCAAAGCTATTTTCAAGATCGAAACGTCATCGTGACTTTCGTCACGGGTAAAGATAAAAATGGTTAAAGCAAAAGCTTACCAACACATATTTCGAGAAATAGATAGGCGAGTAAACTCGGCTCGAAATAGCAAATGTGTATGTATGAAAACTATTATACTTATACAACTTTTGTCTCAAGAGTAGGAGATAAAGTAGATAGACTTTTGAGTGATAGATAAGTTCAAGTCTCCACATGCCTTGTAGTCGGATGAAATTCCACTGGTTCCTTGAGTAGTTCTTCGTCTTTGTAAGATGATCGCCTCCCATAAGAGTTTCCGTAAGTGTCATTTGAACTACTCTCGAAGGCTAAGTAGTGGTTTGAAAAAGAGGCAAATGGGGTTGGGACATTTCAAGATTAAATGGAGGAGCTAAGGAGCATTACCACGGACTTCGCGTGGTCTTTCCCTAATCATGTGCTAAAGTACCTAATCTTCCACTTGTTATATTAGTTTAGACTTTAAAGTTAAATCCTATGGATGTCAGACAAGAACTTAGAACTAATTATTGATGTATTTTAAGGTTTAGGTATTCCCACTAACTCAGTGTCAGGCCATATCTCCTTTTCGGATGAGTTTGTAAACTCATCACCCACCCTGTAGCATATAAATACGATATGAATTTGTCCAACATCCCAGTAAAACAGTAAGTACAGCGATCTACTTGAAATTCCACTACCAACTAAGTGGCAGAAAGTGTGTTTTAGAGATAGAGAGAATGTTGAGGAAAGTAGTTAGATATGATGCGGAGGTAGCTACATCAGCTGATTCAATATGGGAAGTTTATGGTTCACCTGATGTTTCTAGACTTCTCAGAGATGTTCTACTTCCTGGTGTCTTCGTGAAAATGGATATCATTGAAGGGAATGGTGGTGTTGGTACTGTTCTTGATGTTGTTTTTCAACCAGGTATATACATGTTTTTACACTTATTCGTAATTACATGATTCATTATTCAATTTCATATTTTTTATACTACTTTTAGGTGCGGTGCCTCAGAGTTACAAGGAGAGATTTGATACCGTCGACCATGCGAAGCGAATACTGGAAGTGAGTATTATCGAAGGAGGATACTTAGAAATGGGTTGCACATCTTACCTGAATAGGATGCATGTCATAGAAATAACCTCTAAATCTTGTGTCATTAAATCTTCGGTTATCTACGACGTGAAAGAAGAGTGTGCTGATGCAATTTCTAAGTTAATCACAACCATACAGTTGGAGTCAATGGCCAAAGTTGTCGCTGATTATGTTCTTAAGAAACAATCTGCTTCTGACACAAACATTCCTAAGAAGCAGTCTCTAATGAGGAAAGAAATTACACATGAGATGGAGGTGCAAACCTCAGCTGATTCGATTTGGGACATCTACAGTTCTCCTGACATCCCTCGACTACTTAGTGATGTCCTGCTTCCTGGTGCTTTCCAAAAGCTACATGTCATTCAAGGCAATGGTGGCGTTGGAACTCTACTGGACATCGCTCTCCCTCTAGGTATTTTTATAACTACTGCTATTTACTACTTGTGTTACTGTTTTATGTTTCAACTGCGCTAAGGGGGATCCTGGGGGCGTAGCCTTCCAGGCTGTGGTCGACCTGACAGGTCAGGTCGTGGGGTCCAGGGAAGACCGCCCCTGGTGGGGGTCTAGGGGGCACCGCCCCCGAAAGATTTTTTTGTTGATACATAACTGTTTTGACAGTTACAAACGTATCCAAAATTCTTCAAATCCAACAGACGCCATTGATGTTTGATGAAGAGACTCATCGTTTCGTGAAAAGAAACGTATCCCTCTATAAATAGCATCTCCCAAAACTCGTTTGAATATCATCTGAAAACCTTTTCTGTTTTCTCTCTTTTTTAAGCATCATCAGAAACTTGTTTACATGTATTCTTGATTGAATCAAGAGGTACAAACCTTGAATTCAATTTCCGTTGTAGGGCTTTCATTGTATCCTGAAGGCATTATTTCACATACTTGTTGTAATCGCCAATTTATTGGGAGGGTAGAAATAATTATCTAAAAGAAATCGTATGAGCCTTGAAAGCTTTTGAGTACAACAATTTCTTCCTGTGTTATTTCATCTTCTATTGCAACCCGTTTTTTCCAACATTTTAGTATTAACGGCACTAGAAATTTTCATTTCAAAGAATCGACTAGCCTTCCCCCGACTGGGAGTGGGCAAAACAAAAGTGAGACAATGTAACATCACGGGGCAACTTGCTCAGCTTGCCCATATATGGTTACAACTCTGACTTCTCAAACCTTTTACATAAATAATCAATCTTTTTACTACTTTTAGGTGCAGTGCCACGAAGTTACAAGGAGAAATTTGTGAAGATCAACCACGAGAAGCGACTAAAAGAAGCAGTTATGATTGAAGGGGGATACTTAGACATGGGGTGCACATTTTACATGCACATGATCCATGTCCTAGAGAAAACACCAAAGTCGTGTGTCATTGAATCCTCCATCGTTTACGAAGTGAAAGAAGAGTATGCTGATAAAATGTCAAAGCTAATCACAACAGAACCATTGCAGTCCATGGCAGAAGCCATATCTAGTTATGTTCTTAAGAAACAGTTCCAAATATTTGGATTAGAGGTTAAACCGAAATTAGGATTAAGTCTATTTCTATGTTTGATCGTCTTTTGGGCTATAGTTGGTGGTTTTTTGATTGGAGGTCTCAAAGCTTAAAACCAAGCATTGATACTGTTCTGCAGAGGTTGAGTTCGGATTGATGCAATTTGCCACAAGTATGATTCAAAAGTTCCGTGATTTGGTTGTCTGTGTTCTTGTCTGGAGTTCATGTCTAATTGTGTGTGTTGGTGCTGTTGTAAACGTTCTTTGAGCTTTAGTGAAAATCTTGTGTTTTTTCCTTCAAATAAATAAATATAATTCACAAGTCTATAAGACGACTTTTGTTTCATGAAGCATAAACAAGCATCCCAGATACAATGTTCGAACACGAATCACAAACACGTTTGTATGATATTTGTGATAATAGTAAACCGCAAAGAAAAACAGCTCTCTTGTAAAGGTGCATTCCATATGCACTCACGGACGTCTCTTCTACACCTCGTTATCTTTATCGGTTCACTAGCTAAGTGACCTTGCTCTTTCCTATGGAACTTGCAAGAATTGTCTGCTTGGCAATAGTTGGTGGTATGTTGATTGAGGAGTTCCATTCTAAGCTTAAGGAAATGAAATAAAATTTTCAGTGTGGTGCTTTGAAATTTCTCGAGACAATCCAGATGAAGAAATTTTGGAATCTCTACTTGGCCAAAGTTAAGTTATTTGTAAAACAAGATTTAAGTTATATCTAAAACAGGACTTAAGTTTCATTTGGGGAAGCAACTTCATAAAAACTACTTGGGTAGTAGATTACTTCCATTTACATTACATCATACATTATTATTACTAAGTGGATCCAAATAAATAAATACATCTATTTAATCTTTTTTTCTTTTTTTGTTAGTAAATAAAACCATCACTGCATCACATTATCCTCTAAACAAAAACTTGGTAAAAGTACCACTAGTCTTCTTGTAAGTTTTAACAACTAAACCTAATCCAACACCAACACCTAAACACATACCCATACCTAATCCTATTCCCACTCTCACACCTTGATTAAACCATGAAACTTCTTCCTCTTCTTCTTCAACAACAAATTGCTCCTCTTCAGCATAATGATTTTGATGATCATGATGTTTGTTGTTGTTGTACTTGTGTGAATCAACATATTCTTGAATAGCCTCTTCTCCCTCTTTTTCCTACAAAAATACAAACTTTTTTTAAGAAGAAGACAAGTTTTATTCAGAGGACAAAAATGGGTCCTATCTCGCTTACATGTACGTCAAATGTGTTCAACCTTTTAGATTAGGTGTAACCCTCAAACCTTGCATATTAGGTGTAACCTTTTCTGTTCTACCTTCTAACTTTATTATGGGACAACAACAACCATGAGAGGAAAGGGGGAAAAGAAAATGAAACTTTTGCTGTTCTTACTTTTAATCATCAAAACTAAAAAAAAAACTAAATAAAACTTGTCGCTCGCTTGCTTAGTATGTAATTTTTAACTTCATTCAAAGTTGATTTTAACTATAGTAGGGAATAAAACTAAAAAATTCATTGACTACTGTACCCATATCAAAAATCTAAGAGTAAATTCTCATCAACAAAATTTTGCATGATAACTAGAAATCCCAATGTATGACTAGTCCTAAAATCAAAATAATCCAACCATTTTATCGCTCTATTATAGTCAGGTTGTAATACTGAACCATCTCCTCTATTGTTGCATTAGAAGAGTATATTACGATTACAAAAAAAAAAAAAAAAAATAGTTACGTTACGATTTACTAGTCTAAAATTCAGTTCAAGAAATAAAATGGAAATTAACACTTACATTAAATGCAAATTAAGTATTGAAAAAAAATTTAAAAAATATGAGACTCACCTTAGAAGTATCAAGCAGTCCTAATTCACCACCACCATCTTCATATTCATCTTCAAGAAAATCCACCCCTTTGTGTGATTTCTTCAACTCTACCAACCCGTTCAAAAGAAGAGGTTTGCCTAAAGTCCTACCAGCAAAATAAACATCTACTGAACCACCACCACCACTAGTTAACTTACTATCATGACTTGATTCTTTGCATTCCATTACCCACATGCAATCATCTTTCATCCCACTAACTTTTCTTCTCAAACTTCCTGAAACTAGAATACTACTGCTAGAAGATGATGCATCTTGATGTTGAAGAACTATTTCAAAAGGGAGTGAAAACCCTTTGAATTTGATTCTATCAGTGTTAACATACATTAGTTCAGCCATTAATGAATCTGATCTATGTTTGTTTAATGGTCGCGAGATTTTCTCACTTGGGTTTACTTTCAAACCATTGATTTGTAAATTAGTATGAAGATCTCTTGGTAAGAAAACAAGGTTCATAGATGAACTAGAACTAGTACTACTAGTTTTCTTCATTATGTTTGTAATTGATGAACTTATAATTCTCATATAAGTAACTTTGATTTCAAAGGTTAAATCTTTAGTTGATGATGAGATGATTTTGTGGTGGTGATGAAGATTCAAGTGTGATAAGTGGTGGGGATGATGATGATCTCTTGTTGGGTAATTTTCAACCTCCATGGCTCCTCAAAGTAGAAGCTGAAGGAAAGGAGGGATAATACTAAGAAAAGCAAGTTGGCTATATGGCTTGTTTGGAGTGGTTGTGGTGGTGATGAAACTGTTTAGAAAATGAAGAAGTTTGTATGAGTTTTTATGGTGAGTGTCACAAGGAGAAGATGACAGAATTGTGTGGAAAAAACAAAAAAGGGAGACTTTACTGTGAACTCACTAGTCCAAAAGTTAGCATTGCTTAGGGTAAAAAGGATGGAAAATGCACATTCCAGCAGTTAGTTGCTCGCTGGTGGACATGCAGCGTATTTGTACTCTTTATTTTTCAAATTTACCTCATAATCAGCCTGGTAAGTTTCTGTTCAAGGCTGATCAGGAATCAACATGTACACCTAAAATATGAATAGACAAGAAGGCCCTAAATCGAGTACCTTTCATCGAAAATGACAAACTGTAAGGTTAGGGGTAACAGTGGTAAGCAAATATCCTGAGAAGAATCCTTATTAGTAGATGGGTTTTCTCCAAAAAGAAACTGACATTAACAAACAAACAAACAAGAAATTGCATGTAAATTTAATTTACAGAAACTACCTGCTCTGCAAAGACAACAAAAAGTCTTGGAAGTATTTGAGGCAGAAAAAGATAAAACTAATTAAATATCAAAGATCTAGAGAAGACAATTTCTCATTAGCATCTCTGGACTATTCAATTAATTCTCAAGAAATCTTTGCTAGAGCAGTTCTTGGCATGTGGCATGCATGCGGGAGAACAGTTGCAGAAGATACACTGTACATGAATTATATGATCAAACAGCAGTCTAATGATAACATGATACTTTTAATATCGGTGGGAACGTTATAAGTACCCTTTATTTTTGTTGATTTTACATGATTATTTTCGAGGGGTAAAAAATAAAAAAATTTGAGTCAATTTGAAAAAATTGCTTCCACTATTTGGAATCAATTTATATAAAGTTGCGTCCATTTTTAGAAACAACTTGTGCTAGTTGCGTCCAATTCTGAAAGCAACTTGTGTTAGTTGCTTCTACTTTTCCAAAAAGTAGAAATATTTTTAAAAATTAAATAAGAATATATTTTAAAGCGTGAATTTTGAGGGATATTTAAATATTATTACGCTGCTACACCATCACAGAGACAAAATTACTCCATGTGCTTTTCACCACTTTTATTTATGCACTTCAAGATAGATATTTTTTACTGCGTTAATAATGGCTACGAAGAATGGTGGTAGTAGAGAATATGATTCTATATCCCTAAACAAATGAATAGTTAAAAACGATTGCAATATGGTTCAAAAAACTGGGTTAACAATCGTACATCTATTATTTCCGGGAAATATGATTTTATATCTGTATTTGCGAGGGACAATAACCACCAATGGTATGTTATTCTTCTTGATTTTATGTTCCCCTAAAATAGGGTAATTCAAACCGATGAGGAGTGATGGGTATAGAACTCCCTCTCCTCAAAAACTTTGATAGAATTGTTCTTATGCTACTTGTTCATGGCACACCAGAACATGTTTTCAAATGTTAAAGCTTCGTTGTGAAGCCATTTTTTTGTTGGGTTGGAGCTCAATTTGTTGTTAGGTCTCCGACTAATTTTATATCGGATGATGATGATCCTAGTGAGTCATTGTGAAGCCATTTTTTCGTTGGGTTGGAACTCAACTTGTTGTTAGGCTTCGTCTAATTTTTTAGCGGATAATGATGATCTTTCCGAGTCTTTGTAAGTATGCATTTTATTAAGAAAATAAAATTTAAACAGGAATGGAAGGGGACACTAGGCCTGACCTTTGTATATCACTGTAGGGGATAATTTCGTGGCAATTGGCAGATGTCCGTTCAAAAAAAATAGATCTCACTGGTATTATGATGTCCTTTCACTGTAGGGACATCTACGCTATCCGATATCCCAAGGCCTCTTGTCCCGGAACAAGTCCAGGGTAGGCCAGAATTAGAATAAATTTCATCTAAATCAATTGGGGCTAGCCC
Source organism: Papaver bracteatum (assembly GCA_023529315.1). NCBI lineage: Eukaryota > Viridiplantae > Streptophyta > Magnoliopsida > Ranunculales > Papaveraceae > Papaver > Papaver bracteatum. Next base: position 581,443 of record JAJJWX010004071.1, on the reverse strand, counting down.
AGTTAGTTAGGGTCGAACTCTCGAATTGTTAGGTCAGAAGTTCGAATCCCGCCGCGGATCTTGTCAAAACAAAAAAAACAAAAAAAAATCATCTCAGGAAAATATGGCAGATTTTACGCCGACTTGCCATCCTCGACACAATCCGCAACAGGACATCCACACCATCAAAACTTGGAATTATTCAACCCAGCAAAAAGTCAATTACTGAATGGATTTTTGGTAAAAGAAGTAGTTTTCAGTAAAAGTCAGAAAAAAATCCAAAATGTATTGTTAAGTAATTTTTATGGGAAATCGAAATATCACCTGACACTAACACATGATAATCCGATGGTCCTTGCGCCCTTTTCTGAAGCAGGAATGTATAACATTTTACTATAAATCCAAACCATCAACTTCGATACAATTATACGAATATGAACCGTTCGAAAATTGTGTAAACTAAAATAAGGAACAGACAAGATATGTAAGATCTCCTATGATTGCAACACGTGGTGATTGTTTTGGCAACAGAGATTCTTCGAATTCTGTCGTTTAGTATGGGGAGATTCCGTCACGTGTCACGGCATGTGGCCGTGATATTTTAATTGATACGTGCCAGATGAGTGTTCTTTCCCGAGCTTGCTGACTTGGATTGCTTATATCATGTATGTCACGTGACTGGCCATATTGTTTTGTGTGCATGTGTGTCAAATGGACAATAGGCCAAAAAAAAAAAAAGGGAAGGAGAAAAAAATTAACTTGACACTTTGAGAACCTCGCTTGATTGGGGTATGACCATATTAATTGGGGTATACTCAATTTTAAAGGGACATGGTATGTCATTATTAAAAAGGGTGATTTTATTTTAATACTCTTAAACTAATTAAATCTTAAAAATAAACTCATTTCTTAATTTCATTAACCCTAAAATTAAAAAACTAACCAACTCTTAATCTTCTTTTCATCTTCCTCATCTTCTTCTTCATCTTCCATCAACCAAAGCCATATAAAAAAATTCAACTTTGATTTTCCAAAAAAATTACTCTATCAGCGAAAAGAAGACTATAAATGATGTTTAAACTCAAACTCATCATTGTGTTGTGTGATTTGATTGTTATACTAGGTTAGAAATCGAAAATTATGTTTTCTGTGTTTTTGGTCGGCAAGGTTGTAACATGCATATCTTGCCGACTTTTCATAACATCCATGGCGGCGACTGTAAAAATTTTCAACAGCCGGAAGGGTATTTTTTAAATACCTTGCCGGTCAATTTTTTTTCAGCAGCCGTCGGGTTTTTTTTTTTCTAGACCTTGCCGACTAATATTTTTCCATAGCCATCTCATGTGTGTCAAAAAAATAAAGTCGGCATGTTCTTCATTTAAATACCTTGCCTGCTAAAAAATGGTCGGCGTTTTCTTCATCCAAGGACCATGCCGGCTAAACCCGGTCGACATCTTATTCAAACGTATACCGGCACCTTATTCAAACGTCAACCTTGCCAACCTATCACATTTTTGAAAACCAATTTTTTTGATCTTAATCGAACTCATAAGACGGATTAAAGGTTTAACCTACTGAATTTTTATTTTCAAAATTTTAATCTAAACTCAATTAATTAACCTAATCAGTTTTTTAGTGTTAATTAAACAAGGGCATTTTTGCCATTTTGAAAATATTTGGTTAAGGGGTGACCTTTTTTACTTCAAAATGACCCTATTTTGTCTCATTTGGTATGCCCCAATTAATATGGGTATACCTCAATCAAGCCAGGTTTCACAAAGGTACGTCCCTGATTTCAATTTGTCGTTCGCGTTTTTGGTAGTATGATGGATTTGATACGAATGATCTGGTAAATTTCTTGTATAATTAATATTTAAAATGTATATTAGGTAAAATTAGCATGAATGGCTTGAGGTTCAATTATCATTACCGTGATTTCTAATATTAACTCAATACACACAAAGTTTACTTGTGCTTCCTCTATTTACCCATCAAATATTGAAAATTCGTAAAGAAACTCATTAATTTCATTTAATAATAATAACATTTTTAATTTTATATTATATAGTGATGTCAGGATATTTGTATACTAGTGAACAAGATGAGAGAATTACAAACATCAGTTAAGGTCTCCTTCCTAACAAGATAATCCAGACCAGAAGGATAGGAGATCCAAATACCTTTGAGACTGAGTTTTCTAGCCAGACGTGCAAGCCGGTCAGCTAGATTATTTTTCACACGCTTTATATACATAATTTTAAAGGAAGAATAACTAGAAAATAAACTCCGACTATGTTCAAGAAGATCACTACTTCTCCGAGCTACATCAGTGTTGACTCAATTTACAAAATCCACCAGTTGGAGACAATCACTAACGAAAATGACTCTGGAAAGATTCATCTATTTAGCCCAAGAGATCGCCAAAATAAGAGCAGCATCTTCAACACCTACTGCATCTGGAATCAAGCCAAAGTCTAAGCGAGTACTTCTTAAACTTCCTTCAATATCGCACCAGATTACACCCAAACCCATATTAAAATATTTAAAGGAACCATCAACAAACATAAAATGATCAGCTTCATCTTTAGGAACTTTAACATCTCTATTTAAACTGCATGTGCATAAAGGAGGAATATAGGTGTTTATCATTCTTCTAGATTCCACAATGACTTTATTTAAATCAACTAAAATATTTCTAAAGAGCACGTCACATCTTAACTTCCAAATATACCACATCACAATAGCACCAATACTTGGCCAAGAAAATTTAAAAGGAGATAACCCAAGAACAAAATCATGCCAATACAAAAAAATATCATCAATCCAATCCAAGTCTGTAGAAATCAAGTGTTGTAAAGATAACCCAAACCATATATGAGCAGCAACATGACAATTCACAAACAAGTGCATAACATTCTCTTCATGGTTATAACATAGAGGGAAATTCACATCCACATAAGGGTTATAAAGCTGGAGAAGAGAATTGACAGGTAACATCTGGGCAAAGATTTTCCACAGAAAGAATTCAATTTTTCGGAAGACAATCAATACCCCAAACTTTCCTCCGAAAAGAAGAATTTTCAGTGTTGCTAAAATCATTCATATAAATTCTATAAGCAAATTTAATTGTGAACATATCATTTCTAATATGAGCCCACATTAATCTATCACCCTGATTAAGGTTAAACCTAATAGACCGAATTCTAATAACAACATCAGGAGAAAATAAAGTATTTAACAGACTAACATTCCAACAATTGTTCTGAACATCTATAAGCTCATTAACAAAAATATAATTACTATGAATATGATGAGTAGAAACTGGAGGATTAATACAACCCGGAATCTAATTAAAACTCCAAATCCGAGAAGAAGTCCCATTATTTATTTTTATCACTGTGCTAGCTCTAATAAAGGATAACCCGTTAAAAATACCTTTCCAAATCCACGAAGAAGAATCAGAAGCTTTGTCAATTTCCAACAAATTCTGATTAGGAAAATATTTATCTTTCTAGAACACAGTAAGCAAGATATTCGGATTATTAATGACTCTCCAACCATGTTTGCAGATGAAAACTCTATTAGTGGCATAAGTGTTTCTAATGCCTAAACCACCACAAATTTTAGATTTACCTATATCTTCCCAAGAACGAAAATAGGCAGCATGTTTAGGATTTTTTTTTGACTACCAGAACGTTCTTTAAATAGAATCGATTTTAGATGTAACTTTTTTCGGGTGAGGAAAACAAGCCATATGATAAAATGCTAAACTAGAAAGCACATGTTTTGTAACAACTAGTCTCCCAGCAACATTTAACTTAGTCTTCTTACCAGAACTTAATCTATAATAGAAATTATCAATAAGAGAGTTGAAATATTTTGTTTTATCATTACTAAGAAACTTCATTTTAAGAGTTTTAGATAAAATCTTAATGTGTCTATGATGCATTTTACCACTAGTAATGAACCCTGACTTTTCAAAATTGAGTTCTTAACCTGAAGCCTTTGCAAAAATATTTAGAATCTTAATGAGATTTCTGGCATAAGTAATAGAAGCTTTAGCAAACAACATGCAGTCATCAGCAAAAACATATGAGAATTGGAAGGACTATTTTTTCTGAACTTAAAATCTTGAATTAACTTGTCTTCTTCAGCTTTTAAGAGCATTTGAGGAAGAACTTCCATACAAAGAATAAAAATACAAGGAGAAAGACAATGTCCCTGTCTAATGCCTCGGGTTGGAAAGAAAGATTCACTAGGGGAACCATTAACCAGAACAGAGTAAGAAACAGTATTAATGGATTGAAAAATCATTTGACACCAATCATCAGAGAAACCAAGCTTCTTAAAAACTTCCATAGTAAGAAAGTCATTCTAACCTATCGAAAGCTTTAGAGAGATCAAGTTTTATAGTTTTTCTTTTTCTTTTTGAAAGAGTGAAGAATTTCATGAGTAATGATGATATTGTGATGAATTTGACGATTGGCAACAAAAGCAGATTGATAAGGCGAAGTCAGAGAATCTAAAAGAGGTTTCAAGCGATTTGTTAAAAAATTTGAAATAATTTTATAGATATAATTAGCTAAACTAATAGGTCTGAAATCATGGGGAAAAGAAGGGTTTTTGATTTTGGGAATTAAAGTAATGAAAGTATAGTTAGATTGTTTTAGTAAATATTTATTTATAAAAACACTTTGAACATGAGACACTACTTCAGAGTGGACAATCCCAATTAATCCCACAAATTTTTAACAGTATCAAAGATTTCATTATCAGAAGGAATGGCAATCATAGAGGAATTAATATCTTCTGAAACGATTGGTTTAACAAACCTTAAAGCTTCTTCTAAATCACTATTACATGGATTGGAAGAAGTATCCTTACAAAAACCAGTCGGGAAACCATCAGGTCCCGGGGAACTCCAGGAGGACAAATTTTTAACAGTATCAAAGATTTCATTATCAGAAGGAATGGCAATCATAGAGGAATTAATATCTTCTGAAACGATTGGTTTAACAAACCTTAAAGCTTCTTCTAAATCACTATTACATGGATTGGAAGAAGTAAAGATTTTCATAAAATGTTTTGAAAGCAAAGTAGCGACTTGTTCTCTATTCTCTAACCAGTTACCCTGATCATCTCTAATAATGTTAATAGTATTATACATGTTTCCAAGCTTCACAGTATTATGAAAAAAAATGAGTATTTTATCATACTGAGTAAAGTAGTTGATCCTAGATTTTTGTTTATAAAAACTATGATCTATTTCATACCAATAATCCAACTTCTTAGAATAGTTCAAGATATAACCACCTATCTGTGGAGAATAAGGCGCTTGAAGTTTTTCTAACTCAGCATTTAATCTGCGATATAACCACCTATCTGTGGAGAATAAGGCATAGCTTGAAGTTTTTCTAACTCATCATTTAATCTGCTTAAAGTAGTTTTAATATGACCAAAGGAATGAATGTTCCACTTAATTAATTCATGCTTCACATTTTTTAGTTTATTGACCACGACAAAACCAGGAGAACCTTTAACACTTTCGGACAAGGAATTATGGAGAACCCCTTTAAATTCCGAATTAAGCTGTCAACATTTAAAAAAATAATAAGGAATGTTTAAATTTTGATCCCAATGAAAGCACTTGATCAAGATAGGGCTATGATCTGAGCAGATTCTTCCTAAACTGGTGACTCTAGTTTGAGGAAGAATAGTAACCCATTTATCATTCATAAAAGGGAGAATTAATAAAATTCTCATGTGGACAAATGCATTTAAAAAAATTCCCACATTTTTTTCATATTTTATTTAATTCCCATCAATTGACCTTTTCCATCCCGTTGTTTTTGAAAAAAAGGGCTAACGGCCGTTAGAGGACAGGTCGCCTTAAATCAGTTATGTAAAACGACATCATGCCCCTGAATCGTCTTACTAGGACCGAGTTGGAATAGTGATTCACTTTTGAATCGTCACCGAGTTAAGATGTAAGTCGGTGCTGAGCTAAATCTGAAATCGTTGTTTATCTTCTTCCCCAATTTTTGTTCGAAACCCAATTACACATTTCTGGTAAGCAACAACAATTGTTATGAAATGAAATCACAACATTTAAAATAATCATGCTATCGGGAATAAAAATTCAATATTAAAAAGAAATTTGTACAGATGAAAAAAATCTTGTATTAATCAAAATTAGAACAAAACCTACCATTATCTTGTTTTTTGTTTCCATAATTCAGAAACATCTCCTTTTTTTTTCTTCCTGACTTCTCGCAGATCCACACGATTCCATTTAGTATTCCACAACAACACAACTATTCTCAACTAATTTTGTTATACCTGAGCTAATTAACTCATTTACATCTCATATCTGCCTCAAAAACACAAAGATAACAATCATGTCCACCATCTTCATCATCCCATAACTACACAGCACCGAATCACCCATCAACTTTCTTCAATTTTTTTTCAAACCCATTCTAACCAAACCATGGGAGTAACAAAATAACTTCTTCTCTGCAACAGATCTTCTTAACTGATCTCTTGCTGCCATTTCCTTACCTAAATTAACCATCGACAACAAACCCTATTTTTTCATATTTTATTTCAAAACCCTAACCGTGTTTTGTTTTTCTTCTAAACACATGTTTACCATGAACTTCTGATTAAAACACGTGTAATAATCTGATGCAGTTAATTTCATTCGTCGATTAATTTGTTGTGTGAGCGGTGGATGATCGTTTTAACATTTCTAGAGTAATCGTTTGTCGTCGATTGAGCCAATGGGTAAAGTTGTAATTGCGCCCACCTTTTTCTCATCTCGTGTGATGAGAAATTAACAAAGTAAACGAGATTCTACCAAAGTGGTGGGACCGGATGGAAAACATAACGGCGTGGGCATTAAATAAATTAGGAAAAAAACGTGACGATTTTTTTAAATGCATTTGTCCACATGGGCACTTTTTTAATTTTCCCTTCATAAAACCTCTATCCAGTTTTTCAAAAATCAATTCTAAAGGATTCTTAAATCTTCTGTTACACCATGCGAAAGGATTACCAAAAGAAAACACTTCATTAATATTCATCTCTAGAAGTTTTTTTCTAACAAAATCATGCGAAAAAAAATTATCCGGATTACCACCTTGTTTTTCAGAGCTATGCGAGATAAAATTAAAAATTTCCTACGAATAACCAAGGACTATTATTATTTTCATTCATACTACCAAGAAAATTCCATTGATTTCTAATACCAGTTAAGTTTAAAGAACCATATATAAAGGAGACAACACATATTTTTATCATTGGAGTTATATCTCATAAAATATGAATTATATTTAAGGACCTACCAATCACTTCAATACTCGATTTTTCATAATAACGAAAAGCAAGACCACCAGATTTACCCACAACAAGAAAATAATAGTCCAGGAATGAAAAGGCAAATGATGAGTGTATTTACTAACTATTTCATCATCAACCATAGTTTCTAACAAAAAAATACTATCTAATTTTTATTTCCTAATTAAGTTTAACAGGTGATGCCATTTTTTGTCAGAACAACACCCATTTATGTTCCAGCATGGGAATTTCATGGTGAAAACTATAATAGAAAACAAGAGAAAAAGATTATAGTAGTTAAAGAAAAAAACAGGGATGGAATAAGAGTACTTACGGGGCCATGGGCTGAAGAAGGAGAAGCATCCATATGGTCCAATGCATCTATCATCATGAGATTAACTTTATTCTCAAAGTCTTCTTGAGACAGCACAGGTTCAGGGGGTAAAATTGAGATTATAGTTGGCTCAAAAACTACATCCTTGTCAACACAGTCTCTTAGTATAGTATCGGCCAAATTAAAGGTCTCAGAGGATGATTGAAGAAACGTATCTGAAGTAAAACTCATTTCGGTATAAAAATTAAAGTCCACACTAGAACTAGTAAAAACAATTAGAGAGACAGAGGTACAAGATGCAGACCAAACTACATTAGAATCCAAATGATCCGAAGAGGAAACTCCAGTATTACCAATAGTAAACAACAAACCAATCGGGGGAGTAAAAGGCGGCAAGGAAACCATATGAGGCCAATGAGGAGTTGGAACCATAAAAGTAGAACAAAAACCAGAACTATTACCCAAAAAAACAGGCTCAAAAGAAAACCTATGTCTTTTTCCTTTCCTATCAAAAGCTAACGAAGAAGGATCAAAAGGCAAACCATTTTCAACCGAAGCAGATAATGTAGATGGCATAGATAAAGTAACAAAGGCACACACAATGCTAGTATTAACAGAAGAGGAAGCAGATTCTCTCAAAGATAAAGAAGTACTAGAAGGAAGCGGAGGAAAGAAAGATGATACCACTGGGAGAGATTTTGAAGCTGAAGTTCTCATGGCACCAACTGGATGAAGACTAGCTGATACAAAAGAAGGATTTGATGACTGTCCAGCTTGATCCATACTAGTTGAATTCCTACTTGCTCCAGAAGATTCACCTTTTTCCATAAAATCTCCCATCTTAGTGAGAGCTACATGAGTAGCATTTGCAGGAAGAGCCCTTACAAAAATTCCCCTTTGTATTTCCTTACATCTAATCTCATCATGACATAGGATAAAACACTTAGTACAAGCAAGATATGGAAGCTTAGGATAAAATGCAGTCATGACAAAAGTTTTTCCAGAGATATTGAAAACAACTTTCTTGGTCATGGGAGATTTCAAAGGCACCATGACTTTAGCTTCATAGAAATTCCCCATATGAGTCTCAACTGTTACAACTTTTCCTAACTTCTCAATAATCTCTCTGGATTATCCTTTATTAATAAGATCACGAGGAATGGTAATCTGAACAAGCATTAATGTTTTATCACATACTAAATCAATGACAGATTCTAGATTACCCAGTGTCTGAATGACGAATAATTGGCCAAACAACATTGAAGGTCTAGCTGCAATTGCTAAGTCTAAATATGTTGTTTTCTTGAACATAATCAAAAATAATTAAGGTTCTCTACCATCCCTTGAATATAAGGCTTAGCTAGCTTGAAATCAGCCGAGGGGATAGTCCAAATCCTATTCAAATGATGTTTAACAGAGGTCTTATGATAGTTTCTGTAATCATCACACAACAACCAAGCAAGCCTAAATGGATATTCTTCAACATCTTAATCTAAGTCTAGAACTCTCACATATTCAGCAGGGAAATCCATAACAAGAAAGCAAGAATACAAGAGAAGGGAGGAACAACACAAAGATAATTGAAGAACAAACACACAAGAATGAAAATGTATTTAATGAATAATTTGTTATAAAAAAGAAGTAGTGAGACTATAACAAGATTTCCCCAAAACTAGAGTAAACCCAACTACATACTCAATATGATAAACCTGACAGACATTAAACACACTCAATAGACAAATATTCTATCAGCTATAGTCTAGGACTCCCCATGCTTACCAGAAAAGAATGCCAAGTGTCGAAATACATCTGATTAAAATCCACTAACTATAAGATAATAGACCAAAAAATAATAAACAATTGCAATTAACAATTTCATCTAAAACTTCACAAGAAACATATTAAAAATAGTATCAAGAGTTCACTGAACAGAGACTAAAGATTATTAATAAACTCAACTGTTAGAATTCCTTAATATGGAAAATAAAAATCAATGAAAAAATACGGAACTAATCAGTAGACCATCTTAAAAATAGAGTACCTCCAGGATTTACTTTAACTTAACCCAAATCAGCACTTAACCAAAAGGAGCAAGTAAGACACTTAAACAGAGAAGATAAGATATAAAATAGCATGATAAAAATATATGTCCAATCCCTACAACTGTAGGATCTCATGATGCTAATATAGCATTCCCCCATTCCAACATCATATGAACACAACCAAAAGACCAAATACCAATTAATTGGGAATAACGAAACCATACCCCAAGAAATCCATAAAATCAGTTGTACTCTCAAATCTAATCCCACAAACTCATGATGATGCTAGATACTTAGATCCTATTTCGCTTCCTTCAATTGCCCATGACCGAATCTGAAAAATCAAAGAAGGAAAAAATTAGTGATAAGAGATATCTAATGGAATAACAAATCACTTCAAAAAGCAACTCAGAGGGAAATTGTAATCATGACAAATCAGAAAAATCGATTTCAAATTAAACAAAACGAAAGTCCTAAAAAAGGTTAGACCATTCAAGATTAGGTTTTAGAGATTTAGGTTAAAAAAAAAACAGACAACTAATAATCATGAAAAACAAAAACCAAATTAAACTAGAGCTAGAAATAGATTTAGACTAAGAAGAACATATTAAAAATGGTAAAAATAAATAAGAGCACGGATGATTGATCGAAGAAGACGAAGGAAAAATTCAATTTGACTAAGTCAACGTCGCCTGACTTATCTCCTTGACCTCCTCTACGAACCCTGAACCCTGAACCCTAATCCCCAATATTCACCCTAGCTCTTATGTAAAGATCTTGTGTCAGCTCTATGGAATTGACCAAATTCAATAGGAGGCATAGACATCCACACACCCTCTATCTTTTTTCTTTTCTTTTTCTTTTCTTTTCTTTTCAGCGTTTCCTTTTGCTGAATAATCAGCCACACAAAATTAGGTTTTTTGTATCTTTACTTCAAGTTTACATCACCAAAGCTATCCTTCGGAGCCATGACATCCGCTACCAATCCAAGCATGATCCAAGGCACATCTACCTCCATTTCGCATAGTTGAATAACATAAATTGAATCACTTAACATCAAGTTTGTTTGCGGACTGCGTATTGTCTCTAACGGCTCAAACTTGAGCTATATTATCATAGTTTTTGAATGTGTGTTTTATAGATTTTTTTAAAATATGAAGGAGAAAATAAATAAATAACTGTAAATTAGCAGTGGAGTCTGATTTTGTGCATACTATTAACATGTATGGCAGATTTTTTCCTTAAAGCATGAAATTTATTAAGCTACCGAGGGGATATTACATGAGGGTATGTGATACCCCAAAATTCATCAATTACAACATCATATTGGAGCGGAGTGTGAATAGTTGTCTTCGGATCGAATTTGCATCTGTAGAGGATGTTGGAGTCGAAGTCAAAGATCGAAAAGCCTTCGCTAAACACTTTCCACAAGGAAAGTAGTAGAATAATATGTTGTTATCTACTAAATCAATTAAATAAAAATATGAAATATATACTTTTTTTAAGGAGTGTGCACACAAATAAATTTTATAAATTCTGTTTCAGTTTAAGTTTTTGATCGGTTTAGTTACAGTGAACACTTCGCAAACGGATTGCGTGCTGTTTCTTTGTGTACCATCAAAACCGGAACACATAGATGAGAGGATATTCGTAACTAGCCCAATAGATTTTCATGGTCTGACCCATTCAACTAACAAATCCTATCAGCAATGTTGATTTTCATTAGGGGTGTGCAACGGTTGGACGGTTGCGGATTAGGGGTCACCCGCAACCAAACCGTAAAAGTTGCGGTTTTGGAAAATCAAACCGTGTCCGGTCCACTCACCCGCGGATCGGCGGATGATACGGTCCGGTTGCGGATCAACCGCGGATTTACTCAGGAAAAAAAAAAAAAAAAAACTAAGTTAAGAAAGATAGACAAAGAATGCAGTGTTAATTCATTGACAACTTGGCATGTTATTCTTAGCTGTTTGGTAATGAAAATTATATGGGTCTTGAAATGATTTAATTTATGTTTTATGTTCTGATCTCTTAATGTTTGGGCCATGTCATGTGACTAGAATTTTTTGTTGGTTTCAGGCTTTCAGGTATTTACATTGTGCTAACATGCTTTAGAATCATGGTTTATATATAAAACCCAAAATCGTGGCTACACAAGCCCACGGAACTAGATAGGGAAGTTAAGGCCTTTACTACCCTACGGTGCAGTTAAAATCGCGGTTCTACGAATCCAACCGCAACCAAACCGCTAAACCTTGCGGATTTGAAAACTCAACCGCGTCCGGTCCGTAGCCTCTTGCGGATTAGTTTTCACCCGCAATTTTGCGGACGGTTGCGGGTGAAAACTGCAGTTAGATTTGTTTCCACACCCCTAATTTTCATGGTCTGACCCGTTCAACTAACAATCCTATCAGGAATCTCGTTTTTTATGTGTGATTGACACAAATCTTGGAAGTCATTAGGATAAACACCAATCCCATTATCCCATTAGCTAGATTTGTTTTCAGCCTATAAACATAGGCTAAGTTCCAACTCCAAAGGTATACACTTTTAAAGAGACATGTTTTTGGGCATACCAAAAAATTACCGGGCATACTCAAGGTTCGGCTCACAACTTTTTTTTTTCCTAGGTTTGATGTGAGCCGAACCTAGAAAAAATGTATGCCCGATAATTTTTTGGTATGCCCAAAAACAACCCTCCTTTTAAATCCAAATCTCTCCCACCTGCATAAAACCTTTTTTTTTTTTAGCCTCCCTCTCTTATTTACAACTATCCCATTCAAATCAAGCCCATCAAACATACCAATCTCCAGCAGTGTCTGATAATATCTGATAATGTCAAAACAACAAATAATGTAGTGAAATGATTTTAATTAGGCCGACCGAGCGAATTGAGGAAAGACTCTATATATGGTGACTTTGTGTCAAATGGGACATGACTTTTTTTTTCCAATTTCACAAAAAAGATTGAATTGGATTCAACGATGAAAAGACCTCACTGCCCCTCTAAATAAAATTTTTCTTTTTTTCTTTTAAATATTTTCGTAAATAAACCCAAGAGGAAGGGCAGCAAGGTATTAAACATTTTTGTAAATAAATCAAAGAGGAAGGGCAGTAAGATATTAGATATTTTCGTAAATAAACCAAAAAAGAAGGGCAACTAGATATAAGAGCCAAATTTTATTAAAATTCCTTATATATCCTATTTTTTTAGGGGTATAATTGACAACCAAACTTTAAAATAACATATCTAAAAATCCGTGCCTTGGAATTTTACAAATTTTATCTCGTTGGAAAGCTAATAAAAAAACCTATCCAACGAGCGCAAACAACAATATCAAATTTAGAGTTTTTACGAAAAAATCGGAAGTATTTATCATTTTAGGCACAATTTTGAAGATAAATTTATATTTATTATGCACAAAGGATACATAATACTTTATGTAACCATATTTTGGTTTATTCATCAACTAATTTTCCTTTGCAACTAATTAAACGATGTACTCTCCCCGTTTCAAGAAAAGTGATACTTTCACTTTAGGCATAATTTTTTCTTTTACAATCCAATTGTAGCAGTGTTTCTTTTTTTTCGGTCGACCCTCCCCACCGTGGCAGCGGTCATCTAGTTTAGTTATTAAAATACGCTGAATAAGGATTGAGTTTGAACATTTATTATAATTTTTTTTACTAAATAACACTGTACAAGATTTGATTAGAAAGAACCATTTCACTGCATAATTAAAGGATCCTTGCAAATTAAGTGTTGGAATTAATTACAATAATCGAATGCAAATGGGAAATAATACTTAGATTACACTGATAGTAGTAACAAACAAATCAATAAACTTAGTAGAGGCACGTATGAGATACGCTGAGCTAAAGGTAATATTGCCTGCTACTCTCCGAGATGCTATAGCAATTAACAAATTACCTCCAGGATACAACTATCATTAGTTCTCCTCTATGTGTAGCATACACGAGAGAAACCCTTAGAACTTGGCAAAGAAAAGTAAAAACAAAAACACAAATTGAAAATACAAATTGTTTCTGAGTAATGTAAAAACAATTTTATGTTTCGTAAACTATATTTCGTGAACTAAAATTAAAGTAAATCAAGAGGTAGTTATACAAAATTATGTTTCAGAACTACAACTTGTTTCGAAAAGAACTGAACGTTTTCTGAGTTTTAAGACAAATATTAATAATAACTTAAGTTTCTGAAAATTATTAGAGAAGAAGGAAAAATTCGAAGATAAGAGTTCTGAATGGTATGTTTTTTAAACTGAAAGCCTTAACTCGTATTTATAGGTAAGAATTCGAACGTTTGAGACACAGATCCGTAAATCACGCGTTCAATTTGTCGGACGAGTAAAAGCAAAAAGCATCCGTTAAAATAACAAAAAAAAACGATCTGTCGGGTAAGATTCTTCTCGACGAGAAATCTCAGCACACGTGTGTCCACACGCGTGAGATGCACAGGTGTCCACACGCGTGAGATTAAAGATTCTTTACGATGAAAACAGTTAAGAGAATTCACGCGTGAGAATTAACCGTGTGTGACTAAAGATGCTTCTAGTGACTGTCGGATATCCAAAACCGAGAAGGCAAAGAATAAAATTCTTTACATGTGTGGGAGAAGCGTGTGGTAAATTTCAGCAAAAAGAAAGGATGGGTCGGATACACCCACACCCACACCCACACCCACACCCACTCCCACTCCCACTCCCACTCCCACGCCCTCTCCCACGCCCACGCCCACGCCCACGCCGAGCCGAGCGAGCGTGCGTGCTTCTGTGCGAAGCACCGCGCGAACGGGAAAGGCAATAAGAAATGCAATAAGGTTTAGGCAACCTTGCCATAGTCTAGGGCTTTCCCCATACACAAAGGTCTAAAGACCCAAAGGGCCATACCCTTAAGTCTAAACCAATGCTATTTAAGTCTAAAACTCTTAGTGTTTTAGTCTATATGGGACTAATGTTTTATTCATTCACATGAAAAAAACATCTAGGGAGCAATAGGTCTTGGGATCAAAACATGGTCCATGCATTTTTTGATTAAAACAAAACATTGTTTTTTCTAACAATCCCCCACATGAATAATAAAACATGTCGATAAAACACGATAAAACATAAGGCAACAAAATAGGCTAAGGTGTCCCAAGGATTGAACCTTAACTTAGTGAGAGGTTACCTGAACTGCTTGTTGATACGGTGAACGCAATGTCTTGAACCGCCAACAAAGAATGCAATTCAGAAATAACAGCCACACTTGATGCCTCAACCGAAGAAAACAGCTGCCAAGATCTTGCGGTTGTGCCCATTTTGGCCGTGGGCTAAAATCCCGTACTTAATGAATGTCTCTAGAGAATCAGCTCATATTCTCATAGGAAGCGGCCACACTTCCAACATCCACAAAGGTGGGTCCATAAAGAGTGTCCTGCCACACCCCGCTTTAATCAAAGCCATGGTACCCATTAAGATCGCAAAGATCATCCTTAATTTCTGCAGGCAACACTATCGCACGATTACACCATAGGGAGGGACAAAGATAGTGCTTTCTCAATATCACCATAAATTAGTTGTCTCATTGAACCTTGATCTTGGAAATCCAATCACAAGGTTGAGTATCCTTCATGGTGATTTATTCAATGAGCTTAAGTCCCATCCCCTCGATGTAAATTTAACTTTCTCTCTGGTTAAGCCTTTTGTCAAAGGATCTGCAAGATTATCTTTGGATTTTACAAAGTCTATCGAGATAATACCAGTAGAGAGTAGTTGTTTCACCGTCTTATGTCTTCTTCGTATATGTATAGACTTCCCGTTGTATACATTGTTCTTTGCGCAACCAAGAGCAACTTCATTGTCACGATGGATGGCAATTGAAGACACAAGGCTTGGGCCGAGTGGAATTCCTCCCGAAAACATCGCATCCATTCAGCT
Source organism: Papaver bracteatum (assembly GCA_023529315.1). Classification (NCBI taxonomy): domain Eukaryota; kingdom Viridiplantae; phylum Streptophyta; class Magnoliopsida; order Ranunculales; family Papaveraceae; genus Papaver; species Papaver bracteatum. Next base: position 565,811 of record JAJJWX010004071.1, on the reverse strand, counting down.
TCCTCTCCAGCTTTTTCCAAGGCTATAAACTCAGACTCCATAGTGGATTTAGCTATACATGTCTGTTTGGTAGACTTCCATGAGACAGACGCACCTCCAAGCAAGAAGATGTACCCACTAATAGATTTGCACTCTTCTGAGTCTGATATCCAGTTGGCATCACAATACCCTTCCAGTACAGCAGGATACTTCCCAAAACTTAAGCAATAGTTTGAGGTCCCTCTCAGGTAAGAGAATTCACGCGTGAGAATTAACCGTGTGTGACTAAAGATGCTTCTAGTGGCTGTCGGATATCCAAAACCGAGAAGGCAAAGAATAAAATTCTTTACATGTGTGGGAGAAGCGTGTGGTAAATTTCAGCAAAAAGAAAGGATGGGTCGGACACACCCACACCCACACCCACACCCACACCCACACCCACACCCCCACCCCCACCCCCACCCCCACGCCCACGCCGAGCCGAGCCGAGCCGAGCGTGCGAAGCACCGCGCGAACGGGAAAGGCAATAAGAAATGCAATAAGGTTTAGGCAACCTTGCCATAGTCTAGGGCTTTCCCCATACACAAAGGTCTAAAGACCCAAAGGGCCATACCCTTAAGTCTAAACCAATGCTATTTAAGTCTAAAACTCTTAGTGTTTTAGTCTATATGGGACTAATGTTTTATTCATTCACATGAAAAAAACATCTAGGGAGCAATAGGTCTTGGGATCAAAACATGGTCCATGCATTTTTTGATTAAAACAAAACATTGTTTTTTCTAACATTAAGAACATCTTGTTAATATCTCGTTTAAGTGGAAGAATCCCCTTCTCGAAGATCAGCGTTCTTTTATATCAAAAAATACTTAAAATCAGTTTTCTCCGACATCTCAGAGTGAGAGAAAAGACGCAAACTCACACCCATCATAAATATTTAGCAAAAAGATAAATAAGATAAAAAATACTTCAGATTCGATCTTGGTAAGCATATTAAGGTCCTAAAATACAGGGTGACCCTTATTTATATGGACAATGGAATTAACCAAAACTACAACCCCAACCAATACATTCATGAAATATAAATTTATCAAAAACAGAATTGTTTGCTCAACGTTTAAAGTTTGTTAAGTGTGATTCATGTCATATCAACTGCACCCAAATTTCAATTTTTCTTTGCTTGGTAGCTTTTTCAGTCAATGTAAGAAAATATCTAAATTGTAAATGCCGGCTTTTGTTTGGGAAGTCTGAATTCAGGACGCCCAAAACATGACAATAATTCAATGGTCCAAACTCCAAACGCCATTACTGTGGCAGCAGTCAGCAGAGCACTACTGCTCTAGAACCAACATTGGGTGCGCAGATTCATTGGTGTGTGAACAATATCACGGGTAACAAGTCTGTTGGAGTCTTGAGGAAGCTGGCGTTCAATGCATGTATCTATCAAGTTTGGGGTGAAAGGAATAGAAGAATCTTCGCTAAAAAGTCTATTCCAGCAGAGACGATGTTCCATCTCATTTGTGCTGATATTAGGACTAAGTTGTGCACTACTGACACTGTTATGCCTGATACGAACGATCATAGGAGACTAGAAGTGCAATGGGGGTTATTCCCTAGGTTTATTCTTCCTAAGAAGATTTCTACAGCTTGGAAAAAACCAGGGCCTGGCGAGGTGGAAGTTTACACGGATGGAGCTTTGAATGACAGTGGGGCGGGGTTTGGAGCAATCATTAGAGATGAGAAGGGAACTCCTTTGAGTGCTGTGACAGGAAGCGCTAACCCGGGGAGTATTTCACTGCATGAACTTCAAGGAGTTGAAGTAGGCCTAAAACTGGCTGTTAGAAATGGACACAGGAAAGTCTCCTTACGTTCAGACTCAACAACTGTAGTTTCTTATTTATCGAAGAATAGCCCTAAGCCTCCGTGGACTTGTCATCATGTTTGGGAGTCTATTAGAAGACTACGCAGGCAGCTCCAGTCTTGCAATGCTGAACATACTCTGCGAGAAGCAAATAGAGCTACAGATCATATTGCGAGCTATCGTCCAAGTGGAGAGTTTGTGGAGATTATCCCAAGCTCTTTCGCAGAGGATTTGAAGAAGATCGTTCAAGAAGATGCAGAGGGGAAAGTTTATAGTAGAAACGGCTGATGATTCTATTGTTTACTCCATTGTGGAGTTGTTCTGAGTTTTCTACTCTTTCATTTTTTGTTTTGGTTCTTTGCTGTTTTTTCTTTCTTGTTGGTTGGGGTCTCCTTAACCCCCTCTCCTTTCCAAAAAAAAAAAAAAAAAAAACATTGGGTGCGCGTTCATAGTTGCAACACGTGGCATTTCCTTAACCAAGATTCTTCGAATATCCTGGTTTCACTTGGTTTGTCTTGGTGTGAGATTCCATCGCATGCAGGTGACATAACACTGATACATTTTCTACCCATAGTTAGTCGGGTGGGATATCAATTTCGGCTTTCGCAGATATAGGTAAAATATAGAGGTATCGATGAAATTGACTAATGTTGGCTGTCATCGGCCAATATCGGTCAAAATTAAAAGTTTCCATCTGGTCAAGGTATTATCGTCTATTTTATAAATTTGCATATACTAGAATCAAAATCAAATGTCATGCACAATGATCATAAATTTGTATCACCTGATCTTACCACTCTACTGATGCTAGAATCTAGCAACACAGTTATAGAAAGGTATTTAAGAGAAAGATACAAAAATGTTTGATTAGTGAAATAGGACATATGAGATTTGAAGGTTCATTACATGGCATTCAAGAAGAACACTTGTCTAAATTATATTTATCAAGGAAGAACCATCATTTTTCCTTAATACCAAGAAGGCGATGTTAATCGAACTTGAGCTGGCTACATTGAAAACTCAACTAGCAAGCGAAAGCATCACTTTTTCCTAAATTTAATTTTCTCCACCATCTTGAAAATAGATAACATACAAAAAAAAAAAAAAAAAAAATTAGCAAAAGCAAACGGTAGGAGTGAGCTACTCTACTATATGCATTGGCAATGGTATAAACATAATGTTTCAATTAAAATGCTGGTATGCATACTAAGGTGACTAGGGTGAGCAAGATAATTTTGTATAAATATATACAACCCAAAGCAACAGATTCATAAAATTTAACTTTATCAAAACCTTTAATGTGTTTTCAACTCCAACCAAGTTTCATACTTTCATCATGTCCAAATTTTAAGTGCTCTTTATATTAGGGAAGTCCAACTTCTAGATTCCCATAAATAGTGCACTAGCTAGCCTTCCAATCTACTTCATGTCATTGCTGAAGATTCCATCTTCTGTGGAGAAAAAAATGGGTAAGCTAATGAGAGATTTCCTGTGGGGTACCACAAGAGAAAAAAAGAAGGTATGTTAGGTTGCTTGGGAGAAATGCTGCACCCCTAAAGAGTTTGGTGGTTTGGGAATAAGAAATATAAGGGAAACCAACAAAGCTATGCTAACTATGTGGAGTTGGAGATATACTCAAGAGAAACATGACTTATGGAGGAAAATAATACATCAACAAACAAACTATGATATGCAGGACTTATGTCCTAATGAGTATAAGAAACCTCATGGCAGAGGCTACTGGAAAGCAATTCAAAGTGATAAAGGCTTAGTGCAATGGAATTCCAAGTTCTCAATTGGGAGGGGTAAAGAAATTAAATTCTGGCAGGATGCTTGGAAAAGCTCAATCCCTTGCAAAGAGACTCATAAGCAAGCATATAAAGCTTTATCACAAAAGAAATCGAAAGTGGCTGACTTAGTGCATCAAGGGAGGCTGCGAATCAAGCTAAGAGAGACACCATCAGCTATAGTTACAGCTGAGCTCAATGCCTTGGTTTAGATTATGGGAAACCCTCCTATTCTCACTGATATATATGACGACATCATCTTTTCCACACCTACAGGATATTCTACCAGAGAAGGGTATAAACAGAAAATAGAAAACATGCATCATGAAAGTTCCTCGGTTAAGCATATCTGGAGAAAGAATGTACCACCAAAATCTCAGCTACTTGTATGGTTTTCACTTAACAATGCAATACCAACAACTGACAATCTACTTAAAAAAGGTTGTCAGGTTAACACAACTTACTGTTGTCTATATGATAGAGAACTAGAAACAATGGATTATATCCTATTCAATTGCGAGTTCTCTACAGCAGCATGGAAATATTTCATTTCCAGAATGGATGAAGGGTGGGTGCATATTGTTAAACTTAAGGTTCAACTCAAACTTAATTGTTATATATTCATCTCCAAAACTAGGAGGTATTTATAGCAAATCAAAGTAAAGTAATTACAAAATAAATTACAAAATAATTGGGTGATTGATGGAGTAATTGGTGGAGTGATTGGTGGAGTAATTGGAGGTGTAATTGGAGGAGTGATTGGTGGAATTGGTGAAGAATGGTTGAGTCAACAATTGGAGATTCAACACTCTCCCTCAAGGTGGTGCATATATGTCACAGATGCCCAACTTGACAAGTGAATCGTTAAATATATTATTTGATACGGCCTTTGTTAGAATATCTTCCAGCTGTTGTGTTGTTCGGACATATGGTACTTCAATAATGTTTTCTTCGAGTTTCTCATAAATGAAGTTCCTATCAATTTCCACGTGCTTTGTTCGATCATGTTGCACTGGATTTTCTGCAATTTTGATTGCTGACTGGTTATCAAAAAACAACTTCATAGGTTTTTCAACAGGGAAACCAAGCTCCTCCATAAGCCTCTTTAACCATAACAATTCACAAATGCCTTTCACCATTGCTCTGTATTCTTCTTCAGCACTGGATAAGGAAACAACCTGTTGTTTCTTAGACTTCCATGTCACTAAATTTCCTCCAACAAAGGTAACATACCCAGATGTTGATCTTCTCCTGTCACCTTTACCTCCCCAGTCTGAGTCAGTGTAACCTGATACATCAAGATGTCCATGTTTTGAAAACATCAAACCTCTGCCTGGTGCAGACTTCAAATATCTTAGTATCCTGGTGACTGCATCCATGTGTTGCTGACCCGGATTATACATAAATATGCTTACAACACTTACATCATAAGCAATGTATGTCCTTGTATGAGAAAGATAAATCAAGCGACCAACTAACCTCTGGTATTTTCCTTTGTCTGCTGGTATTTGATCAGAACATTCTTCAAGACCATGATTTTGTTCCATAGGAGACCCGATTGGTGTACAACCAGTCATACCAGTTTCCTTCAACAAATCAATCACATACTTTCGCTGAGACAAGAAAATTCCTTTTTTAGATCGTGAAACTTCAATCCCCAAGAAGTATTTAAGTCCACCCAAATCCTTCATATCAAACTCAGAATACAAAGAACTCTTCAGATTATTCATCTCTTCGGGGTCATTTCCTGTTACCACCATATCATCCACATAGATAATAAGCGCGGTTAATTTGTCACCTAGAACAGAGTATGATCAGCGTTACTCTGTTTGTACCCAAATTTCCTCATTGCCAGACGAAATCTACCAAACCAAGCTCTAGGAGACTGCTTCAAACCATATAAGGCCTTCTTTAGATTACAAACCATGTTAGCATTGTTCGGAGCATTATAACCTGGAGGTAATGACATATAGACTTCTTCTTGTAAATCACCATGTAAAAAAGCATTTTTCACATCATATTGTTGTAGAGGCCATCCTAAATTTTCTTCCAAAGACAACAATACTCGAATAGTATTGATTTTCGCAACAGGAGCAAAGGTATCTTGATAATCAATACCATAAACCTGGGTAAACCCTTTAGCCACAAGTCTTGCTTTGCACCCGTCATTAGAGCCATCAGGATTATGCTTGATAGAATATACCCACCTGCAGCCAACTGGTTTCTTTCCTTCTGGTAACAATACTATTTCCCATGTATGATTTTCTTCCAGTGCCACCATCTCCTTTCTCATGGAATCATCCCATTTTGGATCTCGTAATGTTTCTTGTACATTTCTGGGAATAATCACATCATCCATCTGACTGACAAACACCTTTCCATATTTTTATAATCTATGAGTTGACACGTAATTCGTAATTGGGTATTTCACCTTCCTTATTGCTTTAGGTGAAAAGCGATCTGGTGGAACTCCACGATTACTCCTTGGTGGCAACTGGTACCTGTCGGTGTCAGGTAGCTCACAAGTATCATTAGTATTAATCGAACAATCTATGCTTACCTCAGGGACATCGGCATCGGTTAGAGGATAATTAGATGTAGGTATTGTTGATGAAGAGAGAGATGGAGCTTCATATTCAATAGCAGGGGTGTTAATTTCTTCGGAAACAGGAATATAGGACTCTTGAACCGGCTCCATGACTTGTATATCATCAATTCTTGAATTACTGACAGTTGGATGTGTACTCAAGCTTATTTCATTTGTTGTCATATTTATTTCACTATTAGTAGGAAACAAATCCATCCAATTCAACTCTTCAATAACACTCTCTCCCTGAAGAGGAGAATGAGATACATAGGACAAGTAAAACATTTCGTGCTCAGAAAAGGTGACATCCATAGTAACATAAAATTTATGACTTTGAGGATGATAACACCTGTAACCTTTCTGAAATGGATGATAACCTACAAAAACACATTTAATAGCACAAGGATCTAGCTTTGTACGTAGATGTTTCTGCAGATGTACAAAAACAACACAACCGAATACCCGTGGAGGAAGCTTAAGATGAGAAGGTATTGTTACAAATGAAGCCAATTTGTCCAAAGGTGTCTGAAATTTTAAAACACTTGTTGGTACTCGATTGAGAAGATATACTGCATTAGTAATGGCTTCTTCCCAGAATTTTGGCTTCATATTTGACCCAATCAAGCATGCCCTCGTAATTTCAAGTAACTGGCGATTTTTCCTTTCTGCCACACCATTTTGCTGTGGCGTAGACGGAAAACTAGTTTCATGAATAATTCCATGTTCTCTAAAGTATCCTTGTAATACTTCATTAACATACTCACCACCATTATCAGAACGAAGGACCTTTAAGTTAGACGAAAATTGTGTGTGAATTAATTTATGAAATGCACGAAAATGATCAGACACATCACTTTTATTTTTCATTAAATAGAGCCAAGTCATATGAGTACAATCATCGATGAAGATAACAAACCACCTAAATCCAGAAGTACTGGTAATACGAGAAGGTCCCCAGACATCAGAATGAACCAAATCGAATGGGACATATCTTCTACTGAAACTATCCGGGTAAGAAGTACGATGACTCTTCGCAAGAATTCAAGTATCACATTTAAAGTACGATAGTTTGCAAGACTTAAACAAATCAGGAAACAAGTGCTCCAAATATCCAAAAGAAGCATGTCCTAACCTGCGGTGCCACAATAATATCTGTTTTTTAGATGCACAAGAAAACCTATTAACTGAAATAGATCTCCCTTCACAAACATCGTCGATGTAATATAAACCATATCTCTTAGTACCTCGTCCAATTATCTCTCCGTTGCCGAGATCCTGAAGAAGACAGAAAGTGGGATAGATTAATACTAAACAATTTAACCGTGCGGTTACTTATGCTGCAGACAAGAGATTATTTGAAAGAGAAGGAACTAATAATGTGTGTTCTAAGGACAAGGAAGGTGTTAAATCAACTCTCCCATCTCCAGTAACCGGATACGGTACACCATTGGCATTAGATATAGTTGTATATGCAGGTAGGCACAGATATTTCAAAATAGAGGCATCGAACGTCATATGACCCGTAGCACCAGAATCGAGAATCCAGCCATGATCTTTTCTAGAATCAGTAGCAAGTAAAGAGACGTTAACCTTACTTGATTGTTTGAAGAGATTCGGGTTCATCAAAGAATGAGAATCAATAACAGATGAAGTATCATTTGTTGTCGTCACCACATAAGTACTTTTGTATGCTCCTTTTTGATTAATCTTTATTTGAGTTTTGTAGGTGTCCCACCAATCGGGATACCCAATTTTATTGAAACATTTCTCCACGAAATGTGAATTGCTTCCACAATGAGCACAATGTCTAATGGAAGACGTTATCAAGATTGAAGAAGAAATTATATGAAGGTATGAATACAGGTCGCAAGCAGCTTGCGAAAAACTTCGCAAACCTTTTTTTTTTTTTTTTTTTTTAATAGACTAAAATGCACAAATGAAACTGATTGTGTACACAACTGTTTATGGGGGGGGAAAAACAAACCGGCTAGATACTAGATAGCAGCTAAAAATTATATGAGTAATCGAATAGGAGGAATAAGTCCTATAAGGGTAAAAACGGCAAGAGTTCAAATTCAAATCAAGTTTTCTCTCTTGACAAATCAACCAAATATATGAAAAAAAACTTAACAGGGGTTTGCTTATCAGAAAACAAACTCAATTAGCAAAGATAAAAACAAGATTTTGATCAAAGATGATAACTGTTTGTAAGAAACAAAAAACAGCAACACAACTTACTTAGTCCAAGATAAATGGATTAACAAGATTAAGTAGGATTTAAAAATACAATCATAAACTCAGCATAACAAGTTTATCATAAAATCGGTAGTACAACTTACTTGTTTCAATAAGTGTATAAAGAAAGACAAGAACCTTAAGCCAGCGGAAGAAGGATTAATCGAAGTAACGAAGCACTCACTATTACTAAGAAGCACTCAACTCACCATGGAGATCTAATACCATGTTAAACTTAAGGTTCAACTCAAACTTAATTGTTATATATTCATCTCCAAAACTAGGAGGTATTTATAGCAAATCAAAGTAAAGTAATTACAAAATAATTGGGTGATTGATGGAGTAATTGATGGAGTGATTGGTGAAGTAATTGGAGGTGTAATTGGAAGAGTGATTGGTGGAATTGGTGAATAATGGTTGAGTCAACAATTGGAGATTCAACACATATGACTTCAACTGATAGCCAATTCGAGGATTGGAGGGCAAGACAAAACAGGCCGTTTACCAGAAAATTACGGATGACACTTCCCTTTGCCATTCTATGGGAAATTTGGTTAGAAATAAATCGTAGAATAATGGAAAAGAAAAAGGGTTAGTCGACTGAGATGATCATTATAGAATTCAATATTGGAATATATATCACCTATCACAAGGAGATGGAGGTGGCCATTTTAGAAGACTCATTTTACACATGTTGTTAGTTATTGATCCATGGTAGGTAAGCCACCATATTAATAGTTGTTAGTTGTTATCCTCCATAGGCATAGTTGTTAGCCTCCATAGGCATAATTCTCTTATTCTTTTTGTAATCTATAAATAGGCATTTGTAGTATCATTTGTAGTCATCCAAAATGAGTGAGATTGGGTCCTTAGTAAGTGAGAGTTGAGAGCTCTCTCCTTATGTGAGTTTATGTGTGTGGGGTTTGTAAATCATCTCAGTGATTATTGATGATCAATATCATTCACCCTACGGGGTTTCATCAGTGGACGTAGGCGTTAGTGCCGAACCACTTTAATCTCTTGTGTTTTCTTTATTTCATCTGATCCTTACTCTTACCACAAATCTAAGATGCTATCAGAGCTCCTAAGTTTCATCTCAATTTTCTATCATGATATCAGAGCCCCGAAACATTTCAATTTCTATCATGGTATCAGAGCCAAGTTCGATCCAAATGGGCATTTAAGTTTCCGCTACAAGATGAAGTTTAAGTTTCCACTACTATCAGAGCCAAACCCCACTCATAGCTATCCGTGTCCATAAATATGTCGGTGGTTTTCGTACCACTTAGTGTCAGTGTATCCGTGGTTTCCGTACCACTTAGCAGCAGTGTATCTGTGGTTTCCGTACCACTCAGTATCCCCTCCAGTGTGCGTCCGTGGTTTCCATAACCACTCAAGTTTCCCCGCCAGTGTGCGTCCGTGGTTTCCGTACCACTCAGTATTAGTATGTCCGTGGTTTCCGTACCACTCAGATCCGCCAGTGTGTAACCCTTTTTGCATGGGCAGCAATCCATAGGCCACAATCCGCGTGCAGCCACAGTTGGCGGGCTGCAATCCGTGTGCTACAATCCTCCTACCATGCTTTAGGTCCATGATGTATTCAAACTCGACCCTCTCGAGTTTGAGGGGGGGTGTCAGTCCACTTGCAATACTCGTTTGTAATATTGCACATCGTTTGGCTTTAACTCTCAATCATCTCAACTTCTCATACAACAAGTTCTCTGTTGCACTAGTACTTCCACCTATAGTTTCACTAACATCCGAACCAGTAGTCCCGCCAAGAGGCGCGCCAATATTTCCACCAACAGATGCACCCATAGGTGCGCCCCCAGTTGAAGCAGTAGATACACCAACAGCTGCATCAGCAGTTTCACCCATAGTTGAGCCACCAGTTGAACCGGTAGTACCACCAACAACTGCATCTGTAGTGCTTTTCCAGGAAAAGTCAGCACCACCACCCCAAGTTGTTCCAGGAATTATACCATCAATGCCCCCTAGTTCTCCAATCACCGTCCCATCAAATAAGTCAGCACATCCACCCCAAGTTTTTAATGGCATCGTACCATCCATATCTCCAAGTCTTCCAATTATTGTGCTGTCACATAAAGTAGCACTTAAGCGACAAGCTCCGAAAGGCATCGTGCCTTCCATACCACCAAGTATTCCTTCTCATGGAAAAACACCAGAGAGTGGGATACCTACCAAAATGCCACTCGCTCCACAACCTGTAGAATCACCACCAGGTAGAATAAATCCACCAGCGGCATACCAACCTTGCCAAAAATAGAACCGTCCAGCATATCAGAACCTGCTGCGTCACCATTATCAACTCCTCCATCCAGCATCAAAAATAAGACACGATGATCTCCAGTTGGTTCCCTGCCGGTTTTTTTTTTTGGTGGTGTTACCATCCAAGCCGCATTATGTTGTTGTTCAAGAGTGCCTCACCAACATTATTGCTTAGCTGTTATCACGCCAAGTCCTCTTTTAAATATCGTTCAAGTTGTACACTTCATTTCTCTCCATGTTCAACTTGAGGGAGGGTATTGGAATATATATCACCTATCACAAGGAGATGGAGGTGGCCATTTTAGAAGACTCATTTTACACATGTTGTTAGTTATTGATCCATGGTAGGTAAGCCACCATATTAATAGTTGTTAGTTGTTAGCCTCCATACTCATAGTTCTCTTCTCCTTTTTGTAATCTATAAATAGGCATTTGTAGTATCATTTGTAGTCACCCAAAATGAGTGAGATTGGGTCCTTAGTAAGTGAGAGTTGAGAGCTCTCTCCTTATGTGAGTTTATGTGTGTGGGGTTTGTAAATCATCTCAGTGATTACTGATGATCAATATCATTCACCCTATGGGGTTTCATCAGTGGACGTAGGCGTTAGTGCCGAACCACTTTAATCTCTTGTGTCTTCTTTATTTCATCTGATCCTTACTCTTACCACAAATCTAAGATGCTATCATAGCTCCGAAGTTTCATCTCAATTTTCTATCATGATATTAGAGCCATGAAGCATTTCAATTTCTATCATTCAAGAGACTTGTTTTCAATAGGGATATGTTATAAACTGGTTTAGTTTAATCACATTTAAGGATTTGATATCTAACTTGGAAGCAGTCATGGGTAGAAACAAGTTGATATGCTGTGTAGCTTAGAGTTTAGACTTGTTTTTTGAGGGCCGTTTGTGTATTCACTACTTTCTTTTCTTTTAATAAAATCAACCCTTCCACACAAAAAAAAAAAACTTTTCTCCGACGACTGAAAGCTGGAGACCGACTCTTTCCCATTTTGTTTTCATTCCATCTTAGGCATTTTTCTGAATCTTGTTTTCTTTGCATCTGTTTTTCACGCATCTTTTCATTAGGGTTTTTCCGCGGGTTGTCTTTTTCTCATTATTTTCTCTTTACTAGGGTCTTCCAACCTTTCTCTTTACATCATCCCATCGATCTCAGTAGCCTCCTTCACCTAGTTTCCCCATTCATCCCATTATTTTCACTGGATTTCACTATTTTCTTAAGGCTGTTTCAACAGCTTTAGGGTTATGTCGAGAACTAAGTTTATCCCGTCCTCTCAAAATCATGATTTTGATTATGCACGTTCTGCATATTCATCTCAGGTCTCCGATGATGTCTTCATTCAATGTCCTTTCAAATACTTTGATGGGTGTCGTAATGGAGTTTACGGAATAGGGTTCTGTAGAGGATCTTTGTTGAAGCACATCAATGATTGGCATTTTTCATCCGTGGAGTGCAAAGATGTATGCACATAATTATTCAAGATATTGTATAAGGCTTTGGGAGGGGGTTTTAGTGCAGTTGGAGATGTGGGTGTGCTTTCCTTGCATGTGCGTCTACTCTTGGAAGAGGTCTTGTCATGGTGCTGACATGGTTTTAGGTCCATTCAATGGTTTAAATGCTGATTTTTTGATCCATGGATGTGACATACACTTCCCTAACAATTTTGTATCATGCAATACTGTTTATGAGGGAGAGTTAATGAGCCTCATTGTAGAACTGTTGGATACTGTTTTTCAGAGACAAATCCCTACGATAGCCAGGATTCCACCACCTTATATACTCAATTTCTCGAGGAACTTAAAGGCTACATTGGACAAGGTTTTTCTCAATCCTTCAGACTTGTCTTCATGGCTTAACTTATTATTGCTTCCAGTTTGTATGCTTCACTTGTACATACCTAAGTCCAAGATGGAGGAGAGTTCTGGCACTAGGAGAAGGATATAAATTACAAGAATTAATCGATCTATGTTGAAGTCTAAAGAAATGAATGGTTGCTTCCATATGATTCACAAGCTGCTTGAGGTTTCAAAACAAATTCAGAAGCATAGACAGTGTAGCAAAGGGAGGAAGAAGACCAAGACCAACATCCATGCATGCAGTAGGAAATTAAGTTATGGCCACTACACCACGGCCATTCGAGTTCTGTCCTCTAATGGAGTGACTCCTCCAACCACTGATACACTTCATGAACTCAGACGTAAACACCTTCCTACTTTGCCAATATCATACCACCTGACCTGGTTCATTTTGCTGATGTGTCTGCTGATTCCAGATCGTTGCTTGCGGCTCTGAAGACCTTTCCAAAGGGTACGTCGTGCGGTAGAGATGGCTTAAGGGCTCAACACTTGCTTGACGCTTTGAGTGGCGCGGTTGCTGCTGTCACAGATGACTTATTAGTTTCCATTATGGGTGTCGTAAATTTGTGGCTAGCTGGTAAGTTCCTCACGGTTTTGGGTGAATATATTGCCAGTGCCCCTTTTACTCCTATTCTCAAACCGACTGGTAGTCTCATACCAATAGCCATTGGCACAATTTGGCGCATATTGTATTCCAAAATTGCTGCCACATCTGTTGGCAAGGATATGGATTCCAACCTAGGCGACTATCAATTCGGTGTTGGAATCCGTTGTGGTGGGGAAGGGATTTTACATTCGGCTAACAAAACTTTTGAGATTAAGGATGATCGGAGGGATATGTCTATGCTCCTCATCGACTTCATGAACGCCTTCAACATGGTATATCTCCCCAATATGAATCGATAAGTCCGGTGTAAATGACCTTGTATCACCAAGTGGGTGGAGTTTTGTTACACTAAACCATCCCGCTTGTATAACAATGAGTTTAATCTTTCCTATTCACAAGGTGTCCAGCAAGGAGACCCCCTTGGACCCTTACCTGTTCGCTTTTATACTATATCTGCTAGTTCTAAATATTTATTCTCATTGAACCTTGGACTTAAATGGTATTTGGACGACGGTACTTTAGCTGGTGACACCATGTAGGTTGCTAAGGCATTAAAGATCGTTCAGGAAGAAGGTGAAAGTATAGGTTTGCTTTTGAACATTGAGAAGACCGAACTATTTTGGCATGTTCAGTATCCTATATATAGCTTGGATGGATTATTTCCTACGTCTATCAGCACTCCTGACGTGGGGGTAAAGCTTTTAGGTGGGACGGTTAGCCTGGACTTGAACTTCTGCAGCGAGATTGTGTTGCACAAAGTGGAGAAGACGGTGCAGTTAATAACTACTATTAGGAAACTTTGAGACCCATAGTGTGAGTTGTTACTTTTTCGGAGCTGCACTGGTGTTTCGCGACTATACTTTACTTTACGTACTACTTGTCCAGATGTGCTCAAGCAGGCTACAACCCAGTTTGATCATCATTTTTTCCTTATCTGCGACACCTAATAACCGGTGATGGAACTGGCTTCAGTCCCATTCAACAACGGCTAGATACGCTCCCGATGAAAGATGGTGGTCTAGGAATACATACGATGGAAGACACTAGAAAATATTGTTACATTTCATCCTGCATTCAGACAAGACACTTGCAAGATGTTATTTTGAAGTTTAAGTCGTCTTTCGATAGTTGCAACTTTTAGCGAGCCGTCTCTAACACTTATAGGTTTCCGGTCTCTCCCCTTTAACTTTCAACATCAATGACATTTCCCCCAATCCCATGTTCGTGATGTTCATTTATGGAAATGTAACAAGTTAGATCATGCTCAAGACTACTTAAATGCAATTCCCATCCAAGGGCTTAACCAATGTTTAGGGCCGAGAAAGTTCAGTGATATCCTCTGTCATAGGCTTGGTATTCCTTTATCTTTGGAGAAAATCCAGTGTCCAAGCTATAACCGAGAAATGGATGTTTTTGGCGATCATGCTTTGCATTGTGCTAGCGATGTTGGGCTTAAATTTAGGCACGACCTGGTAAGATATGTATTGGATGATTTTTGTTACAAATCTGGTGTGGCTGCTAGAAAGGAAGTATCCTTAGGCTTCTTGTATGATGATGACACTGGATTAAGGCCTGCAGACTTATTAGTGTACAACTGGGAGAACGTAAGTGATGTTTGTATTGATGTCACTGAGATCTCCCCTTTTGTGAGCGGTAGTAGGAATAACCTTACACCTGGACATGCCATTACTGTTGACATCACTCGCAAATGTAAGAAGTACTTGGATAAATATGTTAGGATTAAGACCTTAGAATTAAGCTCTTCACAAGACACTAGTTATTTGGATCACGTAGAACTAAAGAAAACAGAAAACAAATGCATTAAACGAAACAAGAAAGACACAAGATTTAACGTGGTTCGACAATTCTCCTACGTCCAAAAATAGTTACGATCAACTCTTATTATAGAAAAAATTACAGAGAATTAATCCACAACTATGACCAGCAAGATGTTGTTCACAAACACCAAATAATTCTCTATGAACAAAACGTTTTAAAACCTAAAATTCTCTAGTTATGAGAACTCTTCTGTAGATTTTTTTGTGTATGTTTCCTTAGGACTTGTACACTATTTATATAGGTTACAAACTTGTCTTCCTAATATATGATTTATACTAGGAAACCTAAACATAGCTAAGAAAGGAAACCTTGAATTTAACTAAATCAGGAAGCCTCTAGTCTAGATATACCAAAATAAGGAAACACCTAGATAATTCCAGAACATTCTGGAACCTTCCTAAAAACATTGACAACTTAATTAACAAAATGCACTGCGCATGGCTACGATTTTGGGGTCTTGGATTTTTCCTCTCTGGGTGAACTTAGTGATGATTTTATTGTCTTTTTAAAAAGGAATGAAGAATTGTTTAGCTAGTCACAATGCTATTCTAGGATTGGTAACATTCTTTTCAATAGGGTTGGGATTTCAATTCATAGAGGGGTTGGATTTCAGCTTGTTGCTAGGCTCCCAACGAGTTTCTTGATTAAAAAAAAAAACTGCGCCATAAGGCAACAGAGCACCACTGCTCTGGTATGTGAGCCAGAGAGATATATCCAATTTATATAGCCCAAATCTTTACAGATATTGCGATTCCTATACATATGGGAAGTATAACACGCTAATAACTTGCCTGTTACATCTCACAAAGTTCCTTCAACACCGGCGCCTACATCAAGTGAAGTAGCATTGTCACTATTTAATTTAATATAGGGTGTATGTGGCAGAATCTAGAGAACATAAACCTGAACATTTTTAGTTAGGCAAGCAGTATGAAATAAAACACAAGCATACCCTTCAGCTACTTGAAAATCCTTATACAAAACACAATTTCTATGGCGCAGGCCAATAAATGATCTTCATCATGTACCGAACCCTCAGTTTTCGATGGGTACATCAGCTAATAAGAGTTTTTGAGTCTCGACCGGTGTTTCTATCTAGTCGCAAGATATCTTAGCTAGGCCTTCTTGGGCTAAAGTTCTTGATTTAAAGAAGAACCACCAAAAAGTTGTTTGGTGTGGGGTTTTCAGATCCAGAACAGAAATATCCATAGATACACACTGCCTATATATTTTAAGTTCTTTTTATGGGAAATATAAATATCACCAGACACCAACACATCACTGCCCGATGGTCCTTGCGCCCTTGCTTTGTACTATATTTTCCTACATCAATAAGATAACAACTTTGATGTGTTTAACGATTCTTCTCCTATAAACCCTTGGGTGACAATAGACAAACAATTTTTTTACGTCATCGGATTGTAACACGTGGTAATTCTTTTGGAAACAACGATTCTCCGAACTTTGTCGTCTACTTGGTGAGATTCCATCACGTGTCATGGCATGTGGCCTTGATAATTTCAGTAATACGTGTCAAGCGAGAGATCTTTCCCAAGCTTGCTGAGTTGGATAGCTACATGAACATGACTAGAAATTAGAATCTACCGAGTCACTTATAAAAATTTGGTGGTGGCATTCCACTATTTTAAATAAAACACCTCTAAAAGCTCTAAAAGCTGCAATGCAAGTTCTCAGAGATTGGCAGGAAATATAAGAAAAGTTCTGAAAAACCAAAAGCAGAGATCAGTTCATCAAATTGGGGGACAAGAATACCAATTACATCCATAGAGCTATTAAATGCAGAATAAGAAGAGATGGGATAGATTCAATTCAGGATAGTGCTGGAAACTGGATTGAGGATCCCCAGGAAATAAAGCAATGCTTCACCACCCACTTCACCAAGATGACAACTACTGAATCTCCTACCATGAATCATGAAATTATCAACCTCATTCCTACTTCCATAACTAACTTGGACAAAAACAATCTCAACAGAATACCTGATCAACATGAAGTCAAGGCTATTCTTTTCAGAATGGCCAAAGACAAAGCCCCAGGTCTAGATGGTTTTACACCAAATTTCTTCCAAGCTAATTGGGTTATTGTGGGAGAAGACTTGGTTAAAATGGTCCAACACTTATTCATATCTGGGCATCTTCTCAAATAGATGAACTCAACTTTCATATCCCTCATACCCAAAGTTCATAACCCTTCTTGTCCTAGCATTTCAAACCAATTAGTCTATGCAACACCACCTACAAAATAATATCCAAACTCTTAGCTCAAAGAATGAAACCATACCTAAACAAAATCATTTCTCCCTACCAGTTTTCTTTCATACCTGGAAGACAAATTGCTGACAACATAGCCATTGCTCATGAAATAATTCACTCCATGAGAACCAGAAGAGGTGTCAAAGGTAATAAAGGAAGCATGGGGATCAAGATTTATATGGTAAAAGCATTTGATAGATTTGATTGGAATTCTCTATACCATTATGACAAAAATTGGATTCAACTCTAATTGGTGCAATAAGATTATGCAATGTATCTCCACCACTTCTGCAGCTGTCCTAATAAATGGATCACCATATTTTTTTCTTCAACCCCTCTAGAGGTCTCAGACAAGTGGACCATCTATCCCCTTATCTATTCCTTTTCTGCATGGAACCCTTCTCTAGAACTTTATCTCATGCTGAAGACTTGGGCATTATCTATGGATCCAAAATATGCAAGAATGCACCATCTCTAAATCACCTACTTTTTGTTGATGATTGTATGGTCTTCTGTAAAGATAATATAACTGAAGACCAGAATCTCAAGGACATCCTCAATATCTTTGGGTATACTTTAGGTCAACTCATCAACTTCAATAAATATGGTGCCTTCTTCAACAAGGATACTGACCCAGCTTTAATGCCTATAATCTTCAACCTCCTAGGAGTTCAATTCCTACCTTTATATGACAAGTATTTAGGCTCTCCCCTATTCACCCATAAAATCAAGATTCAATCTTTCAGACCAGGAGTGGAGAAGATGAAGCTGAGGCTCTCAAGTTGGAAAAATTCTCCTTTAAACCTAGCTGGAAAAGAAGTTTTAATAAAATATGTTACTTCAACTGCGAGTTATCAAATGAACTTTTTCATAATACCAAAAAAAACTTGTAAAGATATGAACAAGCTGCAAAGGGACTTCTTCTGGGGGAAGAATCAAGAAAACCCCACTAGTTACTATCCTAAAGCTTTGACAGCCTTATGCAAACCTAAGGATCTTGGTGGCCTAGGATTCATGAACATGGAATTTTTCAATAGCTCCATGATAACAAAAATAGGGTGGAGACTGGAGCAGGATAAGGACTCCCTTTGGTTCAAATTGATGGATGCCAACTACTTACTGGGAAGAAATGTGCTAAATATGAACACCAAAGCTAAAGATGGAGATTCTTGGATATGGAAAGGGGTTCTTGAAGGTATTCAGAACATTCAACATCATTGCTCCTGGAGAATAGGAAATGGCAACAGAATAAGAGTTTGGGAAGATATCTGGATCCCAAATTCAGATGACAAACTTATCAAACCTGCAAACTGCTCCAATGATATTCAGCTCCTAGATCACTTAATGACAGATCAAAGGGAATGGAACATTCAACTTATCCAACAAATCTTCAGTCCTGATATTGCTCAAGCTATCAGTGATCTGGTTATTCACCCAGGGAAGAGGATAAGCATGCAATGGAACCTCAACAACAAAGGCAAATTCTTTGTTAAAGCTTTGTACAAAGCCAAAATAAAGAATCTTTACAAAAATGACCAAACAACAAGAGACTAGGGAGCTATATGGAAGTTGAAAGTTGCACCTGTCATCAAAACTTTTATTTGGAAACGTGCTCATGAAATTCTCCCAACTAATGCTAAAACTGCAGGAATTCTTCACTATATTGATCCAATATGCAAAATATGCAAAAGTGGGGAGGAGACAATGACACGTATGTTTCTAAATTGCCCATCTTCTACTGATGTTTGGCAGCATATGTTAGGTGAAAATCATGGTTTATTTGACCACCAAACATCTTTCATGGATTGGTTCAATGCTTGGTTTCAACAGCCAAGCAATAGTGAACACATCAACACTTACACTACTATATGCTGGTTCATATGGAATGCTAGGTGTGATATGGTTTTCCAAAACATCACACCCAATTCTAAGAACACCACTCTTAGCATTCAACAACATTTATGTGATTACAACATAAAACACTATTTTCCCCATCATGCCTTGAATTCTCAGGGGCATATATCTGATACTGCTATTCAAAGTGCTGAGTCCAAGTTGGGATCCCTCAGATAAAGCAGATTTATGGTTACATAATCAAAATCTGCACTGTACAGGATCATAACAGTTATGTGTATTTCTCATCTATAACTATTACTGAATTTGTAGGTAAATATGTTGATAGCAAAGGACACACAGGACAATGGGGAGCAGGATGAGCCATAGGGGGAGTAGAATTAGCGTTTGGATGTGCTGAGGAAAAGCAGCACATGAATATCGAGATACATGCTGAAACCAATGAAATTCTGGACATTTCAATGCCCTTTACACCAAAGCCATTGTTTGTACCATAAGTAAAAATACCACTTAATGGGCCAAATTGATACTTGAATCATCTTTCGGTCCTCATCCGATCCCGTTAACCAGTCAACCAAGGAAGCCCACTAGCCTGCACAGACCGTTCAATGGCCAAAGCCAGTCCATGGTCAAAGGCAGTCGATGGTCAAAGTCGGTCAACTATCAAGGTCAACATTCGGTCAAGGTCAATGGTCAAAGTCAATGACCAGTCAATGGTCAAAGTCAACCGTCGAAGCCAGTCACACCCCTAACCAATTCTCATTCTTACAGCCAGCAACGCTGCTAACTGATTCCCAGCCAAAAAACTCTTCCACACTTCCAACCAGTATTCAACCATGTTGCCAGCTAACCTCCATCCAGTCTGTACCCAATTATGCAGCCAACCAAAGACACCCATCCAAATTTCCAACCGCCAGTCCAGCTTACCAGCATGCAGAATTTATCATGAGGCATAAGGGTGTTGTTTCATACATAAATCATCATGAAAGCATTCAGCATTGATTCCGGAAGTTTCATCTATGCATCATTAATCCGAACGGTTACATACAGAATTGATGATGAAGGCATAAAGACAGCAGTTTCATGCAGAATTCATGAGGGAGGCATAAAGACAGCAGTTTCATGCGAATTTATCATATAGCCATAAATGGGCAGTTTCATACATAAATCTCCATGAAGGCATGCAACATTGATTCCAATAGTTTCATGCAGAAATTATGAGGGAGGCATGAATGAGAGTTAATGTTATTTATGTATATTAAAGTTAGAAATCAGATGGTATAAATAAGGAGAGCATAAATGAAAAGGTGGGGGGTATCGAATAGGAGAGAAAAGAAACAATGTAACACAAAACATGAATAAAATATTTCTCCCCAAGGGGATTCATCCGTGGACGTAGGCAACCATGCCGAACCACGTTAAACCTCTGTTTCTATTTCGTTCTTCGAATCAACCCCGAATCCAAAATACTAACCAAACTATCCATTCTTTGTGTTTCGTGCCCGAAAGTGATTTTGGGTATCAACATTGGCGCCGACTAAGGGGAATACGAGAAAAGGAATCATATTCTCCCATTGAGAAAAGTTGTACAAAAGGCTTTAAAATCGTTTCCGTGAAGAAGCAGTCTGAGCGTCTTGAAAAATCACTACTGCAGTCCAGTTGATCGCAACTACTGCAGTCCAGTTTCATCATAACAGTCGCAGTCCGGTGATCGCAAAATGTGCTGCAATCGTATAATCGCTACTTCTTGTTGTCCATTTGATCGCAACTGCTAAAATCCAGATTTGTGGATCGAGATCTACAAAAACAGTTTCCTTCTGAAACCACTGAAATTGCATCACCACGAAGTCTGATGAAAATATGCCAAAATGTTCGATCCGCTATAAAAGTTGGAGCGGGATACCACCAAAATCATGGCGATGTTTGAATCTAACTGCGCTACATGGCGAAAAATCATTATTAAGACTGGTGAAACCCCCTCAAGAACGTTCGATCCATGGTGTCGTAAAAACATCATCAAAACTGTTGCTGGATGTTCGATCTGCAACATGGATTGGCCCAGTTTTGTTCCCAATCACTGCAGTCTAGATGATCGCAATTATTCGATCCGATTCTGATTCTAGATCCACTTGATCGCAATCACGCAATCCAACATTGCAGTCGGGAGCCACCGTAGCAGACTCACTGCAGAAAGATCACCAAGATCGATCCGCAGCATGTTCAAGGCCAAAAGTAAAAAAAAAAAAAAAATGAGTGGCCGACGGCAAGGTCGGCGGCATACCCGGCGGCCAAGTTCGCTGTACAAAAAGGATAGATGAAAAGACAACAGTTTTAGAAAACTGTTACAAAAGGTCCTAGAGACATAAAGATCACAGTTTCGCAAAACTGTTGCAAAGGAAAAAACAGCAAAGACAACAATTTTACAAAACTGTTACAAAAAAAAAAAAGGCCAGCGGCTCGACCCGGCGGCTTCCTCACCCACTTCAGGCTTTTCATTCACTCACCTTTGATTTTACTCACCCACGTCAAAGGTGTCTATCACCCACGTCAGCAATCTTCGATGATTCTTGTTACATCAAATTACGATGTTCGGCAACTGGATACCGTGGATTTTCCGAGGTGCATCAAACTTTGATGCTCCGAGATACATCAAACTTCATTTATCAGCAACAGTTCGATGCAACTAGGGTACATCAATCTTCGATGCGCAAGATACACAGACCGTTGATGCTCTCTGGTACAAAAGTTGGTACATCCATTTCGATGCTCTGAAATACGTCAAATTCAAATTCAAATTCAAAAAAAAAAAAAAAATCAGCGGCTCCACCCGGCGGCCATTATGAGCGACCGACGGCGGCGGCGACGAGCAACGGACAAGCCGGCGGCTCGACCCGGCGGCAAAAGCCGGTGGCCAAGCCTGGCGGCGTGACCCGGCGGCCATAGCTGGCGTCTCAACTGGCTAGATATGTACACCCACTTCTGGTTTCACTTCACCCACGTCAAATTTTGTTCACCCAAATCAGATATTATTGACCCACGTTAATAACCCTCACCCACTTCTAAACATTCGTTTAACCCACTTAAAACAAAGGTTTTGTACACCCACTTCAATCTGTTATAGGGGAAAAGTTTCGATGCTTCAAATTACATCACAATTCGATGATCTTCGATACCCAACCGTTGATCCTATGGGCTGCATCAAACTTAGATGCTCCGAGTTACATCAAAAATCAATTTTCAGGAAAACTTGAATGCTTCAGGTTTCATCAAACCTTCGATGTAACACGTCTCATCACCGTCGATGCACATCACAGCGGCTAACGCGGCAGTAACGGCGGCGAAGATGAACGGCGGCAAAGCCCGACGGCCAAAGTCGGTGGTCAAATCCGGCGGCTAACCCGAGCGGCAACCGCCGATCAAGCGGCGATTAAATGGATACTACTCGGTTACTCCGATTACTCGGGGGCGATTATTTGGGCATTTGATTATGTGCAGCGCAATGCAACTTGATTTTGTAGGCCTGATTCAGCGCAGCATGGTGTAACTTAATTCCGTAGACCTGATTTGGTGTGGCGCGATGAATCTTAATTCCATGGCCCTTGGATGATCCCGCCCAATTTCTCTTGCCTTGCGGATTTATACACCCCACTTGGGCTTGGTCTAAAAATTTGTTTTGTTAATATCTTGCTCGTTTCACGTCCGAATTGGATGATTTTTGGTCCGTTGGAGTCGCCTCTCAATATCCTACCACATGAAGGTAAAATTTTACAATTGGAAATTTATATTTTTTGGGCACAATCACGCCATCAACATGTTTGGAGCAAGGCGTTAACCAACCAATGTTGATTCTTCAATAACTTCTTCTTCGTGCAT
Organism: Papaver bracteatum; assembly: GCA_023529315.1. NCBI lineage: Eukaryota > Viridiplantae > Streptophyta > Magnoliopsida > Ranunculales > Papaveraceae > Papaver > Papaver bracteatum. The sequence goes on along the minus strand of JAJJWX010004071.1, from coordinate 542,753 downwards.
CCAAACTGAGTGATTTTTGGCCCGTGGAGATCGTATGTCAATTCCCAACATCGTGAAGGTGAAATTTCAATTTTCGGAGAAAATTAAATTTTTGGAGATCTAAAATGACAGTACCAGAAACGGTTACATTCACGCTGAAAATACTGCAGTCCAGTTGATCGAACTGCTACAGTACTTTTCCACATAACTATTGTAGTCAGTTGATCGAACTACTATAATCCAGTTTCACAGCAACAGCTGCTGGCATGTTGATCGAATAGCCGCAGCCCCTTTTTATTCCTACAGTCTAGTTGGTCGAACTGATGTAGTCCAATTTTCCCCAAAATTGTTTCAATACAGTTTTCCTCACCACTCCTTCATTTCAATTTTATGCATAACTGTTACATAACAGCTAATCAAAGCTGCTAAAATACAGTTCCATGGCAATTGTCTTCAATCCAGTTTAGGACTTAACTGGTGCATTCCAGTCCCACAGACAAATCAATTACTAAGTCGAGACGAAATTCTAAGGTAACTATACTAATCATCGTCGTTGGAAAACAACGTCATAGCCAGTGGGCATCCTAATCACTTCATAAATGAATTCACAGTAATATTTTCAATATGGAAAGTATATGGTAAGTATATAATTTACTTCTTTTTTCTTTTTTCTTTTCATATATTCACGCAAATTTTTATTCAATAAGACACCTTTAATGTGGCAAGAATTTTTCTCAACGAGGGGATGCACACATTTCAATTTTGTGCGCATATGGAATAGTTGGATTGGCCCCCCGCGCGAATTCTGGATAGCAGACATCTTCAAAATTCCATGCGCGAGCAAAATGCAGCAAGGCAATACACCCTTGCGCGAGCATTAAGAAGCATGACAATCACTATCTACTGGGGTAGAGTTGCATATCACTTCAACGTGACCGACTATCACTTGGGGGCGAGATATGTGACACCCCATGGTATGAAATGACTCCTTTGGGGAAGGCTGCGTAAACACTCTATACGATTGGGGGCAAGTTACATAGCGCCTAAATGCAATGCGGAATTCAACTTCCGAAAATCAAAATTTCTAGTAACCCGAACTTCTTAATCCTCCAACGAGTTGCAGGATTAAGAGGGGGCGAGCATACACCACAATATTTTTATGCAATTATTACAATCAATAATTTTTAACTGCCATAGTTATGTTATTGTACTCCAGTTCAAACGCAATTGTTGCACTCGGTTGGAAGCAATCGATGCAGTCCAGTTGCCTTCGAAATATGTACTCAGTTGGATGCAACTGATGCAGTCTAGTGGCACTCAGTTGGACGCAAATGATGTCGTCTAGTTTTATTTATAACTTTTACACTTATGTTTATCGAAATACTTGAGTCCGATCCCTCTATCAGCTGCTGCGAGCGATCTGTCGTTGTTGATGCGGTGTAGCTTTATTCGTTTTTTTTCTGCGATCCAGTGATCACAACTGATGCGATAAATCTATGCTCCACAGATTCTGCAGTCCAGTGACCACAGTGCTTTAGTCTTGCTCGTAATTCTGCGATCCAACTGACGCGGTGGCTGCAATGGACCTTTGTTCGTTGCTGCATTCCGGTGATCGCGGCTGATGCGGTTCATCCTTGCTCGCAGTTCCTTGATCCAGATAGCGCAAGCTGCTGCGGTGGAACTTTGTTCGTTGTTTGTTGCATTCAAGCGATCGCGGTGATGCAGTCGAGCTTGCTCATGATTCTGCAGTCAGTGAGCGATTCTGCTGATGGAACTTTGTTCGTTCTTTTTATTCCAGATGATCGCTGATGATCCAGCAGATCCAAACCATGCTTGCAGTTCCTGCATTCCAACTGAATGCAGCTGCTGTAGTGGAACTTTGTTCATTGTTTCTTTCATTCGGTGAAACGCAGTGACAATCCATCCTTGCTCGCAAGTTCCTGCAGTCCAGCTGAGCGCAGCTGCTGCAGTGTAATTTTGTTCGTTGATGCTGCATTCCAGCTGATCGCAGATGATGCAGTCCAGCCTTTCTCGCAGTTCCTGCAGTCCAGCTGAGCGCAGCTGCTGCAGTGGAACTTTGTTCGTTCTTCTTGCATTCCAGTGATCCCGGTGATGCGTCGATCTTGCTCATGATTCTGCAATCGGTGAATGCGGTTCTGCGGTGGAACTTTGTTCATTGCTTCTTGCATTCCAGTGGACGCAATTGATGCAGACCATCCTTGCTCGTAGTTCTGCAGTCCAGTGAACGCAACGTTGCGCAGTGGAACTTTGTTCGTTGTTCTTGCATTCCAGTGACATCATGTTTCTTGCAAGCCAACTTCACTCAATGTTATTACCGCTCATTTCCAACGTCACCCCGTTCCAGTATCACGCTGCTGTTTCAGTCTAGTTCATCATTCAGTCCAGTTTTTAAGATACAACAACGGTGTATGCCCAATTTCTTCCCGCCAATCTCCCAATCACAATAACCTCACTTGGGGGCGTCTTGATTGTGATTTCCGCAAACAACAAAGGAAGTTTGCCAATCGCCTCAACATCAATAATCCACACCTGGGGGCGAGTTTTATTGTTGCCTAGGAAAAAGAAATTTTCTTAACCCCCAACAAGTTGGAGGTCAAGAGGGGGCGATGTTTGAACCATTAGTAAAAATACCACTTAATGGGCCAAATTGATACTTAAATCATCTTTCGGTCCTCATCCGAGCCCGTTAACCAGTCAACTAAGGAAGCCCACTAGCCTGCATAGACCAAAGTCAGTCCATGGTCAAAGTCAGTCGATGGTCAAAGTCAGTCAAGGTCAACATTCGGTCAAGGTCAATGGTCAAAGTCAATGACAAGTCAATGGTCAAAGTCAACCGTCGAAGCCAGTCGCACCCCTAACCAATTTTCAGTCTTACAGCCAGCAACGCTGCTAACTAATTCCCAGCCAAAAAACTCGTCCACACTGCCAACCAGTATTCAACCATGTCTTGCCGGTGACCTCCATCCAATCTGCAAGCCAATTATCGACCAACCGGACCCATCCAAATTTCCGGCCCATGATCCATCTTACCGAAGATGCGGAATTTATCATGAGGCATAAGGGTGTTGTTTCATACATAAATCATCATGAAAGCATTCAGCATTGATTCCGACAATTTCATCTATGCAGCATTAATCTGAACGGTTACATACAGAACTGAAGATGAAGGCATAAAGACATCTCTTTCATGCAGAATTCATGAGGGAGGCATAAAGACAGCAGTTTCATGCGAATTTATCTTATAGCCATAAATGGGCAGTTTCATACATAAATCTCCATGAAGGCATGCAACATTGATTCCAACAGTTTCATGCAGAAATTATGAGGGAGGCATGAATGAGAGTTAATGTTATTTATGTATATTAAAGTTAGAAATCGGATGGTATAAATAAGGAGAGCAGAAATGAAAAGGTGGGGGGTAGCGAATATGAGAGAAAAGAAACAATGTAACACAAAACATGAATAAAATATTTCTCCCCAAGGGGATTCATCCGTGGATGTAGGCAACCATGTCGAACCACGTTAAACCTCTGTTTCTCTCCCATTCTTCGAATCAACCCCGAATCCAAAATACTAACCAAACTATCCATTCTTTGTGTTTCGTGCCCGAAAGTGATTTTGGGTACAAACAGCCATCAAAGGAAGATTCAGCAAGAAATATCACAGGGAAGAACAGCTTTTGAATGAAGACATCACTCTACACATTAATCCTGTAATTTTTGTTTTAACGGGTCTTAAAATTCTTCATAGAACCCAAAATTTACAAGCTTTAAACATGGATTTTGTCTGTAGGAACCTTAGCAGTGGGTCAGATGTTTTTCTAAACAATGACGCCACTAGCACTTCTATGTATCAGTTTCCTTAGGCTCTACCTAAGTTTTCTTTAAAAAAAAAAAAAAAAACTCTCCTCTTTTCTTTTTACCCTGGTAAGAGGGCGTGTATTAAAACAAATTAAAATACTCCAGCCATATCAATTTGACTTCCGGAAATATCACCGTGCAAAATACGAGGCAAAAATGAGGAGATAATTTACACTATCTCACACTTTGGACGTCTTTTTTGTGAATAAAAACCAAACTGTAATGTATTCAATGTTAAGATTTTGGGGATATGTTCATCGTACAAATCTTTACATACCCACTAAAAATGAGCACATTCTGAAATACCAAACCTCATCATCTTCCAATCTTAATTTAAACGGTAAAGAATTTGTTGACTTTCGACGACTGATTTTTGAAGTAATAGATGATGGAGTTATAAATTTAGGAATGTGCTCATTTTTAGTGGTTATGTAGAACATTATCAGAGGAACATATCCCCAAAATCTTAGCATTGAATACGTTTTTGGTTTTTATTCACAAAAAGGACGTTCATAGTGTGAGATGGTGTGATAATAGGAGTGTGAAGGGATCGTCCTCTTCAAATATTTGAGATAAACTCGGATATAATTTTTTTTGGACAAAATATCAACTGCGTGGTTCCTTCTCTATAGTGATGTTAAGAGACAACACCTCAAAATCAGTAGACATATGACAAATGTCATGTGCAAAATACATGTCCACTCTCTGGAGCTTAGAAATGGGGAATTCTTTTGGGTAAGTGAACGTATAAATATAAAATATAAAGAGGACTGTAGGGAATTATTTGGGGAGACGGATAACCTTCTTGATAGAAAGTTGTTGTACATATAATTAAGCCTTTATTTATAGTTTTCCAAATGGAATGTATATGAAGAAAAAAAATTAATCCACATAAGACACAAAATCATATTTACGATTTTTTTTCCAACCAACTGATACGAGGATGATGCGGCAAAATTTAAACATCCTCTAGGTGAACCTCTAGTTTTAAACATTTACTTACAAAAATCATTGAAAAACAAAAACAAAAATAATTTTAATTAATTATATACTTACAAATAAATAACAGAAGGATCGGAAACTTTATGGGTTGCAAAAAGAAGAAAAAAAATCATGAATTTTATACCTAAAGGGTATCTCAAAATGATGCACATATGAATATCCATAATCACAGGTGGAAAAGATTTTATAATTGTTATTTTTTTCAAATGTAATGGAGAAATTAAGTAACCATGTAAATAGAGTAACTTTCTGAAAACCCTAAAAAGGGACAAATTAAGTTGTTATTTTATAGATTTTATAGTGTTTAATGGAGTTTTATAGCTGCTATTTTATAGATTTTACAGCTGTTATTTTATAGATTTTATAGAGTTTAATGGAGAAATTAAGTAATCATGAATGGTTAACAAATTATTTTGAAAACCCGAAAAGGGGAGAGTATGATATAGAATGGCATGTTCTTTGTAGTATTATAATTTGGTCTATTTGGAAAGTAAGATGTGGTGTTGTGTTTAAAAAGAAAACTCAGAATAGTATTGTAACTGCCACCAACAATATTGCCTTTATTAATAGCTACAATACAGTGACAAAAACATGTCACAATATAATGGAGGATATGTATTACAATTCCAGAAATGATGTTGTCCTCCAAATTATTAAAAACCTTATTTTAGAGAAAGGGAGAAATCTGGCTCTACATATTAACATTGCACTGACTATTAGGGCTGCACATGGTTCGGTTCGGTACGGTTGTTGGCTAAAAAACAACCGAAACCGGAGTGCTCGGTTTTCCAATATTGAAAACCGATGAAACCATTTAGCCTACTCGGTTTCATTCAGTTTTGCACCTCTCGGTTTCGGTTTAAAACCTCCCGGTTTCGGTTAACTGGAAACTCTGTCAGTTTTGTGCAATTGACAGACTACTTTACTAAAGATACAAAGTTATAAAGATAGAAAGTTGCAAATTAACCCATCAAACTGATTGTTTCAAAGTGTCAAATACATTAGAAACTCCAACAGGAAACTAAAACAGAAAATCTACTGACTAAAACAAAACAAACAAAAAAAAAAAGATTCAGTAAAGATCCCAGTTCTTGACGATTAATCCACAATGTAGAAACATAAACAAAGAAAAATTGGATTTCAAGAAATGTTTCCTTGACTGTTCTTAATTCCTTCGACAAGCAGACCCGCTGATGTTCCCCTGGAAACAAAATTTTACACAAGTGGGAATGAGAACCATATAACATTTTTGACATAAAAAAGTTGTAAAAAATTTAAGATTAAGGAGCTCGCCTAACTCTATATAAAAATTTAAGATTAAGGAGCTCGCCTAACTCTATATAAAAATAGAGCCTTCCAATTAAATTTTTTGCTACAGGTGAATATTGAATAGCACTAAAAGAGAGAAGCCAGACATGATTCAAATTTTATTTTCACTGAAAATATACTTGGTTAAGATTAATAGATCTCCTAGACATCTATTATTAGAGACTCCTAAGCAAGGAAAATAGGAAGATAAAGCAGGTTAAACATTCAATTTTAAGGAAAATACAAAAGAACCAAATTGATAGAGATTGGGACATAGGCACATAGCAACACAAAAACAGAAGCAAGAATAAAAAGAATAGAAAACCCTCACCGATCTCTTGTTGTTGTTGTACAAAACGAGATAGTACCAACCAATAACCTAAAAAATGAGGAAAGAGGAAGAAAAATAGAAAGCCTTGTGTTTTAAGAACTAACACCTCACTTTCTCTACAGATCCAGGAGATAACAAGCGCAAAAGATATTAACAACATGGTCTATTAACCAAAAAATAAAGAAGAAAGTATACCTGAACCTGATATAGTGATGTGCTTCCAGTACGAACAACAAAAGAGATTAAGGTGAGAAGATAGGATTTGGATTTCCCCCCTCCCTTATCTTTACCTGAATAAAGATAATCATCTTGTCAATTTCCAGCAAGCAAACAGAAGTGACAATATCCTATTCATAGAAATCTACTATAATAAGCTTAGCATCATACACAGACAACAAAGAATTGTAAACTAACAACCCACTAACTAAATCGTTCAATTAACTAAAACCCACAAAAAAACATCCAAATTCAACAAGGAACATACACAGAAGAAGAAATATGACTGAAAATCGGAGACAAGACAAAGTTAATTCGACAAAGCATAATATTGACATCAAAGATAAATTAACACGCTTTATGCATCGATTTACAGAACCGTCATGCAAAAATTGAATTGAAAAATTAAATAGAGAAGACCTAAATCTATAGATTCGTTCATATTCCTAAGCAAACGAAAATAAAAGGCAGAAAATGGCAGTAGAAAGGCTAAAAAAATCCTTACAAAAGTGTATTAAGCGTAAGGTAGCAGTGGAATAGACTCATCTCTGCCTATGCTCTGCCTCTATTTTTCTCTATCCAGCAAATAAGAAGAAGAAGAAGAAATGAAAAAGAAGAAAGAAACGTAATGAAACTAACACCTAAAAACCTAAAACTGATGGCTAGGATTAGTTTGGATTACTTACGATAACTGAATCCACGGCTAATATATGTCTTAATCATACAACCAATCCTAATCGGTTAACTGATGGTGTGTCGGTTCGGTTTTATACAAAAACCGAAACTGAAACCAGATGTGTCGGTTTTGCGAAACTGACAACCTAAACCGTTGGATTCGGTTTCACTTCGGTTAGGTTAATAGTGCAACGGTTTCGGTTCGGTACACGGTTTAGGTTCGGTTTTGTGCAGCCCTACTGACTATAGCAGATTCTTCTATGAGAGCAGGAATTGGTTTAACTTTGATTGATCACACATATACAATCATAGAAGCAATAGGCTTCTTTATTGACAGTACAACAATAGAAGAACTTGAAAAAGATGGAGAAAAATATGCTTTCCAATGGGAAACATGTTGGAGTGGCCACATAATCTCCTTTAGAAGTGATTCAGAACCAACTCTGGTGTTGCTGGTGGGAATGTATGCAGAAGCTAGAAGACATCGCTATCTGATCAGTGAAGATTATGGAAACAAAAAAATAAAATTGAAATCAACTTTCTAGCCAAGGACTTTACTTTGGTTATAAGAAATGATGTATTATGGGTAGTAAAACTTTCTATTTTTTGTAAGAAGCATGAAATTAAACATAACTGGGCAGACTATAGCCTAAGGGCTTTATTAACTTATCTGAACATTCAACAATGGAATGAAAATGTAGTGAATGCTCGGAATTCCATTTCTGGTATTTCTGAGTAGCAACTATTAATGTATTGAGGTCATCCCTTTTTTTTTTGCACTCTATTTAAAAGTAGCTTAATTGGGGGCCCCGGAAATTAATTAGGGGCCCTGCACTACGTGACAAAAAAGGATATGAAATAACAATTTTGGGTACCCCTTATCCAAATATTTTTTTAATGTCTAAATTACCCCTAAATGATTAGTGTTAATAATTAGTTAATTAAGTAAATTAGTATGTTTAAGTTAAAATCAGATTTAAGAGTTAAAACTTGGGGATTTTTTTTTAATGTTTTTGTGTGTTGAGAAGAAAAAGAGGAGTTTTGGGGAAAAATTAAGGTTTTTAGAAATGTCTCAGTGTAAGGGTCGTCAGAGTCGGGGGTGTATAACCTAACGACTCTCTAATGTCGTCACAGAATTGATACTACCAATGATGACTCAAAGCTGCAACTTTTCCAGGTTATTAAAAATCGTTAGGGTGGTCTGATAAACATTGCCGACTCCATATAGCTAGCTAGGTCCCTAAGAGTCGTTACTTTGTTTTATTTATACCAAGACGACTCTAAAACCCAAAACTCTCTGTAAATGTAACTCTTAGGGTTGTCATTTGTGTAATCATATATTCAGTAACGACACTAACCAACCATTTCATAGGCAGCTTAGAGTCGTCATTACCGCCATCTATAACATTAACGACTATGAAGGAGTCGTTATTCTGCTATATATATAGTTGACGACCCTTAAGCTGCCAAATTATTTAATATTATCAGCTTTAGAGTCTTATTCATTCTAGCCCACATTTAAACAAAGAACTTCTCAACAACGTTCTAAAATCTTAGGAAAGCAAAATAGTTTCAAAAAACCATCCAAACCAAACCCCTAATATCTAATGGAAAAAATAGTTGCATCTAAGAAAAGTTAAGAAACATAAGTTCAAGTCAAAAGTAACATAAAACATAAGTTCATTTCGACAGTAACCCCTAGTACCTCCCTGATCGGGTAACTTTCCATCTTCTATTAGAAGGACCCTGAGTTGCACATCCCCCTGGGGGAACATCATTTCCGCTATTGCAATGTTCATCAAGCGGATGATGGCTATCTTGTCCCTGTTCAACACGTTCTTCTCCGAGTCGGCTGCGTGTTTCCCTAGTCCTCTTACCTTCCTTAGTCAGCTCAACAAACATTTTCTTTGCATTGGGATTTTCAACGTGTCTGCAGTAATCAGCGTACCGACGTTGTTTGTCAGGATCGAACACTTCCCCTTTGTCGGCCGAGCAACACAGTGCGTTGGCAAAAAGATTCATTCGTTCCCTCTATTTGCATTTAAATACAAATTCACATTAACAAACTTATATTTATATGTAGATGACGATGACAATTACAAAAATAAATACTCACCACAAGCTTAAGAATGGTAGAATCATCCTCTTCATCCTTCTTATCACCAGCATCATTACCATCATCATCATCATCCTTATCACCACTACCACCACCATTTCCATCATCCTCCTCATCCTCATCATCATTGTGTTCATCCTCCTCAGCCTCAATCTCCAAATCCTCCTTACCACCACCACCATCACCATCACCTCGACCAGAACCACCATTACCAGCATGACCATCATCATAAAGGACCCTTCAACACAATTGACGACTTCAATTATACCATGACGATTCTCAAATACATAATGACGACTCTAGTTATTTTCGATAACGACCCTTATAATTATTTGGACAGTAAACAAGTTATTTTTAATACAGAGTCGTTAGGTTCTAAAAATGGGTCGTCATAAGGAATCGTTACTGGTTTATATGTTAAAACTAACAACCCTTTGATCGGGTACTTAAAACATCGACGACTCTAACATAGGGTCGTTATCTCCCTCATCATAAACATTAACGATTTTTCATAATATCAACATGCAGATGAAAAATCGTTAGGGTATAAAGTGTTCGACTTTGACGACCCTAGATCTGTAACTGCAATTTCGTAGTTAAAAACCACAGTTATATCAAATTAAACGTAAACCCAAGATAGATTAGGGGGTTTTAATTCACATACCTTCTGATTGGAGCCATACCTTGGTCCGATTCCGCCTCTTTTAATTTCTTCCTCTGGGTCATTAATGGAGATGGAGTGAATAGAGAGAAGGAGGGGAGGAGGAGAAGAGACTAATTTTTGTTTAGAGATGAAATGAAATTGGGGGTCTAGGGTTAAGGGTAATATGATTTTTAGATTAGTAATTAGAAAAGGCTAAAATGGTATTTTCAGCACAATTTTGGAGGCACCCAATTTTTTTGGGGTGAGAATAAAATCGGCAGGGCCCTAATTAATTTCCAGGGCCCCCAATTAAACTACTTATTTAAAATGTGTTGTGTAAGGAGGAATGAAATTCTTGATACATACAGGAGTAATATCATCCGTCAATTAATTTACCGATCAAACTGCAATGTCAAATTAACATTCTTTAAAAGAGTGCACAAAATTGAATGCCTCATACTCGTATCATATTTATTATTATGCTTCAAAATAAAATAAAATAATATTTATTAAATTAAAACCACAAACAATGTGAAGACAGATAAATATTTGGTTTGGGAAGTAGGTTGAATGATATTTGATACTGGTTACATCTCTCAGATCCTAATAATTATGGAACTTTCTCATATTCAAACCAAAATTTATTCTAGTAAAAACAATCAGTTTAATTTCTCTTCTATTAAAAATAAATAAATGCCATCAGTTGCCTCCGACATCTCAAATAAAGTTATGGTAAACAAAACCTCCGTAGTTTTTTGCAAAAAGGAAAAATGATATACTGCCATGAATTGCCGGTTGTTGTGGAATTTCTCAATTTGGATACCCGTAAACAAATTAAAGCGCCAAGATTCAAGATTGCACTTATTCATATATACAATAAATAATGGAATTGAACCAAAACTATTACCCCGAGGAATTCATGAAATTTAAATTTATCAAAACCACAATTGTGTGATCTACGTTTACAGTTTGTTAATTTGTTATTTCATGTCATCTCAACTGCACCGAAGAGAATAACCCAACTGTGGGTGTTCTTTTGTTGTTGGGAAGTCTGAATTCAGGACGCCCAAAACATGACAGTGATTCCATGGTCTGCGCCATTTACTGAGGAAGCAGACAACCACTACTGCTCTGAAAGACTGAGACCAGCATAGAGGAGCGTTGCTGCAACACGTGGCATTGCGTTAGGCAATACCAAGATTCTTTGGGTATCCAAGCTTTCATTTGGTTTGTTTTTTGGTGGGAGATTCCATTCCATGCACGTGATATGAGTCATGACACTGATACTTTTGTAATACTGAGTTAAATAACCTATTGTTCTTCTACACATAGTTCGTCTTAATGAATTATATCAAAGGCAGTGGTATCTATGAAATTGGCTAAAGTTGACTTCCATTGACATATACTGGTCAAAACTATCCACATTTTGATATCAAAGTCAGAGGTGTTTCTGCTCCCCTGGAAACATAAATTAGTAACAATACTACTTACTTCACAAAATGTTATTTTTTTTAGTATTCATTTCCAAATTATATACCTAAACTGACTTTTTCTTTTATGATTTATAAGAGTTTTTGTGTGGTTAAGGTATTATCATCTACTACGTAAATTTGTATATATTAGAATCAAAATCAATTGTCACGCAAAATCATTATAACTGCACCATGAAGGGTCGAATCACAAACCAATTATGGCAAAGGCTGGAATTTGTAATGATCATTAGTAATAGTGCACGACCAGCAACGGAAGATAGACCGGAAGGATAATTATTAAATTTCTAGGGGGGCTATATTTTTTTTCTCCAAATAATACACATGGAAAAATGGACTTTTGGCTGCCTTTTAACGATTTGGGGGTGGCTGGAGCATCCCAAGCCACCCCCACTTCCGTCATTGTGCACGACGGATGATAGAATTTACCAACACAGTTATTGAAATACATTTTAGAGAATATATATATATATATATATATGTTTGATCAGTAAAATAGGATGAATGAGATTTGAAGGTTAAGATTGGTTAAAGAAGAAATATTTTTTCCTTGGAACCAGAAAATGCCAAGCCCTATCAAAGGTAAACTCGTTGCAGGAGAAATCCAATGAGAAAACAAATTTATATTTTTTTTTCCTAAACTTCAGTTTTCTCAAGCATCTCAAGAATATAGATTAGTTTTTAGGAAAAGAAAACAGTAGGAATGAGCTTATTATACATCGCCGAATTGGTTCCAATTCAGATATTGGTGTGCAGTCTAAGGTGCTAAAAGTGAGCAAAACAATTACCACATTATACATAGATAATGTATAATGAACTTAAACTACAACCCAAAGCAAAAAATTCATAAACTTTAAATTTATCAAATCCAGAAATGTGTGTGTTCAACCGCACCCAAATTTCATAGTTTCATCATGCCATATCAACAGTTCCCAAATTCCATATTTCGTTTTTGTTTGATGCCTTTTTCAGTAAAAAAAAAGTAAGAAAACATACATAATTTAAGTGCTTGGGAAGTCCTCATTCTGGACTTCCATAACATGATCACATGATCGCATGGTCCATGAAACCTAACCAGAAGCAGCTGAGCATTACTGCTCTGGTATGAACTAATGATATTTCATCGTCTGGCAAAACGTGGTCTTGCTTTTGTTTTTTCCTTTCTTTTTAGTTTGCTGTCATATCTATGAGCATCCATCAGAATTACAAATTACTTGCAGTCTTTTTCACTAACCTTAGCTAGAACTTCATGGGCTATAGTCCTTGATTTACAGAAGAACCACTAAAAAGTTGTTTGGTGTGGGGTTTTCAGATCAAGCAAGAACAAAAAAAATCCATAGAGAACTTTTCTGATTAATAATGAAATGATTTTTTAAAATTACTCACAACTCAAAATCGGGTTTAGTTTATCATTTATTATCACGAGTTATTACATAGTAGGCAAGCGAGCAACAAGCTGCGTCGCAAGCCCTTTTTGAATAGAAAACCCTATCCTCTTAAACACAAACTCTCTCGAATCGGGAGTCATGACATTACTGTACATGACTCTTTGAACTCTCGCTAGGAGTCCAACCGCCTCTGGCGCTAAATACCCAAAAGTGTCAAAAGCGAAGGGAATAAAAGCATGTCCATTATCAATACATGCCTTTTCATGCTTCGTTATCTTACCCGAGGCAGCTTTCAAAGCTGCCTGTCCAACTGTGAAAGAGCCTTGCCCGATGCCTACTAATGGAGAAACCCCAGTAAGATCAACACACGTATGTTTTCCGTTGGCCCACCCAAAAATAAGAACATCTCGCTTGGCTCGAGTGTGGATCTCCCTTCAAGAGGATCCGTCAAAAAGTTGACCGGCGCCTCTTTCTTTGCTGAAATACCAGCCCTCCATAATACATCATATAAAATATCTCTCACATGATCATGTCTATATTTAAAACCAGGATCTACCTTACAATGAACAGCATGTTCCCCATATGAGTCTAAGCAGCCTGTAATACAAGCAGGGAAACGAGAATCAGAAGGGTATAAGGGAATCATTAACCTATATTTAAGGATGGACCGGTACTCCAAGGGGGGACATCTTCTGTCCAAGGCCCTAAATCGGGATAGCAAGAAGAAAATCCTACGCATGCGCTGCTTGTAGGCAACCAAAAACTGCTTTTCGTCTGTCCGAAAACTCATAAACCCTACCAATATCTTTAACAACTTTACCAAAAAGAGCACTCGCCAGGTTGCTTTATGCTTTAAGTGGGGCGGTGTCTTTATTGGTAAAACTACTAAAGTCTTGGTCGGGCAGAGTTTCTTGTAAGGTTTTCAATGCCATATAAAAATTATCGTCCATACCTTCCACTCCACTATCCCTGAGTATGTGATCTTGCAATTCCCAAGATTGCACACGTGATGCAAGAAAAGTGTATTGTGATGCTTCCTTAGCCGTGTATAACCCAAGGCCTCCATATCTGATAGGCTGTGTAACTAGTCTCCATTGCAGATCCCCAAAAAATGGGCCTCCACACACAACGATTCCCTCTATCGCCTCCCTCAAGCCTCTATCAAAGATATCTACTGCCTCTGTAGTGTATCCCGGGAAACAAATGCGAAGGCCAAAGAGCAACTTAGAGATGCCCATACATGCACGCAGAAGTAATAACTCACTCTGAGGATCACGTAGTCTGGACAAAATCTGCATCAACTCCACTGCCTTCTCTGCTCTCCTAATAGCAAGCCTTTTCACAAACTCATCATTAAGGATGACTGCACCCTTAAAAGTTTGACCCCATTGTCTGGCCTTGAGATTTCAGTAGGAAACATCTCATCCCTTACCTTTCTTCCATCACAAGAGGGCCAAAAGATTTCAGTTTTTTTAATATTCAATATAAGTCCCAACTGAGGCCCCTCTGTTTGAATGACAGTAAGTGCTTGCGCTACTTGGACAGTGTCACCAATAATAGTACCATCATCAAGATACCAAGCCTATAAGGATAATGTGCACTGCTCATTTATCTTCGTTATAAGCTGATGAAGCACCAAAGCAAACAACAATGGACCCAACGGGTCACCTTGTTGCACCCCTGTCGAAGAATAGATATGATAATCTCCCACATATAATCTTTCCGGTTGACCATACAAATAATCCACCCATGGAGATATAGATGGACAAAGTCTACGAACCTGAAGAAGTATGGTTGTGCGGTCAACTAGGTTGAAAGCGTTGGTGAAGTCTACAGTTAGCATAGTAAGACTAGGGTCTAAATGGTGCTTACTAACATACATGTTCACTGCATGTAAAATTGCCTCTGCACCTCCTGAAACCCCCACCCCAAACTGAAAGTCATGTAAGTAGGACGCCATGTCCTTTCCAACTCCCTTCATAGCAACCTTGGATACAAGACGATGCCAAATTGTCCCAACAGCGATAGGACGAATACTTTTGTCTGGCTTAAGAAGAGGAGTTAATGGTGCTGACGCAATAAACTCGGCCAGAATAAGTGGACATCTACTACTCAACCATAGATTAATAACCCTTGTTATTGTCGTGACTAGGTCAGCAGCCACAGAAGAGCCTTCCCCATTAAAGGAATCCAATAAGTGTTGTGACCGGAGGCCATCCTTGCCACATGAAGTCCCCTTAGGAAACGATTTAAAGCAGCTTAGGACAGTTCCCTCTTCGGCCAGTAAAGGCGTCTCAGTTAACGGGATAGAAGGTTTCTGCGGAGGGGGCATGAATGGGTGTTTATCTTCTAGGGCTTTCTTCGTATCTTCATTATACTGCGCCACCCCGGAAGAGCTGATGGCTTTAACTGCAGAAGTAAAATGTCCGTCTACTACTTTGCGCAAGCAAGTAGAAATATTTGTATGTTTGCTGTCAGGTTCTTCATCATCCTCTAACTTCACACATCCAGTTCGACGCACCTGTAGAACCTCTTTAATAAGCTGTTGGACTCCCCCAGCTTCACCCCAAATCGTCAATGCTTTTAGAATTTGTTTCTGCTGCATAGATTTACGACTCCCAGATATACGTTCCGTACGATTCTTGGGTATGAAGACGCGCAACGTACATCGAGGTAGTATCAATAAGCTAACCCAGATCCGGACTGAATTAGGCTCTACTGCCACTTTCAACAGTGCTTCTTTCAAATCCTGGGAAAAGGCCATCCTATACCCTTTAGGAATACTCTTCACAATACTCACAGGAGCATGAAGAACTGCATCTAGTGTCTCAACGGTGAGCTCAAAACCATTGTCCTACAACTGTACGAGAATAGAGCCAGGCCGAGGTACTCCAACAATCAATTCCGTTACTTCCCCAGACACCTCACATATTGCAGGTCTAACGTTGATATCTCCATGTTTACATGCTCTTTTCCATGTCTGGATACTCATACAGTTAAAGCATAGCCATTGTTTCAATGTCTTCAAGGTTTCTTCCAAGGTACTGAACACATCCAGGTCGCTTCCAATGGCCTGTTGAAGAGCATTCTTCCTATCTGAGTTGCATAGATGTAGCCTCTTCAAATGGGGCACTAGACAGGCGAAACCTTTTCTTCCAATCCTCCCATCTGGGCACCCATGAAAGTCTTTGAAAGGGCAGATCAATACTCCCTTATCTGTTATCGTCATTCAGACAGGATTAAAACTAAAATTGGGCCTTGAAATGATTGTAATTTTATTTACAAAAATTGGGGAAATCACTTCATTAGATTGATTTGAATTACAAGGCCCCCCACCAAACAGGCATAAAATAAATAAGCAAGGCGTATGCCTGAAGCTTAATCAACTCACGAAGATGATTTATATGTTATTTCTTCATGAAGTGATCATGCAACCCGACGAACCGTTACGAGGGCAAGCACTACACAGTCTCCCATAGCACTTCCCAGATGTACCACATTTAGATCGTAAGGCACAATCTTTCACGGTATCTCCGAAGAATGCATAATCTTTTTCCCAAGAAGTCTTCTCAGGATAATTTTGTCGTAAAGAGTAGCTATAAACTTTTAAGTTTCCATCTGATTCTATTCTAAGATGTGAATAGTGACCGTAAGTAGACGCCATTATTTTGAGTACAACTCTTTTAGAGTTCTTTCCCTCGGAGAAACCTAGTGATAAGAAATAACTTGTATTACCCTTTACTTCGAAATTCGGCTCTGGTTGAACTGCATCAATTCTTTTAACAGAATGAAATGTTACGTTAGAAACACCCTTTGCTTCCCAACCTGCATATTGAACAAGTTTACCGGAAGTACTTTTATACATCATCAATCCATGTTTCTCATCAATCACCAAACTATAAGGACCGTCATAACTGCTCCGATTTGATGTACGACTAACGAGTTTTGTACTGCTACCCTTGAGCTGAAGTGATTGACCTCCAACAAGGGTATCAGTTGGATGCTGGAAACTCTGCCAGATAAACCTCCCATTTTTGTCATGAAGTACTAAATTCCCATTTTTTTCCATAGAAATTCCGGTAACACCTTTGTTGGCTGTATAAGTTTGCCAAACTATACGACCATCGACATCAGCAAGGACTAAGTTACCATCTCTACCGAAAGTGAGAGTAGCCTTTTCTCGAACAGGGTCGTTGCGATTAGCATCCCAAACCCAATGAATTTGGTCAGCCATTGTTAACATTATGTTTTGACGACTACCTCCACCAATTCCAAGAACATATTCATTGAAAGTGGTATTGTAGAAATATAGCCCGAATGGATCCGTATTAAAATTGGCATTTGGTTTGGCAAAACGGAAAGTCGCCCCATATTCACTTACCGCATCTTGATAGTCGCCTTGGTTTATAATTCTGAAAGTTTTGTTTTTTGGAACTTGGGATTGAACTAAGACACTGCAACAGCAGAAGAAGATAATGAAGAACACAAGGTAAGAATGCATATGAATTTGACCACCAGCCATATTCCGATGATGGTTCATTTAGACTTTCAGGATCTTGTATATATGTGAATAAATGCTGATTATCTTATAGAACTAGCTTGTGAACACAGATCAAAAAAAGAAAAAAAAGAGAGAGAGAACTTAGCATGTGATAATCATGAATTCAATATTCAACGCCGATCGAGGGAACATTATCAAAAGGCAAACTGAGTAAAATGTTAAAATAAAATTAATGTGATAATTGATGAACTCAAAAGTGCTGACCATGGCCAACAACACCCATGCTTTCGGTGGTGCAATGATTCGGAAGAATCTTATCTTGGGGGTATATATAATAATTCTGTGTAAATTGGGGCCAATGACATTTAACTGGGGCTATAAATTACTTCAACCAACCTAAAGAGAAGGATATGGGGTATCTAAAAGATGGTAAAATACTAAACTAATCCTTAAAGAAAATTTAATTATTCTAACACAAATTCAAATTCAAATACAAAATCATAATCACTTTATTAACAAATACAAAAAAAAAATGGTGTCTAGTTAGGGTTTCATCTGGGATATCTAGGTCAACTCACTATGTCAGTTAACGAGCTTTTAGGCTTTGAAGAGGTTGTGTCTCATGGGCTTCTTATTCTTACATTTTGTAAGAGTTTATTTTTTGGGCCATCTCATTTTATATGTTACTCTTCCAATCTGAATTTGCATCTCTATGTAATTTTTAGTTTTTGGCTTGATTGTAATAATTCTTATTTGTTCAATATAATCCCTCTATCACGATTTTTTTTTTTTTTGAAGAGGGAGTATATTGAAGAAATAATAATTATTAATATCAAGCCAAAAACTATAAATTATATAGAGATGCAACTTCAGATTGGAAGGGTAACATATAAAATGAGATGCCCCAAAAAACAAAAAATAAGAAATATGGATATGTACACTAGTCCAGAAAGGCCAATAAATGACGATTGAAGTCTGGTATAAAATATGATTTATCACGGTTTTCATCTGTTATTCGAACCGTTATTTATTTGGTGTGATATTTTATAAATAACAAACATAGAACGTTATTGAGTATGACGAATAAAATTTGTTCCTTAAACTCACATATATAATCTGTTGTTAAATATCACAGATATTGTTTGTAATATACAATAACAGTCAATGCATGCCATAAAAAATATTTTCTTTTTAAATTAATATTAATTGTAAATAAAATTTCATTTAAATTACTATTTATTACAAATAAAAATGTCTGCCATCTTAGATTCGTTTTCTAGCACGACCCATATTAGGCTAAATTCGAAAGTTGGTTCTAATTCAGCTGAATCAAGATCTGAAACTAGATCATCATCTAAATCTGGAAGAAAAAAAATCTAAAATGCAAATTCATTTAAAAGTGAATATATCTTAATTTTATTTAAAATATAAATTCAAGTTTACATTAGCATCCCAAACTCTCACATACACAATAGGATAACTTCATCCTACATTAACTGCCCAAAATTACATCCAAAACATTCACACGGAATTCAGTTTACTAAAATTATCAAAGTTTTTGGCCACCTACTAAAATATCTCCAAGTACTCCACCTCTATCGCATTTGTCGTTGTTTCATCATTAAACTCATCATAATCATCATGGCTTTGTGGATTTTCCCCTTATAAAATCAACATAAACACTTGCAGCTGCTCTTTTCCTGAGTTTTTTCAAACAACAATAGCTATACGGAGGTACAAGGATCCTAATATCCTGTATAACAAGATTCCAAGTTATTTTTAATTACTTTTTGATGTGAATCAATTACATAGAAACCAATACTTGACACATGTGGCGTATGTGGCATATATAAAATGATTAAAATCATAATATGTACAGATGAAATACAAATTAAATTGTATCTAAACTACTTATTGAGCTATGAAAGAAGACTGGAGTGGAGTGAATTTAATCCTAGCAAGACCTAAGAATGGCACTACTTAATAATCAGAAACAATGTGCATTTTCAAGATGCATATATACCTGTGAGTCGCGCATCTTCAATTTAAGTTGTTGAAATCATGATTCTTCTCTGCTTTCTGCTAGATACATTTGACTTGCATCTTATCTTTAGAGAAGACTGCAGAGTGAAAGTAAAACAACATAATTTCTATTAAAGATATAGTGGCTACAAAAGCATAGACTGAAGAAGGGGATCAAAGTACACGCATACAGGTAAATTATACAGGTTTAAATGCTATAAAATTGAAGAAAAAGGAATGAAAAGAAATTTGAACTACAAAATTAACATTACAAACCTTATGTAGTGGAGGATGAACTAAAAAATTAATAAATATACTACCGAGGGAACAAACCTTGTCCAATGATGGTGGGACACCAGCAGTTATACTTGTCTTAGTATCTACCTGAAGCCATTGACCTCCCAGCAACAACAGTAAACTGGTTGACAATTGGAACACCTTCCTAAGTTATGATGACATCAACATGCAACAGTCGTTACTTGTTGTAAACCACTTTGATGTTGCACAGAGAAAATTCTGCCATCAAGTTGAAATTGTTGAAACCAAAAAGGTTGGATTAGTAAGGATCCTCTAGGTGCAATTCAGAACTGGACTAAAACTTAAACCATAAATATAAAGGAAGACCAGATCAATAAACCTATGAATAACATCGTGATGAGCAGGTATTAAACGATAGACTGCAGCCTTTCTACGGTATTGATGAATTATATTATCTATCTCAATGTAGCAAAGCTAGCTAACTTAATTGTCTTTAAATAAATTAAAAATCAAATCAGAAATCGTGTTATGTTCGACTCACAGAATTGCAAAACAAACTATTTCAAAGGTAAATCATATCCTTAGCACTGGGATGAAAGAGTTTGTATAACCAACAGAAAATCTCAAAAGTTCCTTAAATAATTGTAAACCATATATTAAAGAAGATACATGCCTAACTTAAATGACAATTAAAGCCCATCAACTTGCTTTTGAAGTCTGCGCTCGGAAGTCGTCTCTGAAAATCTTCCCTAAACTAAAACACAAACAAAAGCTTATAAATTATGTACCTCATCCTTTTCAAAAAAATTCCATACTCTGAAAACTATGCACACAACTGCAACAACAAAACATGCAATGTCTACGCCAACTATGACAAAAGGAGATGAAGCTGCAGGACCAAAACTCAGGGATTTTATAGGAAGCTAGTATTCAAGCTCAACTGATCATTATCACCATCAAAGCAATGATGTTTATAACTACCATCAGCATCATAAAACCAACAGCAACAAACATATAACGATAATGGTTGTTGAATTTATACCTCCACCAACTTCAACTTACATAGTACTACAAGTGATAACCATCAGAAAGAAGGAGAAATAATCTAACAAATCCATATCTGAACTACAATTTTCAACATCACTACATCTAACTCAAACTCTAAAACTACTGTGTACCATCACCACCATCAAGTTTCATTTGAAAAGAGTATAAACTCCGGTCAGATCATGATAAAAGAGCACATACCTCAGTAATCACCCAGCTAATAACGGACAAACTACACATGTATTCGAGCCTGCAAACCAAAACATTAACTCGATTAACTTTTAATCCACAATTGTGACCTCACAATTTCCGAAAACTGACTGATACCCAATTTGAACAACCGAAGTATATACCTAACAAATAAAATTGAGATGGATCTTTTCACTATAAATTGAAGAATCGATGTAGAATAACCTACAATCGAAATTGAAATGGATCTAGCCACTAGAAACTGAAGAATCAAAATAAAACCCAAAGAATTTCTGAAAATTAACCGATACTCTAATCAGTGTTATCTAGGGTTCCTAACATGTTAGTTCTTAGTGCTAATGTAATGCATTCCAAAGCTAAAACGAAAATAAAATCGTACAGAAAAGATAGTGAAATAGAGATAGAGGAGGGAATTGAATCTTACTCGATCACCTCCGCCTTCTCCTCCTGCCGAGTTTGAGATTTGAGGAGATATAGGAACTGTGACAGAGAGACGGGTAGGTTTAACAATATTGTCGAGTTTTTGAGCTTTTTCTTTGGGCTTTGTTTTTATTTTTTAACAAATGAGGCTCTGGGGCCCGTTAGAATGCCACCAGTATCTGAATTTTTTATTCAAACGGCATGCAAGGTAACCGGCTTCAGACTTTTACAACGTAGCATCACAAATACGAGTCATATATGACTAGCTATTTTTGGGTGTGCGGTAGAAGACTGCTTGTGGGTGTATTAAATACATAATTATTGACGGACTCCATTCCGTGATTTAATAAGTCACCGAGAAATCACGCTCTTAATAATCTCCCACATATTAAAATGACAGTTATTGTATGTTAGTTGATAGATACCACTATTTTCATGTTATATGACATGATTTGTTCGTAATACTATCTTCACATAATTAATCCGTTATTTAAAAACGTGATTAATAACC
This sequence comes from Papaver bracteatum, assembly GCA_023529315.1. Taxonomy (NCBI): domain Eukaryota; kingdom Viridiplantae; phylum Streptophyta; class Magnoliopsida; order Ranunculales; family Papaveraceae; genus Papaver; species Papaver bracteatum. The sequence continues at coordinate 520,755 of JAJJWX010004071.1, read as the reverse complement.
CTTTCTGGACTAGTTTTAGAAGTCTAGAAACCATTAAATAAAATATTATTGTTAGGAGGTGGGTAATGATAAGAATATAAGTTTTTTTGAAAAGATATTTGGGTGCCAAGTATATCTCAACCAATTGTTTATAGATTTGTATCTAGCAATATAGAAACTATTGGCAAATTAATTTATCCTACTAACAACGGACAAAATTTAGAGATGAGGATAGACTAATTTGGAAACCAGCTGATAATGGTATTTTTTCAGTTAAGAGTGCTTACAGAGTTATTGATGTTGCAGGAAATACGCATACCTCTTCTGATGGTCCTCTTTAATTTCCCATGGGTTAAATTTTGAAACTGTCATTTCCACCAAAAATTCTTTATTGTTTGTAGAAATGTCTGCATGAATGTCTCCTAGTTAGAGTAGGACTGCTAGACATATCCCAAACGTTGATACTAAATGTCCATTATGTGCTAGGAGTATAGGAATGTAGAAACGTTGGAGAATGCAAATATACATGGATTTTAAAACTTCTCTCTACAAATACATTCTTTTTTTTTGTTAAGTCCAAAATTAAATTGATGAATAGCAAAAGATTACAAAAGTCTACCAGCAAAGAAGGTCAAAGGACCCAAAAAGCCAAAATAACATAAGAAAATCCAAAGTAGATTGAAGATTAAAGACTGAAAACCTAAACTTCACTCTAATAAGAGTTTCCACCTCCTTTTTTCTTTTTCTTTTTCTTTTTCTTTGTAGTTTTCATGTACTTGTTTCTAAAAGAAAAGTCATGCAAAAATTTATGTTGAATATCAAATTTTTGAATGGTATAGAGAATTTCATTTTCCTCGCTTGTTAACTGAACTTTTGGTTTTCAATGCAAAGAAACACTATCTCTCTTATATTTTATTTGTTTTTTCAATTTTCCATTCCAATGATTGGTTCATATTTTGTGCATGGGTGCACAAGATAACAAAACACATACTAGAAAGATATGTTGGTAAAAACAGGTCGAACAAGATTTGGAGGCTGATTCCATGAATTAAAGAAGAACACTTGTCAATTTCATATTTGTTAGGCCAATTTCATCTTGATATCGAATTTCCACATTGTTTTTCTCCCGAGCCAAAAAGGCAATATTAATCGATGTTGGACCCAGTGCATTAACTGTGCTAGAAAATGGAGTTCTGAACTCCCACCTTGTGTCTGGTCTAGACTAGATTTGAGAGTGAAAAAAGTGTTGTTTTCAACATTTGCGCTACGAAGATGGGGGTCTAGGGGCAACGCTTCTAAGAATTTTTTGATACGCAAGTGTTTGGACAAGTTAAAATCGTTTTCAAAAATAATTCAAATCAACAGACACCATTAATGTATGTTGATGAAGAGACATGGTAGGCTGACGTTTCGCATTGAAGAGAAACTTGTCTGTTTCAAACGACATGACGTAAAAAACCCTATAAATAGCATCTCCAAATTGAGGTTATGGGTCGGTGTCCAGTCGTTTAAAGTCAATCATCAAAAAAACTATCTTCTGTTCTTCTTTCTTACAAAAGCATCATCAGAAACTTATTTACATGTGTTCTTGATTGGGTCAAGGGGATGCAAACCTTGAATCCAATTTTCCTGGTTGTAGGGGATTTATTCTTTCAATTGATCTCAAGGCGATGATTTCACATACACAGCTGAATCGCCACCTTCTCAGTTGGGAGGGTAGAAATATTTGTCTAAAAGAAATCACCGAGCCTTGAAAGTTTTGAGTACAACCACAAAAGATTTTCATGCTCACGAGAGTTTATTCTCGTATTAATCTCCATTCGCGAGCATTAAAAAAGTGTCATGTAATATTTCCTTACTGGATTTGTACCTTAATGAAATTCTCTTTAGCTTTTCTTTCAAAAAAAGAAAAGAATAAAGGATTCAGCGCATTATAAAATACAGACCGAAAATAGAGAGTTCGTTTTTTTCGTAATTCCAGTTTTCTCCGACATCCCAAAAAGAAATAAAGCGTGCTACTATAGTTTTTGGCAAAGAAAATGATGGGACTGAGTTAATACAAATTGCCGAATGGCATGGTGTTTCAGTTTAGACACTCATATGCACATTTAGGGGTCAAAGAGCGGGCAAAACAATTATATAGTAAACTGAAGCTACAACCCAAAAGCAATACATCCATAAAATTAAAATTTATCCGAAACCAGAAACGTGTGTTCATCCGTGGGACCGTACTTCATATTATCATCATATCTGCACGACATTATCAACTGCAAGATTCCATGCTTTTTTGGGAAATCCAAACTTCGGGATGCCAAAAACATAACAAAAATCCCGTGGTCCATTCGCGCACCCTAGCCTGAGGCAGCAGAGAGCACTACTGCTCTGGTCTGAACTAATTAAAGAGAATCATCGTCTCGCAAGACGTAGCCTTGCATTGTTTTGGCAAAAACAAGATTCCTTGAATATTCTTTCGTTCGTTTTTGGCTTCTTTTTGGTGGCATAGCCTGTAAGATTCCATTACATGAACGTGACATGACACATCGACAATGACAGGTTTGTAGTAAGTGTCTCATGGTTGTTCAACTCACACGTCCATATTATAGATTCTTTGAGAAAATGCTATGTGAATCCATGAGACGCTTACTCAGGGCGGTCGCTGGCTATAGGCCAGCTAGGCGATGGTCTAGGGCCCCCAATTTTTAGGGGCCCCAAATTGTATATTTTGTTGGTATACGGTATGTTTGTAACCGTTGGTTTACTGATCGATGGTTTCCACGAATCTCTAAATGAAAAGAAGAAGATAAAACTACTAAAATCAAAGTAAGTTCCACATCTAATATTTTCTCTCGTTTCTACTTTTAAAGTTCTCGTGTAACAATTCACTATTGCATATAAAGAGGATCATTATATATATTGCAATTTGGGGAAACTGATTTCATGAATCGCCAACTGTATATTAAGTCAAGTTGTTCTTTTGCCTTAGCAAAGCAATTGATTTTAGCATTTGTTTTTCAATTTTTATTTTGTTATCGTGCTTTAATTCTTCATTTAAGGTTCAGTCACTTGTTTAGACCTTTTAAGTGTCTACTCTTTAGCCTTAGTTTATGTTATGTTGTTACTGTTGCCAAATGGAATTTTAAATTTTAATTGTTCATTAGCTGACAAGGAAATACAATATTGGCATGTTTATGTACTGGTTGTGTATCTTTCCATTCATTAAGGGATCAAATATCAATTTCAATCATGGGTCCTAGTGGACCCAAAGAGAAAATACATGAAACATATAGCAAAAGTTTCTCTCTCCTCTCTGAAAAAACCCAAAGTTAAATTTTGTACCTTTATTTTTAGCACCATCAATTGCTTATGACTCTGTCAAAGCACAGATCAGTGGTAATCCGAAAAACAATGTTGTATCTTCTTCCGTTGCTGTTAATTCTGGTGATTCACTCACCATTTCAAATGGGACTGAATCAAAGGATTAACACTCTTTTGGTAATCTATCTTACTTTCAAAAAAAAATCATGGGTCCTAGTAGAAAGTGTATCCGAAAAAGCACCGTTATCCAATAAAGATTCTTTATGTATCTTGTCGTGAGATAAGGTATTTTCTTTGTGTTTTTAGTCTCTCTTTTTTGGCGGTCCGTATCGTTTGACAATCTGTAATATATTTTATACCCAATTGAAACAAAAAAAAATTATTTTTACTTATAATATAGGCCACCGTTTCGGTAAGTTCGCCTAGGGCCTCTAAAAACTTTGCTACGGCCCTGGGTTTAGGTTTAGTTTCATCAATTTAGGGGTTCCGCGGAAGTTCAATTGATTTCATATTAATTTTTAGAGGATGACTGATTCACTCTCACTTGATTCATCAAATTGTGTTAACAATTTTCATTTTGTAACCATTTGGTTTAGGTTTAGTTTCATCAATTTAGGGGTTCCGCGGAAGTTCAATTGATTTCATATTAATTTTTAGAGGATGACTAATTCACTCATCGTCGTTACAACAATCTGTAGGTAAGTTTTTCATTTATTTGCGATCTTTTATTTATTTTTGGAAGAAATTATTATGGCCAATATTTTTCTGAATAAGAGTTTGTTTTGAAGGATTAATTGGGGGATACTAAAACTAATTGGGGAATATGTGCCAGCATGGTTTTTCAATGCCGGTTGTCCATCGACCATGCCGGTTTCATTAAAAACCCATGCCAGCACATATCCCCCAATTAGTGTTAGTATCCTATAATTGCACGTTCTTTATTTTCTTAATTTGGGGGAATTTTGATGATTTTGATATGTTTTATTTGGTTCCTTTATTCAATTTTGTATCAATTTTTGAAGGATTGTATCTTGTTGGGTATACAATGATAAGTATGTTTAGTTGATAGGCTAATGATGATGGGTTTAATTGCTCTGGTCTTTGTAATGTAGAAAGTAGGGCTGGCAACGGATAGATATCCGGCGGATATTGGCAATTCCGTTAAGGTTAAGGATTATCGGATATCCGGTATCCGATAATATCCGGCGGATACCAAAAATTCTGATTCGATAAGGTTAAGGTTAAGCTATCGGATATCGGATTTTTATCCGTTAATATCCGTTAGCAAACCAAATCACAAAAAATTATCACTGATCCATACACTGATACACATAAAAAAAAATTATCATCAAATATAAAACAAAAAAACATAATCGAGTAATCAAATTAGAACAATGAATGAATGTTAAGAAATAAATAAACTTGTTGAGAATCAGGTGATTCAAAATTCATGAGAGCAACATTTGGGTTTTGTTTCTGTTGATCATCTGCATTAACCACTGTGTTGAGACAGATAAAAAGTAGTAGAGAGATATTAATAAACCAGACTGCTGATCTCGTGGATTTCATTTTTGGAGTTTTTAGATTGATTTCAGATGAGAGAAATTAATTGCAGGAGAGAGATATTAGGATCAGAAGGAGGAGAAGATGAATAAACATAAACTCGGAACATGGTTGGTTTTGTAGGGGAAAATGACACGTTTGTGATAAATGTTAGTTTTGTGGGACACGTCTCTTAACATCATCTTCAAACTCTAGATAAGGTCGACCCAATTGGTAGCATTGAAAATTACTAATACGCCCCTACCTTATCGGATATCGGATAGAGACCAATCCGATTCTGATAGGTTAAGAATAAATATCCGATAAGTTATCGGATCCGGATATCCGATATAACGGATAAAATCCTATAGGATTTCGAATAATCGGAAACGGATCCCGGATATAGGTTATCCATTGCCAGCCCTAGTCGAAAGTGTTTAAAACTGCTCAACTGTGTTTCCTTTCATTAATAGTTTTTATGGAGATCATTTTGAGTTTTGGTTTATTAGTAATGGATGCTCATATTTGGGGGATAAGAAGTGTTTTTTTTTGTTTTTTTTGTTTTGTTTTGGTGATAGCATTACTAATTTTGACATATAAGGTTCTAAACCATTTGAGTGTCCTGAAGTGTCTTGGTGATAGTACTATGGTGGTTTACCAGAATCTAATATATACTTTCATGTAATGACTATAGGACAGACATAACTATTCCCCGGTTTACAAATACGATCTTCCAGCAGATAATCAAACGTATGAGAGCCGGTTTGTGGATTTCTGGTTGTCATATTTAGACTTATTACAAATTTTTGTGGGGGTCCTAAAGAAGCTGGTGATGTTTAATGTTAAGGAATGAATCGAGATTAGAAGTCATAAATGGGTCGGTTCTTTACAAGGAAATGCTAGGTACATTTCTCCCTGTGATTAAACTTAAATATATTATTTTGATATACACATTTCTTTGATTCCTAAATTATTATTACTGTGTCACTGTATTGGATGATTGATGTATTACTGTGTTGATATAAATATTTGGTAAATAAACATCGTGTTGGTCTTATTGATTGAATTCTCCGTTCAATTTTACAATACACATCTAGGTGATTTCAATTTATCACTATAACGGGATGAATGATTTAATAACTTTTGATTTCTATTCACCATAATGGGTTCCTATTATTTTTCCCATTTTTAATTTTTTCTATTCAATTGAGCCTTAGACTTTGTTGCCGACGGATTTAAACATTGTGTATCAAAAAAGCATTGTAAAATCAACCTTTGTTAAACATGTTGTCTTTAATGTGAACATTTGTACACCATATTAGTTGCGTGCACATAGTTGTACACCTTTTAGTTGACGTGTACATATTTGTACACCTATAAATCGTTAATGTGCACATAGTTCTACACATCTTGATGGTTAATATGCACATAATTACACACCTGGTGATCATTAAGGTACATATAATTATACTCCTATTGATTTCTATTGAGTGCATATATCGATTCCTGGATTCGATATTTTGTTTTGTGAACTGAATTTTTCATTGGGTGCTCTACATTTAACATGATTTTTTCATCACATTGGTTGGTATTGGTGTTTATCGTCTTGTTTTCTTTGAAATTTTACCTCCAAAAGCTTGCATTCATATCCAAGAAGGTGGTTTTAAGGGAGGAAAAAGTGATGCAAATAAAAACAGTTGTTGATGCAAGGAAGGATTGTGCAAAAGTTTCTCTTACCAGGTGAACGAGATGGAACGATTTAGATGTGGCACATGTGTTTGTTATGTCCTCATCTAAATGGGTTCCCACCAGCGATTCATAGAGTAGTAACTAAGGTGTACATAATTGTACACATGTTGATTCTTAATGTGTACATAATTGTACACCCATTATATGTGTTTCTCTCTGTTTATATGTGCTTGTTCTGTTTTACATGTACTTAGTTTTTTTTAGATTGTAGTTGTATTGTTGACAACTTGTGATTGTATTCTATTTGTTTCGGGATCCTTTTGTCAATAGATAGAAAGTCCCAGCTGTTAATTTGAATTTGGCGCCAAAGTTTTACCACCTTGAGTTGGAGTTCCAGAGAACTTGGATCATGTCAGAAACTACATGAAGGTTTGCAAAAAGCTTGTTACACATACTTAATGCCCAACTACTTGAAGAATTTCAAAAAGCTTGTTGTTCTTAAATACACATACCATATGCCCACCATCAGTTTTGTTTGTATATCAAAGAATTGTCTTTTATCACTTAGCAGTCTAGATGTTTCGATTCAACTAATTAAATTCTCCCTGTTTGGTGATTTCATTTTCATTTTCATTTACACGTGTTGATTATTAAAGTGTGCATAGTTGTACACATGTTATTCATTATGAAGTCTAAGAAATTAGGGAAAGCACTAATGTGTACATAGTTGTACACACATATTATGTTATTTAGGTGTGCATAGTAGTCCAAATGTTGATTATTTAGGTGTAAATAGTTGTACACTTGTAGGATATTTATGTATACAAACCAAAAATTAGGGAAAGCACTAATTGTACAGGTGTTGGATTTTCTATAGGCATGTACAAAGTTGTACACTATTGTGTTATCTCAGTAATATGTGCATTTTTGTGGTATAAATGTTGGATTTTTATACCACAAAACATCAAAAGTTACTGCATCTGTTTCTTATACCATCAAAAGTTGTCCTTGTGTAACATCTCTTAGGCAAAGATAATGTACATTCTAGGATATTTGTTGCAGCTTCAGTGCCATTTTCGAACAGTTTTATTAAAATAATCTATGCAGACATATGAATAGATTTAATCTCATACTTGTAAGTCAGTATAAGCATTTTTTTTTGAGCTGTAGCCTGTAAGAACTGGATGGTTTATCAATGTGTTACTCAGAGTTCATGCTATCAGTGATTACTCAATTATATAGCCGTAGGTAAAAAATAAGTTAGAAACTGGTGCTATAATGGTATTTTAGCTTACGAATCACCAATATTTAGCTCCCAATATAGTGCTATAGTGATTGCTTTATTAGATTCCTTGTCAGTTAAAAACTTCATGAAACAATAGTTTGATCTATGTGCTAACCAGTTGTTCCTCTTCGTCATTGTATGTATAGATGAACAATATAAATACATCATTTTCATGTCTTGCGTATCAACAAGATGCTTTCATGTGCCGGAGCTGACATGCTTCAAACTGGTTTGAGAGGAGCGTTCGGTTAACCCTTGGGAATGGATCACCTAGATAACTTGTTATCGTATGAGATTAAGCTGCAGTCTACTTTTGTTATGTTGGTGTACAAACTGGTGCACCTTGTTTTGTCTTTTGATTTTTTGGATTTTTGTAGACATGTACATATTTGTACGCCAATGTAAACTAAGATTTTTAAAAAATGAGAATTATATAGTCATATGGATACTCTTTTTGTAGCTCTCGGAAAGAGCTTTCCGAATATATAAAGTTTGTGAATTTTGGACAAACGGCTCGAAAGATAAATTGTTTTTAATTCTTTTTTATATTATTTAAAATTGCTGACATCATTATGAGTCACTTTGGACGAAACTGTAAATATTTGGACTAAATTGTAAATCAGGAAGGTTATTTGTGTACTTTCAATGAAAAATGACTAATTTGTACCTAGTTGAATGGGTCAGGACTAACTAGTATATTTGGATGGGGTTTTGGACTAAACCGTATTTTTCCCAATTCCCACCCCATGGGGAACACTTTTGTGTGAGTAACGGTTTTCCCATGGTTTATTTAGGTGGTTTTCCTAGAACGATTGATAATCTAGATCCCAAACCAAAACATAAAATTTATTCGGAAACAATCATCAAATTTGTCCATTGGTTCTTTTTAATCGTTGGTAACCGAATCTCAACTTGGTTTCCTTTCATTTTGTAATCGGTTCTTTTTAATTGAGTTGAAGTACCTCTAAATAAATAATTATTTCTCAATAAGTTTTTGCTATCCAACTGTCTGTAAGTTCTTTCAAATCGTCATGAACGATTGACCAGGTCAATATACTTCGTTCAATGCCATATACGGTAAAACTTTTTTAAAATAATACTCATAATATAATAGTCTCGCTAAAATAATAAAATTTTCCAGTTCCGATTCGGGCCCTTATTGTTAAAATTTTAAATTCGATCAATTTATAATATAATACATTTTTAAAGTTCCCATTAGCCATCAATCGGTCTCAAATATTGTATAAAATAATAATTCCATTAGTGTTGTAGGGCTTTAGCCCACGGGTGTGCATCCCAATACAATATCCAAGGTTCTATTCCTATTGTATATAAAGCTATACTATAGATATGTAATGGGGTTACTCATATCAATAAGAAATCTCTCTCCTTCTTTGTCTCTTCATCTTATTCTCTATAATCCACCGCAATACGTTATCATGCCCGATGCTATACCATAGAGCTAGATGGGATTTTTGGTAGATTTGTTTTCCCTTCTACATGGGTTTGGATTTACATCAAGGAAATTGTGGAATCAAATCAAATCAGCTAAGTTGGATTTATTTTATCATATTTTTTTTTCTTCTTCTTTCTTTTCCATGATTGATTAAAAAAAAAAAAATCATATCACGATCTATTTTTTTTTTCATGATCAGTTTCGTTAAAATCAACTAAATGTGAAAATTGTTTTGAATATTATATTTCATATGTATGATAAAACAATATATATATTCATTATTTTTGTTTGGTTGTGCATGCGTGAAGATTGAATCTAATCTATGTCTACGATGTACATCATTTTTTTTGGGTTTGCGGCAGTTGATTACGCCAATTTTTGGCCACTGTGTGATCCGAGGAAGAAGAAATTAGCTCAGGTAGAAAAAAACCCCAACTGACCCGGTTCCCATTCCGTCTAAACCCTACCCAGCTGATCCGCCCCGGTTCTGTCTAAACCCTACCCAGCTGACCCGCTCCAAGCTGTCCAAGCATGTTCCTGTTTTGGAGTGTGCATGTCAAAGTCCGTTCCGGTTTTGGGACGTGCGCGAGTAAGTCTATACCGGTTCTGTCTATATACGGCGGGAACCAAAGCTTGAGGTATGTAACTAATGGAGCATCTATTGGGCTTATTTATTTGTTTTTGGTACATTCTTTTGTCTTAGATAAGTCCATATTATATAAACGGTCAATTTAGATTGTTTTTATTGATCTCAACCATTAAGAATTTTGGTCTAGATGCTATTTGTTCTATTGAATATGATATTGGCTATGGTGGAGTGATGTTTTTTGTTTAATTGGTTGTACCAACTCGATTATAATGTATTCATTCGAGGTTTAAAAGTACTTGAGAACCAATGTTGCATACATGATATTTTCTCCCTATATTTGAATGTTCTGTGGGATGTAATCCCACTTGCTCGACTATTACATGTATTCTAATTTTTGTGGAAGAACTCACAAAAGGTGATATGAGTGAGAAAATTTTCATTTCTTTACTTCATCCATCATACTAACGAACCCGTATATGTTGAAGTATGACAACAAGAGAACTATCTTTATTAATATATTCAACCTAAAGTAAGTGGTTGACATGTGTAGTGAGGTTCTCTTGGCCCGTTGAGATAAAAACAAAATTCTCAAATTAAGCTAAATGTAGCAAAAAAAAAATGAAAATGGAAAGAACCCCAAAGTAATGAGGGTTATATGTACCGACTCATATAAAGCATGTGAAAAGGGACATATATATCATGAAAAAAAAAAGTATTTTTTTCCCTAGCAATAATGACACTAAATTACAGGTATCAATTGAACATGGGATGAAGCTAAGATGTTATTCTAGCTCTCACCAAAGAGTTGGAAATGAATCTTCTTACCGGTATTGGTACAAGCAACGTAATGCGGATACCATAATAGCAACCAATTTTCATAAGAAGGTCATAATTTAGACATCAACTTTAATGACAAGAAGAACTTTGTCTGGCAAATTGACTATTTAATTGAACTAGATCCGATATCTGCGCTTATGGAATGAAAAGTACACCATTCCCAAGAAACATAAATTCTCTAAAGCACTTGAGATATATCTGGATAAAACGAAATATACATTCACTCTAAAGTAATTGAGTTGAATCTCACTTTTGTTACTAATAAGGACATACCACTTATTTAATATCTCAAGACTCAATGTCTAACAGATAGTGGTTTCCCTTCTACCAGCTTAAGAAATTTAAAGTAGTTGTTGAACTATTTCCTTATAATGTGAGTATGAGGATTGGATCATCGAGAACATCACTGCTCAAAATTTGTTTTCAAGATAGAACAAAGACATCACAAAATCTCTGCATGTACCAAGAGATAATCACACCTTGTTAAATTCCCAAGTAACCCGTGCAAATGGATATCATGTGGAACATCAAAATGATAAGAATGTAATTGATTGCATCTTTTATAGTCTCTAATATATTTGGAAGGAAATATATTTTAGAGAAACTAATGAGTCAATCTAGTGCAATGTTATTCACTATAATATTTGGATTATTGAATCATATTGACTCCGATGATGAAATGTTGGAAACTGACTCATACAGGCTTTGGGCATAACCATAAAGAACTTTGGTTGTGACATGATGATTGTTTGGAAGAACTCATACAAATATCACTTTATTTTAGTGAATGAAGATGGGAAAAAGATTGACAGAATGCAAAGTGACGACATATCTCTCAATAAGTGTTTTTTAAATTACTAGATGCACAACCCCCCTTCCCATTATGTTTTTACAAAGTCTTCAGTAAAACAGGATCGAGACCATACTAAGATGCAAATGGTAAAAATTCCATATTACAAAGAAAATAAGGTGAACTTTAGAAAAATATTCATGCAGAATGCGGACCATTAAAGTGACTTATGGCTCTGGTGAATGTTTTGACATTTTTGGACTAGTTATAGTTCCCAAGAAATTTGCGTTTGAAAACTACTAGCGCATACCACACAATGCAAAGTGCAAAGGCTAACCACCCTTGTTAATGCTAGAGAATTTACATCAAAAGGACTTGATGAATATTGCATGTTTAATAGGATCAATATAGAGCATCTTATACCCAATGGTCTCGCAGAGGCTACCATCAAAGTTTACAGATGGTGTCTTAGGTATAGGTTATGCGTACAAACCTATCTTTTATTGCTTTGGGGATATGCAATATTACACGCATCTTACTTAATTTGTTTTTAGAACCCAATATTAGTCAACCTTTTCTGCGTACCAGTTGGTAACTGGATTTAAGCCTGACATTCGTGTTTTTACACATTTTTTGTTACACTATATATGTGCCATTACGACTTCACATCGTACTATGATGGGTCTTCAAAACTGTTAAGTAGTTATGTTGGAAATGAGTTCCCAACAATTATCCGCATTTTAAAACTTTTGGAAGGAGATCTCTTACCGCTAGATTTGCTGGTTGTCATTTTAATGAGGTATTCTTCCCGACGTTAGGGGGAGATAAGAAAAAGTATTTTCTAAGGGAACGACAGGAATGGTCGTGGTGTGTTCCCACTATGTCTCAGGCTGATTCTTGTACTCCACAAATGTAAATGTGAAGTGACAAAGAATAATCGATTTTCAGAATGTACACTGATGTCGCTAAAGTGACAAGATCACACATACCAGCTACAAATATTCCTACAAGGTTATAAATCCTCAGCATGGGGTACACCATAGACTAGGGTGTTGCAACTACACTTGGTGGAAGTGTAGTTAAGGTCGTGTCTCCATAAAGGAAGATGGAGATGCCACTAGGTTCGATCAATGCTCACCTAGAAAGTAAGTAGATGAGTAAGGAACAACCTAATTTGTATCATTAATGAAATCATCTCATTTGATTATCTGTGATTATTTCCATGAATCAATACTGGAGGACGCACCGAAGTTTAACGATTCCAGATAACAATGACATCCCAAGTGGATTATGAGAACACACACGAGTCAATGGAAAGATCGTGTGATCATATTAATGATTATTATTTTCATATACAGTTGCTAAAGGAAATCGAGCACGATGAGATCGAACCATGCTTCTTATTGTTTGAATATCAACAATATAGATCATATTTGGCCTACACAATCCAGGTAGAATTTGATTCTTTGACAAATATATAGGTATTTGGTGTGGCAGTGATAACCAACCAAGTGTAAAGCCTGTGTACATACATGATTATTTGTCACAAAGCACAGTGAGAATAATGAAGTCGTAATGGTATAAAGAATCTCCTTGTGGCGCGAGGTATCTCACAAAGCCATGGAATTGTTTACTTTGTTGTAATGAGCATTATAGCATTTTTCTACTTAGTTAGCTTGGTAATTTCAAAAGGACTTGAAATGCAGCATATGTATGTGGTTGTCACGTATCTCTGAAAGAATCAAGAGATGGAAGATATTTACAAAAGTACTTGATAGACTTTTGTTTCCCAAGTCAAATGACTCTAAACCACATAGTGCGTTTACAGTTAGATAGAACGCTCACTTATAGATTCAAGCAATCAAGTGGATGTGGTATACCCATCTAAGCGGCTATTTGATTTGGAGGGGATAAACAAGTAAGTTATTTTTCCCTGCGTATTCACAAGAAAGTTCCTGATTTGGAATTGTAGCTATTTATGTCGATGGTATAGACATGATGGGTAATCTTGATGGAATAAGAGACCTTAAAAGCTATTTAAAAATCCGATTTTGAGATGAAAAATCTAGGGAAAGCTTGACCGAGTATTGAGCTTGTGGGATATTATTCCACCAGTTTGCATATGTCTAAAGTTTTCAGGCAATTTAACAAAGACATGCATCCTGATAGCACTCCCATGATTAGTCGAGGTTCAAATGTAAGTAAGTGACCATTTCGTCTAAAGGAAGATGACGAAAATGTGTTGGGAGATGAAATTCCCATATCTAAGTACAATAGACGCATTGTTGTACTTAATATAATAATGTACTCGAAAAAAATTTGCATCCTCAAGGAACTTGTTAGCTAGATATAGATCAGCGCCTACGCAATGTCATTGGAATGGTATAGTGAATGTACTCATGTACTTAAAGGTAACCATTGACATAAATTTGTTTTTCCCTACAAATACATCAAAAGGAATGCTAATGAAAGTGCAATCCAAAAGTTGTTGATTATGAAGGAACAATAATATCTTCTCCAACGAAAGTAATCAGAGGGAGATATAGTAGATTATTTTCTAAGTCATTACCAATATTCAGTTTCGAAAAATACATGACTAAAGGAACTGTCTGGAATAACTCTGAAAGTAATCAGGGGGAGGATCTAAGGATATGATGTCGACATATTTTACCTTGAAATTGAAGTTGCGTTGTACTCTTTTTCCCTTCGATCGATAATAGTTTTTCCCAAAGGGTTTTGTCTCTCGACAAGGATTTTAGCGAGACAATACTAAAAACATCAAGTATGTTGAACGTTGAAGACATAAGGATTGATATTACTGAAGATATCTGGATCAAAGAAATGAAATGCGATATTCTGTTAAGCAACGTAACTTCCAAAATCAACAACATTGTCTTATAATCATTCAAGTCACTAAAGTAAAGTATGATAAATCCCTTCTGACTGCATTAGACTAACGAAAATATGACATCAGGGGGAGCATCTAATGGTGTGTTGAACTCTTTTCCTTCATCGATGTTTCTTTTTCCCACATGGTTTTGTTACTCGGCAAGGTTTTTAATGAGACAACAACAACCACCGGGAATGTAATTTCCCAGCTAAGGCTATTGTCTTTCCCACGAGGATTTTCTGCCTAAGAGTTGTGAAGCAACTAGTCAACTTCAACAGAGCAAAGTGATCATCTGCAACGGATCACCTTTACCTGCATCCGTCATGTTGTACTCTTTTCCCTTCGTCAAGGTTTTATCCCACTGGGTTTTCCTTATCAAGGTTTTAATGAGGCAACACATTCGAGTTCAACTATGTTCTGAGTTTTCTTATTATTGTACTCTTTTTCTTTAGTTCAGTTTTTGGCCCTTTGGGTTTTCCTAACGAAGTTTTAACGAGGCAATTAACTTAGACTCGTTGATCTTTGAAGATCGTATTACATGTGATGAACTACATGTAAAATACGAGGCAACATGTGAAGTACTACATGTGAAGAGTTGTACCAAGGTTTTGTCCAACTAGGTTTTTCCTTGTCAAAGTTTTAATGGAGCAATTGTCTTAGACACAGAGGTCATCAAGGAGAGAACTACATTTGAAGACCTACATCCGAAGCATTGTATGTGAAGTACTGCATATGGAGTTTTATTGGACCGCACAAGGGGGAGTGTTGTAGGGCTTTAGCCCACGGGTGTGAAGCCCAATACAATATCCAAGGTTCTATTCCTATTGTATATAAAGTTATACTATATATATGTAATGGGGTTACTCATATCAATAAGAAATCTCTCTCCTTCTTTGTCTCTTCATCTTCTTCTCTATAATCCACCGCAATAATTTGAAAATAAAAAATAATTTTCATACAAATGAAATTTTCTCAAAATATGATTCAATGTTGGTCTTTTTTTCTCTGAAGTTCAAATAATAGTTATCTGTATAAAAATCGATTTTTATGGAAATTAATAAGATTTATTACTTAAAAAAACATTCTTAAAATATTTCTCTTAATGTTTTTTTTATCTATTTCTATATTTTTCACTTTTAAAAATTTATTTCGGTATTTATCCTAAGATACTTTATTTATTTTTAATATGGAAACTCATTTTTTCCTAAGAAATTTTTTAAATTAAGAATTATTCTTTAATATTTTTTTTTATTGCTAAATAATCCTTAAGTGAAAGAAAATTACACAAAGCATTTGGTTGGAAGCCTAGCGAAAAGCTGAGCCCCAACTCCTCTTTGAATAGCAACACCTAAACGATGGAAAATAAAACTACCTAACCCACTACTAGCGTCATTACTAACTAAGCAGTTCCTTAAGCGCTTGAAAAAAACCAAAGTGTCCTCACCAAGCTCCCCTAATGTAGAAAAGGCCATAACACCCAAACCATAACCATGTGCAGCGCACTTGTCCAGATATTTAGTGCGCTTACGTGAAACAGCACTAAAGATAGATTTACCCGGAGCAAAGGAACGGACACCGCCACCCGTGAAAGGAGAGACACCTGTAACATCCATACACACATCTTGCCCATCTTCCCAGTTGAGAACAAGGATATCAGCAGGCTTGAGATCTTGACCATCGTTAGATTGAAGACCAAGAGATACTTCCTTCCGTGCGGGAACATTAGCCTTGTAGCAAATGTCAAAAACAGTGTCTCAAACCACATCATGGAGGAATTTGTAGCCAATATCCTTTGCACAATGAAGCGCATGATCTCCAAAAGCATCCATGGGCTTGTTACATCTTGGGCATAAACTATTCTCAACAAACAAAGGAATACCCAAACGATAACAAAGCACATCTCTAAATTGTCTGGGTCCAAGACATTGGTTAAGCCCACTAATTGGAACCTCCAAAAGGTAGTCATGAGCATGCTTGAACCGGTTACATTTCCATAAGACGGAATCTCTTTCAGACATATGAAATTGGTATGGGATACACTTCTTAACTGCATCAAAATAAACAACTGCCAGCGAATGCATGGAAGGGGGGGAAGTATCATCGACACTGTAAGTAGATGGTAATCCACATACCTGGATAAAATTCTGAAGAGACGACTGATAAGATAACCCTTTGTCTGTAGGGAATAAGTCGCCAAGGATCATTTTCTGTACTGAGGTAGTCTGGATTTGAGAAGCAAGATAGCAGTAAGATCGAGTATCAGCCATAGTATAGATGCCAAGTCCTCCATTCTTAATAGGTAGGGTAGATAATCTCTTCTGCAAAGGGCCAAAACCAACACCATCCCCAGTAATCAAAAGCCTCAAATACTGATAAACCTGGTAATCAAAGAGGTTAGTGGCCAGTTGTAAATCATCCGGATTGGTAGTACACATTGCAAAATAGAGTCTAGACACACCGGTACAATTGCGAATTAAAAGCATCTCACTTTGCGGATCCCTGGGTTGTTTAATCGCGTCCATTAGTTGAACAGGTTTGTGAACCCTATTGAACACCAAGTCGCTGATAAAGCCCAAATCCAAACTCACGGGGCCTCCTAAAAGTTTAACGCCCTTGTAAGGTCTACCAATATTCGGAGGGAAAACATCATCAGAGGTACTTCTAGGATCAGAAGAAGGCCAGAAGACTTCCGTATTGTTGATGTTGAGATGTAAACCCCTGTCTGGTCCTTCAGATTGAATTATCCGCAGAGCCTTATCTACCCCTAAAGTATCTCCAATTATTGTGCCATCATCAAGATACCATGCATGAAGGTCAAGTTTGCATTGAGAAGCAATGGTCTTCACTAAGGGGTGAAGTGTCAATGCAAATAACAAGGGCCCGAGAGGATCCCCTTGTTGCACTCCAAGAGAAGAAGACAAAATATATTGAGCATAATAAAGCTTAGCAGGACGTAAGTAGCAAAACTCTACCCATCGAGAAATACCTGGACAATGAATTATTATATGTATAATATAATAAATTATTATTCGGATTTGGGTGTTCCCGAACCTATTATTTTATATATGTTTTATTGTGCCTACTTACTTAGTTCATGCCAACGCTTGTGTCTCAATCTTTCAAACTATTTCTTGATTTCCAAGTAGTAATTTAGATAAATCAAAGTTTGTCCGGCCCAAAGATTAACATCTATTTTTTGCGACTACCTCTTCCTCAATCAGGGTTCAGGTTCGGAAAATCGTAGCGTCACAAAATAGGGTGACTCGTCATTAATATGTTTACTTGTGGAAATTGTAGCCTTGAAAGATCAGTTAATTAATGAAAATATTTCATTTCCTTTAATTTAAGGGAAAAAGATTCATATGAGAAGAATTTTAGTAATCGATTTAAGTTTTGGGTGTGGTTGAAGATGAAAATGATGAACTTTATAACTCAGTTAAGTCTAAATGGGTTTACCGGAGTTCAACAAATATATCAAAAAGAAAAAGAAAAACAATAAAAATTGTATTTATTTATTTTATTTGACACGAAAAGGAAACATTTCGTAAGAAAAACAAAAATGACACCAAAGTTACAGAAAAATAAAAAGAAAAAAAGAAAAGTCAAACAAGCTCATGAAGGAGCAACACCAAACCTTCAAAAAAGAAGGTTTAAACACAAAACTAGAAAGAAACTACGTAAAGTCCATAAACTCAAGAAATCATAACCGAAAAGATATAAAACAACTGAAACTCATCAAAAGTCATGATTTTCATCTGGAAATGAGGATTTGACAGCATCAATTTTCTCATTATAGTCGAAGTCAGAGTCAAAATCACCCAAACCATCAATATTCTCAATCGGAGGTATTTCCATCTCAAATTTAGCATGAGTTTCCAAAAAATTCCTACACATAGATCTCATTAAAGGGTGGTCATAAATACTCAATAACTTATTAAAAGCAGTTTTAGAATCTATTTCGGCCTCACTAACAGCAGGAACTGAATTAGAAGAAAAAACTGAATACTTTTCTATAAAAAATATCTTCTTCTTTTTTCGGATTGTAACCCGATTCATATCCATTTACAGTGGAAACTGACCTCCACATTCTCCTTCTCAATAGAATTAGATGCCGAATTTGGAGTTGAAAAATAATTAAACTCTGAGTTATAAGGATTGCCTTGAAAATTCAACGAAGACAACTTATCTACACTCATACACTCATTATCTGTTTCGTATTCTAAAACTCCTTTAGAAACATCATCAACCACAGTTTCAGAAACAGATTCTAATACAGTAAAAGGGTTGGGGTAGTGAGTTGATACTTGAATGTACTTATTCCCTTTTTACTTGAATTCTTTATCCTTCTGGGATAAGCTTTACACTAACCAGTTTACCCAATAATTAAATTCCATTTATTCAAAATGAAAAATCTACAAACAACAAGAAAACACATACATATTTAGAAATTGATCACATATGTCTGTCTATATATCTTCCGTCCTAGCTAGTCTGCAGTCATGCACACATCACCTAGTCTGCAGTCAATGCACACATCACCATTTAACCAACAGTCCAAGTCTTCTGTCAAGATTCAATGTGTGTTGTCAGGTGTATAGAAACTGAAGTTTGTTGTAAGTCCAAGTCAATGCACACATCGCCATTTATCCTGTAATCTCGTACAATTTGTTTAGATTAAGATTGAATTAATCTTCTGTAAAATTTATCTTTCATGTATAAGTACTGAATGAGAAACTATCAGTCTGCACAATTGTGAGACTTATTCATATCCTAATTATAAAAATAAGAAGAAGCAACCACTGGAGATGAACTAATTGTAGGTCTTGGATCGTTAGGATTGCATCCTAGCTTCCCGTAGCAAGCTGTCGTCAGCTTATTGTTTGTTTGGCACATAGAGCTACTAGTAGCTTAACAGATACATATAACGCGATCGACACCATGAGCATTGGAAGTAAGTTTCAACTATTAGTTGAAGAACCATATTTACTCGTAATGAGAACTTTGGACAAAGCTAATCTGCATTAATATAATGAATTTCAAGTCTCGGTCTTGTCTCGTTCGGAATCGAGACACCGAGACAACTTTATGTTAGAAAAAACAATGTTTTGTTTTAATCAAAAAATGCATGGACCATGTTTTGATCCCAAGACCTATTGCTCCCTAGATGTTTTTTCATGTGAATAAATAAAACATTAGTCCCATATAGACTAAAACACTTAGAGTTTTAGACTTAAATACCATTGGTTTAGCCTTAAGGGCATGGCCCTTTGGGTCTTTAGACCTTTGTGTATGGGGAAAGCCCTAGACTATGGCAAGGTTGCCATTCCATTATTGCATTTCTTATTGTCTTTCCCGTTCGCGCGGTGCTTCGCACAGAAGCACGCACGCTCGCTCGGGCGAGGGCATGGGCGTGGGCGTGGGCGTGGGCGTGGGTGTGTCCGACCCATCCTTTCTTTTTACTGAAATTTACCACACGCTTCTCCCACACATGTAAATAATTTTATTCTTTGCCTTCTCGGTTTTGGATATCCGACAGCCTCGAGAAGCATCTTCTTTCACGCGTGTCACACGGTTTTCTTGACACATGTACACACTGTTTTCCTCGAGAAGAATCTCGCAAATTTTGAATGCGTGTGCACTGTTCTTTTAACGCGATTTTTACCTTACTTTTGCAACGTTCGAGATGCGTGAATCACGGACAGTCTGTCGTGCTTTGGATTCTCTTTCAACGTTCGAACTTTTTCTTGCTATAAATACGAGTTGTAAACTTCATTTGTAAACCATACCTTTCAGAACTCTTATCTTCTGAAATTCTTCTTCTACTCTTATGCTTTCAGAAACAATTTTATAAGTTTACAGAAACATAAAATCAAGTTCTTATCTAAAACAAGTTGTAGTTTACAGAAACATAATTTTGTATAACTACTTCTTTGTTTACAGAAATTTTGTTTACTTAATATTAGTTCACAGAAACTTTGTTTACAGAAACATAAATTAGTTTTTACATTTCTCTGAAACTGGTTGTTGTTTCGTTTTATGTTTTTGTTTTTCATTTTTGCTGCCAAGTTCTAAGGGTTCTCTCTGTGTATGCTACACATAGAGGAGAACTAACAGTAGTTGTATCCTGGAGGTAATTTGTTAATTGCTATAGCATCTCATAGGAGTAGCAGACAATATTACCTTTAGCTCAACGTATCTCATACGTGCCTCTACTAAGTTTTTGATACTATTATCGTGCATCTCCGGTATAACAATAACACAGCAGTGAGTGTTAAGTACTTTTTCTCATGTTTTTTGAGTTGTTTGTTACTATTATCAGTGTAATCTAAGTATTATTTCTCAGTTGCATACGCTTATTGTAATTTAGTTCCAACAATCTAAAGGTAATAGTTGCCTTATTGTAATATTGTAAGATTGTGATATTGTAATTGCTGTAAGAACATTGGAAAAAATACCGTAGAAAGACCACCAAAGTTCAGTGGTAAGGACTTTAAGAGATGGAAGTCTAAAATGTTATTCTTCCTAAACGACCAAAGGTTAGATGGACTTGCTTTAAATAGACCCTCCAGAAGACTTCATCACCGTGGTAATGAAGATAAACTGGAAAGGTGGAATAGGAAGAATTACTCGTGCAAGAATCATATTCTTAACTGTCTTGATGACTCTTTGTACGACTTCTATAATGCAAAATAAAATTTTAATGCTTTTGAATTATGGGAAGCTCTTGAAGAAAAATATCATGCTGAAGCTGCTGGTAGTAAGAAGTTCTTGATGGCTAAGTTCTTGGAATACAACATGACTGACGAAAATCCCGTGGTAGAACAGTTCGTCGAACTTCAACTCCTCATCAGCGAGATTCTGGCTGAAGGCATGACTTTTGATGAAGCTCTACAAGTATCGGCTGTGATTGAAAAGCTTCCACCCTCATGGAGCGAATACAAGAGGAGGCTGCGACACAAGACTCGTGAAATCACCATGGTGGAGTTTGGAAAAAAGATCCAGGTTGAGGAGCTCATGTGCAGCAATGACAATAGCATGATGCTGATCAAAAACATGTCCAACAAAGCACATGTTCTGGATGATAAAGCTGCTTCAAAGAAAAGTCCTGGAGAATCCAGCAAAATGGGTAATAGACGTAACAGACGTCGAAAACCCAGAGGTAACAATTTTAAGCCTAGGGGTGGTGTCACTAAGCACACCATCAAAGGCGACTGTTTTAATTGTGGTAAACCTGGACATATGGCTAAAGACTGTAAGGCCCCTAAAAAGAACAAATATGATCCAAAACAGAAAAATAAGGCAAACATAGTAGATGATTCTGGATATTTCACTGGCATGGTGTCTGAAGTCGACCTTGTCTCTAGTGTGACTAATGTGAGAGACTGGTGGCTTGATTCTGGAGCCACCAAGCATGTCTCAGAATTCAGAATGCTTTCTCCTCCTATGTCATAGTAGGAGATGATGAGAAATTGTTCATGGGAAATTCTTCCACCGCGAAAGTGGTGGGGAAAGGCAAGGTCGAACTGAAGCTAACTTCAGGAAAAACTCTCGCATTGAATGACGTATTTTACATCCCAGACATATGCAAAAACCTTATCTTAGAAACCATCTTACTAGGAAAATGTTTTAAGATTGTTGCTGAATCTAATACTGTTGTTATTTCTAAGCATGGTGAATTCGTAGGAAAAGGTTATGTTACCGATAACATGATTAAGCTTAGTGTATCTGATTTGAAATTGAATGTTAATGCATCTTCTTCTGCTTATGTTTGTGACTCTTCGCATGTTTGGCATGATAGACTTGGACATGTTAATCTCGAATCTCTAGAAAGACTTGCTAATTTAGGTTGCATACCAAAAATAAACTTTGATAAAAATCAAAGATGTGAAATCTGTGTTGAATCTAAATATACAAGAAAACCGTTTAATAAAAGGATTGAACGTAAAACAGTTCCTTTGGAACTAATACACTCGTATTTAGGAGATTTGAAATCAACACCAACAAGAGGTGGTAAAAAATGGTACATCACTTTTATAGATGATTACTCACGCTATTGTCAGGTTCATCTTCTCAGAAGTAAATATGAAGCCTTAGAGGCCTTCAAATTTTATAAAATTGAAGTAGAAAACCAAAAAGGAGTTAAAATTAAAACTCCTAGGTCAGACCGTGGCGGTGAGTATGTGATACCCATAGGTCAGTTTTGTAAACATAATGGAATCATTCATGAAACAACTGCACCATATTCACCAGAATCGAATGGTGTAGCTGAAAGAAAAAATAGAACACTCATAGATATGGTAAATGCTATGTTGACAAGTTCAAGGTTATCTTCGAACTTGTGGGGGGGAAGCTATCCTCTCTGCTTGCTATATTTTGAACCGAGTTCCATTTAAAAAATCTGATAAAACTCCTTATGAATTGTGGAATGGTAAACAACCTTCCTATGCATACTTTAAAGTGTGGGGGTGTTTGGCCAATGTGGCCATTCCTCTTCCCAAAAAAACTAAAATAGGACCTAAAACAGTCGATTGTGTTTTCTTAGGGTATCCTGAGCATACAATTGCATACAGGTTCATGGTCATCAGTTCTGACCATAATAACATTGGTCAGAACACCATATTGGAATCTAGAGATGCTGTGTTTTATGAACACATATTTCCTTTAAGGTCCGGACCTCGGAAAAGGGTCCATGATGACCTCCCGGATGTTCCATCAACTAGTCAAACTCCAACTTTGGAGTATGAGACTGAACCAAGAAGAAGTAAGAGGGTTAGAACTGAAACAAGTTTTGGCCCAGATTTTTTGACTCTTACGGTAGAGTCTGAACCCCAAACCTACAAGGAAGCTATGACTTCTCCAGAAGCTCCTTTCTGGGAAGAAGCTTCATTAAATGAATGGGAGTCCATTCAGCAAAACGAAACTTGGGAGCTTGTAGACTTGCCTCCTGGAAGTAAATCCATAGGTTGCAAATGGGTGTTCAAAAGGAAACTTAGAACAGATGGAACTATACATAAATATAAAGCTAGGTTGGTAGCTAAAGGCTATAGACAAAAGGAAGGATTAGATTTCTTTGATACCTATTCACCTGTCACTAGAATCACTTCTATTAGGATGTTGATTGCTATTGCTTAAATTTATGATTTTCATATACATCAGATGGATGTTAAAACTGCATTTCTATATGGTGAATTGAATGAAGAAATTTATATGGACCAACCTGAAGGCTTTATTGTAAAAGGTTGTGAAAACAAAGTATGCAAGTTGAACAAATCTCTATACGGTTTGAAACAAGCACCTAAACAGTGGCATGAAAAATTTGATCATGTTATGATAACTAATGGTTTCAAGGTTAATGAATCTGATAAATGTGTTTACATTAAATCTGTGGATGATTCTTATGTTATTGTGTGCCTATATGTTGATGATATGCTCATATTAGGCAATAACCTTGATATTATTAATACCATTAAAAGCATGCTTAGAGATAATTTTGACATGAAAGACTTAGGCCCTACTGATGTAATCTTAGGGATGAAAATCAGAAAGACGTCTGATGGATATAGTCTTAGTTAATCTCATTATGCTGAAACCGTACTAAAGAGATTTAATTATGAAAATGCTAAACCTGCTTCTACTCCATTTGATCCCACTTGTAAGTTGAAACATAACAAGGGTAAAGGAATTGATCAACTTGAGTATTCTCGCATTATTGGTAGTCTTATGTATCTGATGAACTGTACAAGACCTGATATTGCTTACTTTGTGAGTAGATTAAGCAGGTATACTTGCAACCCAGGGCAGGATCACTGGAATGCTCTCTTCAGAGTTTTACGTTACCTGAGAGGGACCTCAAACTATTGCTTAAGTTTTGGGAAGTATCCTTCTGTACTGGAAGGGTATTGTGATGCCAAATGGATATCAGACTCATAAGAGTGCAAGTCTACTAGTGGGTACATCTTCTTACTTGGAGGTGCGTGTGTCTCATGGAAGTCTACCAAACAGACATGTATAGCTAAATCCACTATGGAGTCTGAATTTATAGCCTTGGAAAAAGCTGGAGAGGAAGCTGAATGGATACGATGTTTCCTGGGAGGAATTCCACTATGGCCCAAGCCTGTGTCTTCAATCGCAATCCACTGTGACAGTAAAGCTGCTCTTGGTTGCGCAAAGAACAATGTATACAACGGGAAGTCTATACATATACGAAGAAGACACAAGACGGTGAAACAACTACTCTCTACTTTGTATTATCTCGATAGACTTTGTAAAATCCAAAGATAATCTTGCAGATCCTTTGACGAAAGGCTTAACCAGAGAGGAAGTTAAATTTACATCGAGGGGGATGGGACTTAAGCTCATTGAATAAATCACCATGAAGGATACTCAACCTTGTGATTGGATTTCCAAGATCAACGTTCAATGAGACAACTAATTTATGGTGATATTGGGATAGCACTATCATTGTCCCTCCCTATGGTGTAACTGTGCGATAGTGCTGCCTGCAGAAATAAAGGATGATATTTTGCGATCTTAATGGGTACCATGGCTTTGATTAAAGCGGGGTGTGGCAGGACACTCTTTATGGACTCACCTTTGTGGATGTTGGAAGTGTGGCCGCTTCCTATGAGAATTTGAGCTGATTCTCTAGAGACATTCATTAAGTCCGGGATTTTAGCCCACGGCCAAAATGGGCACAACCGCAAGAGCTTGGCAGCTGTTTTCATCGGTTGAGGCATCAAGTGTGGATGTTATTTCTGAATTGCATTCATTGTTGGCGGTTCAAGACATTGCATTCACCGTATCAACAAGCAGTTCAGGTAACCTCTCACTAAGTTAAGGTTCAATCTTTGGGACACCTTAGCCTATATTGTTGCCTTTTGTTTTCTCGTGTTTTATCGACATGTTTTATTATTCATGTGGGGGATTGTTAGAAAAAACAATGTTTTGTTTTAATCAAAAAATGCATGGACCATGTTTTGATCCCAAGACCTATTGCTCCCTAGATGTTTTTTCATGTGAATAAATAAAACATTAGTCCCATATAGACTAAAACACTTAGAGTTTTAGACTTAAATACCATTGGTTTAGCCTTAAGGGCATGGCCCTTTGGGTCTTTAGACCTTTGTGTATGTGGAAAGCCCTAGACTATGGAAAGGTTGCCATTCCCTTATTGCATTTCTTATTGCCTTTCCCGTTCGCGCGGTGCTTCGCACAGAAGCACGCACGCTTGCTCGGGCTCGGGCGCGGGCGAGGGCGTGGGCGTGGGCGTGGGAGTGGGAGTGGGAGTGGGTGTGGGTGTGGGTGTATCCGACCCATCCTTTATTTTTACTGAAATTTACCACACGCTTCTCCCACACATGTAAAGAATTTTATTCTTTGCCTTCTCGGTTTTGGATATCCGACATCCTCGAGAAGCATCTTCTTTCACGCGTGTCACACGGTTTTCTTGACACATGTACACACTGTTTTCCTCGAGAAGAATCTCGCAAATTTTGAATGCGTGTGCACTGTTCTTTTAACGCGATTTTTACCTTACTTTTGCAACGTTCGAGATGCGTGAATCACAGACAGTCTGTCGTGCTTTGGATTCTCTTTCAACGTTCGAACTTTTTCTTGCTATAAATACGAGTTGTAAACTTCATTTGTAAACCATACCTTTCAGAACTCTTATCTTCTGAAATTCTTCTTCTACTCTTATGCTTTCAGAAAACAATTTTATAAGTTTACAGAAACATAAAATCAAGTTCTTATCTCAAACAAGTTGTAGTTTACGAAACATAATTTTGTATAACTACTTCTTTGTTTACGTAAATTTTGTTTACTTAATATTAGTTCACGAAACTTTGTTTACGAAAACATAAATTAGTTTTTACATTTCTCTGAAACCTGGTTGTTGTTTCGTTTTATGTTTTTGTTTTTCATTTTTGTTGCCAAGTTCTAAGGGTTCTCTCTGTGTATGCTACACATAGAGGAGAACTAACAATAGTTGTATCCTGGAGGTAATTTGTTAATTGCTATAGCATCTCAAAGGAGTAGCAGGCAATATTACCTTTAGCTCAGCGTATCTCATACGTGCCTCTACTAAGTTTTTGATACTATTATCAGTGCATCTCCGGTATAACAATAACACAACAGTGAGTGTTAAGTACTTTTTCTCATGTTTTTTGAGTTGTTTGTTACTATTATCAGTGTAATCTAAGTATTATTTCTCAGTTGCATACGCTTATTGTAATTTAGTTCCAACACTTTATTGCGGGAGATTCTTGGTGAAATCTCATAATATTTATTTTTCAATATTTTATACGTATCACTAATATACATGCCAATCATTTTGCACAATATGTGTTAAGGCTGTGTAGATACAAAGAAACAATATTGATTCTTAAGAAAAGTAAAAAGAAAAATATTGAATATTTTAGGATTTGTATTTGATTTCCGTATGTTAAGTTTTTCTCAGCAGGTTTGTGCTGAGTCTTCGTGGAATCTCGGCCTTCTAGGTGAGATTCTCGAAAAATATTGTCTCACTGAGATTAAAAAACTCGTCTCGGTCATCTACCGAAACTGAGAATCTTGGTGAGATCTCGGCCGAGATTGACTACACTAATCATCCTGTTGTTAGTCGGATATGCCAGAGAAAATGGGATTTTTAATTGGTTTTACGGTAAAAATTCCATATATTAATAAACTTTATAGATCTTCTTGCATCAAAATTAATGCAGACAAGATGAAATAATAGGACTTTATAGACCTATTTTGATAACTTTATAGATCTTCTTGCATCTATAAGATCTATTAGTTTCGAAACTTATAGATCTTCTTGCATCAAAATTTAAGATGAAATAATATACTTATTTACAGTTGTTTGAGAAAAGGATGTAACCTTTTGGATTGTTATCGCATCTTTTGATTTGCGGATGCGCAAGACCTCATTATTATGGGTACCTTTTTGTTGAAGCCAAAACATTTCTAACTTGTCGAGCATATTTAGAGCTTCTTGGCATGAAACTTTTGGTATCTCCGTAACATCATCATCAGGATTATCTCCCGATGCTTTTTGTCTAATTCTAGCGATGATTTCTTCTTCGGTCAAAGCATATACGGCTTCTTGTTCATTTGGATGATTAATGAAGACTACCATACAATTTTTTTTTAGCATACCTCTCTATATTAATAAACTCCATATATTAATAATTTTGTGAAGTCCCAAAACTATTAATATATGAAATTTTTACTGTATTTGGTTTGGGTGTGAGTTGATGGCAGGACTTGAGAGTCATTAAGGGCACTAGCTCATTTCACTTATAAGAACGAAATCTTTAGTCCCGTATAGGGAAACCTAAACATGAAAATTCTTCATCATTTTATTAAAAATATTTGAATTCATAATATGACTTATTACTGGTCAACAGAATTTTGTACGGGAGGGAACTTAGACAATGACTTGTATGACTCTCACAAAAGCAGGCTTTGTACCGAAGCTCCGAAGCACATTGCTCGTCCAATTCAAGTTCGCGTTGGCCTTTGTGAGTCAGACTGTCACCCTACTCATGGACCGCAATATGTAGGAGTACGTAGGAGCCTGGTAGATATGGGAGAAGACCCAATTAACCGACAGCGCTATGGAGACTTCGGTTCTATGCCCAAAAATTTGACGTTACTATGTGGCATGTATCTAGGCCCCGGATCTGAAACGGTGAATTTTTTAAGGCTTGCGGTGGAGTCCACGATTGAATTTGAATAATCAGTACCTGTCTGACACGTAAGTGGAGTATTGTTTTCATAAAATTGGTCAAAAAGACCAAAATAGAAATTTCCTTGGTGAAATAAATTTGTAGCTTTAGATACTGTTCATATATCAAAAAAACAGAAATATACTGTTTATATAGCCAATTTGGATATTTCACCCACAATATTTTTTATTTCTTAACCTGAAGAGACAAATATGTCCCTATCTTCTACAAATGATATCATAGTACTACTACCACAACAGAGTACTACCAACCTTTAAAAAAAAAACAGAGTACTACCAACCTTCAAAAAAAAAAACAGAGTACTACTACCACAACACCGTACACATAATTACAACCATTTCAGTTGACAATCGAATACTACAAATGATGTCATCACCAGTCCACCTACTTCCACGATAAACACTACTTCATGAATAACAACAACACCAACTTCTACTTGAATTCGATCTCTGCAAAAAAAAAAAAATATATGAAGTAACATAAAATAGAGTTCCAACTTCTTCTGCTTCTTCCTACTCCTTTCTCTGGAAGAGCAGAAATTGAAGAAAAAAAAAAACAGAGCAAAAAATTTAGTAAAGGATGAAACCATCCTTGTTTAAAGTGAGTGATACCTAGTTCAAAAATCATAGTTTCATCCTACCTATAGATGAAACCGGTTTTCATCCTAGTTTAAAATGGGTGAAACCAAATTCAACCCAATTTAGTATAGGATGAAACCAGTTGCATCCTAGTTTAAAATGGATGAAACCAAATTCAACCCAATTTAATATTGTTTACAATGAGTGATACCTAGTTCAAAAAACATAGCAAAAAACAGAGTAAAAAACAGAGCAAAAAAACAGAGCAAAAAATTTAGTACTTGTTTACTGTGAGTGATACCTAGTTCAAAAATCATAGTTTCATCCTACCTATAGATGAAACCGGTTTTCATCCTAGTTTAAAATGGGTGAAAGCAAATTCAACCTAATTTAATATTGGATGAAACCCAGTTTCAGCATGTATGTTCAACTCAATCTAGCACAAGATAAAACCAGTTTCATCTAATTAAGATGAACAAATAAGCAATCCATATCAACCATACTAACTAGCAACAGAACAAATTTCATTCACTAAAAAAAGCACTTCATGATCTGGAATCAGAATCTAACAAAATCACCATTAAATCAAAATAAATAAGCTAAATACAAATCAAATCACTTCTAATTAGAACTAAGAACCTAACCCTATATATTCAAACAACATAATTAGATCTAAATCCAATTAAATCTAGAGGAAAATACATAATAAAATTGGGATAATATCAAATCTAAATATTGAATTGAAATAAAAAATCAACATCACATCAAAAAGAAAGAAAAAAAGCCTAATTCATGTTAACAAAATCAAATTAGAGAGACGAAATATCCTGTTTTAAAGAGAGAGGAAGAGAGAGATTAGAGAGAGGAAGAGATCGACTAGTGATTAGAATTCATGTTCATAAGAATCAAGTAGTGATTAGAGAGAGGCAGCGATCGATCGATAGCATACCTTGTGTTAGAGAGATGGTGGAAGAAAAATTGAAAAGCGTTTTCAATTGGAAACGGAAAAAAAAAAGGTTTTTTGGACGAAGCAGAGAAGAAAATTGGATGAAGAAAATCGAAGGGATGGAGAACTTTTCTGAAAATGAGAAATATGAGGTGCAGAGACGGAGAAGACGAGAAGAAATATCCCTTTTGACGTTTCCGAAAGGGTAGTAACGTAAACTCCTCATTTAAAGATTCCTTTAGACATTTGACCCAGGCTGAATTCTAACTGACCCATTTGACCCAGAAAAACTATATTTTTGGCTATATAGCCCATTTTCTGTATTATTTTGGTGTATATTGTTGGATTCTTACTAGCATTTTGTCTAATTAACTGCAATGTAACCAGGTGATTTTACGAGTCTACAATGTGTGCCGGGCCGGTTCTGAAGGGGAGCAAGGTGTGCTCCCGCACAAGGCGTCCCACTTGTGAAGGCGTATTTTTAATTTTTTATTATGCAGTGTTCAGTATTGGGCCCAACTAATTCACTATCTTTTTTGGTTTGAATCGATCTAAAAATGCCCATTTTGAATTCTCTTAAATCTAACGAAAACCCTAGAAGGCAATCAACAGGCATCTCAAAATAAAATTGAAACTAGAGAGACAAGAGAAAATTTCGTCCAACAGGTTAGTCGCTTCCCTTCGTTCACAATTTAACATGTTAGTTCTTTAATTTTAATTGTGATCTATCATCTATACTTATTCGAGAAGTTTGCTAGCAAAAATGCAAGACGAGGGAAGTTTAAATGACGATGGAACACACAATTAACAAGAGGTCGGTATCTTATATCACTGACATTGCTTCAATTTTTGTTGCATAATACTTTTAGGTCAGTAACTTCCACACTTGTTCATATGTATATACCCTACTGCACCAATTTATTACTATACTTGTAGACATTATCTGATCCTCATAGATGGCTGGCTATTTGCTTCAGTCTGTTTTTGGATGTAGTTTAGTCCTCAAATTTTATTTTTATTTGGATCTGTTAATCAATGTGTTTTTTCCTCAAGTAGTTATGTCTTTGTTTTCATTTCTGATGGAAAGTACTTTTTACCATACTTTCTTCTTAACTTGTGCGACACAAATTATTTGGCTTGGATGCTATTAAGTAGATTTTATTTATGTGTGATTTTTTTTTTTTTTGGATAAAAGGCGTTCCGATCTCTTTCGCACAAGGTCGTTGAAACTTCAGAGACGGCCCCGCGGCCTACTCAAATATCCAGATTCTGGTTGATGCAAACTTGTCTATGCAGAGCCTATCCTCAAAAAGAAAAAAATCAACATACCTTACCGTATATCAATGAGCTGAGCCGGCATGTTAACTTATTCAGAGATGATACACACACCGTGTTTTGAGTACCGTGTGTGCATCGAGAGGGATCCAATGGCAGAAATGTCACCCTTTCTACATTGGAAAAGGGAGTGGGGCAGAGTGGGCCCCACCCCATCACTCACACGCTACTTCACGGTCAGCTCGTGGTGTAATGTTTCGGTGGATTAAACATTTTTGTAACTTATTTCTCATAACAAAAATTTTGAACTTACCACCCCGAAAACAGAGTAAAAAGTAAAAATCATCTCCTCTAACGTACTTAATGTGGTGGGGCCCGAAAATGGGACCTGTTGTTGTCTTCCAAGGGCATGGGGGCCACCCTTATGTGAAAGGGCGTTTTTTACCTTGTTTTTAGACACGGTACGTCTAGAATCATTTTTCACATAAATATTTTATCGGAAATGCTTTATATGCCCCATTCTTTCCCACAACATTTTCTTCCTAACATGTGCCAGCAATCTATTGGTTACCCATGATTTTTGCGTATCCTCAACTTCTAGGCTAGATTAGTTTTTGTTTTTCTTTTATAACCTTAAAGTAAAAGTCCACTTGGGTAGACCAAGTTATCAAAAATAAATAAAAATGATGGCACTAGGGTAGGGGAAGTTATCAAAAATAAAACTGAAACTAATGGCACAATCTGTGGGTAGGAACCTCAACCACCCCCATAAATCTCATCTCGATCCACACTCCCTCCTTCCCCATTTTCTTCTCGCACAAGCGTATTGCTTATATTCCTCCTCCTTGCACAAACATGTTGCTTATATTCTTCGGCATCTTTATTCAGCTATGCAACCAATTTTCTTTTTTTTTAATCAATCTCAGAATTTACTATAAACTCGACTAAATGTGTGGGGTAGCAATTATATCCGACATCCTTACTCGCAGTCACATTGGTCGAAGAATCTCTACTAGTGATTTGCGGTCAAGTTCAGTTTGGTTTGAACTTTGAGTACTTGTAATCCAACTTCGCCAGTCGCACTCGGCGCACCAACTTGCCATCACGGAAGGTGTGCAAGTCAGCAATTAGTTATCGGGGAATGTGAAGATTTTCTTGAATATCGATGCGTAAAACTTGCTTCAACGCGACCAACATTTTTTTTAAGTGTAAGATCATTAGAGTTTTACTAATATTTTCATCGAAGGAAATCGAATTATCATCCTTTGTGGTAGAACTTATGGACGTGTACAGAAATATCATCATCAGAGTTTCACTTATATCTTCTTACCTTATACCAACCAGTGAACTGAGCCAGCATGTCAACCTATTTCACGAAAGTGCTTTATATTTCCCCTTTCCCGCAACATTTTTTCCCTAATATATGGCAGCAAGCTATTGATTATCCATTTTTTTTTTTTTATGTAGGATTCATCATTTCCAAATGAGTTCAGCGCACTCTAAGATCAAAGATTTAGATAGGTATCAAGTATCATCCAGGTAAAACTTACACGAAAGAATTGGGGGACACCAAGCAAAGTCGACCTATTTTACGCGCCCGCATATCGTATTATACATGAGTCTGTAGATGTGTCAGATAAGAATAAATTAGATTCATGAACTAGGTGGTTTTATTATGCAAGGTTCATAAACCAGGTGGTTTTACTATGCAAGACCGTGTGCCGTCCTACGACAATAGCTAGACGACCAACTCTCCAAGGTAGAGCCTATCTGTTTTCTTTTTGTCTTATAAACCATAAAACAAAAGTGCCATTGGACGCAACTTGTCAAGGGAGAGCCTATCAGTTTTTCTGTTTGTTTTATAAATCTTAAAACAATTGAGCCACTTGAGTTGGGCAGGTTATCGAAAATAAATAAAAATGATAGCACTTGCCACTTGGGGTAAAAAAAATTTTAAGTATCGAAGACCAAGCAGTAAGTGATGGAATGTAGGAACTTTCACCACCCTATAAATCTCATCTCCACTCCTCCCCAATTTTCTCACACAACACAAACAATTTCTCTTATATTCTTCTTCACCAGTCAATTTCAGAAATCAGAATTTACTATAAACTCAACTAAAATGTGCGGGGGTGCAATTATATCCGAATTCCTTCCTCGTAGTCATGGTCGTCGCAGTATCCCCGTCTCCGCTAGTGATTTATGGCCAAGTTCATTTTTCACCAACATTTTCCATACTGATATTTCAAGCCAAGAAAAACATACCCAGAGAAAGATTTCACGTGGTTCAGGTAAATTTAAACACTAAAACCCTAACGTGTTTCTCACCGTTTTAAATATTTTTCTGTTCTGATGAAATTGTGTTTTTGCCAGGGGACGGAAAAGAAATGAAGAAACCAATGAGTAAACGAAAGAGCAGGGAGAATTCACACAGAGGAATAAGACAAAGACCATGTGGGAAATGTTCAGCTGAAATTCGTGATCCTAGAAGAGGAGGTAGAGTTTGGTTAGGTACTTTTAATACAGATGAAGATGCAGCTAGATCTTATGATAAAGAAGCTAGAAAAATTAGTGGTAGAAAAGCTAAAGTCAACTTCCCTGATGATGAACAGCAGCATACTAAGAAAAACAAGGATAAAAATAGTATTGATACCGGTTACATTGATACCCAGATTCTCATATTTCAAGATTATTTGGATTTTGGGGATAAAGATAATGATCTGCAGAGTCTCATATTTCAAGATGACGATATTCTTGATTTTGATTTTGGGTTTGATGGAATCGATGTTGTCTGTAGTCAAGAGGAATTAAAAGTGGAAGAAGAAAATTTGGTAGAAACAGAGGAAAAGAAGGACTCGGAGAAGGATTTAAAACTGGATGAGAAAGTAGAGAAATTATCTGAAGAATTAATGGCGTATGAATCATATATGGCATTCTATCAAATTCCTTATCTTGATGGTAATAGTTTCCAAGAACAACAACCTATTGTTTCAAATCTTGTTCAAGAGAGTTTAGTAGATGACGATTCTGGTTCTTTACAACTATGGAGTTTTGATGATAATGATGATCTTCAGTTCTATTGATTTTAATTGAACTTCAAGTTCTCATCAATATTTTTATGTAAATTATGTGTATTTGTTTGTTTTTATTTTTAGTTCAAGCAACTAATGCTCTGTTTTTATTTGTTTTTTCTTTCCTTCGGTTTCTGTAAACTTTTGGAAGCGACTCCAATCTAGTAGAATTTTTTGTATTGATTTGAGGGGCAAAACCATTTCGATTTCCATCAAACCATTTACAAATAGGAGCCAAAATACAAGGAGGTTGGGTAGTCCGCTTATTTAGGGGTGGGACTTGGGTTGGGTTAACCCGCCCAACCCGAACATTGGACGGACATGGGCAACGTGTTTTAAGATTTTAGGCAAGCTTAGTCACAAATATTTCTAACCCAATTCAACCCGAAAAACTATGATATAGTTATATAAAACTATATTTATAATTAGTATTATTATCTACTTAGAGTAATTTTGGATATTATATTCAAATCTAATAATGAAAATATAAATTATATTCGTCTCATTAATCATTCAATATGATAAAAGTTTATATTAATTGAATCTTATTATTACTAAAATTTGTTATTATTATATTAACAAACTCGTATATCCAGTGAAACCCGGGGAACCCGAGGAACATAACTTGGGCGGGCTTGGGAAGTACTTCTATGAGTTTCACGGGTTCGATGGGCAATCTGTGCAAAGGATTCCTAACTCGGGTCTGCCTCGGCCAAGCCTTCTAGCCCACCCAACCAACCCAAGTCCCATCCCTAGGATTATTTAGTCTTATGGATGAAATAAGGAAGGAATGCCTACAACCTCATTTCCATAAATATTTTTTAGAAGGCGCAATTGGGATACCTCCACAAATTGGGGGATACTCAAAGTTCAATGGGATTGTATTTTGGTTAAGGGGTCTCATTTTAGGTGTGAAAATATTATCCTTACCCTAATGAAAATTATAAGGAAAAACTAAAAGCCTATTTTTTCTTTAGTATCCCCTTCACTTTTTTCTCCATATAAAAAAAAATCACACAAATCATGATGAATAATTTTTGATTTAGATTATTAAAAAAAAATATTATTCTGAGCGCATTGCCACACCTTAAATGTACTGAAGCAATGAATAGGTTTTATGCCCCACCAAAAGGTGAGGTAATAACGTGAGGCAAAAATCATTTTTCTTATTTAATAACTCTTTTATTTTTCAATTTTATTTTATTTTAAACATCTATTGCCACACCAAATGGTGAGGCGATTACATGAGGCAACAAGGCATTTTTCTAATTTAATTATTTTGTTATTTTCAATTTTATTTCATTTAAAAATATGGCAATTTTATTTGATTTATATAAACAAATTTTTGTATTTCCCTTTTTGTTGTTATTTCATTTATTATAATTATTATTTAATTCCAGTTTTATCTCTTTTTTCATTTATTGTTTTAAATTTCGGTTTTTCTTAAATATATCCCACGCTTAACCATAACCCTTATTATCTATAACCCACATTATTTTTTCGATTTATTAACCATAGCCCAAATCATAACCCATAATATGTTCACTGAGTTAGCAGGATTTCATTGCCAGTTAGCCGAGTTGAGTTGTCATATAACTAATTCGACTGAGCTGATTCACTAATTAAAACTAACTATTAAAAATAATAACTCATTTTAATTAACCGAACATCTGACTGTAAACCGTAAAATTTTATGTTTTAAAATTTGTAGCAAAATCAATCAGCCGAAAGCCATTGCCTAAACTCTGTAATTAAGCATTAAGTGACGAAGTATGAACACTATATGAATGAGACTAGTGGTTAAACAACATAAGTTCTAGTCCTTGAAGGTTCGTCATCTCCTTTCCCATATCTCTTATTTCCATTGATCTTAATTATAGTCGCAACTGAATAAACGGAACAATGGTTCAACTATCAAAGAAATATAAGAATAAGAATGGAAGTAATAAGACATTTCAAAGAACACATAATATTAGTTGGTGGGATAAATAAATCGAAATACTAAGAATAGTAAACACAAACACAATCTTACACTTCACATCATTTTCTTAACCAAGCAAGAGATGCTATAGATCTGATGGTCGGTTTTCAATACGTAAAATCAAGTTTTGATGTATGTCGTAACCACAACAAATTATTCAAAATATTTCCCACTAATTAAATAATAATATAGCGGTAGTAAGAGATTATTTAGTTCAGCAAAATAAATAAAAAACAAGTGGGGATTGTTTTGATTATAATAAAAAAAGAATAAAAAAAAGATGAAAAGATGATTAGGAGTCATTCGCCGTTACCGAACGTTGACTTGCATAGTATACTCGTTTACCTTTCGTAAGAATCATATATCACCAACTATAGAATAACAGCTATCTCCCCTGAACTTCTTCTTGTTTCATCACAACAGCTAGCAGTTCGAGCTCCGTCCATCTCTGTATTATCAATCTTGTTACTGCCAATGGTAGCAGCAACTATCAAGCTCTGTCCATAGCCCAAGTCCAACACCATTCGTTCTCCCAAGATCAATACTACCCACACGTTGTCCTCAACTCCAACATGAGCTTCATTCTCCCTATCCATCACTCACTGATAATGGAAGAAACATCATCAGCAAACTCCCAGCTCCATCTATCAACGTTATCGGCTCCATTAATGGCAATAGACTCGAGGTCAACCTTCCATCTCTTTTATACAGCAAAGCCAACTCTTTGTTCCTCGACTTCGATCATCATCTCGACTCCCCCATCCACCGCCGATAATCACCAACAATAACCAAACTCGAGTGGCTTTCATTCAAACATCACCATTACTAAACCACAGTCAACATACTTCCTCTCTGACTTGAATCGATTCCTTCTATCTCCTCGATCCCATAAATCCATAAGCATCGGCGTTACTCAAAACAACCGTATCTTCCCTGTATTTCTCATGATAGATGGTAAAGAAGATGATGGTTCCTTGAGAGATAAGCCTGGCGCCTTCAACAATATTTGAATTATGACTTCCCCCCAAGTAAAAGATCTGACTGTAATTAGCACTTCCTTTGAAACAGTGTTCCCCTTAGCAGAATGGACGCCCCTTATAAATTTTGTGCGTAAATAATTTCGCAACTTTGCTTGCTTCAAATGCCCATAAAATCTTCATACGACGTCGGAACGAATCCATTCTTTCGCCTTTGGCTTCGTATTTTCGTCCTCTTCGAGATGATATCAAGAACTCATTGATTTGAATGAGTTAATCTTGGTCTTTGGCCCTTCTCCGCTTTCGGCTAACTTCTTTTGTTGCACAATTAAGTGCCAATTCGCTTCTTTTGGATGATTCACCTAGCAAAAAACAAATAAAGAAATACAAACGTAATATACAATAATTTTGCAAGAAACTAAGAAATTACTAGCATGGATTCAACACAAAATATATGCAAAATATGCACTTAACAAATTCCCCCACACTTGGCCTTTGCAAGTCCTCGAGCAAACTATCTAAATACAACAACTCCATGTCATTGAGGATACAGTTGCACTTAGCATGTGCAACAGGCCTTTAAACCCCTAGGTGTCCCTAGTGGACAAGTTATAGTCTCGTGAGGGCTTATGAGAGATATACCCACAAAACCTACTCTAACTTCAAAGCGTTCCAGCTTCCCAAGCATCCA
Source organism: Papaver bracteatum (assembly GCA_023529315.1). Taxonomy (NCBI): domain Eukaryota; kingdom Viridiplantae; phylum Streptophyta; class Magnoliopsida; order Ranunculales; family Papaveraceae; genus Papaver; species Papaver bracteatum. The sequence continues at coordinate 483,113 of JAJJWX010004071.1, read as the reverse complement.
AAGAGCTATGAGGACATAGAGTTTCTGCATGCTAGTAATAAGAACTTATAAATACCAAAGAACATATTCATTCTTAAATCTTGAGTGAGAAATAACCACACCATAATGAGAGAACGCGTGTTTGAGAGCGATCAATAAGCATTTCGCCTCGACTTATGCCTCACTTAAAAGGATTTTATGATAATTGCACTCAATAAGACGGCTTTTTTATGGGTCTCACATGTGTGCATGTAGGAATAAAGAGAGAATCCTACACACGTTGAATGGTGGGAAGAAAACCTTCCGAATTATTTCTGGAAACTCCACAAAATCATGGAAAATAAAGATATTTTTCTGATGATCTCTAAGAAAGGAAATCAACCACTATAGCAAGGGTGAGAGTACTTACCACCTTCACATCTGATTGCAATGATGAAAGCACCACTCTCACATCACCCAATAGAAACGTAGTCTTCAGCTCGTCTTCTTCATCTTCTTGGTCTTCGTCTTCGGTCTTCAACTGTTGATGATAAACTCTTGAACTTATAGAACTTCGACATTTTGTAACTCTTTTCCTCAATTTCCTTGTTGCTTGAAACTTCTTTATATATTTTTCTTCCCTATGGCCTTATTAAACAAATAACAACCTAAATACAAATCTTTTTGTATTTTCTCTTCTTTTTTTTTCTTTTTTTTTTCTTTTTCTTTTTGTATTTTGTATTTTTTTTTTCTATTTTGTTGTATTTTGTATTTTTTTTTCTTTTTAAACAAAAAGATTGCAACTACAAAAATATAACGAAATTAAAATAACATGGCCATGAAAGAAGTACTTTACCACTTTGATCTTCACAACTTGTATTGTCTTTGTATCTTAAACTTCAATAACTCTCATCTTTTGATTTTCTTCGCTCTTGTAAGTAAGTCTTCATACTTTGATATAAAATTCCGCTCCTTATATGTAAGTCTTCAACATGTATATAAAAATATGCTCATTGTATGTTGCTTTACTTGGATATGAAATATGCTCTCTCTTGTATTGTTGCTTTTAAACCTTAAACGTCTTCAACTTTCATTGTAGATTTTGATGTCGCTCCACTTGTTGATGATGATGTGTTTCTATGGACCTGTTGTTGGTGAGAGAGAATGGTGCTAACTGCAAATCAAACTACAAGAATATGGCTTTCATCTATAGACGTCACCCTCATGATTGACAAAATTAGCACTCAAGAGATCAAATATAGTGCTGAAAATGGTGTGAAGTTGGGTTGCTCAACATTCTACCCGAAATTAACGTACGGTGACACATACTCAAAATAAAGCTCTTTAGTCAGCTACAAAGAAAATTTGGTATGGTGCCTCGGTTGATATGAAAATAGGTAGTCTCCACTAATGATTGATCAGAAACTCTAATAATGCATTTCTATATTCTCCAAATTTGCATCACCGGCATGATTAAATCCATTATTTAACACTCCAATTCGTAAGAATATTCCGAACATAGTTCCCTAACACTTTCAAGTTCAATTATGTCGGTCAGAATCTCTATGTAAACATACCTAGAAGTATGCTAGTGACTCTAAAATCTCTACAAGTTGGAGGTTTCATGCAAAAAATTACAAAAAAGTGAAAAATCTATATGCAAAATACTGCCCCACACATAAACTTCACATTGTCCTCAATGTGTAAAACCGAAAGTTCTGAATTCTGATGTAGCAGCAGATAAAACGAAAAAACTGTGCAAATTGGTAAGGAATTTGGAAAAACTCCATTTCACAAATGTTGTTCATCTACGTGTTTTCTACACATTGTCAAAAGGACACAGTGTTTAGATAAACGGTCTGACAGTTATGGTCTCTAAACTGAACTACGCGGAGTCTGAATTTTTCTGACGAAAAGGTATTCGTCATAATTCTCTTCTAAGATAGATTACGGACTCAATGAAATTAAACATGGGGATGCAAATATGATATGAAAACAATAAAAACAAAAAAATAAAAGGGTTTAAGATACAAAACCTATGGGTTTCCACCCATTTAGCGTTTGTTTTAAAGTCGTCAGCCCTACTCTTTTGTTATCGTCCATATACCAACAATCTGAAAATCTGGTAGTCCTCCAAAAAAATAATCTGAAATTCTAATAACAACTTCATGAAAACATTAGCACAAAATATAAATATTGAAGCTATCGCTTTATTGATGTTTCCCCCACACTTAGTCCTTTCTACACTCGAAAGTGGATAGAGAACATAGAATTCGGGAACTTCAAAAGGTTCTTCATCTTGGTGAACCTGCATAATTATAGAATCAAACATATCAAGTGGTGGATAATTAGAAGCAAAATAATCCGTTAAAACTTTGGAAGCACATAAATCCAATCCTAAGTGAGGTATTTTCCTAAAAGTTGGGTTAACAACTCTTTTAGAATCTACTTCAATTGAATGGAAAGGATCAATAGATGTAAAATTATGCAAAGGATTAGAAAAACCTTGTGTCGGATCCTTATCATTTAACTCTAGTGAATAATTTACCTCAAGCATATCGTGGTCCTCTATTGAACTCTTAATTTCTGCTTCAATCGTGATCTCAGCATCATTATATTCCTTGACAAGTTCAATTGGGTCTTCCATAACTTTAATCAATTTGGTTTCATTCTCAATATCCATCTCTTCAACATCAAAATCGGAATCCTCTTGAAAATTGTCATTATCACAACGACGTTGAAATTCCATTTCTATGACCCTGTCAATTTCATCAAGAGTCTTTTGTGATGCACATGCTTCTTCCAATCAGTTGTATTGTGCATAGAGTTTTCTAATGTTAATACGCTTTCCACCATTAGTAGAGTTTCTAGACTGTATATTCTCTTTGGGAAAGAGTGAAGGAAAAGCACGATGAAGAGGAGTATATTTCAAATTCTTTGTCTGCATATAACTAGAAAACAATTGATTATAAGAATAACTATCCTTCCATCCCCGTGATTGTGCACTTACATGCCCTTCATAAGGTTGTTGACATATATGAGAATATCCATAAGGTTCCGTAGGGTGTGGTTGGAAGTTTTTATATGAATGGTATTGAAATCCATATTGATTACCATTATTATATGTTGATTGGTCTTCTGCTCCGTACATGTTATTTTCATAAGGAAACATGACGACTCACAAGATAGAGAAAATCAAAACAAAAATAAAACAAAAGCTAAACAAATAACAAATCAATTAACAACCGCTCCCCGACAACGGCGCCAAAATTCGATGCGTGTCGCAACCACAACAAATTATTCAAAATATTTCCCACTAATTAAATAATAATATATCGGTAATAAGAGATCGTTCCCACGAAGAGCAGTGTAATTGATATGTTATTTAGTTCAACAAAATAAATAAAAGACAAGTGGGGATTGTTTTGATTATAATAAACAAATAGAATAAAAATAAAAATAATAAGATGAAAAGATGATTAGGAGTCATTCTCCGTTACCAAACGTTGACTTGTATAGTATACTCATTTACCTTTCGTAAGAATCATATATCACCAACCGTAGAATAGCAGTTATATCCCCTGAACTTCTTCTTGTTTCATCATAGTAGCTAGCAGTTCAAACTCCGTCCATCTCTGTATTATCGAGCTTGTTACTTCCAATGGTAGCAGCAACTATCAAGCTCTGTCCATAGCCCAAGTCCAACACCATTCATTATCCAAAGCTCAATACCACCCACACGTTGTCCTCAAATCCAACACGAGCTTCATTCTCCCTAAATTCGTATAACAATAAAGAATATAACGGTGCCCTGAGAGATAAGCCTGGGGCCTTCAGCAACATTTGAATTATGACTCCCCCCCAAGTAAAATATGTGACTGTAATTAGCACATCCTTTGAAATAGTGTGCCCCTTAGCATAATGTACGCCCCTTATAAATTCTGTGCGTAAATAATTTCGCAACTTTGCTTGCTTCAAATGCCCATAAAATCTTCATACGACTTCGGAACGACTCCATTCTTTCGCCGTTGGATTCGTATTTTCGTCCTCTTCGAGTTGATATCAAGAACTCCTTGATTTGAATTGGTTACACTTGGACTTTGGCCCTTCTCCGCTTTTGGCTAACTTTTTTCATTGCACAATTAAGTGCCAGTTTGCTTCTTTTGGATGATTCACCTAGGAAAACACAAATAAATAAAAACAAACGTAATATAAAATAATTTTGCAAGAAACTAAGCAATTACTAGCATGGATTCGACACTAAATATATATGCAAAATATGCACTTAACAAGTTTCGACCTACAAAATTTTCCATTAAGCCTTAGAGTTTGAATTATATAAATTGATAAGAACACATGTGCAAAATATACGAAGTCTTATGGAGGATTCACAGAGCGCTTCTCAGTACTAGATTACACGTTGGGCTCCACCTCCTTCAGATCTTTATACTAGGGATGAAGATAATCGAGCAATGGAGGAAATTTAGTTCACTGATTCACCAATTTTCCAACTCACCTATTTACCGATTTGATATCCTAGTTTGTGGGCTATGAATAATAAAGAAAAAGGTCAAACTTGAGTTATTAGTAAAAATAAATTGACCAAAATCAAATGGCCTATGGTTAATAAAAGTGTGGGTTACATTTAAGAGAAGCCTAAATTTCTCTGGTGATGTTTGACTCAATTCTAAACTATTCTACTCCCTCCGTCCAACTTTACTTGCCAAAATTGTGTTTTTTTAGCAAATTTGTACCAAAAATTGAAATATTTCTCACTAAAATTTTCTAATTATCAAGACAGAAACAAAAACTAGGATATCAAAATTTGTATATTAAAAAAACAATTAGGAAGATCAATGGTGTATGTGGAAGTAATTTGAATTTCTTTCAAGTTTTTGCAAAATCCAATTTTGGCAAGTAAAATTGGACAGAGGGAGTATAAATTTAAGAAAGGAAAACATAATACGAAAATCATTTGTTGAATTAATTTTATTGCTATACGAATTTAGTACATAAATACGGTGAATACACAAAAAGGTAAATATGGCAATTCCCTTCATAATTTTGGGGAAAAAAAGAAGAGAAAAAAAGGGTAAACTTCTTCATCATAATTTTCTTCTGTATGCCTTACTTTAAAAGAAAATAAATAAATATCTTCCGTATTCCTGCAAAATCAATACATGTACAAGGAAGAAATTATATTCATAATCAAAATCTAAACATTTATGAATAATCGTTTAAGAGATTTGAAGGTTACCCTTGCACTAAAAAGATCCCATATCTTGATTGAATGTATTAACATATTGTCTTTGCCCTGTAAAATCAAAAACTTTTATTTAGCTAAAAACTAGTTTAAGAAATCAAAACAAAGATAAAGAACAACAATGGTTAGCAAATTACGTATCTAGAGTAACAAAGAAAAAAATGGTGGAATAACAAACCCCTACTTGTGTATTAGATCTTTTTAAATTAACTACTTAACTATTTGAAATCGATGTAGAGAAAGTACTCTTTTCACTAACCTTCATCAAACCTTTGAAAGTTGAATCATCAAGGCTTTCCCTTCCTTTTTTCCCAAATCAATCAAAATTTCTTCAACCGGATCTGGTCAATATCATAATCAAATAACAAAACTTTGCAAGCCCAAAAGGAATCAAGACTTCAAAAGCTTATTTGGTCACGTGAATAAGATTCCTTCGCAGAACATCCATAGTATCGACGGAACATAAAAATCTTAGATCTAAAACTGAAAATGTTAAGGAAAGAAAAAAGGAGAGGGGAAAATGAAAGAAACCAGAGAGAGAAAGTATATTATTCTTCAACGAGGGAGGGAATATGTACGGTCCAACGGGGAGGTTTGGACAATTGGACCCGAATTTTAATTAATTTATTTTTTACTAATAATAAAAATAGATTATTACGTTTTTGTAACACCTGAAATGTGCACCGAAGCAATAGATCACCTTTAAGCCGCACACCGAACCCTTTTCCACAACAATTGTTTTGATGTGGCTACATTGTTGTTTTTTCCGCATCATGATCAAAGTGTAGCAATATAACCATTTTGCTACATACACTAAAATAGCTAGTGTGGCTGTAGAGTGTTTTTCTTGTAGTGGCAAATTATGATAATCAAACTGATTTGAATCAAAACCATCTAGATTATTAAAAAAAAAGTCGAAGATGGTTACACTACAATCATTACTAACTGATGGTATGGTTATCATTATACCACTACATATCAGTATTGTAGTATTACATATCAGTATGTAGTGGAAGATGGTTACACTACAATCCGCACTAACTGATTGTATGACTATCAATATACCACTACATATCAGTATGTAGTGGAAGATGGTTACATTAATAAGGGAAACTGATATGTGATATATGTACTAGGAAGATGATTACACTATAATGATAACATATCTATATGTTCTGTTACACAAGAATACTAAGTTTTACATTGTTATCTTTCCAGCTCAATTGCTTGGAAAAAGGGAGAAGGTGGTGTTTGCGTTATTGCATCTTCGGTTGAGGACTTGGTACATTATGATTTTTTGGAGCAAGATCTTCTCAACTATAAACAATACAAGTTTAACAAAAAGTTTCAGGAAGAGCAGCCGATGCGCGAAATAGACAGAAAACACTTACCTGTCTTGCATCTGGATCTGTCCGCTTGGGTAAGTTGTTATGTTACAGTGCATATTTATATTAAAAGTATATAGGAATAGGTACACTATATATTAAAACATAATTAAATATAACTATTTAACTACATACATGTTTTGAGTAACTACATCCATATTTATATTAAAAGTATGTGGGAATAGGTACACTACATATTAAAACATAATTATGTATAACTATTCAACTATATCCTTGTTTTCACTTCAATGTCGAGTTCTCGGATAAGCTCAAAGGAGGAGCAGAAGAATATGTTTACAATCCAATATTGGCGATGGATAAAAGTATGAAGAAGATTCTTGTACCAATGTGCCATAACAATCTCCATTGGACGTTACTTGGGTATGATTGCGAAAAAATGGTGTTCAACCACTATAATTCTTCCAAGGCTAATTGGGGAGCAATATGTTATCCAAATGCCACAAAAATGGAAGATTACATGTTCAAACCTATCAACATGTACTCGGTGGAGAAAAGTAAAGATACATTGACGAATGTAGTAGTCAATGAATGTAAAGCACCTCAAAAATGGAAATCACCCCCAGAATTCCTGCTATTTGTGATGTATTTTATGAAGATGAAGTCAAAAAGAAAATAAGTGGTAGTATCTTTGGGAGATGATGATCAGGTGCAAATAAAGATTCGCAAGAAAAAGGTCACTTTAGCATGCAAATTGCTGACAACATCTCCGCCAGAAATCAGTTGGGGACTGACACAAATAGAATCTTAAATTGCAGACATCATCTCCACCTAAAACCAGTACATAACAGTATCTAGGAAAAGATGGTTAATTAATTGTATTCTTGTTACAATATTTTCCTTTTATTCTTGGTTACATTTCATGAGTTCAAGAATGTTCAAAAACATATCTTAAATATTACTTTTATTAGTGATTTTTAATTTGACATATAACAGTCTTTTGGAAAGAGTGAAGGAAAAGCATGATGAAGAGGAGTATATTCCAAATTCTTTGTCTGCATATAACTAGAAAACAATTGATTAGAAGCATAACTATCCTTCCATCCCCGTGATTGTGCACTTACGTGCCCGTCATAAGGTTGTTGACATATATGAGAATATCCATAAGGTTCCGTAGGGTATGGTTGGAAGTTGTTATATGAATGAGATTGAAATCCATATTGATTACCACTATTATATGTTGATTGGTCTTGTTCTCCGTACATGTTATTTTCGGAAACATGACGACTCACAAGATATAGAAAATCAAAACAAAAGCTAAACAAATAACAAATCAATTAACAACCGCTCCCCGACAATGGCGCCAAAATTCGGTGCGTGTCGTAACCACAATAAATTATTCAAAATATTTCCCACTAATTAAATAATAATATAGCGGTAGTAAGAGATCGTTCCCACGAAGAGCAGTGTAATTGATATGTTATTTAGTTCAGCAAAATAAATAAAAGACAAGTGGGGATTGTTTTGATTATAATAAACAAATAGAATAAAAATAAAAATAATAAGATGATAAGGAGTCATTCGCCGTTACCAAATGTTGGCTTGCATAGTATACTCGTTTACCTTTCGTAAGAATCATATATCACCAACCGTAAAATAACAGCTATCTCCTCTGAACTTCTTCTTGTTTCATCACAGCAGCTAGCAGTTCGAGCTCCGTCCATTTCTGTATTATCCATCTTGTTACTGCCAATGGTAGCAGCAACTATCAATCTTTGTCCATAGACCAAGTCCAACACCATTCGTTCTCCCAAGCTCAATACCACCCATACGTTGTCCTCAACTCTAACACGAGCTTCATTCTCCCCATCCGTCACTCGCTGATAATTGAAGCAACATCATCAGCAAACTCCCAGCTCCATCGATCAACGTTAGCGGCTCCATTAATGGAAATAGACTCGAGCTCAACCTTCCATATCTTTTATACAGCAAAGCCAACTCTTTGTTCCTCGACTTCGATCATCATCTCGACTCCACCATCTACCGCCGATAATCACCAACAATAACCAAACTCGATTGGCTTTCATTCAAACATCACCATTACTAAACCACAGTTAACATACTTACCCTCTGACTTGAATCGATACCTTCTATCTCCTCGCTCCCATAAATCCATAAGCATCGGCGTTACTCAAAATAGCCGGAGCTTCCCTGTATTTCTCATGATAATTGGTAAAGAATATGATGGTGCCCTGAGAGATAAGCCTGGCGCCTTCAGCAACATTTGAATTATGACTTCCCCCCAAGTAAAATATTTGACTGTATTTAGCACTTCCTTTGAAATAGTGTGCCCCTTAGCAGAATGGACGCCCCTTATAAATTCTGTGCGTAAATAATTTCGCAACTTTGCTTGCTTCAAATGCCCATAAAATCTTCATACGACTTCGGAACGACTCCATTCTTTCGCCGTTGGCTTCGTATTTTCGTCCTCTTCGAGATGATATCAAGAACTCCTTGATTTGAATGAGTTACACTTGGTCTTTGTCCCTTCTCCGCTTTTGGATAACTTTTTTCATTGCACAATTAAGTGCCAGTTTGCTTCTTTTGGATGATTCACCTAGGAAAACACATAAAGAAAAACAAACGTAATATACAATAATTTTGTAAGAAACTAAGCAATTTCTAGCATGGATTCGACACTAAATATATGCAAAATATGTACTTAACAAGTTTTGACCTACAGAATTTTCCATTAAGCCCTAGAGTTTGAATTATATAAATTGATAAGAACACATGTGCAAAATATACGAAGTCTTATGAAGGATTCACAGAGTGCTTCTCAGTACTAGATTACACGTTGGGCTCCACCTCCTTCAGATCTTTATACTAGGGATGAAGATAATCGATCCATGGAGGAAATTTAGTTCACTGATTCACCAATTTTCCAACTCACCTATTTACCGATTTGATATCCTAGTTTGTGGGCTATGAATAATAAAGAAAAAGGTCAAACTTGAGTTATTGGTAAAAACAAATTGACCAAAATCAAATGGCCTATGGTTAATAAAAGTGTGGGTTACATTTAAGAGAAGCCTAAATTTCTCTGGTGATGTATGACTCAATTCCAAACTATTCTACGTGTAAATTTAAGAAAGGAAAATATAAGACGAAAATCATTTATTGAATTAATTTTATTCCTATACAAATTTAGTACATAAATACGGTGAATACACAAAAAGGTAAATATGGAAATTCCCTTCATAATTTGGGGGAAAAAAAGAAGAAAAAAAAAGGGTAAACTTCTTCATCATAATTTTCTTCTGTATGCCTTACTTTAAAGGAAAATAAATAAATATCTTCCGTATTACTGAAAAATCAATACATGTACAAGGAAGAAATTAGATTCATAATTAAAATCTAAACATCTATGAATAATCGTTTAAGAGATTTGAAGGTTACCCTTGCACTGAAAACATCCCCTATCTTGATTGACCGTATTAACATATTATCTTTGCCCTGTAAAATCATAAACTTTTATTTAGCTAAAAACTAGTTTAAGAAATCAAAACAAAGATAAAGAAAAACAGTGGTTAGCAAATTACGTATCTAGAGTAACAAAGAAAAAATGGTGGAATAACAAACCCCTACTTGTGTATCAGATCTTTTTAAATTAACTACTTAACTATTTGAAATCGATGTAGAGAAAGTACTCTTTTCACTAACCTTCATCAAACCTTTGAAATTTGAATCATCAAGGTTTTCCCTTCCTTTTTTCCCAAATCAATCAAAATTTCTTCAACCGGATCTGCTCAATATCATAATCAAATAACAAATAAAAGAACTTTGCAAGCCCAAAAGGAATCAAGACTTCAAAAGCTTATTTGGACATGTGAATAAGATTCCTTAGCTGAACATCCATAGTATCGACGGAACATGAAAATCTTAGATCTAAAACTGAAAATGTTAAGGAAAGAAAAAAGGAGAGGGGAAAATGAAAGAAACCAGAGAGAGAAAGTAGATTATTCTTCATCGAGGGAGGGAATATGTACGGGTCCAACGGGGAGGTTTGGACAATTGGACCCGAATTTTAATTAATTTATTTTTTTACTAATAATAAAAATAGATTATTACGTTTTTGTAACACCTGAAATGTGCACCGAAGAAATAGATCACCTTTTAGCCGCACACCGAATCCTGGTGAGGCAAAAACCCATTATTTTTCCACAACAGTTGTTTTGATGTGGCTACATTGTTGTTTTTTTCGCATCATGATCTAAGTGTAGCAATATAACCATTTTGCCACATACACTAAAATAGCTAGTGTGACTGTAGAGTGTTTTTCTTGTAGTGGAAAATTAGGATAATCAAACTGATTTGAATCAAAACCATCTAGATTATTAAAAAAAAAGTCAAAGATGGTTACACTACAATCAGTACTAACTGATGGTATGGTTATCATTATACCGCTACATATCAATATTATAGTATTACATATCAATATGTAGTGGAAGATGGTTACACTACAATCGGCACTAACTGATTGTATGGCTATCAATGTACCACAACATATCAGTATGTAGTGGAAGATGGTTACATTAATAAGGATAACTGATATGTAATATATGTACTAGGAAGATGATTACACTACAATGAGAACATATCATTATGCTGGGGAACATATTTATATGTTTTGTTACACAAGAATTTACATTGTTATCTTTTCAGCTCAATTGCTTGGAAAACAGGAGAAGGTGGTCTTTGCGTTAGCGCATCTTCAGTTGAGGACTTGGTACATAATGATTTTTTTGAGAAATATCTTCTCAACTATAGAAAATACAAGTTTAACAACAAGTTTCAGGAAGAGCAGCCGATGCGCGAAATAAACAGAAAATAATTACCTGTCTTGCATCTGGATCTGTCCGCTTGGGTAAGTTGTTATGTTACAGTGCATATTTATATTAAAAGTATATAGGAATAGGTACACTATATATTAAAACATAATTAAATATAACTATTTAACTACATACATGTTTTGAGTAACTACATACATGTTTTGAGTAACTACATCCATATTTATATTAAAAGTATGTGGGAATAGGTACACTACATATTAAAACATAATTATGTATAACTATTCAACTACATCCTTGTTTTCACTTCAATGTCGAGCTCCCAGATAAGCTCAAAGGAGGAGCAGAAGAATCTTTTTACAATTCAATATTGGCGATGGATAAAAGTATCAAGAAGATTCTTGTACTAATGTGCCATAACAATCTCCATTGGACGCAACTTGGGTATGATTGCAAAAAAAATTGTGTTCAACCACTATAATTCTTCCAAGGCTAAATGGGGAGCAATATGTTATCCAAATGCCACAAAAATGGCAGATTACATGTTTAAACCTATCAACATGTACTTGGTGGAGAAAAGTAAAGAAACATTGAAGAATGTAGTAGTCAATTAATGTGAAGCACCTCAACAAGGGAAATCACCAGACTTCCTGCTATTTGTGATGTATTTTATGAAGATGAAGTCAAAAAGAAAATATGTGGTAGTATCTTTGGGAGATGATGATCAGGTGCAAATAAAGATTCGCAACAAAAGGTCACTTTAGCAGGAAAATTGCTAACAACTGTAGAAATCGGGGGATCGCCTAGCACGGGTCGAGTGCCGGTCTATTCTATGTCCCCAGTGAAGTCACCACTGTAGAAATCGGGGGTCGCCTAGCACGGGTCGAGGTGCCGGTCTATTTCCTTTGTCCATAATTGTTATGAGGCGAGGTCCATGTTCTCATCCGTTCGTGGATGTTTAATGTACACATGGGTCTGGCAGAGATAATTTCTTACTAGTTCATTAGTAAGAGGGCCAACTCTGCAAAGAAGAAAGAGATGTTTTGAAGTCGCCACCTGACTAAAGGGAGTCATGACCCTTTTAACTAGTTTGAATTCTTTTGAGGAAAACAAAACCTAGTCATGACTTGCATATTTATGGTCTGCTATCAGAGAGTCTGGGTAAGGAGATTCTAGTACGGGATGGGAAGGTGTTAGGCACCCATCAGCCACCCAATCGTAAGATTGGCCTCTACTTCATGATTAATGGGGAAATGTTTATAATTTAGTTTTTCTAATACTTATGTGTACAGGATTTTAATACCGAAATTTATTAGAAATTGAGAAAAGATTCTTATGCATCAATTATTTAGAATACAGAATTAATGCAAACTTTAATATTATATATATATATATATATATATATATATAATAAACATATTTATTATGGGTCTAATGTGGGAAGGAATTCCGCTTTAAACCCACACTTTGACTTGTCCCACTTGGAAAATTAATAATAAAGCATAATTATTTTTATGTAATGTAAAGAGTAGCTGCGGTGTTACTACGAAATGGAAAACCATTCCGTTCCCGTATGACTACATGATTACCGAAGAGATAGGAAATTAATATACCTGAAATATGATACTGAAATTTGAAGGATTCTTAAGGAGATTTGTTGCTTCCGTTAAGTGTGCAGAAAGTAATTAAAGTACCAGCAATTTAATGCTAATCTTTTAAGAACTTAAAGGCAATACTTGATTTGATATTTCTAGGTTTATGTTCTTTATTTTTTTTTTGGGTTTTCTGGAAATAACTAAAAATGTATAGGACAATAATAACTATTATGTAGGAAGGTAACTTGATTTCTCTTTGATTAAACAAAATACATGAAGATTTAGAACATGTGAAAAGAAATATTTTTCTAGTTGAGACAATAATTCTTCTTGGTTTGGGTGGAAACCTAGATTTTTGATTATGCTTGCATGAGGAAAATAAGTAGAAAAGAAAGTGTTTTCTTTCTCGAGACGATAGCGAAAAAATGATGTAGGAAAAGGTTTCTGTGTAAGAAATTGGTCCGTTGAGAGGATTGTTTTCGACCTCTATTTATAGGAATGAAACCCGACGAAATTTTCCGTTAGTCTCTCTCCGCATTCAAGTGTCCTTCGCAAAGAAAAAACAATTTTCTTTTCAAACCATGTGGGTCCCACGTCCTTTCCCCTTATTTTCCTAATAAAACAAATGTGGGCCCTACTTGACCCCCTTTGTTTTCTTCTCCTTTCTATTTTCCTAATAAAACAAGTGTGGGTCCCACTTGCATTTAAGAAAGAAAAAAATCCCTTTTTTCTTCTTTTCTTCCTCTTCCATCCGTATTCTCTTCAAAACAAATATAGGTAAGTTCCACTTGAAGAAAACAATTACTAATTAAAGTCTTGGTGCGGATAAGGGGAGGGTGAAAAGTGGGCGCCCCTTATCGTCTTCTGAGTTCTCGTTTTGCTCGTAACTTTTGCATACGAACTCCAAACGACTCCATTCTTTCACCAGTGACTTTGTATTTTCCTCCTCTTCAGTGTGATAGCAAGATATCCCGGGCTCAAATGGATAATGAAACGGGTACGAGTGGGTAATGCTTGTGGGCTTGATTGGGTAAAGCTTATGGGCTTGATTGGGTAAAGCTTGTGGGCTTGATAGGGTAAAGCTTGTGGGCTTGATTGGGTAGAGATTGTGAGCTTGATTGGGTAAAGCTTGTGGGCTTGATTGGGTAGAGATTGTGGGCTTTATTGAAAAGATATGAAAATCCAAATGGTTTCCACACAGAATTTCTCTTGTATTTGGCTTCGAAGCATAAGATTGATATTTACTGTGGAAGGTGCGAAATTGGGGTGTCAACAGTTGCCCCTCTTTGAGAGTAATCGCTCGCTGCGGTTTTAACAAAGCCATGAAAACCCAATCGCACCTGATTTTCAAAAGTTGGTTTTTGATGAGTTGATGAAGAAAGTCCTGACGTTGGCTGGGTTTGTTCAAGTTAAGCTTGTCAGCTCCATTTTCTTGATTTTTGAACCTTTGCGGTTGATTCAGTTGGATTGCCCTTTGTTCGAGCCGATTGAAATAGTTGAATAGGTTGATGAAGAAATATACTAACGTTGGCTGGGTCTGCCCCAGTTGAGATTGTCGGTTTCGTTCACATTCTGAAAGTGCATCTTCTTAGCTTGCTTTCCACGCTTTGTCTTGACATGCCTTGTTTTCCTTTCACGAGACGATTCTTGAAAAAGTATTTTTTTTTTTAAACTTCTTGAAGAAGTAATTACACCTTTTTTTCTTGATAACTTAATACCTTTTTTTTTTAACTCATTTCCTGTTTTAGGCTTCCAGACTTCTTCAAGAATACTTGCTCCGTTTGGTGGATAGCCGTGAGCGCCAATTGACATCGGTGGTGAATGAGATGTACGGTATCATGTTGAGATATGATGAAGTCAGTAGAGAATCCCTGGGGAGGCAGGCACGTATTGATACTCTTTCTGAAGAATTATCTACGCTTCGACTTCTTTACGAGGTATACTGCACGTTTTTTTTTTCTCTTTTCTTTTGATTTTTTTTTTTTGATACAGGGAAAAGGAGCTAGCGGATCGGATGAATGACCCTAATGGGTTGGAGAAACCCGACGGGTCATGGATCTCATTTAGGTTTGCCCGAAAAGTGATTTGATGGAGCCCTAATCTTTTGCTTTAAATACTTCATTTTCTTCTTCCTCGACCATCGCTTTCTCTTTCTTCCTCTTCTTCTTCTTCTCTCGCAAATCCGCCTCTTTTCTCCATCTTTCCTTCGATATTTCTTGTATCTGCGGATCTGTTCTTTGATCTTTCTTTTTTTTGATCACCGTCTTCATGTTCTTCTACTTTCTCGCTTGTTTGGTTCATCGCCATAGTAATCATTTACATGGTGGAGTATGCGAGATGCAGTTTGAGCTAGCTGAAAGTAATTATAACTGAAGTGAGATTTGGTGGAATCTCAGTATAGATCTGTATGAATCTTCTCTTTTCTGTACTTGATGGTAGTGCATCTTGAGATCCAGATTAATGTTCGGCTCGAAGATGAAGATCTGATGATTTAGGGGAAGATGCAAGATCGTTCCATATGCAGTTTCAAAATACATACAAAGATAAATCCAGATTTCAAAGTTGAAATCGGATTTAGATTTAGATGTATTCTGACAAGTATGGATGATCTGCCTGTGATGAAGATGTCTAGATCTAGTGTGTCACATGGACACTTTTACCACTATTACACATTGGTTTCGATCAATTGGAAATGGTGAAGAAGTTGGATCTTGGTCTAGACTCAGATAAAATCACCAGCTTTCCTTATTTGTTTTTCATTTCTTCTTCTTTGGTTTGCCGTCAGATCATTTTTTTATTTCTTGTTGTTGTTCTTCTTTTTTCTTTTCTTTTGCTTGTTTCTTATTGTTGTTGCCTTTTTTTTCTCTCGATCTGATCATGTATCCTTCAGATAAGGAAGAGTTCATGCTTTTCATTGTTGTAGACGAAGATTCTGTAATTCCTTCATTTGTGAATGAAATATTTTCTTTCTGGTGATGCTCTTTTCCTTGGTTTGACTTGCACTGACTGTGCAGATCGCTGACTCCGGTGGAGAAGCCTTAATTCAGATAACTCGTCGTTCACAAAAGCTTAAAGC
The DNA here is from genome assembly GCA_023529315.1 of Papaver bracteatum. Lineage (NCBI taxonomy): Eukaryota > Viridiplantae > Streptophyta > Magnoliopsida > Ranunculales > Papaveraceae > Papaver > Papaver bracteatum. Next base: position 467,028 of record JAJJWX010004071.1, on the reverse strand, counting down.
ATGGTTAGAACATGATTAGGCTTAAAATAACTCAAGAAACGTTTGCCTCAGTTGCCTATTTGGTACGTGTGCAAGGCACAGTTTCATCCTAGGGCTTTCATCATCAGCATTTATTTTATTTTTATTTTTATTTTTTGAAAACAAAATAAAAAACTTAAAAATTTACAAAACTGAAATTTTGATTTGGAGAGTTTGCCTCAGCTGCCTATCTGGTTGCTCATAACACCATACCCAAATCCTAAGCTTTACATCATTGATAAACTCTCCGATTTTTTTTTTTTTTTGAAAACAAAACCTTAGAAATCTGTGTTTTTTTTTTTTTTTTTTGAAAAGAAATTAAAACTTAATAAACTCTTTTTTTTGGTTTTTTTTTTTTTTTTGAAAACAAGATTGATAGCGTAGAAAACGATGATAAAAATCATGAGTGTTGACAAACCAGTTGATCTTTTGAGGAGATGCATGGATTAGGCATGCTGGAATGTCGCCGTTGGTTAAGCGTAGTACCTCTTGAGTTGATCAACATTTGTGGGCCTTGGATGTTCTACTCCATCTAGGTCCATAAGTTGTACCGCCATTCCTTGAAAAATCTTTTTAACGATGAATGGACCCTCCCACTTTGGTTTAAATTTGCCCCTTGGGTCAAGATGCTTGACCCACGAATCTCCTTGAGCACGAGATCTCCTTCGTCGAACTTGCGGGGTCGCACGTGTTTATCAAAACTGCGTGCGACTCTGTTCTGATATGCCTGAGAATGGCAGGCTGCTGCTAACCTCTTTTCATCAATGAAATTTAGTTGCTCGACTCTTACTTTTACCCATTCGTCTTCAGGTAACTGACTCTCCTTTAGAACTCTTAGAGTTGGAATCTCCACCTCTATAGGATGCATTGCCTCCATACCATATGTGAGCGAGAAAGGTGTAGCCCCAGTTGCGGTGCGAATTGAGGTTCTGTATGCCCACAAAGCATATGGTAATTTCTCACTCCAATCTGTATATGTATCTGTCATCTTCTTTAGGATCTTGACAAGTGTCTTGTTGGCTGCTTCTACTGCTCCATTGGTTTGAGGCCGATACGGTGAGGCTAGATGATGCTTGATTTTGTACTTTCCAAGAAGTTGTTCGGTTTCTTCACCGATAAAATTTGACCCATTGTCTGATATTATTTCATGTGGAACTCCATATCTGCAGATGATGTGGTTTCGTATGAAATCGACCGTCGGCTTTCCTTTGAAACTTCGGGTTGAAATGGCTTCTACCCACTTGGTGAAGTAGTCAATTGCAACAAAGATATACTTGTGACCGTTGGAAGATGGATTGATTTTACCTATGAGATCAATTCCCCAAGTAGAAAAATGCCATGGAGACGATAGTGTATGAAGTTGAGAAGGAGGTACATGCATAAGATTACCATGTATTTGACATTGGTGACATCTCATGACGAAGTTGTAGCAATCCGACATCATGGTTGTACAGTAGTATCCCAAGCGAGTTATCTTCCTGCTCATCATGTGTGCGTTCATATGAGGACCACACTCACCACTGTGTACTCTCTCCAGGATCTTCCTTGCTTCGTGTTCGTTCACGCATCGCAACAAAGTTCCGTCTCTTGACACTTTGTAAATAACATTTGCAAAGATCATGTACTGACATGCCACCCTTCGGATGTATCTCCTTTGTTGTTTTGTTGAATCTTCTGGATAAGACTGATCCTCGAGGTATCTTCGTATATCAACAAACCACGGAGCGCCGTCTAATTGTTCAGCGGAGATTTGAATGGCGTAACAGAAAGCAGGTTCATCTCTTTGGCCTATTTCGATAGGTTTCACCGTCATTCCTTCGGGGACTGCGAGCCAAGAAGCTAAGACAGCAAGAGCATTAGCACCAAAGTTTTTGTTTCTGTATATATGGTGGAATTCGATGTGATCGAATTATTTTGTGATCTCTTCAAGGTATGTATGATATTGGGATAATTGTTCGTTAACCCTCCATTCCTTCTGGATTTGCTTGATGATCAGCAGTGAATCTCCGTATACTATGATGCTTTTGACATTGATTTCAATAGCAGCTTTCAGTCCGGCTATGCAGGCTTCATATTCTACAACATTATTAGAGCATGGAAAACATAGCCTGATAAAAATAGGTGTGTGGATACCTTCTGGAGACTCTAGCAGTGCCCCTACACCCCTTCCTTGTTTGTTGCGGGTGCCATCAAAGTACATCTTCCATGGTTTATCTTCGGCCACATTAGCATACATCACCCATTCATCTGGGAACTCAATCTTTAGCTCAGTGTTGTCGAGGATAGGATGAGATGCTAGATGATCGGAAATTTCTCTTCCTTTGACAGATTTCTGAGTGATGTAAGTGATATCAAACTCGGAAAGTAACAGTTGCCATTTTGACATTTTTCCGGATAACACAGGCTTCTCGAACAAGTATTTGATAGGATCCATCCTTGATAGCAACTGAATCTTGTGAGCCAACATGTAATGACGAAGGCGTTGGGTTGACCAGACAAGTGCCAAGCAAGTCTTTTCTAACATGGTGTATTTTGACTCGTACCCTGAAAGAGTTTTGCTGATGTAGTATATTGCCATTTCTTTACTGCTTCCTTCATGGTACTGTCCCAACATTGCTCCCATAGAGGTTTCGCCAATCGAGAGATATAGAATCAAAGGAACACCCGGGGTGGGGGCAACAAGTCTCAAGGAGCAACAAAATATTTCTGGATCTTTTCAAATGCTTCCTGACATTCAGGGTTCCATACTGTAAGCACATTCTTTCTTAGCAACTTGAATATCGGCTCGCAGATGGGAGTGAGTTGATTTATGAACCGACTTATGTATTGCAGCCGACCCAAAAATCCTCTGATTTCCTTCTCCGTTCTTGGTGGAGACATTTCTATGATAGCTTTAGCCTTTGATGGGTCGCATTCAATCCCTCTGTTGCTGACGATGAAACCTAGTAATTTCCCGGACTTGGCGCCGAACAAGCATTTGTTGGGGTTGAGCTTAAGTTGAAATTTTCGAAGACGTTGGAATATTTTTCTCAGAACATTTACATGATCCTTACTATGTTCAGATTTCGCCACCATGTCATCTACATAAATTTCTAGCTCCTTGTGTATCATGTCGTGGAAGATAGTCGTCATGGCTCGTTGGTACGTGGCTCCGGCATTCTTCAATCCGAAAGGCATAACTTTTTAACAGAAGATTCCCCATGGAGTGATGAAGGATTTTTTAACCATGTCTTCTATCGCCATCATGATTTGATTATATCCGGAGAATCCATCCATGAATGAAATACATCCTTGCCCAGAGGCATTGTTTACCAAGACATCAATATGCGGTAACGGGAAATCATCTTTTGGGCTTGCTTTGTTCAAATTGCGGTAATCAATGCACATTCTTACCTTTCCGTCTTTCTTCGGAACAATGTACAATGTTAGCCAGCCATTCAGTATAAGTAACTGCTTTGAGGAAGCCTGCATTGAGTTGTTTCTCCACTTCTTCTTTGACTTTTAAAGTCCATTCGGACCTTAGCCTCCTGAGCTTTTGTTTGACCGGCTTTACGTCTGGATAAGTTGGTAAACGATGGACTACCAAATCAGTATTCAATCCAGGCATGTCCTCGTAAGACCAAGCAAAGACGTCCTCGAACTCAGTGAGTAGCTCGATCATCTCCTTCCTTTCTTCAAATTATAATGTCGTTCCGATCTTCACATTTCGTGGTTCTTCCTCTGTTCTCAAGTTGATTGTTTCTTCTTCCATGAATTCGGGCTCTTTTTCATTTTTTTCGACGTTGCTTTGGATCTCTTCTGGAACGTCTTTCAGGCAAGTTATCATTTCTTCATCCTCATATTCAAACTTTCCTGTAATGACATCCTCCAAAACCAAGACATCATGCTCTTTTATTTCTGAAATCACCCTTTCTATATTTTTTTGTTTTTCTGATTTTTTTGGATTTTTCAATTTTAATGGTGAATTTATCATACAAATACCATCTTCTGGGGTCCACGAGGATTCTTGAGGTTCGTCCTTCATCGGCGGTGGACTTTCGTCATTCATCATCACCAGATTGTCATTGGGAGAAGTTTCGGCGTCCTCTGCTTCGTTGAGAGTTATCATATAGACGCTTCTATCAGTTAATTGCTCCCTCATTATAGCGTATGTGGAACCTTTTGCAGATTCAATTTTTCTCTTAGCAACGACTTTGGAGGCTTCATTTGTTTGGTCCTTCTCTTTTGTCGTACGGTCCGATATTAGAGATGGTTGACGTATTTCAGCGTCATCTGCCTCAATGAAGTTGATTCCCTGATTTCCTTGATGCGCTGGAAGTGGATTTTGTTGTATATTAGGTTGCTTTGACGCTCCCTCGATGATTATCTTGCCGTCGTCCAGCAAATGTTGGATAAGATGTTTCAGGACGAAACATGAATTGGTATCGTGTCCTGCACTCTGATGGTAGTCGCATGTCTTTGACTCATCGTAACCCCGAGGTTTGGGATTAGGTACAGGCTTAGGATCTCGGAGTTGAATTAATTTTTCCTTAACTATCCTAGGAAGGTAGTCACTCATTTCTCCGTCCAGATCAGAAAATACTCGATTCCGGCTCCACCTTTTCTCGACATATTGTTGTCCTTTGTCTTGGCGGAATGCATTGGTGATAGGTGCTTTCCCTGCAGCTCTGATATAAGTAGGTGTTGCAACATTTGGGTTGACATAATTAATTTCCTTCTTTTTTGTCGAGCTTTGCCCTATATTGAATCCGGAGTATACGCCGTCCTTCATTTCATCCTCGATGCTTGCTCCTTTCCTTCGAAAATCGGAAAGATTTTCAGGTGCAGACATGCTGATGAATACCCTGTAAGACATTGAGAGATTTTTCATTAGAATTTTTAGTTGCGCCTCTTCTGATGGTCGTTCGAACATTTCGAACACTTTCTTTTCCCACCGACTCATCCAGTCGATGAAACCTTCATGTGCCCCTTGTCGAAGGGACTCAAGCTGGCGTAAGGCCATAGAGTGATCTGTATTTTTTGCAAAATGTTCGACGAATGAATTAATCATGAGTGGCCATGTAGAGATTTTTGATTTCTCTGCATGTTGGTACCAATCAAGGGCTAACCCAGTCAAGATTTGGTGGAACAAGTTTAGCAGCCAGTCGTCAGTTAAACCTCGGGGCTTTAGGTATTGGAGATACAGTTTAATGTGAGACCCCGGGGGTCCCATGCCATTATATTTTTCTATTTTTGGAAATTTAAAACCTTCAGGCAAGTATCCACTTGGTGGAGTGTACCATACTTCACCATCCACGCTGGTGTTGTCCTCGATTATTGACAGCCTCTTCATTACATGTTCTTTGAAATGCTCGAATTCCAAGCTCTCCTTGTTTGGTGTTGGAATTTCGTCATTGTCGCCTGTACCTCCGGATTCTCCGTTTTTGTTTTGATCTTTTGGTTGATGATCGTCCTTGGATCCAGAGCCTTTTGTATGTTGATGAGAATCTGAGCCTTTTCCGTCATTTCTAGCCTCATCTTGCAGCTTCTTAAAGAAATTGGCGAGTTTTTCCTCAATGATTTGTTTTATCTTTGAGGTGAGGATGTCCGTATTGTTGGCTTCCCCTTTCCCATGTTGTGAATCATCCATCTTGACCAGTCTTCCTTCCTCCGACCGATGCCAAGTACGAGTGTAATCCCCCCTCGCGTTATGGTTGCTTACGCTTGTATAAGTGCCTGAAATCACAAAATCGAACTATGATATCAGTATAAAGAAAAGATTATAAAATTTCCCTTTAATCATTTTTCAAGTCAAATCTCTTGTTTTTCCCAATGAAGTCGCCATCCGTAGAAATCGGGGATCGCCTAGCACGGGTCGAGTGCCGGTCTATTCTATGTCCCCAGTGAAGTCGCCACTGTAGAAATCGGGGGTCGCCTAGCACGGGTCGAGGTGCCGGTCTATTTCCTTTGTCCATAATTGTTATGGGGCGAGGTCCATGTTCTCATCCGTTCGTGGATGTTTAATGTACACATGGGTCTGGCAGAGATAATTTCTTACTAGTTCATTAGTAAGAGGGCCAACTCGCAAAGAAGAAAGAGATGTTTTGAAGTCGCCACACGACTAAAGGGAGTCAGGGACCCTTTTAACTAGTTTGAATTCTTTTGAGGAAAACAAAACCTAGTCATGACTTGCATATTTATGGTCTGCTATCAGAGAGTCTGGGTAAGGAGATTCTAGTACGGGATGGGAATGTGTTAGGCACCCATCAGCCGCCCAATCGTAAGATTGGCCTCTACTTCATGATTAATGGGGAAATGTTTATAATTTAGTTTTTCTAATACTTATGTGTACAGGATTTTAATACCGAAATTTATTAGAAATTGAGAAAAGATTCTTATGCATCAATTATTTAGAATACAGAATTAATGCAAACTTTAATATTATTTATATATATATATATAATAAACATATTTATTATGGGTCTAATGTGGGAGGGAATTCCGCTTTAAACCCACACTTTGACTTGTCCCACTTGGAAAATTAATAATAAAGCATAATTATTTTTATGTAATGTAAAGAGTAGTCATGGTGTTACTACGAAATGGAAAACCATTCCGTTCCCGTATGACTACATGATTACCGAAGAGATAGGAAATTAATATACCTGAAATATGATACTGAAATTTGAAGGATTCTTAAGGAGATTTGTTACTTCCGTTAAGTGTGCAGAAAGTAATTAAAGTACCAGCAATTTAATGCTAATCTTTTAAGAACTTAAAGGCAATACTTGATTTGATATTTCTAGGTTTATGTTCTTTATTTTTTTTTTTGGGTTTTCTGGAAATAACTAAAAATGTATAGGACAATAATAACTATTATGTAGGAAGGTAACTTGATTTCTCTTTGATTAAACAAAATACATGAAGATTTAGAACATGTGAAAAGAAATATTTTTCTAGTTGAGACAATAATTCTTCTTGGTTTGGGTGGAAACCTAGATTTTTGATTATGCTTGCATGAGGAAAATAAGTAGAAAAGAAAGTGTTTTCTTTCTCAGACAGAGTAGCGAGAAAAATGATGTAGGAAAAGGTTTCTGTGTAAGAAATTGGTCTGTTGAGAGGATTGTTTTCGACCTCTATTTATAGGAATGAAACCCGACAGCCTTCCGTTAATCTCTCCGCATTCAAGTGTCCTTCGCAAAGAAAAAACAATTTTCTTTTCAAACCATGTGGGTCCCACGTCCTTTCCCCTTATTTTCCTAATAAAACAAATGTGGGCCCTACTTGACCCCCTTTGTTTTCTTCTCCTTTCTCTTTTCCTAATAAAACAAGTGTGGGTCCCACTTGCATTTAAGAAAGAAAAAAAATCCCTTTTTTCTTCTTTTCTTCCTCTTCCATCCGTATTCTCTTCAAAACAAATATAGGTGAGTTCCACTTGAAGAAAACAATTACTAATTAAAGTCTTGGTGCGGATAAGGGGAGGGTGAAAAGTGGGCGCCCCTTATCGTCTTCTGAGTTCTCGTTTTGCTCGTAACTTTTGCATACGAACTCCAAACGACTCCATTCTTTCACTAGTGACTTTGTATTTTCCTCCTCTTCAGTGTGATAGCAAGAGATCCCGGGCTCAAATGGATAATGAAACGGGTACGAATGGGTAATGCTTGTGGGCTTGATTGGGTAAAGCTTATGGGCTTGATAGGGTAAAGCTTGTGGGCTTGATAGGGTAAAGCTTGTGGGCTTGATTGGGTAGAGATTGTGAGATTGATTGGGTAAAGCTTGTGGGCTTGATTGGGTAGAGATTGTGGGCTTTATTGAAAAGATATGAAAATCCAAATGGTTTCCACACAGAATTTCTCTTGTATTTGGCTTCGAAGCATAAGATTGATATTTACTGTGGAAGGTGCGAAATTGGGGTGTCAACAACAACATCTCCACCAGAAATCAGTTGGGGACTGACACAAACAAAATCTTAAATTGCAGACAACATCTCCACTAGAAATCAATACATACCAGTATCTAGTAAAAGATGGTTAATTGATTTTATTCTTGTTACAATATTTTCCTTTTATTCTTGGTTACATTTCATGAGTTCAAGAATGTTCAAAAACATATCTTAAATATTACTTTTATTAGTGATTTTTAATTTGGACTTGGGTTAAGTTTAATGTAGTGATATTTCAATTGTGTTACTTTGTTATGTAGTCTAACTTATTAGTGGTTTTGTGTTGTTGATACGAGTAGGCGCTCCCCCCTCGACCTCCGTAGATTGAGAATCAGCTGGGAAACCACAAAGTTTAAACTAATCTTTTGGAATGGTTTAAATTTGATTTAAGTGATGCAAATGTCAGTACGTAGCGGAAGATGGTTACACAACAATCAATACATATCAGTAAGTGCTGATTATATTCTTGTTACAATATCAGTATGGTTACACCACAAATCAGTACATATCAGTATGTAATGGAAAATGGTTACGCTACAATACTGACATGTAATATATCAGTATGTAATACTACACTACTGGTGATAGATACTGACATGTAAGATTAATATCACTATTTCATTATACGGTTAATGATAAACTAACAACATATTTCATTAATCGACACTTAATGACACTTAACGACATATTTCATTATTCGAAAGATCAAAAGATGTTCTAAGAAACAACAAAAACAGTAATTTCAGTAAACTTATAATATATGTACTATAAAAGAAATCGTTATTAACCAAATTCAGTTGGTACTGACGAATCAAAAGAAAATAGTAGAATAGAGCAAGGACTAGAGGAAAAAACTGGTGGTGATCTTTTCAAATAATAATTGGTGGAAAGAATGACAACGTCATCGATTTCACATTCTTCTGCACGTTCAAGCCTGTAATAAAAAGAAAAAGAGAAATCAAAACAATACTTACTTAAAAAAAACATTGTATTGTATCATCCTACCCCAAGACATATCTTTAATATGTACTACTTGAAACACATACCTGACACAAATCATTCTTCAGAAAGTTCATACTGATGGATAAGAGTGCATGTTGCCTTGTTGTGATGAGTTTTCAAATTACAGTTTGAACACTTGACAGATTTTCTACTATTCTCCCATGAACTTTTAATACGCTTTCCATTTTTCCTGCCTGGTGGAGCCCTAATTACTTCTGGTAGGAGAACAGTATCGTCTATGTGATACTCATCAGGCCTATGAGAAAAACACAGTATCGTAACCACATATGAATATGTACACAGTATATTGTTCCTCGAAAACAATATAAACAATGTACTATTTAAAGACACATACCTGTCTTAGTTAGGAACATGTCTAACATCTATTGAATACAACTCACGAAAAGAGGTAACTTTGAAGTAATCATCGACGTAATCAAGCACCCTTCCACCAGATTTAGTAATAGTTGCAGTAGCGTGCGAGCATGGAAAACCATAAATGCGCCATCGTTAGCAAGTACAATTTTTTTTTCTCCGGATCTACCATATGAGACCTGCACACACAAAAACACACCATTTTATTTACTGAATATATACACAGTACATATTCATATGTTATCTTCAGTAACCTAAGATACTAGTTTGGTGGATATCACATCACAGAGCATGCTACTTAAAAAATAAGAGAAAATAACTAAAATTCAGATGATAAAGATTAGGGGTAAATGCTAACCTTATAGAATGCACTTCATAACGGTTAGCATCTGACTGACTAACTTTCCAGGGACAACCAATTTGAATGTGTAGTTCAAGCAAGGCTTGATACGTAGTGGCAGTTCTGGATTCATCAAGACACTATGTTTGCGACGTTCTGACATCATTTCCATCATACGTAGCCTACACGACAAGGTAACATCAAGTCTATTATACTACATTATACGTAGATTAACAGAACATACATGCTAATACTGTTACAAAAAGAAAACTAATAAAATATTAAAACTACATATAAGCTTGTACTGTGACTAAGGAAACAGATACAAACCTGATCGAGTCAACAAACACAGTAGCATGCAACTTCTTATCGTGGTTAATCTAGTTATTGAATGATTCAGCAATGCTTGAAGAAGTCTGACAATACATAGAGCCCTTGAAGAACGCACTTGACCACTTTTCCCTTGGAATGTTGCGGCAGTAGTCAGCAACCCAAGGCTTTCCTAAATTAACCATTTCTTGAAGATCTTCCTCGTATATTAGACACTATGTTTGATAAAATCATTTCCATATGTCTCCTTTCGGAACTAATCTATTATCACTTATTTATACTTTTCATACTCAAAAAGAAAACTTTATTAAAGCGATAGGTAAGTTTTTGTCCAAGTGGAAGAAACAATAGCTTTGATGAAAATTAGGGAATACTTTGGGAATATATTTAACCAACCCTTCACCTCGGTCAGTCATAAAAGTGATTGGGCAATCATCATTCAAAGCGTCCTTCAGATTCTTAAAAAACCATTCCCAGTTGTCATTAGTTTCACCAGATACTAATGCATATGCAAGGGGTAAAAACACGCAAAAGGTATTAGTTATGTTAAGCAATTTATAAAAGGAAAACAACCAGTACATGTTGATATGTAGTCCTTTTTCTTCTAAAAGGAAAATAATAACCAACTGCTTGACACTACATATTAACATGCAGTATGGTTTATCTCATACTCAGTAAGGTCAATATGTAGTATGGTTTACCTCTTTCTTGATATGTGAAAAGCTGACACTACATATTGACATGAAGTATGGTTTAACTCGTACTCAGTAAGGTAAATATGTAGTAGTATCCTCATTGTCAGTATTGTAGTAAAATGAGTGATCTAACTACAATACACTAACATATAAAAAAAAACCGTATGAAATATATAAGAAAAAAACCAGTTACCTTGATTGTCATTAATACATGTTGCTGCCATGGGACCTCCTTTAAAAATTCAATTGAGAAATGTGCAATCACAAAATATCACCGGACGGTTGAGTTTATAGCCCTCTCTAAAAGCTACAAAGAAAATAAAAAGTCTTTTGAATCTTTTGGTAGCATCATTGAAAACGAAATCAATAAATTACCCGGGTTTTGTTTCCCTAACAATATTCACCCACCAAGCAAGATCAGTGTAGGACTTGACATCATTACCAAAAATCTATTTATGCGACACCTCAAGTTCATGATATGCGTGGTAATACTGGATGTCGATCCCGCCAGCATCTTTAATATAATCTACGATCTCTGCTGGCTTTATGCGAGGGTTGTGCCTGACACGCTCATGAATTAGACTGTTTATGAGTTTTCTCGTAACTCTTGGATTCTTTAACATATAACCACCGCCACAGGTGTGCCTTCCCTCATATCCCTTTATCTTAAAAACATCAAGAGAAATACCAATGGCAGTTGCATGAAGCCTCCATGAACAACCTTTCACGCTGCATACGGCGGTGAATCTCTCAAGGTCATTCTTATTCTTAATTACCTCATATCCAGTTCTCATGCAGTATTTTTGGCATGCTATACGTACGGAATGAACGCCCATGATTGATAAAGGGGGGAACCCCAGGGGGCACTGTTTGAGTGATCCGATGTCCAGGATCGGATATAACTATTTTGTCTCATATGAAACAGTACCCCCCTGCTAATACCGGCCCCCCCTTTAGCAATCGTGATTAACACCACCATATAATAATTGTTTTGGATCATCAAAAATCTTGTCCCAACCATCTGAAAAAAAACACATTTGGGACCTCTTTACCATCTTTCAAATAGGTGTTTTTTGCACTGACAACTAAATCTGCATTACTGTCAACTTCCATATACCTAGAAAAAATAGATGCGCCAGCTGAAATTACATCCACCTGCAAATCAAAGAAAACCGATTGCCTTGCAGAATGCAATGCAGCGATGCTCTGGAGCGTTACGTCGGCAAGAATATGAACTATCGCTTGATTCTGGAAATAGTTAACCAGAATAGTCGATGGAATCAAACAACTCCACATATTACAGATGGAAAACTTCAAATCCTCTAAAGTTGAAAACGATGTAACCAAATATGCAAAATGGTATTGCTTATGGTATACATGAGAATAACAAGCAAAATCTGGTTTTGGAGCAAAGTCAGACATGTTAACCCTGTCAAAAATGATACAAAAATTAACTATTCTTAATATACATATTGATATCATACGTATTGATATGTACTGAGTCTAAAAAAGAGACTCTGTATTGATATGTGTTGTATCATTTCGATATGCATTGACATGATCTATGCATTACGTATTGACATGTACTGAGTCTCTGAATGGATATACATTATACATATTGATAAGTATTGGCATCTATTGTAGGATGAAAAGAGAGCATGCTATATGCAGCACTATTGGTATGTAACATGTGGAATAAATAACATATATTATACAACATATCAATATGTATCGTGCCTATGAATAAATATGTTCCATATATTTTGAGAATCATGATCATATCAACAAAGACCATGCTAATGAACTGCATCTATATCTATAATATAACACAAAATTACTACACGATATGTCTAATGAAACCAACTTGTATCAAAAAATACAAAAATCAGATTACAAAGAAACTAAAAACTGAACAACAACAATGAAAAAAGATTACAGTAACATACGTTGTTCGAATCTGAGATTAACCTAATTCGAATCTGAGATACCTAATTGAAACACTCAAAAATCACAAAAAATTACTTAAAAAGTCGAACGGAAACTGAATTGAACAATGTAAACTATCATAAAACTGATATCATAAAAGAAAAATAACAATGTACATCATAAAAAATTATTCTGAAAGAAATCAGATCAGAATAAACCTAATTATTGGTCAAGATTTCAAGAACAGTAGCAGAGGAGGATGATTAAAAAGATAAATACCTTGGTTCGAAGCTCAGATGAAGCAAATTCGAAGCTCAGATGAAGCTAATTCGAAGCTGAGATGAACCTAATTGAAAAACACTACCAGAAACTAAGATGAGCCAAAACGCAGCAGCAGAGAAAAGCGAGAGAATGGATCTAAGATGAAAAAAGAGAGGAAAGAAACTGAGTTCGAACTTTTTTTGTTCGTGATATACAGTTACAGAAGGGTATGTTTGGTATATTGGAAAGTACGTCTTGTGTGAACCGCACGTGGCTGGACTAGGGGATAAAAGTTCTGGTCCAAAATCATATTTTTGGACCGGCGGATAATTTTATTTTGGGAGTGGACTACACATTAACCGGTCCTGGGCTTTCTGGACTAAACAATAATTCTTAGTTAGCCATTTACTACTGTAGTCAGGTAAATAACATTTTTCTTTATCCTTTCAAATTTGGTTTTCAACTCAGAAGTAAAAACAAACACTCCCACTGGGCTCGAACTCATCTGTTTACGACAACTAGGCTTTAACATCCCAACTTGGGTTAAGTCTACCCTGGGAGTCTTTCTTTGTACGGTCAACGGTGGAAACTGTTAAGTCATTAAGTTTTTCACAGATCTTTGCTCCATGTTCTGAAACTAAAAATTCAACCGATATAAATTCCTATTTATACTGTCGAAATAAGTAAAAAAAAACGAGGTAAATTCCATTTATTCAAGATGAAACATCTACAGACAATAAGAAAACAAACACACACGGAATTAAAAGTTTCCGTCTTTTGCAGCTGGAAATGAAAAGCTAGACGGAAAAGGACTAGCACGAGGTGATCTCGGTATTTCAGAGAGCTGTCTACCGTCAACGTCGTAGTAAATTACACCGGAGAAATCAGGTGGTTGACATTTTTCACCCATCAAAATACCTCTTTGCCATACACCACCATCGCCAACGATTTCATAATCGTCTCCGTGTTGATCACCACTTTTTTTGTTGCTCATGAAAGGAAAAGCTTTGTTACTTATCGTCGCCAAAAGTCCTCTGGATGCAACCATCGGAGATGAACCGGGTGTAACTCTTGAATCATCAGGGTTACAGCCTAGTTTCTCCCTACCAAGCTGCCGTCGCCTTATTGTGTGCTTGGCACATAGAGCTACTAGAACCGTCACCGATACAAACAACGCAACCGCCACCACAGGAACGTTGACAGTAGAAAAGCAGCCACCAGCATGATGGTGAACTGAATCAGGTGTTAGTTGACGGACCATATTGTCCTGGCTCCCGTGATAAGAACCTAAGTTGAGGTTTGAATGAATCTTGGGAAACGAATGAATTCGGTTTTTTCAAGTTGAAGGAAATTTGAGGTTTTTTTGTGTCATATATGACAGAGAGATATGGATTTAGTCTTCCTTTTGGTGGGAAATGCATAATCTTTAGTGCTCTCCGACTTGATAGTTGGGTTGGGTGCGTAACGCTGTCTCTAGATGATTGGCCTATGGTACGTTAACCCTTTGACTTGGACTGAGTCGCCATTTATTGAGTTTGACATTGGGTTGGATGACGGGTCGGGTTTCACCTCACTCGATCGCCACCCAATCTCGTCTCTTATAAGGTATTTTGTGTTGGGAATTGTCTGATCAGGTCGGGTTGAGCGATAACTGAATATCGGGTCGGATGTTGCAGAGGAGGATGATGATGACGGAGATTGGGATTAAAACATTTAGTAATGAAGTCCGAGAAAGTTTGGTACCTTGCATGAATAGAAAATTTTAGTTGATACGTACCCTACTCCATTGAATTTTTCTTGGTAGCCAATAATCATTTGAAAAAAGTCGTCGATGATATATAAAGAAATGGTCGTCGAACATATGCATAGAGGAATGTCTATGAAACTACCGTTTTCACGTCGAAATTTTATTAATTTGCTCTCAGGACTTAAATTATATTGCACTAAAAAAGTCACCCTTAAGTGCATCATCTGATGTGAATTGTGAATTATAAGCTGAGGACCTCTTGTGACACTGAATGGTGGGCTGTGAGCAGGGGCATGGCTTGGAAAAATGGGTGCAAAAAGTGCAAGTAAGGAAAAGTGTGCTTGGAAGCCCAATATGTTTCAAATTTTAGGCTTGGGACTTGCACCCTTATGCTCTCAACTGGCTTGGCCCCTGATGGTGGGATCATCCACCTAAATCATTCATCTACGGGTAGTGATCATATACTCCTTGCAGATTATGGATTAGATGAATTTGTGCCATCTTTGTTTTCTTTCTTTTAATCATCTTATTGAGGTACTTGATTAAAGGGAAAAATATCGTTTGGTCCTTTTTTAGGTGAGTCCATGTCTGTTTAGTCCTTTGGTCAAACGCCTTTACTGTTTGGTCCATAATTATTTAAAAATATTTAAATAGACAAAAATACCCTTCCGTGTTAATTTTTTTTGTAGTAGTTCTTCCGTGCAAAAAAAAAAAACAGACTTCATTCTCAGGAATGAAGTCCATACAAAAAGCTAAAAAACGAGACTTCATTCCCAGGAATGAAGTCCATACAAAACCTAAAAAACGGACTTCATTCCGGGAATGAAGTCCATACAAAAACCTAAAAAAGAGACTTCATTCCGAATGAAGTCCATACAAAAAAGCTAAAACAGACTTCATTCCGGAATGAAGTCCATATAAAACCTAAAAGAAATAGACTTCATTCCGAGAAATGAAGTCCATATAAAAACCTAAAAAGATAGACTTCATTCCAGAAATGAAGTTCATCTTAAGCAACAACAACAGAAATAATATTTTTCTTCTTCTTCGTCATACACAGCAGCAGAAAAATGTGTTTCTTCTTCTTCGTCTTTTTCTTCGTCCTTTTCTTCTTTTTCGTCTTTTTCTTCTTCATCTTTTTCTTCTTCATCTTTTTCTTTTTATTCATCGCCGTCATTTACAGCAGCAGGAACAAAAAAAAGAGAAGAAAAAAAATGAAACCGCCATTAACATGAGGAAAGAAGAAGAAGAAAAAAAGGAGAAAGAAATTCTAGATCTGAAAAATAGAGAGAGAAAGTAAATCTGAGAATGATTTATTCTCTCCTATTTTTTAACTATATATATGATCCTTATCCAAAAGGGTATTTCTGCCACTACATGGTGATATTTACATCATCCATGACATCACCGTAGTAACAAATGATAATTTTTAGGACCAAATAATAATTTATATTACCAAATAGGACCAAACAGACAATTGACTGGGTCAATTGGACTAGACTGATACTTATATTTTATTATTAGGACTATATGGTATTTGGACTAAAATGTGCTTGGAAGCCCAATATGTTTCAAATTTTAGGCTTGGGAGTTGCACCCTTATGCTCCCAACTGGCTTTGGCCCCTGATGGTGGGATCATCCACCTAAATCATTCATCTACGGGTAGTGATCATATACTCCTTGCAGATTATGGATTAGATGAATTTGTGCCATCTTTGTTTTCTTTCTTTTAATCATCTTATTGAGGTACTTGATTAAATGGTGTAGATTCTGAAAATAAAGAAGGACTCCAAAGTTTCACGGAGAATCTCACCGAGATAAAATTGTCACATAGACGACACCGAGATCTGAGATTGAGATCTAGCTAGCCTCTAATTTCTGTTTTATTTTGCTTGGTTGAAAAAACCTCTTTTCTAAACTTCGCTAAAAAATAGCATAAAAATAAAATCATCTGAAGTAAAGGAAAAAAGGAAGAAAAATATGTCGCTATCTGCCTTATCTTCCAACTCTTTCATGCTACATGGTATGTACTCTATTCTTTCATAAATAAAAAAAACGGATCAAAAAAAGAAAAGAAAAAAAAAAAAAAACCCTATCCAAAATTGTATGATTAAATTACAAAGATCATTGATCTATCAAAAAAACCCAAAGAAATAAACCGCAATGGATCTATGCTACTGCTGTAATACGATTCCGATGAGATGGAAGACGAATTCGAACATTTTTCGGACAATACGGAGACGATGACAATATTCTTTTGGTTGATGCTTCAATTTCTCTTATCTCATCCTTCACAATCTGCCTGGACCGGCAAGCTTCACTGCAAAAGCCTTGGTCACCCATGTACATGTACACATTCTTTTCAGGACTTAACTTTTTCCTGCATAGACAGCATGCTTTCAAAAAGCTTGATTCTTGAGAATATATTGAAGCCACTAAACTCAATCTGATAGGGTGTTTGACTAAGATTGTTTTGTTTGATTCTTGAGGAGATGTAGAACAATTACTAATGAGTATTCTTAACCCTACTGAATTTGATGAAGATGAGGAGGCTTCATTAGAGTTTCTCATAGTTTGCTTAGAAGTATCTGCTAGTTTTTTGTAGTTGAAATCTTGATCATCATCCATATCTAAAAAGAAAGTGGTTTTGCTACTCCTAATAAGCATATTATTGGTGTTTGCAAGATTGAAGATGAAGGTGTTGGGAATTGGATTAAGTGGTCGTGGTAGTGGGTTGAGTGATTGGTATATAAACAATTTTTAGGCCACACAACAAGTATATACTATTGCACTAATGAATCTACCTGCTCTAACCACGTTTTCCTCTTTTAACACATTGTGTATTTGGCATGGCTTGTGGCTTGGCTACACACCCCAAATTTCTAACTGCAAAACTAAATGACTTAATTTGGCGTTATTATTGTGAGATATTTTGGTTGTAGCTTTGAGTTGATTTCTGAATATTCCTTGTGTGATGCTTCATTATTGAGATACTTATGGAAGGTACGAATATGCCTACTGTCTAGGGTCCAAACTATTTTATCATAAGGAATCTTCGAAAATCTTAAAGATACCTTCACCATTGTTCGGATTTCACACAATTTTTTTTTTTTTTTTTTTTTTTTGCTTGGTAGAATTTATGATTATATTAATCACAAAGGAAAACTCTGCGAAAATACGGAGGCCAGGAAAAATTTCAAACAATCATATAGAAACCAGTAAACATGAAGATGTTGCCAAACCTAAGCAAGCTGAGTTCGTCTCACTATGGCTTAAATGACTTCCCAAAACGAGTTTTAATCTGGCTTTCCGTGGGACATGGGATGTTGTCTTAGCATGATGCACATTGGGTTAGTATGAATAACGTGCAAACCCAATAATATCTCAATTTTAAAATTAATTGGAAATTAGTTGGAAGTTGAGAATGATGCAACAAGTATATATTATTAAAATAACGATATTATTTTACTGCAAAGTCTATAATTCATATACAAATTTATTTTATTGGGCTGGGGCACATAGTCGATGTTCGCATATAGCCATAAATATGGGTGAGTATGGGCCGGTATGAACTGGTTTTTACCTCATCCGCATCCAATCCAATTCACTACGGATTTTAAATTTGGCATCTGCATCTGCATCCAACATCCAATGGATGCACGGAAGAATGGATTGGATGTGGATAATCCAATGGATGCGGATAATCCAATGGATTTGTGTTAGTTAAAATTTATAATGAAAAAATAAAACCAATATAGACGACTTATTATGGAACCTACACATTTTATATATGTATATAAATATATAAGTGTCATGGATTACACTCCAAGCAAATACCTTAAAAATTCCAACACTATCTATATATTTTCTAGAAACTATATATATGCCCTTAACTTAACGGATATGAATGTCCAACGGATTTTCAAGGTTACATCCGGGCCCATTCCGTAATCCGTTGGATTTCAAAAATCTCATCCACGTCCAACCCATTAGCGAATAGTCCGGGCATCCATCCGCAAAAATACGGTTGGTCCCCTAGGCCCGTAAACCTTATCAAGTGATTAAGCACCAATTTCATTGGGCTTATATTCAGTAAGTTGTTCTTGTGACTCGTTTTGTTCATTTTTCTTTCTCTCTTTCTTTACTCTGTAAATTGTGTGCACCAGCATATCTTTTCATGGAAAGGTGAGCTCGCTTGCTCCATTCGCAGATTGGTGCGGGAAACCCACCCACTAGCTCCATTCGTTGATCGGTCAGATTTGTAATTCACTTTCCCTCCACATAGAATGTATGTTCCACAGGTCACAGGTGCATCTCCCCAAACTAGAGTTATGGTCTCGATGAAATCTTGTCTAAGGTTCTTACGAGCAATCTTTTCTCGAATCTTTCAAATGATGGACGTAGGAATGGAAGACCATAATGCGTCCCTACTGGCTGACACTTTGCCAATTCATGGTGATGGGTAAATGCAATTAATTGGGCATTGCCCATCGCCTATTCATCATCGAGAGAATCGCTTTGTGACAGAAAGCCCATTGGTCATACTACCTGATAAGAGAGAAAGCCCATGCTGTATAGTATTTAGGTTGTATGATACCGGAATTTAGAAATCTTTTATCAACATAGGAACAAATATCATATTCTATTTCACTCCAAACTCGTATTACAAGTACGAGATAATATTTGATTCAAAATTGTGAAAAAGATGGAAGAACAAATTTTCTTGAACGGATCATAATTAGGCTTTGTAAAGATAAAGGAAAATATAGAAAAGAGGATAAACTGAGAGGCATTGAAGAATTACGGATATTATGTAAAAGAGTTTAATTCTTTGAACCGAAAACTCAACATTATCATAACAGAAGTTTTGTCAAAAACCCTATGGAGTACCATTGGCAGTGTCATTTTAAGAGTTGCTAAAAAAAATCCTGTAGAAGGAGTCTTAATATGGTTGATACTCGACTTCCGAACTGAATTCGGACTGCCATAAAATTCCAGACACGGTCCTTTTGACTTTGTAATTTTTCAACCAATCATACGTAGCCAAGTGTCCTCACCAAAACTCCCGTTTCAAAAAAGCCACAAAAGGCTTATTTCGGCAATAAGAAGCGAGTGATTCCTCATCGTTCAACGTGGGAGGTTTATTTGCTTAGGACTTGGTCTAATTCTATACTGAATTGATATAAATATGACCAGAATGGTGGATTTAACAATTTCTCTATAGGGTTAGTACTTACACGTGAAAGTTCGACTAATTAAAATGACCCAATTTTTTTGGCGGATGCTTTTACATGATATATCTTCCTATATAGAGTATAAACTTTTTAGTGAGCTATAATTTATTAAATCTCTCCAAGGGTTTTAGTTCATGAAACTTTCGAATAAAATTTTCCCAATGTTTTGGTGAATTTTTCAACATAATATCCCCTTATATAGATTTTGAGCTTCCCAAGGAGTCAAAAATTGTCTAGTTTAACTGGGACTGATATAAATATATATTTGTGTTGGATATTTTCAAAGAACCCTTTGAATGCAGTCATTTACCCTGTTCTCGGTAAATGCTATGCTTATTAGTTCTGGTTTGCCTAATTCTTTGTGGGGTGAAGCCATGTTGTCTGCATGCTATATTTTGAATAGAGTACCTTTGAAAAGGAAGAATGTTTCCCCTTATGAACTTTGGTTTAAAAGAAAACCCAATTTCAAAAGACTCAAAGCATGAGGTTGTCTAGCATATGTTAGAAAACCCGAACCTAAAAGACCAAAGTTAGGAAATAGAGCTTATAAATGTGCTTTCATAGGATACTCGCTAAATAATATTGCTTACAGATGTTTAATCCTTGACACTTTTGAGATTATAGAATATGTAGATGTAGAATTTTTTGAAAGAATGACAAGGACAAGTTCTCAGACACTACCCACTGGAAACCCATTGTTACCAAATCTAGAACCAATGGAGACTGATAACAATGATGAACCTTCCTCTTCTACGCAAAACAATGATATTTCAGTTCCTACTGAAGATATTAAACCTTGAAGAAGTAAGAGAGGAAGAATAGAGAAAAAACCTGACCCAAAATTTAAGTATTACCTTGTAGAGGGTGATAAGAATGAAATTCTTAGCACTACCATGTATAATATGCATGATGAAGGTGATCCTAAAACCTATGTTGAGGAAATAAGCTCCAGAGATGCTAATTTCTGGAAAGAAGCTATCGATGATGAAAATCATTCCCGTTTGACAAATGGAACTTGGATATATTGTGATTTACCTCCTAGTGCTAAGGCAATATGATGTAAATGGATATTCAAGAGAAAGTTGAATGTTGATGGTACCATTGATAAATTTAAGGCCAAAATGGTTACTAAGGGTTACAAACAACAACATGGTATTGATTACTTTGATACATATGCACCTGTTGCACGAATCACATCTATTCTTTTCTTGATTGCACTATCCTCTATTCATAAGCTAGTTGTACATCAAATGGATGTCAAAACCTCTTTTCTAAATGGTGATTTAGAAGAAGAGATATATATGGAACAACCTGAAGGTTTCATATTACCAGGCCAAGAGAAGAAAGTGTAAACTAGTGAAATCTCTTTATGGTTTGAAGTAATCTCCTATGCAATGGCATGATAAGTTCGACAAAGTAGCTTTGTCATATGGTTTTGTTGTGAATGATGCTGATAAATGTATCTATAGTAAACAAGATAAATATGAGTGCGTGATTCTTTGTTTGTATGTTGATGACATGCTTATTTTTGGGACTGACTTTTCTATTGTGGAGGAAACTAAGAAATTCATCTGTTCTAACTTTGACATGAAAGATCTAGGGGAGGTTGTTGTGATCTTAGGAATTAAAATCCTAAGAAAGGGAGATGAGTTGCTTTTAACCCGATCTCATTACATTGATGACAAACCATCACCTACCCCTCTAGATCCCGGTGTGAAGTTAATGAAGAACACTGAAAGGGCTCATAAACAACTTGAGTATTCCAGTGTTGTTGGTAGTCTTATGTATGTTATGCATTGCAAAAGACTGGACATATCCCAAGCGGTGGGATTGCTATGTCGCTTCTCAAGTAACCTTGGAATTGAACATTGGAAGGCAATTTCAAAAGTGTTGGCTTACTTGAAGGGAACCATAAACTATGGTTTACACTTCCAGAGATATCCCGCTGTATTTGAAGGATACAATGATGCGAACTGGAGCAATGTTGAATCCAAATCTAAATCCACCTAGTGGATGGATATTTACATTGGGAGGTACTGCTGTGTCTTGGAGTTCCAAGAAGCAGACTTGTATTGCTGACTCAACAATGTTGTCAGAATTGATTGCACTAATAGATGCATGTAAAGAGGCAGAATGGATTAGAAACTTACTAGTAGAAATACCATTATGGATGAAGCCAACTCCCTATGTTATGATTAATTGTGACAATCAGGCTACGATCTATAAGGTCTCAAACAAGACTTATAATGGAAAGTCAAGACATGCTAGTCTTAGACATCATATTGTCATAAAATTACTCAAGAGGGGAGTAGTTGCAGTAAACTATATTGAATCGAAAAAGAACTTGGCAGACCCTTTCACAAAGAGTCTACCAAAGGATGTGCATTCAATAAAGTGTAAGGAGATGGGACTCAGGTCTATTTAATCACCAATAATGGGAACCCAACTTATGATATATCTTGAAAAGGATAAACTAAGTTCAATGTGGTACTAACAAGTTATTGCAGTGGTTGTGGTACACTAAACTAAAATTTCCCATTGTCCTTATAGTGTATGGATTTTGCATGATCTTAGGGATGGATTAAAATCCTTAATAAGTCTAACTTTTATCACAAGGTGTCTCGCAGAAACACCTTTGAGACTTACCTATATGAGTGTTTGGAAATAAGGCCGTTTCCTAAGAGAATAAGTCCGTTCTCAGAAAAGGACTCATGAATTTCAGGAAAAAGTACATGGCCATTAATGTGCGAGCTATGGAACACACTATTCCCATGAAATCAATATGTGTGGAGGTTCCGTCTTTATCACAAGGGGTACTTTGTTCAAGATTAAATTCACCATAGGACCTCGATGAAGCTTTGAATATCTTACACTAAGTGGAGGTTAAAACCTAGAAAGGTACCTATCATTTATGTATTGGTCTAGACGATGATGCTTTGTCTCGACTTAGCTTGAACTACGTTGTCTTGATCCCACTCGGGTACGTATGCAGTCACTTTGGTGATGCAGCCACTCTAGTTTTAAATTTTTCATCACTTATTTTTTGGTTTTTGAAAATAAGGGGAGAATGTTGGATATTTTCAAAGAACCCTTTGAATGCAGTCATTTACCCTGTTCTCGGGGTTTGACTTGGGCAGAGTGCGAGCCGCTGTCTCGCTGGATGTTTTTTTTCCGTTGAAGGGTTTCTATTGACAGTTAAAAAACCTAAACAAAAATATTATTTCTCCAATGGAAGCATTGACGGAAGAGACGCGCCTGTTCACTCTGAAAGGATTCATGTAAAGATGAAAAGTCATCTTCAAAGGGTGTGATTCCTCTTTAAATATCAGACTTGTTTCATTCAAAACACATCTCTCAACTTTCTCTGTTTTCCTTCTAAACAAGCATCATCAGTTTCAAAACTAGTGTGTTCCTGGTTGGATCAGGGTTTTACAAACTTTGAATCCAACATTTGTTGTGGGGCTTCAAGTATCCTGACGGCGATATTCTTTGACATGTTTGTACACTTCTTCCTATTTGGGAAAGGGTCGAATAATTGTCGAAAAGAATCTTTTCAAAAGAGCCTTGAACCCTAATACAACATTTTTTTCTTCACCCTCTTTTAGTGGAAATTTTCCAACAGTATGTCCTAAATAGTGAATTTAATAATTTTTCAATAGGGCTTATAGACGAAAAAGTTGTGGTTTTGTTGATTTTGTTTATATCTTTTTCTCCATTATACTATTTGAATTATGGGGTTTCTGATTAAAATCGAACAAAAAATTTCCTTAGTACATATATATATATATATAACAAGAATTAATTGGGAGCCAGAAAAAGTAATTGGGGGCCTCACAAAATTTATGCCCACGCCAAAAATTATAGGGGGCTTCCAGAATGAGGGTGAATGTTCAATTTTACCCTTCCCTTAAAATTAACCCTAAAATCCTATTAACACTAAACCTAAGCCCCCATTTCATTTCTTCCCCAAAAACATTCTTCTTCTCCTCTCCCCCTCCCTCTGTCCGTTCATCATCCTCCATTAACGATCGTGGAGATTTTTTTTTTCATCCGATTCATTGTCGATACGAAAACTTCAATCGACGATTAACTTCTTTTACAAACATGGCACGAACGAAGAAATATAGGTTTTGAATCGAAGAAATATATTTCTCGGAATGGTAGTCGTTAACCATGAAGTTTGAATGTCTAACGATTTTCCATCCCTGGTTAACGATTTTTCATGTTTTGTTAACGATTTTTGATTTCCATGTTGGCCTTTGGTTAACGATTTTTCATGTTTGGTTAACTATTTTTCATGTGCATGTTGAAAAGAAAGCTAACGACCCTTGCTAATATGAAAATAAAATGAAAAGAAATCTAACGACCCTTGTTACATGTAAAATGAAAAAAAAGCTAACGACCCTAACAAAGCTCTTTTCATTTAACACATTAACAATTTTTTCATTTAAATGACGACCCTTGTTCAAATTTTAAATGACGACCCTAACAAATCTTTGTAACACATTAACAATTTTTTCATTTAACAAAGCTTTGTTAGGCTAACGACTCTTACAAGGATAACGACTCTTGTTCAAATTTGAAATGACTCTAACGACCCTTACACTAGTGGAAAATGGGGTTTTTATTACCCACATTTATGACCCTCATTGACTGTAATTTGACCGTTGACCGGTCAAAACCGTAGTTGATATAAAAAAAACACGGACAAATTATTATTCGGTGAAAAACCGTAACAAAATATTTACTACGGTTCCGCTACGGATAGAAAACGAATTTTATTTGGTTATATTATCAAGAAACAAAGATAAGAATACCATCTCTCTCTCTCACTTTTCCAATAATCTCATCCCTTTCCTCCTGCTCTCTTCTTGCTCTCGATCTCGCTCTCCATCTATAATTTCTCCTTCTTCTTCATCTCCCTCCACCAAACCAGAACGATGCTATCTATCCATCTCCTCTATCTCATTCCACCAAATCAGAAAAACGAAACCATAATCCGTATCTATATTCCCAAAATCAAATCCCTAATTTCATTGGAAATAGATAGCCTATTTTCAGAGGAAACCAAAATAGATCTCAAATTCTTTTCGGATTTGGAATGAAATCAGGGTTTTCATTTGGGGTTTTTGATGGGGTTTCTATAAAAAAAATTGTAGAAATTTTCACTGAAATTTCTTTAGATTTCATTCAAAGTTCTTGAGGATCCTCAGGTATAAGTTCTCCCTCATTTTAACCAGGTTCAATTCAATTTTTTGTTAATGAAGTTATCAGATTTTGGTTGTACAGCGGGTTTGGCTTCTTTGATTTTGGATTGTTTTATTCATCTCTTACAGTGGGTTTTGGTTTTTTTTTTTTTTGTTAATTTTTGTTACTGACATAAATTTTCAGTTGGATCTCCTTTTGACCAATGAATCTAGATGGAAATTCATGTTTCTATAGTTAATTCATTATACATCATTTAGATTGTGTATTACTTGTTAGTTCTTTTGCTAAGGGTTCTTCAAAGAGGTAGGCCTTTTTTCTTCCACTTCTTGCGTGGTTTTGGATTTGTATACAATAATTGATTTAGGATTTTGTACTATAAGTTGTTAATGCTTTGACTTTGTTTGATAAAATGTCTAACTGAAAAAATTGTGTAATTTCTGTCTCAGGATTTCCATGGCGAATTTACCTAACGCAGAGAAGTTTCTAAAGTAAGTTGAACCAAAACCCAACTTTGTAATCAGTTTGTTATATGTTCGTTCTCTTAATTTTGCACTTACCAGCCTATTGTTGGAAGTCAATATGTTACATTTGAGGTTTTTGATAATTTGATTTGGGATTTAGGTGAATCTGAATTATTTGATTGAATGCGTGTAATGACAAGAAAATTACCTAGCTAGGTTAAATTTGATTTATGTGGTTTTAGCATTTCTTAAGGTTGCAAATTATGTAATACAGTTTGTGCCACTATTCATTTGGAAGAAAATTGGCAAAGCTTTACTCTGCACGTATATGGTCTTTGGTTTGGCTTGGTGGTACAATGAAACATCTCCACTTGGTTGGTGGACACTTAAGACACGCCCTAAGGTAACATCTCCTTTACACATGAATCCTCTTCTTACTATATAATATTTGAAGGAGTTCTTGTAATAGTCTTGATAGAAGCTGCACCATTTTCTGGTCTCTAGCGGTATTGTGCATAGTTGGTATTATGATAGATGCTTTGGAAATCCTGTTGCAACATAGTCGAGTGTATGTCATGGATGAATAACTCAAGACATAAATCAGAATTTTCGGATCGTTTTTGTAACTTTCTTCAATTTTATATCCAAGCATGGTTAAATTTATTTATTTGTAATTAATCTTTTGTCATGTCTATATAAGATGTTGGCTGGCTCACAATTGATGCTTAATATACCATGATTGCTCTGTATTTAACTATTTTGGAGCAAGTGAAATGACCTGCAAGTGTTGATGCCAATGGTAGGAGTCAGTTCTAGGTTGTTGATGCCAATGCCAAGAAACCCACAGTGTCTTCTTGACTAGTTTTTGTTTTAAGATGTTTCTAGGTGAATAAGATTTGTTCACTAAGTCTCATGTTTAAATTTCAGAGAAACCATTGGAGGGGTTCCACATAGTTGTTGATGCAGGGAATGGAGCAGGTGGATTTTTCGCAGTGAGTCCATGTCCTACAAAGTTTGCTGTTCTATTTGCCATTGTAGCTTATTTATAGGTTTCTCATTGGATGTTTATCAGGAAAAGCTTTCTTGAACCACTGGGAGCTCTTACTTCTGGTAGTCAGTTCTTGGAGCCAGATGGTAATTTCTATCACATGATTAATAGTTGTTGTTTTCATGATGCTTCAATTGAAACGGAAATAATTTTTTAACATTTTTGCTTTCGAATCAGGTATGTTCCCAATTCACATTCCTAACCCAGAGGATAAAGCAGCAATGAAAGCCATAACCCAAGGTAATAATTCCTCATCTTATGTGTTTGTCTGCCCTGCATTTTGTTTGGTTGTTTCCTCATAGATGTTTTGTTTCAGATCTGCTGTTCTGGATTCTACTGGCAGAGAATTTAACCGTAATCGGCTTATTGCTTTAATGGCCGCTATTGTGCTTGAAGAAGTAAGATTCTTGGAGCATGCAATTTTCCTCTGTGAATTGTTCATTTGATATTCTCCCATTTTTTGGCTCTAAGCTTATCTTTGAATTAAATACGTAATTAGTCGTTTTAGGAAAATTGCACACACAGCCATTTTTAGGCCTAACTCTGTGTAAATTGGTGATGTTTTAGACAATGATTTCTTCACGAGAAGTGTTTATCTCAGTGTTCTCTGTACCCCTGCAAAAGGGCCTGATAGTTGGACTTGTCGTTTGGAAGTTACAACATCGAAAGGACGGTCAATCGCAACTGAAATTTCTGAAGGACAGCAGATGGTACGGTTTTGTCATGTGATTTTAGAGTATTTAGAGTCTGAACTAGCTCAGGGTGTCTCCTAAGAAGTTGTAGAGGGTTGTCAGAGCTTTCTAGAATGGTATTACACCCCTTATTTTCTTTTATACTTTAGAAATTACCGCGATGCCAACATGACACCTCCGTGATGAAATTTCTGGGAGCTGGGATGCTGTCATGATTTTCTTTTGATTTCGCAAGCGACTATTTGATTTCCTTATTATTTTTGTTTATATTTTTATGTGATAGATGGCTTCATACTATATATTGGAGGATCCTTAAGAATGAGTACCATGGTACCTGAAATCGTCAAGAGAAAGGTAATGAGTGGATTGAAAGAAAATAGGTATTGTTCTACTGGTTGGTTGCCTTTTTTGTTTGCTGTCTTTAGGGGAAAGCTTGCAAGAAAGCAGGTATTGCTTCCTCAAAGAATATGAAAGAGAACCATAAAACTTGCAGAGACCTTAATGGTGTTCCCTTACCAGAGAACTCTTGAACTGCATCGGTTGTCACTCTGCGCCCGAATGAGCTTGGTCAGGTGTGTCCATACTCCAGATAAATTAGACACTCTATGTTGTTGGTTGTCACTCTGCGCACGAGTCGATACAACTTAAGTGTTAACTGAATTTTTTTTTTGTTGTTGTTGTAAGTTTCCAACTTAAGTGTTAACTGAACCTTTTTTGTGTACCTTTTTTTTTGCTGCAGGTGCACCATTATGAAGCGTTGGCTTAGTTCATCATTGAGAAGTTTATCGTTTTGCTGGTTTGCACTTTTTTTTGGAAATTTTGAAGTTTTTAGGACTTGTAGCACCTCTTGAAGTAACCTTGAACTTATTAGGACTTGTATTAGTATGAATTCAGGATTTGAATATTTTGGTGTATGATTTTTGAACGTAAGTGTCCAACTGAATTCAACTATGAATTTTGTTTGTTTCATGAGTACATTGAGTGATTAATGGAAAGATCATTTTAATTATAAGTGCAATTTCTATTATAATGTGGATTGATTTGATCAAGCTCGATCAGATTATTTCAAGCGTTCAACCAATTCTATATTGGTATATTTTTTTTATATTAAATTTTAAATCTACTACCGATCCAAACGGTAGTTATCTCTTACCGTTATAGACCGTAGCATTATAAGTTCATTACTCGTGACCCCCACTACTGGGTAACACAATTATAACACGCTTTATCAACGACCCTATCTGCTACTGTTAGAACGGGTAATTTTATCCGTATCTATGACCTGTCCTGACAGTCGTGAAATAACCATTTTCCACTAGTGTTAGAGTGTTAGTGACAGTGAGTAAAAGGTTTTTGAGTCGTTGGGTTATAAATATATTTAGTGAACGACTCTAAATGACCTAAAAATGGAGTCGTCAATATTTTCAAAAATGTTTGGCGATTTTTCATAACTGTAGATTAGAGTCGTCAGTTTGTTCAAACTTGAATGACGATTTTTCATAACTGCATATTAGAGTCATTTCTTTCCTTGACTAATAACTAACGACTCTTAAGGGTCGTCCTATTAGTACACTCCCGACCTAACGACTCTCACATTGAGATGCTGCATAGTGACCATGAATCGACAACGTGGAGCTTTGAAGAGTATAGGAAGTTTACTTGATTGTTTAGAGCTTTGGGTTCTTCATTTTGAGTATTGGTTCCATCATTTGGAGCAAAAGGATCTTCATTTGCAACCATTTTAACCTAAATTTTCCCCCAAAACTCTCTTTCTTCCTCTCTATCCAACACAAAAACACAAATTTTCGATTATCTAAACTAATTAACAACTAATCTAACTTAACTAATCAACTATTTTGAAAAATTCGGATAAGGGGTAAGCACAAAATGTTATTGGGATACCAACTGGTCAGGCCCCAATTATTTTTTCTGGCCCCCAATTAATTCTTGATATATAATCATCTTCGATTATACTTTTCTATAGATTCTGAAATTTCTGGTGAACCATAATCTCCTCAGGTTTGACATGAATTCATGTAGATTCACAAGTTTTAAGGCCCATGTGAGTGCTATAAATTAGTAACATTTGGTAAAAGCGTGGTTGAAGGTACTCCGCAATACTATTATTAGACAAATTAGGTAAGGTGTGGCAAAAGATATTATGTAACACAATGTTTAGTGTCACTTAAAGTGGAAATATCTTCGGTAACAATACTTTTGAAAGTTGTAAGTTAGTGGCACAAAAAGTGTTGCTAAAGATCTATACAGTACAACCTTTATTAATTAGTGACCCTTTGAGGTAGTGTGGCTAAAGGTCGCAGGTGTGTCTAAAAGTTCAATTTAAAATTCAAAAACCAAAAGACTGACTGTTGGTCGTCTGCATATGTCGTAAATAAGTAACCCTTAGGCGTTGTGTGGCTAAACCTTTTTGCAGCACATCATTGATTGTAACAGTTACCAAAAGCGTGGCTATAGCGCCTTTGTATCACAATCGAATTAGTAACAGTTATAAAGCGTGGCTATAGCTCCTTTGTATCACATACGAATTAGTAACAATTATCAAAGCGTAGCTATAAGTCCAATTGCGTCAAAAACACCAGGGAGCATAAATAATGCAATATATCGATCTTCACAGTGATTACCAAATTCCATACGTGTTGACAATTCCCATATGACCAACGGAAGGTTATTTCGTGAAATTGGCAATATATTTGATAACCTTGCTAACCTTGTTTGTACCAGTTCCGATTTTAATCACTTCACCAAAAGACAAAATACACCTGCACAAATACCAAAAAGAGAAGAACTTTACACCTGTCAAAGATTTGACACATTTCCACGAATTATTATTGGCATAATAGATATAAAATCAACTTATATCATATTTGTACATGTGATACCGTACCATTTTATGTGGACATTGGCATACTAAGTGAGTCACACAAAGGTGTAAAGGAATCAAGAAATGGTCCAAAATGAGGGAAATAATGCAGGGCATAAGATGTCGAGTGATTTGATCGGTTCTGGCGTTTTTGTTGGGGTCCTAACGCATGCAGTTACATTCAATTTACTCTTTTTTAGTAATGTCTCATTAGTGTTTTTGGGTTCTTATCCGTTGTATAACGCTATTTAACATCTCTTTAAGTGATTAGAGAAAGTCTCTCCACAAAATTTATTTTTTCACAGTAAGGAAAATACATTAAAAGGACAAGAATTTACAAATGTACAACAATTTAGGAGATCCCATCTCTTTATGCTAGTCGCTGAAACAAAACAGCGCCGAGAGCTAAACCATTCCGCGCAACTTCCTTTCGCGGAATAGTCTCGCGCTTGACCAGTCAACACAGTCAGTCGCGGTGTATCATTCCGCGCAAAGACTTAGGCGATAATAGTAAACCCTTGAAATAAAATGATGATTGATATTAAAATATTGTTTTATAAAGACGTGTCCCATGCTTGGCGTGTTTTGATATTAAACCTTGAAATAAAGACGTGTTTTAAAATATTAAAATATTGATATTAAAATGATGATTGATATTAAAACCTTGAAGTAAAGTCGTATCATTCACAAATAATGATTGATATTAAAATATTATTTTATATGAGAAATCAAGATGGTGATTATAATACAACACGTTTCCATTCCGCTCAAAATGTTTGCGCTGGACCATTCCGCGTAGATGCTTGGAATATTCTTTCTAACGTTGTTTGGTTCCGCAAAAGTTACTTTTACTAGCGCTGAATCATTCTGCGTATCAATCTATCATGCTACTTCACATGCTAGCAACTGCTAGTAAAGAGAACTAGTATTAAATTTTTTACTACATTTTTTTTTAGAATTACAACACTTATGTGCTAATCTAGCACCTCCAATCTAGCCCATAAGACTTAGTCTTAGGAGCAAGAAGAAAGAAAAAGAAAAATACAAGAATATAGTTTCCCAAACAAGCACGGTATGTGAAAAAAATATTAAGCAAGCTTAAATCAGCTCCATTCAACCATCCAAGAACCGAAGAACGACCTTCCAAACCCATATCCTGATCAGTATTGCAGGTATAGGATTTTGAACTTTACATCTGTATAGGATGTAAATTTCAAAATCCACATTGGACCAAAAATGGATGAACTTTACATGTGAATAGGATTTTGACACATTTGCATAAATAATAAGTATGAAATGGACTAATACCATGATAATTCACGTGATATAATAACCATTTTATGTGGATATTGCACAGGCCATGTGACTATGTGAGTCACATAAAGGTGCGAAGGTTGATTCAAGCAACGGTCCAAATAGAGAGAAATAATACAGAGCATAAGTTGTCGAGAGAATTGATCGATTCTGGCGTATTTGTGGGGGTCCTAGCACCACAGTCACATTCATTTTACTCTTTTATTGGTAACCAAACGGGTCTCATTAGTGTTTTTGGTTCTTATTCATTTTATGTTTGTAGCGCTATTTGGCATCGCTTTAACCGCTTAGAGTCTTTGAACACGATTTTTCTTTTAATTGAACGGAAGATATATTAGAAGGAGAAGAAAAACCAAGTGTTAATCGTATTCAACACCCAGAGCCTGCCTGCAACATTTGCTAGCCTGCTCAACCTTCTGTTAACAAGTCATCAAATAGCCTTCACCTTCATACTCTCAACACCTTCTTCGCTTCCCTCCCTAAGAGCAACCTCACATCCTTCACCTGTGACCGAAACAAATCTGGAACGGTGATTCGAGAGGTAATCTATACAATTCTGGAATATATACAGAAATAGGCCTGGTCTGAACCCTCACTTTCATTCCTAGGCCACTTTTTTTATTTCTTGCTAGACTAGGCAAGTTAAACAGTTTCCATCCAATTTAACCATCTCGGTCAATTTATCGCGTTGACTTGTCAATATCTCGCCAAAATATCATATGAGGAGATATCACAGATGTGGTAAGATTACCAAAATGTCCTTCACACGTGTGTGTCAGTCACATGTGATAATATGTCCACCTGCCTCGATAGGATCTCCACGTATTGCTATCTGAGAGCCCGATCTAACTATCACGATATATCGAGGATTAATTCAACGTGCATGATAGTTCTTCATTGTTATCATCGACAACGGGAAGGTGTAAGGAATAAGAGAAGACAGAGAGAGAAATTGATTCAGTCCGTTTCTTCTTCTCTCTTGTTCTTCAGAGAGGGTTTTAGTAGAGAGATAAATTAGTCTCACTTATTGCGTGAATATTGAGTAGTATCAAAAACTGTGAAAAATTTAAGAAACTTAAAAGTCTCACTTTTGTTATGCATGAGATAAACCCAGGTGCACCTGGAGAAGTCATCCACAATGGTTAGGAAGTAACGAGCACCAGTAAGAGAAGGAGTTGAGAATGGTCCCCAAATATCACAATGGATTAATTCAAAACAACGTTTAGAAGAAATGGAATTTTTATTAAACGATAAACGACTCTGTTTTGCCATAGGACAAACATCACAAAAGGAAGAACTAGAATTGATGTAATCAAAACTTTTACATAGAAATTTAAAACGTTCTAAGCTAGGATGGCCTAGCCGGCAATGCCATACATCTAATGACGCTTTATTACATAAGACATTGTGCGTCATTGGCATTTGCTGATGAACTTGTAGATGATATAAGCCGGAGAGAAAATCAGCCTGACCAATCACTTGCTTCGTGACTCAGTCCTGAAAGAAACAAACATTTTCAAAGAAATAAGCGATACAATTTGATTGGCGAGTTAATTGACTCACATAAATAAGATTAAATTTGAAATCTGGAATGTGATGCACATTCGAAAGTTTAAGAGTTGGCGAGAAGACAAATTCGCCAATGTTTTTAACAACTGAGAAGGAACCATCCGGTAATTGCATTTTAATTAAGTATGAACCGGAGCATAAGACTTGAAATATTTTAAAGAATTACAAATGTGGTGAGTAGCACCACTGTCAACAAACCAAGGATCAAAAGAAGTTTTTAAAATCATACCGGTAAAATTGGCTCAAGTGTCCAGCTGTGCGGACTCAGCTGAAGGGCTGATGAGTGCTAGAAGCCGCGCATATTGATCTACGGACAAAGTTGGAAGAGCTGGTTGGACAGCAGCGATGTCAACTGGGGAAGCTGTAGTGGCAGCAGCTGTTGGCATGGTATTGTTGGCTTGAGACAGGGAGCTACCGGTGTTATGAAAGCCATGAAGACGATAACATTTGTCCCTTACGTGACCATGTTTGTTACAATAATCACAATAGGGGCGCTGTCGTTTGTGCTGGCTTGTTGGAGCACGAGAGTTGGATGAAAAATTCCGATTAGAGCTGAGAGCAGCAGCTTCAACAATTGGTAAGGGAGCAGCAGATATATATTACATTTGTTCTTCCTCCCCGCTTGAACCAGGTTGAAGATTTTCAAAGCGATAGGAAAAGGTTCCATAGTCGAATCATTGCGAAGATTGGAGAACCGGTCATGCAAACCTGCAAGA
Source organism: Papaver bracteatum (assembly GCA_023529315.1). NCBI lineage: Eukaryota > Viridiplantae > Streptophyta > Magnoliopsida > Ranunculales > Papaveraceae > Papaver > Papaver bracteatum. The sequence continues at coordinate 433,289 of JAJJWX010004071.1, read as the reverse complement.
ACTCCATAGACGATCTCTTTCGAGTCTTTCCATCATGTGCTTTCCAAGACCACAAATACAAGCTTAAAAGTAGAAGCCACCAAAGAATCATATTGGTCCCAAAGCGTTTTTATCTTTGTATAATAGAGAGAAACAGGCATAGACTCCTGTTTGATGGAAGCAATTGCTGATTTTAAACGAAATAAAATCGGAGCATTGGATACACGAACCGCACATGTAAGTCCTTCCATATTGCATATGATGAAGCCGCATAGAGACAAATACCTTCCCGTGTCAGGATGGATGAATTGAGAATCCAACTCCCAACTAGGTCGTCTGGCAACGCTTCCAAGATCGATGAGTAAGTTCATCCTTTGGAGGTGGTAAGGAGCCATCAACGAAACCCGGTTTGCCTTTTGCATTCAACGCCTTTGTAATGCCTCGAACCCGAGCACCATAGTTATCAACTTTGTAGCAATGGAGAAAACAAGACTGTTGCTGGATTGTCGGATGGGTGTATGACATAGGGATCTTGGATTCGAGAGGTACTGTGAGTTTCATCATGTGTGTTATGAACTGGAGAGGTTGGAATTGAATGAACCGGGGTAGTTGGAATGGATTGATCGGATTCAGGCATGGTTAAAGAAAATCAAATAGACAGAGATGAAGCGGAAGAGAAATAGATTAGGGTTCCTAGGATCTACAAGGATACCATCTTAAATTTTAGAATTGGGTGAGTTTAAAGTCTTCACAACTGTTTAGACTGATTTGTTTGCATTACGTATTTATATACATACATATAGAGAAGTATTCAATCTAACCTAAACTATAAGAACGAGATTACATGGCAGTTTACATATTTGTTACAACAAAGATGGGAACTAAAGAATAGGACTCAGCTGAAGACTTGCTTTTGGTTGTTGCAGACGATGTATTTGCGGCAAGACTTGGTATAGGTGATGGCAGTAGACACGGCAGCTGTGGCATGACGTTTACACGTCCAATAATCATAGGAAAACATTTAGTCAAATACCTCTTGATCAATACAAAATACAGCTGTGCCAATACCAAAAAGGGAACAACTTTAAACCTGTCTAGGTCCCTAGGATTTGACACATTTCCACGAATTATTATTGGCATAATCAATATGAAATCGACTTATATGAAAGTTTTACATTTGATACCGTACCATTTTAAGTGGATTTGGCATATCATGTGAGTCACACAAAAGTGTAAAGGAATCAAACAATGGTCCAACATGAGCGAAATAATGCAGGGCATAAGACGTGAGTGAATCGATCAATTCTGGCATATTTATTGGGCGTCCTAACGCATGCAGTTACATTCATTAGTGTAAATCATTTTACTCTTTTTTGGTAACCCACTCTCATTAGTGTTTTTGGTTCTTATCGTTTGTATCTTTGTAACTGTATTTGTGTAGAAATTTACTCTATTCCACTATGTTTGGTGACACAGTGGACTTGATTAGTCATCTTAAAACAATTGCGAGATATCTTTGGAATGCTTGATTGCAAGTGCCCTTGAATAGACGAGATATTTCACCCGATTGTCCTTGTCCTAACATTGAAGATGCGTACATTCCGTTGGCCCAGATAATGTAATAGCTGCCGGGATCATGTTCCAGGTGTGAATTAAAAGAGTAGCTCAAGTGATTTGCTAAGATAAGATAGCAGTGAAGTACGAATCCAAATTCTGTCTAATTCACTGTACACTTGGATCCCTCGAGTTCCATGTGTCATCCCTTCCTTCACCAAGAGATAAGATCAATACAAAACTACACCTGTGCATGTTAATTAATACCAAAAAGGGATGAACTTTACATCTGTAGAGGATTTTGACACCTTCCATGAACGTATTATTGACATAATAAAAATGAAATGGACTAATATCAAGATAATTCACGTGATATGATAACCATTTTATGTGGATGTGCCGGCATAGGCCATGTGAGTCACACAAAGGTGCGAAGGATGATTCAAGCAACGGTCCAAAAAGGGAGAAATAATGCAAGACATAAGATGTCGAGAGAATTTATCGATTCTGGCGTATTTGTGGTGTGGGGGTCCTAACACATTCAGTTTACTCTGTTTTTGGTAACCAAATGGGTCTCATTAGTGGTTTTGGTTTTTATCTTTTGTATGTTTGTAATGCTATTTGACATCCCTTGAGTGCTTAGAGTCCCTGCACAAGACTTTTTCTTGATTGGAAGGAAAATATACTAGAAGGAGAAGAATTTACAAATGTACAAAAATTTAGGAGATCCTAGCTTGGAGATGCTTAAGAATTAGAAGAAGAAAAATAAATAAAATACTAGGACATGTTGTTCCGAAACAAGCACATTATGTGCCAAAAATATCATGCAAGCTTAAACCATCCAAGAACTAGAGAACGAGCAACCAAAACAAAAACCCAAATCCTGATCAGTTTTGAAGATACCTTTTCTAAGCAAGCCCACCTAGCGTATTTTATTAATCAAGAATGAAAAACAAAAACAGAAGGGGACATCTCTTAGCTTCGAAATAGAAGAGAGGAGAAAAACAAAGAATATGCGATTACTATCAGAAAAATAAATATGTAACCCTCTTCGATGTTACGCTTATTTCACTCGTTCCATATTACCCATGTCATAGAGACATCGGGGACACGGTCATGGGAATGACAACAATATCACTACATGCGGAGCTAGCTTAGAACATAGATGTATAGTTGCGCACCCAGCCCAGCTGGATCCCAATTTCAATTTTAGTTGTTTTTGACTTTTTTGGTATAAAATGGTCTCACAGTCTGATGTTACACCTCTGGCATGGCTAGGCATCCCCTTCCAATAAACCTAGCTCCGCCCCTGAAGATAAGTAAATGTAGCAGAGCCACCGCCGTAGGAATGTCAACAATTAATGTCAGTAAAGGTGGGCGAGACACGGCCGTAGGAATGGTGGGTCAGATATGCCGTATAGAAACCGGTGGCGGGTCGTCTCTGTCTCCATCTTGTCTCTCTTGTTGTTAAGAGTCCAAACTTGAAACATGATTTAACGTAGAAATTTACTCAAATTCACTATGTTTGATGACACACATTGGACTTGATCTTAGGAAAACATCTAGTCAAAAACTTCTTATCTTTACAAACAGAAGATTATTCAATGTACATGGACTAAACATGCTAGATGTCAACTACTACTCATCTACTACCAACCGATAGCTGAATGCCACGCCTTTGGACTGGACAATTGATTTGGTCAGTGTTTTCGTATGCACACCGAGTATACATATTTTTAATGCAAAAAAACAAACATCTGACTTGGATTCGACACACTTCCAACAACTCACGTTATGTCATTTCAGTGTAAACAAATGTGTGAGCCTGTCAAAAACAAACAATGGTGGTGGTGGAAGGATGATGATGATGATGCTATGGTTGAAGAAAAACAAGGCAGGTAATAAGATAATGAGATAATGCACCTGGTTGAATTTTGAGGCTCGTACACAGTCGGAATCTAGTCACGTGGGTCCTACTCGTACGTCTTGTTCCTTTTTAGTGGGAACATGAGGTAGCATCTCACTTGTTTAATTCTTTGAAGGGCCTACCGCCTAGACGAGACGTGGCCTAGGCGATTAGGCGGAGATTAGACTCCGGGACCAGGAAATCAGGATGAACTGTGGACTACACATCTGGCCTTGTGAAAAAACAGTGGATGTCAATCGGAGAAGACATAAATTGGTGGGATTAGACACCAACATGGACAACTAGATGCCTCAACAACACACCAAAATCTAATTCCAGATGTGCCATGGAAAATTTAGAGAAATTTTGTGATCGGTTTAAAAAAAAAAATGTAAGAAACATTAATCCATGACATTCAAAATCGTAATCTGTCGACCACACTAAAAAATTTATACGGATTAATGTGCAGAAGGGATGAACTAGAACCTTAAATAGTGGCGGAGATCAAGATTAAAAATCTTTCGTATTAATGGATTTCAACCCTTTCCGCCTTCCTCAAAAGACAATTTAGGGGTTAACAAAAAATTTTTTGCAAGCAATGCATAAATTATTTGTTTTTCTACAAGCAATGCAAAAACTATTTGATTCTCTAATTGTCAACCAGACAATGTTTAGATGTGTCAGAAAATGCAGGGATTGTGTTAGATTTACTGAGTTGAAGTGATTTCCTTAGATTTTGTCGTAAAGTACTTTCCAGGTGAAATTAAGTTCATTAATGGAAAATTATAATTATATCTTATCAAGTTCAAAAAAGAAATTGTAAGAGAAAATAACACAAAATTTACCCTTCAAATGACTTGTATTATTTTACTACGTCATCATCATCTTACAAGGTTGATTATCAAAAGAAAATGGAGGTCGTCTTACAAGGTTATTCTAATATTAATACATATAACAAAACCCAAAAGATTATGATCAATTCACAAAAGCTTAATCGTGACAATTAACCTAAATATCCGACAGAGGTTTAAGTTGCAGCTGAAACATGATTCCTCCGTGGTGATAGACCATTTCGAGCTCCACATAATGTTCAAGGTACAAATTTTTGTACCATGTTTCCTTCCATATTCCTAGCATATCGTTATTCAAAAATTTCAACATAACTACTTTAATCCATATGCTTTTAATGTTCTATATATTCTGGATTTCTTTCTAGTTCATTTGAGTATAACTGATGTTAATCTTTCCATTTTTATTTTGACTCCCATTTTAATTTGTTAAATGGACGTAAATTTCCCATACATGGAATTACCGTCAACATGCATAAATCCCGCAATGTAACTCCTATTGAACAACGTATTCATCATTAAAGTTGATTATACTTCATAATCCCAAGAAACCGATAGAGACTGGCAGTGTCTCAAAGGCGATTTTTCATCGGGGTTGACCGCAGTCAAGATCTAAGTTTTTCGATCAAATTTATTCTTTTCAACTGATTTGTGGTAATAGATTGCATCTTTCCTATCTGTTAGAGCATTGCTAGGTCTAACTCGCATGCGTTGCTATTTCAAGCATGTTTGTCAATAATAGTGATCAAAACTATAAAGTCTTTGATTTCTAGTCTATTATAGCTAAGGTCTCAGACTAGGATAGAAAGTGTAGTTGAGCTCAAGAACCCCATGGCGATCATCATACAAGCCGAAGGACTACTCAAGGAACCAGTGGATCTTCATCAACTAAAAGGTATGTGGAGACTTGAACTTATCTATCACTCAAAAGTATATATACTCGACAAAAGTCGTATTCCTAAATAGACTAAGAATATACATATATGATATTTCGAGCTGAGTATATCTCGCTTATCTATTTCTCGAAATATGTGTTGGTAAAGCTTTCGCTTTAGCCAAGTTCATCTTTACCTAGTGACGAAAGTCATGTTATGTTTTAATCATTTTGGAAATTGCTCTGACGAAAAATAGTTTGTGAATAACAACTATATAACGCCCTCTGAGAATGTTTCAATGATTGAAATGAGAGTTTAGACAATATAACCATTGGAGGATATAAACATTGTTGTGGTAACACATATATGTATAAGTCCTTATTGCTTGAACCGAAGTTTGCGAACTGTGTTGATCAAGTGAAACTGGAGAAGTGCGCGAGCTTTAGTCCGCGAACTGGGACCGAGAATTTCTGATGGAGTTTGTGAACTCTATCCGGGAACTTAAGTTCGCGAACCCAGTCCGCTAACTTGAGTAGGTTATGTCTAAAAACGATATTTGTGAACTTATCTTAATAAACTAAGGAATGCTATTGCAAACCGTGGCTTTATAGTTCATGAATCGATTCGAGTGAATCACATCGTTTTTGCTTCAATTGTGTCTTGTGTAGGACATAAAGATATAATCAATTGAACAACTCTCTAACTAGTTCATTTGAGTCATTTGGACTAGTTATGGTGAAGAAGAATATGGTTGATATGAAAGTTATCATTTGGCTAACCATTTGTTTAACTAGTGTTGAACCAACTAATGTACAAGTTCGGGTACGGTTTTCACAAGCCTACAAACATGCAGTACATCAGTGTATAACAAGCTATGTTTTCATCTAACGGCTGATAAATATTAGCTTGTATCTAATCCGGTTTTCATCTAACGGTGAATATTTAATGCTTTGTTACTAAGCTAACATTGATTGCAAACCCTGATTTAAGAGACTATACAAGGGAAAAATCTAGCAACTAGGAAACCTAATCCCCACACATTCTGTGTGATACTAGTTTGCTAAGCTAGAGTCGATTATCCTTTAACCTTTGGTTTTCTTCTTCTAAAACTAGGTTAACGAATTAAAAACTTCATTTGGATTGTGAAGCCAGACCGATACTACTTTTATCGTAGTTGTGTGATATGATCTTGTTGTTTCTATCATACGAGTACAATTGTAATAATTGGCTTGAGATTTCTAATCGTTTGTGATTCCTCAATAATCTTCTTCGCTACGTCGATTAAGTTTATTGTGAGGTGATTGATAAAACTGAGTTGTTCTTAGGGAATAGTAGTCTGGTTTTATTTATTGGTTCATGTTCACCTTGATTTATCAAAAGACGGAACGAAACTCATAGGTTTATTCATGGGAGACGAATTTATCTATCTTGTAGACTTTTCTGTGTGAGACATATTTTTTTATTAAAGTCTTCGACTTTGGATCGTAGAAACTCTTGGTTGTGGGTGAGATCAACTAAGGGAATCAAGTGCGCAGTATCCTGCTGAGATAAGAGGCATAGGAGAATAATTGTACCTTGGATCAGTGAGAGATTGGTTGGGGTTCAACTACAGTCTATACCGAAGTTGTCTTGGAGTAGTCTAGTGTCTTTAGCGGCTTAATACAATGTATGTTTAATCTGGACTAGTTCCCGGTATTTTTCTGCATTTGCGGTTTCCTCGTTAACAAAATTATGGTGTCTGTGTTATTTCTTTTCCGCGTTATATTTCATTATATAATTGAAATAATACAGGTTGTGGGTTGTTCAATCAATTAGAATATCCGACCTTATTGGTTGTTGATTTAAATTGATTGACACTTGGATACTGGTCTTTGGTACCATCCAAGTTATCTCTCTTTGATTAAGACTCGTAGATTGTATTTGCTTGAGTAAATCAAATTGAGAGATTGAGATAATAACTTCTTGAGATATTTTCTATTGATTGAGTCTGACTGTCTAGTTGATTCTCTAGAAAGTACTCGGAGTTATCCATACAAAATTCTAATAAAAATATTGGGTGTGGTTGTTAGGCCTCCTCTTTTTCATTATCTCAATCAGGCTATATGATTGGCGTGAGTTTTCCTTGACTTTGATTTTTAGAGAATATGGTTGGGGGTTTGAGTTTTGTTGATTGTGTTAAAAATAATGAGCACAAAAGATCTTCTACTTCAGTAGATCTTTCTTCTTTTCCTAACGCTAGAAAACATGGTGATGATCCATCTATTACACTTCCATATGCTTTGTTTGAAGAAGGTCTTGATCAATGGAACTTTTCTATGATTGGTCGACTTGATTTTCAAAAATTGAAGGTTGCAGAGAAAATTCTTAGGAATTTTCGGATTCTCTAAGGTTCATGTCAGCGTATTCCAATTGGTAAGGGTTCTTTCACTATTAAGCTTGATAATAAAATTGATAGGAATTTTATGAAATGTGGATCTTGGAAAGTAGAAGAACAATTTTTTTCAATTAAGGAATTGTTACACAATTTAGTCCTGATAATCAAAGAGTGTCTACTTATTTTGTTTGGGTGAGATTTCCTAGATTGTGTCTTGAATTCTGGGAAGAATTTTTTTTTGTTAGCAATAGGAAAGGCATTGGTCGTTCACTTAAGGTAGATGATGCAACTTTAAAATGTGAGTATGGTTATTACGATAGTGTGCTTATCAAAGTAAATTTTGCTAATCTATTTCATAATATGGTTATTAAATATTATGAAGTATGTAATATGAATAATACTTGTGTTCCCTTCCAAGAAATGGCTAATCACACAGATTCAGACAACAGGCGGACAACTCAACATTAGTTAGTCTGAATCTTCAGATTAGTACTTCTTTCAGTAATATATCTTGGTTATTTTCAAAAAAAAAAAAAGTAGATTTTTCTAAAACAATCCCGGGAAAAATCTGGATCAAAACAAAATTTGGTGGATTTTATCAAAAAATTGAGGTACCTAAGGTTCCTAGATTTTGGAGCAGATGTAAGATAGTGGGACATCTAGTCTTAGAATGCAGGGATTCAACAGATGCAATGGAAAAGCAAGCTTCCTAAGAACGTACAAGAGTGGGAAAGAATTCTTCCGAAAAAGATGAATTGGTGAATCATATTAAGGAAAAAAGTTGTTCAATTACAGATGTTGATGCAAGTGCTGCTACATGTAAGGTTGTGACTAATATGTTAGATGTTACTGGTATTTTATTTTTTAGCAAAACTCATAAGAAGGAAAAAAGGAGGTCCAAAAAAAAAAAACTTTATCAGTTGAAAACATTCATGAAGGTATTACGCTGCATACTTATGTAACTATAATTTTGGAAGGAACAAGCTCCACTTCTTCTGACCCATCCATTCCACCTGTTTTCGAAAATTATAATAGATGCCAGGGGTTTCAATAGGAGGTGGATGAGGTTGCTACTTTAGAGTCAGTTGTGGAAGACTTGGAATTTTACATCATAAAACTATCCTCCTCCGAACCAATCTTAGTTTCGAGTAAGAAAAAAAATTTAACATCCCAAATCAGTCTTTTTCTAAGGCAAGCTTATGATGCAACACTATGTCGATCCTAAAGTTTAAAGCAACCGGATTCTTTTCAATTGGCTCGTTAAGTTCAAAATATAAAGGTACCCCTAAATCTCTCAGCGATTAAAATAAGATATCATCTATTAATTTAATGGATGCAGATTCTGTTTGGGAATTAAATTTTCTTTCCTCAAAGAAAGGTCAAAAAGATATGTTTAACGACCTTAGGAAAAGTCATAAGGATCTAACAATAGAGAATGTTGATGAGAGTACTACTTAATTTTCACTTTCATGGTTCGCAAGTTTGATTTATTACTTCTTGGTATTTTAGAGGATTCTTCTTCTTATATACATTGAATTTCTAATTCTTTAGTTCTTTTTTGTGCGCATAATTTTTATTTTTTCGGGGCTTTATTGTTTTAATTTTTTTCTTTCTTCTCTTGTTTTTTTAGGGCCTTGCCGCTCTTTTTAAAATTGTACTCGTCTACGCATGTCTTGTGTGGATTTTAATCTATTTCCTATTAACCGATCAAAAGAAATCAATAAAGGTAAATTGAATGTTTATAAAACTAAAAATAAAATCTAAAAATTTAATTAAAAGAAAAACCAAACTTACCACATTCAAAATATTTGAAATAAAACATATTTGTAGTTTTCCAATACCGTTCCAATATTACTTGAACGATTTTAATCCTATGATTTTTAGATTGTATGTCATACAAATGCCACCAAGGAAATCTTCGGGGTCTTTCTTGACCAACAGGGGAAGGCACCTGAACAGTGTACGTAACTATGACCAACTACGTCTTAGTGCGACTAAATTAACTCGCTTTGGATGGACAGATATATGTGCACAAGGAGTATACCTTCACCAGAACTATTGGCTGGGAAAGGACTTAAAAAAAAACGACATTCCGGGCACATACTTTTCCGGCTTAAAAATTCCAAAAATGACATTTTGGAATTTTGGCAATGGTATTATACCTATTTTACCATCCACGGAAAACATTTTCACAACTGTTTTGGTCAAGCGAGGAATCCATCATAACATTGACCAGTTTACTATGAAACTTGAATCAAGTTGAATGAACCAAGTACCCGGGTGCACTCCTATTGGGCACTCGAAAATATATTGTTGAGCGTTGATTAAGTATTGTTGACCAGTGAACATGAGTCCAGTTGTAGTTTTGGTCAATATTTCGAACGTACTATAAGTGCACTCCAAAAATTATTCTTACCGCATTTAGTATGCAGTCGTGTACGCTATCATTTCAGGGACACGGACGATACTTTTACAGTCAGTTGTTGCCCTTTTTTTTTTGTCATACTTACCTATTTCAGATTTTATGTTCCCTTTGGGACAAAAATCTCCATTCACCTGTGTCTAACTTGTTGAAACTCATATTGATTATGCTGCTCATAATTCAATCCACTGGTTAAGGTGCTAGTAGATACTTTGACTCTCTTTTTTTCTTTCTATTTCTTGGTTTTTGACTCATATTTGGAAGGAAATAACTAGGGATGAAAGATTATTGTTTATGAAAAATCAGAGAAAGCAGTGAAGGTGTAAAGAGGAATCAGGAAGAAGTAGGGTCAGATTGGATTTTGGAGGTTCCGATAATGTCAGCACTTTTAGTGGAGGCAGAAGAGACATACATGATCTAACTGGTGGAGGAATGAAGGAAAGTGTGAACAAAAGTGATGCAAAGGATGGTGCTAAGAGGGGATTTTTCAAGAATTCTGATTATGAAAAAGAGATCTCTAGCAAAACTGTGGGAAATAAGAATTCTATGAATACCAACAATGTTAACACTAGGTATAATCCTCAAGATAATAGCCAATTTGGGCATGTAACTATGATGTCAAACTCTTTGATTAATGATAATTAAGTTCTTTCTTTGCAAAAAAAAAAAAGAAGAAGGAGGAAGAAGAAGAAGAAGAAGAAGTAAGGTATTTATAAGAAGGATAGCATCGGCCGTTCACGATATAGTATTGACCGTTGGCAATACTAATTATATCGAGTGATAGAATTATTATCGTTGGCGCTACAGTCAATATCACTCTATAGAGATACTATCACTCAATCATTTTCCAATAATGGAAGGACTAGTTTACCATGCTACCTAGTGTGCTAAATGTATTTTTTTTTCCTTGGTGCATGCATAGGAATAGGTATAAGAGTATTGAGTATGTGCAAAAGACTTTTTTTTTCGTTGAAAGGAGAATTATTTATAGATGTACAAAATTTTAGGAGATTCCATCTTGGAGAAGCTTAGAAAGAAGAAAAATAAAAAATAAATTACAAGAACATAGTTTCCCAATGAATCACAGTATGTTCCGAAAAAAAGATCCATATTTTATGAACAGTAACTAGATCAGTTTTGGGTACGGAATATACGGTATATTCTATGATTTGAAATAGTAGCTATAATTGATATGCTTAAGCATATCAAGTGAAACAAGAGGACAAGAATATTGAAACAACAAAGAGACGAACCAGACAAGAGTATAATAGCTAATGTAGTTGAAGGATTTCCCACACTACACCCTTGTCAAGATTCTATGAAAATTAAGTCATAATCGAGAATGAACAACAACAATTTTATTAATTCACTTTCAGGAAGATTTACAAGAAATATCAAAACTCAGAAGTACAACTTTTCTTTATGGAGTTTTTCTCTCCTTGAAAACTCTCTCCACTCTCAAAAGTACATCATCCTTTTCTGGATCTATCGTGCTCTTTATATAGGGATTTACATAATGGATGACAGCTAAGTTTTTCTCCTATCTCGGATTTACTTTGAGATCTTATCGCGATCGTCACAATATTTCTTTATCGCAAACATGATGACCATCGCAGGATCAATCATGTTCTTATTTTATTTCTTCCATCGTCAATTTCCTTCATTTGTTCCGTAACGCTCGTGAAATGTCGTTGAAGAGTTTTCAGTGACGCTCGCAGAAATGTTGTTAATATCGCGGGAATAGTTTTGTAGCGATATTCTGGTACTACATCTTGCCTCTTCTCATGTCTTTTCTGCGAAGAAGAGAATATATGAGAATCTAAAATGTCATAATTGCTTATCTTTTCAGATTTCTTCGTCCTTCGCCAGCTGTTTTCATGAATCTTTTCTTCTAATAAATTTTTGACACGTCTTCTGTAACCGCTGCGATCTGACCACCCACGTATTTTCTTTGCATTAATTGCCTTCATCTTCTTCGAGAAATTTCTTATTCTATAAATACTCTTCTCATTCCTCTCCTTTTTCTATTTTACTTTCTTCTTTCTTCTCTCCGTATTCTCTCTGCAATTTTTACTGTTCTTCCGCGAATTGCGCTTCTATAACAGCTGTGATTTATTCCTTCTTTTCAACTTTTTCTTTCATTCCCATACTCAAAAATGGTTGCTGCTGGTGCTAAAAATTTGAAGGCCTTCAATGGAATGCGCGAGAAACTCAGACTTAAAGGTTTTAACTTATCTTTGATTCCAAATCAAGATTCCAAATCAGAACTTTCCCTTAAACTATTTACTGGTGACCAATGTTCTCGCGAGAAAATCATAATATCGCTAGGACAACTTGAAGCTGGTCTTCCCATCCCTCTTTATGATCCCGAGCTTCCGCTGTTTTATCAAATAATTTTTGACGAGAGATTCTCGTGAGCAATATACCAATTAGGTGGGGATTGCATCAGATTACTACTTGAATATGCTTCTCGTGGTGCTGGTAAAGGAACTCGCTACCCCAAAGCTCCAAAGAATCCTTTGTTCACAGATATCCCCATTGTTTCTTGCGATTATACCGTGGACAACTTTTTTGTAAACTATAGTATTGTCCCTATGAAGAGGGATAGTACATGTTGGGGTGTTCGTTTGAAGAAAGAGAAGGTCGCTGGTAACAATGCTCTTATGATGGATATTGACTTCCATATATCTACTAACCAAGGTCCTCGTCATTCTAGCGACGATAAGTGGTTCATCTTCCCATTAAGTCTTGAAGGTCCTTATATATATGGTTCTCGCGAACTTCCCGCGAGTCTTACAGAATATTAACCATGGGTCTTCAACTGGTGATAGGTGTATAAAACACCTAATTCTAGTATCGGTTTCTTACATTTTTCTTAGCTATTTTCCTTGTAAAATTGTATATTACGTTTGTTATTTATGTTTTCAGGAACTTTAGTATGATTTGGCATAAATTAAGAAAACTGGAGACCAAAGACATTGGTGGCAGGGAACCAGTAAATGATGCCGATTCTCAAAACCATGAACTCGGAACTCATGCCAATTGAGTTACGAGTTGGGTGGACTACACATGCCTGTCTAAAGGAAGTTATGGTCTTATCACTGGAGGGGCTCACTTGTACCAGCTGAAGGACTGGATTTCACCACCAAGGCATTGCACATGTGTAGATGAAGAAGAGACAAAAAATTAAGTCTTATTACAAGAAAAGAAGGATCGAGTCTTCATTATTTCAAAGCAGCAGGCACTACATTTCTGCTTGACGTTCGCTGGAGATCGAGACGGGGATTGCTTATTGTCAGATGTAATGAATTTGATGGCTGTTCACCAGGGGTCAAGAACCCTAGTTGAATCATAGAGGAAGAACGAAGAATGAAGAGAATTTGGTGGTGCTCTAGACCAGAAACAGGGAGGAAATTGAGCTACTAAAGTCTCGGATTTTGTTGAGTGTTTGGATGAATCAGTGGCTCCATATTGTGAGGTATTGTAGCTCGATTTGCAGGCTAATTTATGGGTTTTGAAATGGTTTGATTTAGAGAAGATATAAGTACAGTTTGGGTTCAATGTGGAGTGAAGAAATGGGTGGTTGTTTGAATGTATACTGCAAAGAGAATGGCATATAAATTATTTGAATAAATGCCTAAATGAAACCAATGGAAGTATGGGTCTGTATTAGAAGGCAAGAACAAGGATATATGGCTGTAATCTGGTGATTTTAGGTTCGATTTGGATCTAAACTGAAGTGTGTTTGTTGAAAGAAGTAGGGTCATTTCAGTGAACAGAGAATGGAGAATTTTGGAGCTAGAATGCAGATGTGAATGAAGCTACTTGTTACTGCTGGTCAGATGGATGAAATGGCAGCTCAGATGGCACTGATGTTAGTTGTGCTGTTGTTGGTTGTGTGAAGCAGCTGGTGATATGATGGTGCAATGGATAGGTTGAATGTGCAATGAGATTGAGGCAGTGATGTTGTGAGCTAAGCTGTAGTGAAGGGAGTTTATGCTGTTGCTGGCACTTGGATGTTGGGGAGGCTTACAGGTTGGAGGTTTTTGCAGCTGGTACAAATGGTGTACTATTGATGATGTGTAGTTGTGAAGTGTGTTATGGAATGGATGAGTATGAGCTGAAGTATTGGCTTGTGCTGGTGGATGTGCAAGTGGGTGAAATGGCAATGAGGCTTGAGACTGAAATAGCGTGACAATGAACTGTAATTCTGGGTTCGAATGGATGCAAATGAAGCTGCAATGGCTGTAGATTGGTGGTTGTGTAGAAGTCTGAAGTTGTGAGGTTGCAATGTGGTTTGGTTTTATGAGCAGGCTACGGCACTGGTGGTTACCTGATGGTTGAATGGAGGATATGCAGTTACAGGGAAGAATGGGCACTACAGAATGAAACTGGTGTTAGCCAAGTATGAGCATGAGAAGGTGGCTTTGTTGGTGCGCAAATGGGTTGGTTAGGCAACAGCTGGAGCTTCTACAAAGTTTAGATGGTGATGTTGTTAGTGCCAATTCCAAGGGCCCGAGTCTGCGGTTAGCTGAGTAATTGCAGGGTTCTGGCCTGCTATTGCTGGTGGTTGATGGAACAACGAGAGTCAGCTGGGAATGTTGCGGCTTATCGGTTGGTCATGGGTTAGATAAGAAGATGGCTACAGCTGTTGTTGAGTGTGGAAGGTGACGGCAATGCAAGGGAATGGGCTGACACAATTGCACTGAAATGGAAACCTGCAGGTGGAGTTATGGCCAAGCACTGCAGCTGTAGGTGTTATCGACGCTGAGATGCTGTGACATGGCTTGGTAATGAAATGGTGCTGGCTTTGGAATGTGCAACTGAAATGCAGGTGGTGAAGTGGATTGCGCAGGGAAATCATGGAGGAGCTAGAGCGGAAGAAATTGCAGGTAGCATTGCAGAGATGTTGTGCTGGTAGGTTTGGGAAGATGGTTAACTGCAGGTGTGGCAGTGTCAATGGAACTGGTGTTAGATCTTGGTGTTGTTGTTCAAGAGTCGAGACTGATTCTGCTATTACAATAAAGAAATGCAAGGAATTGAGATGGAATTACAGTGGGTTAAGAGAAGGACTGAAGTTGGTGGTATGAGTACATGCTGCAGAAATTGCGCGAAAACGGAGCAGAATTGGTGCGCCGGTGGTACTAGTTCCGGGTATCGGATTTCTGAACCGAGAGTGTTAATCATAATATTTCAGTGAATCGTGAGGCAGGTATGAGTCGAACGAAAGAGTTGGCGGCCGTACATATGAGCTACGGACCACGCTTTTGGGTACGTTTTCGCAAGAACAAGGAATTGGTTTAGGTGGTATTTTGTGAATGTTTGAATTGCATAGAAATGGAGTTGAGCTTCTGGGAGTGTGCACTTGCCTGGTGACGTCTTCCAATGCTTCAAGTGATTGGAGATACTTTTTCGGTGTCCGGATTCCAGCGACTGTGATCGGATTCTGGCAATATTTCGGCCAGAAATACAGTTTTCCGGTGACTATTTTCTTGGTCATATTCTCACATGGGTATTTCACACATGAGCTTGGTGGACTTCTAGTTATTGGACCTTGGGCTTTGAAGACCTAATTTTGGCAAGTGGAAAGCTATAAAAAGAAAAGTTTCTATTCTTTTTGATATCTTATCATATATTTTTCTACTGGGTTTTTGGAGGAGAGCAGCGACTAGGGTTTGCTTCCATTTATTTTTATGTTCTTCATTTTATTTTTAATAATAATTATGTTGAGTTCAAAAACCATGAATAGCTAAATTCTTAATATTGGTTATGGGATAATAAGTGGATTTCACAAATAAAATCTGATTCAATGCATTAGTTTTGTCTCAAGTTTATTATTTATGTTTCATTGTTGATATTGATATATGATTTGATTGTTTATTTGGTTGAGTCCGGAATCAATCCGATTTGCATTCATATCTAGAGCTATATTAGGGTTTTCAATACGAAAACGTTGTTCATCCCTGATTCCAAGTAGCATAAATGTGGGTAGTGCTTGTAGAGATATATCCTACTAGTCACATATGAATCATAACTTGGGTTAAATTGATTTAGTGCTTTTACACATTTCGATTGCCTTGATTAGTCTTATTCCCTATAGCTTATTGCTTCTAGGGAGTTAAATCTAATTTGCTTTTACACTTTAGGTTGCTTTCTAGGAAGAATTCACATATGCATCTTTTAATGTGGTTGTGATGAAATCAGGGAATTAGCGGGATATTCTTGCAATCAAGGTATCCTAGGACTTTTAGTAAATGAGAGATTAAATTTCAATTCTAGTCATTGATGAAAATATGTATTTGTGAATGAAACTATCCCGTGACCAATACTTTCTCCATATTGATTATTTTCATACTTTATTTCTTTCAATTTATTTTTATTGCTTTGATAAAACAACATCCCCCCTGTGGTTACTAAGAAACTGAAAATTTGCATAACAACATTAGCCTCTCTGTGGATACGAACTCTTTCTTATTGCATACTACTTTATTTTAGGAAGTAAGAAAGTGAAATTATTTCTGCGTCAGCTGATAACCGACCAACTGGCCTGAAAGATCTAAAGAAGTATATTCTCTCAACTTTTCATGTTATTATTATTTATTGTCTTCTTTATATTCTCGCTAACTTTTTTGATTTTCTCAGATTGATAGAATGAAACTCAACTATCAAACTCTTAGGAAACCCAACATTCTCTTAGATCTGAGATCTTTTACAGATGAAGTAAGAAATATTTCTTCATAAATTTTAACAATATATTGTTTCCCCTATTTCTTATCTTCATCTGTGCTCGCAGGAAATCGAAGAATTAGAACCACTGCCTCCTCCAAAAATCAAGGAGAAATCTCCAAAGGAACCATCTGGGAAATCTATAAAGGAGAAGCCTACTACTTATTCTAGGGGAAGACCTTCTGCCCCTCGCAATGATGAATCTGATCCTCCGCTAAAGAAAAGAAAAACTCAACCTTCTTCTTCTTCAACTCCTCAAATAATTCCATAGAATCCCAGTGTTGTTCTTGATAAGGATATTGACGAGGAGTTTAATGTTGGCGGTTTTCCTTCAATAAAAAATTCTTCTTCTTCTGATTCTTCAATGACTCATCTATCTAGGATTTTTAGTGATATCTCCCACAACATGACTTCTAATGACGAGGATGAAATGATTGAAAAGACATCCCAAGACCTTTCTCAAGTTTTCGATGCTCCTATTTTAGTGGATAATGATTCTCTCCAAGGAATCTCAAGATCGCTGACTCCCAGTCTCTTGAATTCTCTTGGTGCCTTGGTATGTTTTCATTTCTTCAATTTGTTCATATTTTCTCTATTGATAGATTTTAATTTATTTCTTTTCTTCGCAGGTTGGAAGAGATTCTTTTGCTGTTGCTTCTGACTTAGATAAAAGATGCATCAACGCTGAAGAAAAAGCAACTAAAGTTCGCCAAAATAAGGAAAAACTAGAGTCTGAAAATATAGAGCTTCGCAAGAAGAATAAACAATTGGGGATAGAAGATTCTGTTAATAAGCGAAAGATCATTAATCTTGATAGGGCTAACCAACAACTGTATGGTATGACTGATTTCCCATCTCTCTTAATTCCTTTTATTCTATCGCGGCTTATTCAAGCAATCACTTTTAACTTGCAGATATTTATGGTCTTACTGACGAGGCTATAATCTTTCAAACTTTCCCTGAACCTCAGATGATCATACTCTTCTTACTAGTCTTAATAATTCCTTAAGTAATTTCTCGGATGATAATATTAACTCCTCCCCATAGACGAACTTAGATCCAAGTTTAATCTCTTAAAACTTGAACACAGATTAAATTTAGGCTTGACTGACAAATATAGGCGCCTTTATTTTGATTCAAAGAAAGAAATAGATAAATTAAGGCAGAAGAATAGCGATATTATTGACGAGAAGGATCTTGCCATAAAAAAAGGGTCTAAAACCTTAGCAGATTTTCATAAAACTCTCATTGACGTTCAAATGGTCAGAGATAAACTTATCCGCGAGAATGAAGATCTTCTTGCAAGGGAGACTCAAATTCGATCTCATCTCCTCATTAATAGCGTTGATGAGTTTGCTTGGGCTGTGAAGGTTCTTGACAATTCCAGAAATGATTTAGGTGTAAATGTTAGCCTTCAAGTTGAACATGCGGCTCTAATTAGAGATATGATTTCTAACAGAGAAAGTTATTAGCTAATCTTCTTCTCGCTAGTTTCTTGTTTTTATTATTCTTCTTTATAAAATTTCTAACTTGTTGCCATATTCTTGTAGAAGCTGAGAAAGGTTATCTTGAAAGAATCAAGGAGCTTGAAGAGGAGAAGGATCAACTCGCGAATACTCTTGCTTCTCGCAATAATAAATATTCATAGTTGAAGAAGCAAATTGGCATCACTACTGTGAACTTCAATAGATCTCTCATTGTTGTTCGCAATGATTCTGTTAATTTGGTTTGCAATGACCATGGGATTTCTTCTTCTATATATCCTGATCTTGCAAAAGAAGTACCCGAAGTGATTTCAAATCTCGACATCTATGATAGTGAGGCTGAGGATTCTGACGAGGAAAAAAATGATAATAATGATGATGAAGGTGAAAAATCTGGCGAAGAAGAAGATTATGATGACAATGATGAAAGGGAAAAATCTAACGATGAAGAGGAGTCTGATAAATAAGATGGCGATGGATCTAACTAGTTCTTCCTTTTCCTTCTCTTTTTCTGTAACATTGCCGTTAGTTTCTCTAAATTTGTAAATTTCTTTTGCCTCTTTACTTCTACCTGTAAGAATCAGAAAACAACTCTTTTTCTACAAGTTAATCAATTAATATAACTATTATTCTTTTAATTATCTGCGTCCCTGTTTGTATGCAATTTTTATATGATAGATGAATAATAATTTCATCGTTCTCATACATTCCCATACTTGCCTCTATTATTCATCTGCAATATAAAAATTGATTAAAAGATTAAATAAAAATTTAAAATTTGCCTTAATATTGGCGATCTTTCCATCAATAATAATTGAGTGAAATCGCCAATTCTCGTAAATTGTCATCTCATGAGCATTATTGCAATAATCTTGTGGTCTTATTGTGCCTTCCTAATTAAAGGTCTTACTTTGCCAGAAACGAAATAAAAATTTAAAATTTGCCTTTATTGGCTTTTCCATCAATAATAATTGCGTGAAATCGCAGGACGTCTTTACATTTGCATGTATTGACCCATTGATCTTGTCTTATCTTTATATCTTGGTTGTATTGCGACAATATGACAAGTCTAAGTTCTCTCGCGAGATCAAAGCCTCGTGACATTGTCGTCTTGCGATGAAATCGCATGACGTCTTTACATTTTCATGTAAAAACCCATTGATCTCATCTTAACATTGCTCTCGTGGCTTGTTTCCTCTGCATAATTTACGTCACGCGACAATATGACAGGCCTAAATGTTCTTGCGATCATAAATCCCCATGACATTGCCGTCTTAAGACACTTATCATCTCCCTAATGGAGGGTGCCGCCCTTATCTTCCCCCTGGTTGCCCCTTCAAGGAGGGCACATCGGCCATACAATACTAGCTCCTCCCATCCAGATTTACCAACAACCAGCTATTTTCGCAACTTCTTGTCCTTTATGCCTATATGGCTTATAGTTACAAGACTGCACCCTAGGTGGGGTTTTCTTCAGGCCAAGTGCATTGTAGCCAAGACTTACCAAGGATGGAAAGAGAGTTTCGTACGCTCCGGGCACCCTTGGCTCAACCGTGTACCTCGGCGCCTTTGTCATACTTTGAACTTCTTGGAAGAGACTCTCAGTCGTCCAACCAGGGTATAACCATATGTAGTTGGAAATCCAAGATCTCTCTCCCGGATAGGTTTTCTTTAACCCCAACATCTACATGACTCAGGTTCCAAAGAATGATAACCTTATCGCTGAGTCATGTCAAGAGATACCCCCTTTATAATGCACTATTAGGTTTTACATTTGCCTCTTACGAAATTTTATTCGCGAACTAGGGTGCACGCCATAAAGGTTCGTCCCATTCTTATGTCTCTGCGAAATTTTGTTCGCGCTTCTCGCGAGTATTGTAACTCTGATAGGATTTCATAACTTTGATCATTTTGGTAAAGTTTTTGCGATTCTTTCAAGAAGAATATTTTGTTCAATTACATATTCTCCAAACAAATTATTCATAGAGTTCTCTAAGGTTCATCATTTTACCTCTCTACTTACTATTTTCTGATTCTGCTTTTCTTCTACGTTTTTCTATTGTCTATTTTTCTGCGAGACGCTCGCCATCAGCTTTCACATCCTCTTTTAGTTCTATTGCATCAATCATTAACCTTTCACATTTCTGTCGTTGCTTGATTTTGCACTTCCAATTGCTATTCTTTTCATCTCTTTCTTCGCAAGACTTCATACCGATTTCATAACATTTCTTGCTTTCTCCCCAGTCTCCTTTAATAACTCCAACACCTTTTGGATGAGGAAATTTGATATACTGGTGATAAGTAGATGCTACATTCAATATCCCGTGTAACCAAGGTCTTCCTATCAAAGCATTGTAGGGTGATTCGATATCTACCACACAGAATAAGATTTTTGAATATATTCCTTTTAACGGTATTTGCATTTCAATTTCCCCTTTTGGATTGTTAGCTGTACCGTTAAATCCATAGATTTTGTATGTTGATGGTATCAGATCTTCATCCTTTCCACCCATGGTTTTAAAGGTATGATAGAATAAGATATCAACTGAACTCCCTGTATCTATTAAGACTCTGTTGATGGCCCATGAATCTTCAAATTTACTATCATTTTCTTCATCCTCTTCTTGCATTTGCTTTGGGTTAATCTCCAATCTCACGACCAATGGGTTATCATGCTGCTCTCCAATCTCATGTACATCTTGCGCAGTGAAAGAAAGAGTTTGTTTCTGCCATTCTTCCAATGGTGAAGCTCTCGCTATATTCATTATTTCTTTCCCATTCATGTCTCTTGCGAAGACTCTACTTAGGATATTATCATGGAAATCCTCCACAGTATTATATGAGTGCACAATAGAATTACAGAACAAGTTTTTTTCTTTATCCCCTACTTCAATCACAAATGTTTCTGCTCCTTTTACAGCATTCACTCTGCGAGTTTCTGGTGTTGGCGGTAATTGATGAGATTGTGGATGCCCTACTAGAAAATGATTTAGCTTCCCCTGATCAATCATTCTCAAAATTATCCTCTTTACATTCCTACAATCATTTATTGAATGGCCATGAAAATGATGGTAAGGACAGAATTCTTGACTTCGACTATTTGGATGGGGTTCTTTCCCCATGTTCCATGGGGATGGTATGTTTTCCATCAAAATGATAGCTTCCCAAATTTTTTATATGCTAGTATTGAGAGGTGGCATCTTGATTTCTTTCCATACTATCCTCTGATTACCTTGCCCTCTAAAATTATTCTACCTTTGTCCACCATAAGTTTCTTATGGGTGATCGAGTCTTTGAATCTTATTATTTCCACCGCGATTGTAATAATTATTTTCCCTCTCATATTCTTCTTGATCTTGACTGCCCATCGCTACCAATTTTTGTTGGTTATCCATCACAACTTTCTCTTGTTGTGGCTGCGAGGTGCTCGCCACATTATTTATCATTTTAGGGAGAAAACTTCCACTTGCCGCTAGCGAGCTGGTGTTCACGATTGGATATGATTCCATATCATTTTGTTTCTCCTCCAAAGCAATATATTCTTCCTATAGCTCTCGCAATTCTATCATGGTAATTGTATTTTTGATTTTGAAAATTTGAATGTACATCAAATTAGTCGCAAACATTGCATTAATGAAGGATAGGATCAGGTATCTTTCATCCACTCTTCTAGCCATCTCACTGCACATTGATTTCCACCTTATGGTCAAGTGTTTCAAACTTTCTCCAACTCTCTGTTTTAACCCAAACACATATTCAATACCTGGACGCGATGAATTGTTGCTAATATACGCTCCTAAAAATGTAGCTTGTAAATGATCTAAAGAAGTTATGGTATTTTTTGGTAATCCCTCAAACCATTTCACACTACAAAACATGAGGGATTTAAGGACGCCTAAATAGCAGTCCCAACAAGCCAAAGGTCATCCCAAATAATCAGTTGGGACGGAAAGTTGTCCGTCCCATGCGCCCCCGTAACAAATAGTATTTCGGACGGATTTTTCCTATAGGGACGGTATAACATCCGTCCATAGAAGTTTGGGTGGATTTTCAACTTATGTTTTCCCGACGGCTGTGTAAACCGCTCTTAAGTTTATACATGGTCCCACATGTAGGAGCATCAACTGAATTTGAATTTTGTTCAATAATATGGACGGTTTCACTAAACCGTAGTAGTTGACTAAAATTAAAGCCGTTCCGGTATCTATTCCGGTTTCTGTTCCGGTTCCGGTTTCTTTGACGGCATTCCGTCATCCCCTCTTTCCATCAACACACATCCATAAATCTAAGAACAGTACTATACATAAGAGATACAAAAAAGCTTCTATATATATTCTTAAAACCAAGTTGTTTACAAAAGATAGAAGCACTACTCATAAGAAGAAAAAAATACAAGTCAAGAGCTAGAGGTTCCGAGACTCTTTACATTGCAAGACATTAGATGGTGTCTCTGCAATTAGTGATTCATTTGAGTGCCCTTTTACTTTTGGTTATAAATCATTTGATGCTTTCGCAGCGGCACTTTCTTGTCTCTACATCATCAGTTCCATTCCATAACATCCAAGAAATCCTGCAATAAATCGATCGAATTTGTTACAAAATACCATCAAATGTGGATCACTCGTAGATCAATATTACCAAATAACCAACAAAAATCAAAAGAAGTGATTTAAATATGAATTTCTCTTGCAAACTCTTTCTCGTAGTTTAAATATCATAACAATTTATACAAGTTAGCTAGTTTACACAGATCCAAACCAAACATTATTAACGTCCTACAAAGATTTACTCAGCTGAAAATATGTATATGTGCTATTGCTATCATAAGATCATGTAGTGATCTTATCTGTGGTAGTAACTCAGCAGTTCCTTTGTTAAAATAATATAATTTAAATTTGTGAAAGGCTATACTAACATGTCGATCACGACTAGTGCATACAGTTATGCTAGACTCCTCATACATAAAAATACTAACATTGAATAGCACCAGCCGTTCCAAACTTATTATGCAGTAAAGAAAGCCATTTTAATTTATTAGGAACAATTACCAAAGTAATAATGCATAATACCTGATCAAGTCCTTCGCCGTTCGGGTTTGGTTGCAGTTGTTCCCTTGACATCTGAAAACAAACTCACATTCAAAAGGTGCGTTTGAAAACCAGAAACGCATTATCTTTACTATTTGTTTAAAGATAAAGAAATGGAACAGTTACATACCATCAGCTTTATCAATGTAGAAAATTGTGTCTCAAGTTCCGAAACTATTTTCGTAGCCATTTCAAAATCTTCTTTGGTAGCTTCTAAAGCCTGTCGAAGGATATCATTTTCACTTTGTAACTTTTCAGCCTTACTGGGTGATGCATCATCACCCCAGAATTCTTTTGGTTTCACAGTACCAAGACAACGAACCCGGCCCCGTTTGTCAGGTCCGAACATAGCAGAAACTGCATCATTACGCCCAGATAAAACGACTCATGAACCTGGTTGGTTAGCCTGCCTCTGGATTTCCACCATTCGAGCCTACATATATATCAGGTTAATTCAAAATTAATACAAGTATGAAATGCGAATGAAATGTTAGTCATGATTCATTTGGAACAAAAGAACAACGATACATATTGTTCAGCTGCCACAGGATCCATCACTACTTCCGATGGGTCTGATGTTTTACTTCGCTTTGAACGTGTCACCTCAAATATGTCAAGCCGTTCCGGGAATTTTCCTAGTTTTTCTTCCAACTATAAAGAAAAGATCTTATTATGTTGTATAAAACATATGAAAAAGCACTCGCACGGAATCAAACTTGACATAAGCTTTACCTCTTTCGCATACTCAAACATATGAAGGTAAACAAGCATTAAAGTTCTTTGAATACCTTAATTTCTTGCATTGCTGCCTGAATTCGAGCAGGAGCCATATATTTCCAGTTGGATACTGATAATGGAAACATATGGCCATCTTTAGCTAAAAAGCCAATGTAATGACCCAGATGTTTTCGGGTGACCCCGGTAGGGCATCCACGGTACAACTCCACTTGAACCTTGTCTCCATCTTTGAGCTCATTTAGGAACCCCAACTTCCCTTTACCACGAGCTTTCTTTGCACGCGGATCCTGGTGATCATTATCAGCCATCCTACAATAAATTTTGTTAGTATAGAAAACATTAAAAAAATAGTTGTAAAACCAGAAAAGTTCAGGTCTGATATTCAGGAGGTGGACTATCAATTTATAAAACTGATAATTATAAAACCAGAAGACTCTTCAAGCAATTTATAAAATTGAGCTGCTGAACTATCACCTTGAAAACGTCTCTCTTCTCCATCCATATTATCCATATCTTCACCATCACACACTGGTACTCCACATGCAGCTCGCAACATACCCATAATGTCATCTCCCAATCCTTCATCATTGTTATCTCCAACCTCCTCACTTGCATTATGTGGTCTAATACTTGATGCAACTGTTGAAATCGAACTCTCACCATGATGGAACCAGGTTGTAAAGCTTCTCATCATGACGTGCAATACTAAGTCCTCAAACATTTGCTTTTCAGTGCAGTAGCGAACATTATTGCAGTCTCTACAGGGGAATCTCATTTTGTTTTCTTCAGTAACAAACCCATTCTTGAACGCATAGTCCAGGAATGACCTTACACCATCTTGGTAATCCTTACCCCACCGATCCTTATGAACCCAAATTTTATCCATGTTTTCTAGAAAGTAACTAAGACACACTTAAAATTAGCGGAAACCAGCAGCCACACAAGCATATATACACCATATACCCAATAGAAGAAGGAAAAATTGTAGAGTGAATTAGTTGTGCAATAATAGATATGGTAATGAACATATAAAATTAGATTCAAGTAGATGCTCTATGAGAATTCTTCTCACTAAACAAACAAATATTAAGAAAATCATCAAATCACAATCAAAGAATATGGTGCAAGGAAATGAACATATGATACGATTAAGTCCCTGTCTATCCATTCATTTATCACCTTCTCATGTCAGTCAGAAAATATCAACAAACACCAATTAAACAAAACCCATTTAGCCAAACTAGAAACTAGCTTCCAAGGGTACTGAAACATGCTTAGACCCTCTGATAATGAATTATACAACCTATCTTCAAGTATCCCTGTAGTAGCTTACTCCATTAGTTCATTTCCATAGTATAGGGGAATCAACAAATTCATTTCCATATTCCTAATAGCACAAGGGAATCAACAAATAACTAATATTTTACCAACTAAATCATATCCTTGCATCTGAAAGCATACCAATCATAAACACTACAGTACCCAAACAGATGATTTCAAATCAAAAATTTAATGAAAAATGGGAGTTTAATCGCAAAAGGAAACCCTAGAATCCAAAATCCTTCTCTGAGAAGTAAGAAAAACAGCAGCACCAGCTTGCTTGTACATAGAAAATCAACAACAAAGTTAGGTTCTCCCAAAAATTAACCTAAATTCCTTTTCTAAAACCCTAATTAACAAGATTTAAAGTGAAATAAAAAGAGATTATTACCCTTTTTTTTTACAGGAAGGGGGAAAACTTTGAGTTGTGTTCTAGCTAGAAACCTATAAAATCCTAATTGGAGATGAAGGAAAATGAGAAAGTGTTCACAGAACTGGAGAAGAAGGAAATGAAAATTTAGAGCGCGAAATAGAAAAAAAAAGAGTGAAAACTTAATGGAATGAGCGTCAAAGTGAAAATATTTTGGGCAAATTGCGGGAGTTCTTTTTGGGAAAAACAAAAGGCCAAGTTTTGTCCACGTGTTATGTGATATTTTTTTTTTGGAGCATACGTGTTATGTGATGAACAGATGTCATTGATGTTTTTACAACCCATAGGTAAATGGTGGGGTGGACGAAGTAAAATGTTGAAATTAGTTGCGGCTTGTATATAACCGTCCACAAAGCTGACTTTCTAGGGACGTAAAATTAAAATCCGTATGAAATGGTAGAAAATTATGGACGGTTAGTCAAAACCGTGCAGTTAAACTATTACTTCCGATGGCTCAAGTCTAACTGTCCTAAATGCAACCTTGTTGGGATGGCTCCAAAAATTTGGCCGTCCTTAGATCCATTCGTTTTTGTAGTGTCAACGCTTCTCCAGTTAAGCTAGATGCAAAATATTTGCATAGCACATCATCATGATTCTCCCACTGTAGCATACATCTTACATAAGCTTTCACGTGTTGAACAACACAAGTAGTCCCATCAAAAATGCTGGTTAATTCTGGTAAATTGCATTTTGGAGGTATTCCTCTTAACTGTACTTCTTGAGTAAATGGAGTCCTCGCAGCTTCTTCAATAGCTTCATCAAGTTTCCTTCTACCTCCTTCTCTTCTATTGCTTATCATTCCTCGCATTTATGCTAATTCTCTCAAAATTTGCTCATTCTCAGCTGAGTTTTGTTCCATTGGCCTTTTTAATGCAGCTTCCCTTCTTCTGCGTTCTTGTCTTTCTTGTCTTGCGAGATTTTACGTATCTCCTTCTTCATCATCATCTCGTCTTTCTCTGCGATTTTCTCTTTCATCATCCTCTTGAAATCGCAGTTGCCTGTCTTCTTCTCTGCGAATTTCTTCATTTCTCCTCATTTCTCTTCGCTGTCTCTCTATTCTCTTTTGTATCCTATCATATTCCTCTTGAATATTATCATTATAACGATTTTGTGTACGTCATCTTTCTCTATTTTCATGGTTATTTTGTCGTACTGCCTCTCGAAATTCTTTCTCTTCTACTTCTGCTCTTAATCTTTCTCTCTCGCAAGCCAGGCGCGCTTGTTCAGCATAGTATCTTTCAATTTCTTCTTCAATTATTCTTTGATTCCTTTGATTCTCTCGCCCATGCAATATCCTCCTACCTTCCTATGGATTCTCTTCTTCAATTTGGTTGTTTTTTCTTGTTACGCAAATTATAACGATCGCCAGACATTGTTCTCCATTTAAATTTTGCACTTCTTCTCTAACATTTCTCATTGGGGAATTTCGCCTTGGCTCTTCCCTGAATGATATTGAATTTGATCTTACAGTACTTCTTGACCTCCTTCTTTGTAACCTCAAATTCTCCATTCTTAGCTCATGATTTTGTCTTGTTAGATTCGCACGTTCCTCCGCCTCTAATCTCC
The DNA here is from genome assembly GCA_023529315.1 of Papaver bracteatum. NCBI lineage: Eukaryota > Viridiplantae > Streptophyta > Magnoliopsida > Ranunculales > Papaveraceae > Papaver > Papaver bracteatum. The sequence goes on along the minus strand of JAJJWX010004071.1, from coordinate 405,980 downwards.
TTTCTTCCTGTGTTCTTTGCCTCAGATCATCTACTGTCCCGTTTTCACGTCCCACGTGAACTAATTCTCCAGCCATTCTTTGATTTCCTTCTCCTTCTTCTCCATTCCTTAATTGTCGATTTTCTGCTTCTTCCATTGAATCCGACCTCCAAGTGTGCACGCTCATTCTATCATAATTCACATCCCTATCTTGCGTTTGTGCTTGTTGATTCGACTGTTGAATTGAATTTTCTGCTTTATTTCTTGTTCTATTTCTTCCTGATCTTATTCTTAAAGATTCTTCTAATTCACCTGTTCCTTCACCTGCAAGTCTTTTACTCCTCCTCACAGTTGTTGGTGGTTCTGATGTGTTTCTTCTTCTTCTAACCATTTCTTCAATCCTAACAATTTCTTCAAATTTTCAAGTTGTAATTATAGATTTTTTAGCTTGATTCTCCCTGTTTCGGGCGCCAAAATGTAGTTGCAAAAATTTCCCACACTACACCCTTGTCAAGATTCTATGAAAATTAAGTCATAATCGAGAATGAACAACAACAATTTTATTAATTCACTTTCAGGAAGATTTACAAGAAATATCAAAACTCAGAAGTACAACTTTTCTTTATGGAGTTTCTCTCTCCTTGAAAACTCTCTCCACTCTCAAAAGTACATCATCCTTTTCTGGATCTATCGTGCTCTTTATATAGGGATTTACATAATGGATGACAGCTAAGTTTTTCTCCTATCTCGGATTTACTTTGCGATCTTATCGCGATCGTCACAATATTTCTTTATCGCAAACATGATGACCATCGCAGGATCAATCATGTTCTTCTTTTATTTCTTCCATCGTCAATTTCCTTCAGTTGTTCCGTAACGCTCGTGAAATGTCGTTGAAGAGTTGTCAGTGACGCTCGCATAAATGTTGTTAATATCGCGTGAATAGCGTTGTAGCGATATTCTGGTACTACAGGTATGGCTCAAGGTATGTAATCTAATTTCATCTTATAAAATCTTATAGTTTGATTGTGGTAAACATAAAATTTCCTATCTCCTGTAATCATGTTATGAATTGTGTTTATTATCATGATTGAAATTTCTAAAATGTGCTTTATCATGCAAGCTTAAACCAGTTGTACTCAACCATCCAAGAACCAGAGAACGAGCTTCCATACCCAAACCGGTATCAGGTCATCTATGTCTCCATCATGTCCCGCTTGTTGTTAGAGTCCAAAACTTCAAACATCATTTCACGTAGAAATTTACTCAATTTCTTTGATCACACATTGGACTTGTTGTAAGGAAAACGGAAAATGGTTCATTTATCCAAAAAAATTTAAAACACGGGTCAAATGGACGAGTAAAAAAATTTATGGGTGAAATGGACAAAAATAAAGTAGCAAAGATGAAACTGGATGCATCCTGTGTAAAATAAAAATAAGAAAAAATATTTGAAAATGGGCAGGATGAAACTGGTTACATCCTGACTATTTTTAAATTTTTGTCCATTTAAACAGTATCTAAATCTAACTATCCATTTCACCTAGAAAATTTTGAATTTGATCTTTTTAACCAATTTTGTGTAAGGAAAACATTTAGTCAAAAACTTCTTATCTACAAGAAGAAGATTATTCAATGTACATGTACATAGACTAAACATGGTAAATGTCAACTACTGGTTCTACAACCAAGCGATAGCTGAATCCTACGTATTGAACTGGGCAACGGATTTGGTCCACGATAAGTGTTTACGTACACCGAAGTGTATATTTCTATTGCAAAAAACAGACATCTGACTTGGATTCGACACACCACCAACAATACACGTGATGTCATTTCAATGTTAACAAGTGTGTGAAACCAGGTGAGCCTGTCAAAACAAACAATGGTGGTGGTGGTGGAAGGATGATGATGATGCTATGGTAAAGAAAAACAAAGCAATAAGATAATGCACCTGGCTGATTTTTGAGGCTCATACACAGTCAGAATCTAGTCACTTGGGCCCCACTCGTACGTCTTGTTCCTTTTTAGTGGGAGCATTACGTGACATCTCGCTAATTTAATTTTGAGAAGGGCCTACCGCCTAGACGAGACGTGGCCTAGGCGTTTAGGCGGAAATTAGACACCGGGACCAGGAAATCAGACAGCAACATGGAAGACTAGTACCCCTCAACAACGCACCAAAATCCAATTCCAGATCTACCATGGAAAACTGGGAGAAATTCGTATGACCCGCTGAACATTCAAAAACTAAGATCAAGTGACACCTCTAGAAAAATTCTACTGAGTAATCAGATAAATCGGGACATATGCACAAGAGATGAACCAGAACCCTAAATAGTAGAGGAGATTAAAATCTTCCGTACAAACAAATTTCAACCATCTTTTCCTTCCTCAAAAAACAATTTAGGTGTTTGTAAATCTTTTTACAAGCAATGCATAAACTATTTGATTCCATGATTGTCAACCAGACAATGTTTAGATGTGTCAGAAATTGGAGGGATTGTGTTAGATTTTCTGACTTGAAGTGATTTCCTTAGATTTTGTCATAAAGTACTTTGGGACTTTCCAGGTGAAATTAAGTTCAAAAATGGAAATTTAATAAGCATAGTTTGTCACAGTTTAAATCTTTTGAACTTCAGAAAAGAAATTATCAGAGAAAAAGACACAAAATTTACCCTTCAAATGACTCGTATTATTTTACTACATCATCATCTTACAAGGTTGATAATCAAAAGAAAAGAAGAAAAAAAAAAAAAAAAAAAGAGGTCATCTTACAAGGTTATTCTAGTTCTATGGATCACCCACAAGAGGGTGAAAAGATAAAGAAGAAAGAAACATAACAAAACCCGAAAGATTATGATCAATTTACAAAAAGCTTAATCGTAATCATTAACCTAACTATCCGACAGAAGTTTAAGCTGCAGCTCGAACGTGATTTCTCCGTGGTAGTAGACCATTTCCAATATTTGTTCCAAAATGCGCAGAAGATGATGATATTTGGTTTTTGGTAATTAATTCCGTTGTAGTCTCCTCCTCTTCTATTTTCTCCATCAATAATTCCTCTATCAAAATTTTCCGGCACCGACAATCGTCACTACAAAAGGCTTGGTCACCTCTATACATGTAAATGTTCTTTTGTGGAGTTAATTTCTTTCTGCACAGACCACATGCTTTCAGAAAGTTCGATGATTCTTGAGAAAAGATTGAAGACATCTTTGGTGATGATGTTTCGAATGATCCTTCTTCACTCAACTTGAAAGTGGGTCTGCCTAGTATTATGTTGTTGTTATTGTTTGATTCTTGAGAAAAGATGGAATTCTTTTTGGTTAGGGAAGATGAGAAAGAATCTTGCAAAACTAAGGTGCTTTTGGTTCTCTTGAGCATTTTAGATAGAGAGAAATGAAGGGGTTTAAGAATTTGTATAAGCTTGGTTTGGATGGTTTGTGGGATTAAGCATAGGAAATGGTGTGTATTTAAAGAGTTTTTCTTTGTGATTTTTGGAAAGCATGAAGAGGTTTTTCTGACCACACACAAAAAAAAAAAAAATACAAAAAATACACTATTTACTCTATCGTCATGGATCATTCTAGAGCCGGCTTAATGCACATTGTTTATCAAGGTTGACATTGGGGAGGATATCAAATTTCATGGGGTTACCAATCTAGTGGATCCGGTGACTAGAATTGTATGGACTCGGTAACCCCTTATGAAATTTGGCATCCCCTGGAACAATCATGTTGTTTATTGGCTTTGGGCGCGTGGTTAAGCACGTATATATGAAGATTGATCACGCCAGCTTGTTTATCAGGTAGTTTGTTAGTTGAGAATTAGGTCGGTCGAATCGTTATATTGGTTAGGTACATACGTATAGTTAGTGTGTGATTAGGGCTAGAAATATCCCAATCATGATAATAATAAGTAATCACCTCCAACTGTAGGATGCACTAAATTGCGGGAACATCTGCGCAATTAGGGGCTGAAAACATATGCGCCCTTTTATATCCACAGTGATTGAAAATCCTAAGTTTTCTCGTAATAAAAATGGAGTTGTACATCTCAATATTGTAAGATTTGTAGATGATGGGCACGTCACTCACTAACAGGGTAAGGCTTGTAGAAAATTTAATATCAAAGACTTAATGAAAAACATAACTCAAACGTAATCAAGCAAATCTTTCTATTGATGTAAGTATTCTCATGGCTCAACATCCTATTTAAAGGTAAACAAACTTGACTCTCAAGTAGAAGATTTTCCTAACAAGATCAAACTCTAAAACAAAAACTCTTCTAGAAAATTTTGTACGTAACCAAACTCTAAAACTGGAAAGCTTGCTTTTCAAGTTTACTTCTTATGCATGTTAAACATCCGTACCAACTTATGCTTGTTGCTCTCATAATACCATGTCAACTTCTTCTAGTTGCTTCCAAATTTCCGTATCAACTTCACCTAGTTGCTTTCCAAATACACAGCATCAACTCCTACTAGTTGCTTCTCTCATATAGCAGCAACTTCGACTAGTTGCTTCCATAAACTATGCCCCTATATCTTGATTTAACCTTCGACTAGTAGATTGAGACAAAAAATTCCAGGTATTATGTGCAAAATAGACATGGAGAAAGCCTTTGACAATGTCAGTTGGCCATCTCTTTTTGCTATTCTTAAGAAAAACGGTTTTGGAGAAAAATGGATTCAGTGGATAAGGTGGTGCGTCACGAGTGCTCAGTTTTCAATCTTGGTAAATGGAGAAGCAACAAATAGAATTAAGCCTTCAAAAGGTATTAGACAGGGAGACCCTATGTCACCCTTTCTTTTTCTACTAGTGGTTGACGTGCTGTCTATTTTGTTGAATCTAGCCGTGGCGCAAGGAAGGATTGGTGGATTTCAAGTGGCAGAGAATGGAACGGTGGTATCACATCTACAATTTGCAGACGACACAATAATTCTGTTAAATGCCTCCAAAGATGAGATAAGAAGATTGTTTTTAATATTGTGCATGTTCGAGGTTTTGACGGGCTTAAAACTTAATTTGGAGAAAAGTTCTATGACTAGCATAGGGGCTGATGACATAATTCAGGAGCTGGCGGGGGAACTTGGATGCAAGATTGAATATTTAACGGTTACTTACTTGGGCATGCCAATTGGAGTGGGAAGGAGAGCGGCAGTGATGTGGGAGATTATAATTCTAAGGATGCAGAAGAAATTGGCACCATGGAAGAGAAAGTACCTTAATAAACCAGGCGGAGTGGTGATTATAAGAAGCTCATTGGAAAGTTTAACTACTTATTTTATGTCTCTTCATTTTATGCCGGCGTCAGTGGAGAAAAGGCTAAACACAATTATGAGAAAGTTCCTTTGGGGAGAAGATGAAGATGGGAAGAAGATTAGCTGGGTTTCGTGGAAGAAGATACACAAGCCAAAGAAGAAAGGCGGACTGGGCATCGGAAATTTAAGGCTTATCAACAGATCTTTGATAGCTAAATGGCATTGTAGATATGCTAAAGAAAAGACGGCTTTGTAGAGACGCATAATCTGTGAGAAAACTAAGGCAGATGAAAACTACATCATTCCAATCGTGAGAAAGATGGAAGAGTAATAAGATTCTGGCATGATCTGGTGGGTGGAGAAAATTATTTTAAAGACAAAACTAAGGCAGATGAAAACTACATCATTCCAGCTCAGGTTAAGGATACTATTGGCAGATCTTGTTGATACGGTGAACGTTTTCTTGAACCGCCAACAATGAAAGCAATTCGAAATAACAGTCCACACTTGATGCCTCAACCGAAGAAAAACAGGTGCCAAGCTCTTGCGGTTGTGCCCATTTTGGCCGTGGGCTAAAATCCCGTTGATCTGAATGTCTCTAGAGAATCAGCTCAAATTCTCAGGTTAGTTTTAACATCCACAAAGGAGTCCATAAAGAGTGTCCCGCACACCCCACTTTTCATCAAAGCCATGGTACCCATTAAGATCGCAAAAGATCATCCTAAATCTGCGAGGTAGCTTTTTATCGACGCTTACACCATAGGGAGGGACAAAGATAGTGCTTTACCCAATATCACCATAAATTAGTTGTCTCATTGAACCTTGATTTTGGAAATCCAATCACAAGGTTGAGTATCCTTCATTTGATTTATTCAATGAGCTTAAGTCCCATCCCCTCGAAAATTTAACTTCCTCTCGGATTAAGCCTTTCGTCAAAGGATTAAGATTATCTTTGGATTTTACAAAGTCTATCGAGATAATACCAGTAGAGAGTAGTTGTTTCAACTGTCTTATGTGCCTTGGTCTATGCATGTATAGACTTCCCTTATATACATTGTTCTTTGATGACCAAGAGCAGGTGAACCACATGATTATTGAATCAAGAGACACAAGCCGCAGTGGAATTCCTCCCGAAACATCAGATCCATTCAGCTGAGCATGTGGTACAAAATCTTGAAAGCTAACGTTCATTTCTTTGATACTATTAATATACAGGTGAAAGATGGAAGAGTAATAAGATTCTGGCATGACTGGTGGGTGGAGAAAAATTATTTTAAAGACAAGTATCCACGGTTGTATAAAATAAGTAGACATAAAGAAGATTCAGTGTTGATGATGAGGAACAATGATTGGTTTTTTAATTTCTCAAGAGAGCTAAATCCTGCTGAAAGAATTGATCTTTTGGAGATAAAACATGATTTGCGGAATGTGCAAATTCTTCAAGGGGAAGCGAATTTGTTAGAAGGGGAATGTACGGCTAGGAATATCTATAAGAAATTAACATAAGACGAACAAGATTGGGACTGCTACAAAATTTTGTCAAGAAAATCAGTTCCTCCGAAGGCTATGTTCTTAGTTTGGGCGTCACTGCATAATTCTATTCTAACAAGGGCGATGTTACAACACAGTGGGGTGGTAATTCAATCAAACGTGTGCTTGTTCTGCAATAATGAGTTGGAAACAATAGAGCATTTATTCATACATTGTAGTTGGATAAAATACATTTGGGATGTTTTCGTGTCGGCTATACAAGTTCAGTGGGTGATGCCGTTGGAGTTCAAAGACATGATGAAAGGATGGAAAATGTTTGGCATATCAACCAGGAAGAAACAAGTTTGGCATGTGCTACCATTTGCAATTTTCTGGGAACTGTGGAACGAGAGGAACAGAAGGGTGCATGGGGGAAGATCCAAATCAAAAGACGAGTTGGTGCATTTAGTTAAGCTAAACATTGTGCTATGGAGTTCGAACACAAATGTCTTCAAGAATTTGTCTATTAACCAGATTATTACTCAATGGGAGCACATCTTGTCTATGTAATTTTCCTCCTTGCAGGGTTGTGATCCTTTGATCATTGTATTTTTGTACATCTTTTTCACTTTCAATATATCCTTCCTTTTCAAAAAAAAAAAAAAGATGAAAATAACGTGCGTTTTTTCGAGCTTGGTATTTGAAATTGTACACTGTAGTACTAGATGACCGCTCGTACGGTGGTGGCCGGACGAAAATTCCAAAAATAAATTTGATGCAAAAAAAGTGAAGTCATCGGAGGCGAACTTGATGCAAACTAATTTAACTAAAATCTTTTTATTTTGCAACGTTTAGAACTCTGGATATAACCATTCCTCACTATCTTTATTATACTCAACGGTTTTTTTAATTTTGTTTTGCACCACGGTTTTTCAAATTCATTTAAATTTGAAGCAAACGAAGTTGAAACTGATCTGTTTAGACCGAATATATGGAGTTTAACAATAATCGGGGAATAAATTGTTTGGTTAACAAAACAATTTTGAAAAGGATCAATTGCCTTTCAATTCAATTCAGTTTTTTAGTTAAATAGGCCCTAGATGTGAATTCTTGGGTCTAAAAGACAAGCAAACTTTGCCAACCTTTCAGATAGCCATATATTCAAATAATTTGTTTTAATAGCCACCATGGTCATTCTTCCCAAGTTTGAAACAAATATATTATAGCTAAGTTACTAATATGACCCTAAAGAGAAACTATATTTATATTCCTTTCGATTCTTCTTCTCCAATCGATCAAAATCACTTCCGAATCCACCACCGACACCATCACAACCACCTGTAGCAGTAGCGCCACCGCCACAACGCCAACGCTTCTGTGATTTATTTTTCTCGCTTTTGATCGATGGTAGAAATGTTTAGACGTTAATGGTAGAAGTGTTCACTACAAGCCATTAAATTTAGACATTAGTGAAGGTTAAGATTAAATGGGTTTTGATTTTATGGGGAAGGAATTCAATTGCTTCCATTAATTTTTGTGGTTGTGTTTGAGGTGCTGAGAGATTATGTGTGTTATTGGTGATTAATTGTTGCTGTCGTAAAGAAGAGGATCGAGCTTGTGGTGATTTGGGTGAAGTTTCTTGATTTAAAAATTCAGATCGGAGACATTTGGTGCTTGATTTAAAAATTCAGATCGGTAATATATGAGGTTTGATAGATTTTTAAAGTTTGAGAAGAAATTGGAGTTGGGTTCTGTTAGATTTTGAATGTCAGCAAGAGAGAACACCGACTAAGATATGTACAACGTTTTTTCTTCTTCTCTTTTAGTCGTCGCCGTCCATACAGTCAAGAAATGATGTGCTCTTCCGTGTATATACTCTGATAATGGGTTAGAAACTGAAATGTTTTGAATGATTGAATGTCTTAGTAAATATGGGTTTCTGTCAAATGTATGGAAGGATATGATGAATGGCTTAAAAATCAGTAGAGAGCACATCTCTTCAAACCACTAGTTGTGCATCTAAAGTGCTTGATAGAATTCCTGAACCACCATAGTATGATTGATCACTGTCAAATGAAGGGAATTTTTTGTTGCTGCCATTGCAGGGAATTTTCTTGCCCGGACACCTTAGAATTTTATTGCTGCCATTTCAGGATTTTGGTGCTCATGTTTTTTGATCCTTATTTCAGTTTCTCCCCCTTTTGTGGTCTATATCTCTAAATCTCTTGTTTACTTTACATATATAAAGGGGGTGTTTTTTCTTTTTGGGTTATCTGGGTTTGCAATCTTTGTTGTAATATAGTCTTTATAATGTGAATACCATGAAATAAAATACTACTTTGCAGGAAAATTGGTTTTTGCCAAAGTTGCACCTGGGTGCATAATGCACAGTCTGGCATGAAAATGCGTTTTGTAAGGTTGCACCTGGGTGCATAATGCATAGTTCTAAGGTTGCATCTGGGTGCATAATGCACAATCTGACAAGATACAGATTTTACAAGGAAAATATATAAGTGATGAAATTATCTGCCAATAAGGGATACTATTAAGTCGATTTTCGAATCAAATTCTACAAGTACGTTTTTGTTTGGATCATATCAAATGATCCACATTCACAATTAAGAAACAAAATACAATTAAAGAACACCAAAAGGATAGAAGTTTCACAAATAAAAAACATATTTCTAAACTAAATTACATCATTGGTCTTCTTTCTTCCAGCAACTTCTTTCATATGGGAGAATCTTATATACATATTGTACTCGTTCTGTCATGTCCTCACCTTTTCCATTACATATTCTTGACTTAGAAATTCATACCCACTTTACATCACTCAATCCATGAAGTATTATACATACATTGTTGGAATCGTCGCCACTGCAAAACCATCAGATTATGTGTTTAGACCAAGATGAAAAATTAACCAAATGTAACCAATTTTGCACCCAGGTGCATCTGAGCTTACTCTAAGGTGAAAAGAAAACTTAACCAAATCTAATCAAGATGCACCTAGGTGCATGTGAGTTTACTGCAAGATAGAAATTGAATTTTAACCAAAGTTAATCAAGATGCACCCAGGTGTATTTTAGTTTACTGCAAGATGAAAATTCAAATTTGGTTTATAATTAATATATTGAGTCTTAAATGTACCATATAAGATGTTATAACTCAAGAAGAGTGGGCACATGGCCAAAAACAATATCGAATAAAATGATGCAGTTGGGGAAAAATGTGCTAGTGTAAAATTATAATAAAGTCATGATAATTAATGCTTGCACATGTTATATGACTACCGAAGACAACCAAAAATTAACAACATTTCCAAATTTAATCAATATGCACCCAGGTGCATTGGAGTTCCCTGCAACATGCAAACCAAACATAGCCAAAAAATACTCAAAATGCACCCAGGTGCATCTGAGTTCACTACAATATGAAACCTAAACATACCCAACCTGCAACATGAAAACTAAACATACCCAAAATACCCAAGATGCACTTGGATGTATCTGAGTTCAATAGGAATCATACTCTTGGACTGAATCTCATCTAACATTAACATCCTTGTAAAACCAATTACCATTATTGTACAAGAACCATTTAAAACTACTAATCATTATCATATTGCAGAACGACTAATTTTTGTTAGATTTTCAGCTCCTATATGATTATAACTTGACTATAAGTGTGATATAAACAATATGCAGCACATGTACATAGCCAAATTTACCCAAGATGCACCCAGGTGCATCTGTGTTCAGTGTAATATGCAAACCAAACTTACCCAAATTTATCCAAGATGCACCTAGATGCACCTGAGTTTATTATAACATGAAAACTAAACAAAACCAACAATACCTAAGATGCATCCAGGTATATCTCAACTACCTAACCAAGTTCAATTTAATCAGGCAGTATTTACCAGAAAATTGTTCTTGTTAAAATTTCAATTCAAAAAAAAAAAAAAATCAATAAAATCAATCAATTGGTACACCCAACGTTTTATTTCAAAATAAATACCCAATTCAAAAACCTAATTTAAAAACAAATACCTAATTGATAACCTAATGTTTCATTTCCTAATTCAGAAATCAAAAATCAAAAATTAGGGTTAGGAGCTTACCAGGTTTAGGTCATTCGGTGCTCATCTTTGATGAAATAAACAACCTCTTTGATCTTCAGGAAATTGGCAAAATTGAATCGAGAATTTTAGAAAAATCTGGGCATCTCGAAATAGTGATGGATTTGATTTATAAGAGGTGTTTACGAATTACTTTTTCTGGTCTTGATGTCGATGTTGATGGTGGAGAAGAAGAAGATGTCGACGTTGATGGTGGATAAGAAGATGTTAACGTTGATGGTGGAGAAGAAGAAGTTGGTGATGATGGTTTTTGTTTTTCAGTAAGAAGGGGGAGAAAACAAGATGGTGATGGAGAAAACAACATGACCGAAGTGATGTAAGGGTGTTCTGGTCACTTTATGTGTATGTCTTTTTCACCCAGACACATACTTTAGCAGTCCATTTCTATCTGCCTTTAGGGGCCTATGGTCATATGACCCGTTTTCCGAATTCAATTAAGTAAAATTTAGATTTAGATAAAGTTAAAGCAACCATTTCGTGGCAAGATTCATTCAAATCACAATATAGAAAGACTCCCTTTGATCTTTATGCTTCAGTGACTGTCAAAATTGTTGTTACATATTTTTCAAACTAACAAAATTGTGTGACTGACTAGTTATCGATCTTTACGCTTGAATGTATGTATGTGCATCCATACGCGCTAAATATGCTTGAGTAAGCTTGATGAACTTAATGAGTTTTGGTTATAGGGCATATGTTATTGATTTTCTAGTGTAATCGGTAATGTGACACATTCCAAAACAGTAAAGTAGATTCTAGAAATATTTTCTTAAAGTGAATAAGTGATAAGTGGCAAGTGTCGGTAGGTATGGTGATAACTGATAAGCACCAGAAGAAATTCCTCTCATATTAATCAATTATTACAGAAGAATAAAGCATGATTTTCTCTTTAATTAATCATATTACTATGCTTCTTGATCCATCTTATAAGAGGAATTGGTATCATGATTTATTTATTTTTTTGTTATAGATGGATCAGTAGTCGTGCTTCACATAATGACTTTGCGGAACACTATCAAAGGCATATTACGATTTCTAGAAACACTTTAGGTGAACAACTTTTCTTTACAAACACTTAAATATGTTGGTAAGAAGTTAAGGAAGCCAAATATTTGCATTTGAAAATTTTAATGAAGAAATCATTTTTAAAAACAAAATCATAAGCTGGCAAAATTCTCCTAACTAAAATGAAATGCTGTCATATTTGGACGTTATATTATTTATATTTAAGTTTAGTCAAATATTACGTCTAACTTAAAATAACAACAATTTGATTGCATTATTAGGTGATAAGTGATAACAAAAATAGATACTTGAGTCGAGCGTACCTTATTTCAGCCGACACTAAACTGAAACTATAGATTTTCTATGACAATTAAAGGCGTTAGGTGTAGTAATGGAATCCACCGAATGCACCTAACCTAGACACTCCCGTATAGCTAATGCAACACGAATTTTGGCTTTTTCTTTATTAATGCGTTTAGAATGTCATGAAGTAAGTGCTCCACTGAGATAAAAATAATGTCAAGATTGAGAAATGGTAGGGGAAAATGACGAATACAAGTTGCAAAAGGTAATTTTTGATTGATAAAAAGTAAACATGATCGAAAGAGAGGTACAAAAGGTTTGTACCACCTAATAAAAAGAAGAGGAGGAGCAGTCTTAGAGCGTCCACAATCATGGACCATACTAAAACCAAAACCATAACCAAATACTAAAATTATATGGGTTTGAGATAAAATGTACGCAGCGGTGGAGAGCAAAACTATACACGGGCGGAGATGAAAATGTACGCTTGAAAAGAAGAAGAAAAAAAAAAAAAAAACACGGGCGGACATTTGGTTTACGCCTGGTAAACGGGCGGAAATTTGGTCTACGCCTAGCAACCAGGCGTACAACATATCATGAGCCCCCATGGGGCGTACTTTGAAAGTGATCCCCATGGGGCGGAGATTTAAAGTGCGCCCCATGGGGCGAACCTTTGGTTTACGCTTCACATGAAGAAAAAAAAAAAAAACACGGGCGGACATTTGGTTTACGCTTGGTTGCGGCGCGCACATTTGGTTTACGCCTGTCATCAGGCGCACACTGAAATTATGCCTGACTATATTTAGTTTTAGTCGAGGGTCGAGATCAAATTTGGTCCAGATTTCACTTTCTCTCCAACTAAAACCAAATATATGGTTTTAGTACAGTCCCACTGCGATTGGTTTTCTGGACTAAGTGGGGTTTAGTCCACTTTTTAGTCCATGACTGTGGACGCTCTTAGTGAAACAAGGGGAAAGGAAATAGTCGAGTCTCTAGAAGTAAAAAGAAAAAATAAATAAGAAATCGAGTGGTACGGATGATCTTAAAGCCGATTTTGGAAAATCATAATCGTTATAAATTTGTTTAATATCATTTATACTCGTCGGGATAATATTTCTACCAATTCGGCAACATCAAGCTTCCCTTTACATACAAATCAATTATTTCATAATTTCGAGAAGACATTACCACATCAAGGAGCCAAATTGATTTGGAACACTACAAATCACCGATAGATTAACCAAGTATTTTAAAAGCACGTAATTAGTTAGAGGACAACCAACAACCACATTAGGAGGCGGAATAATTAGTTTTGTTTGGAGCCAAACAAAACCAATTTGTACGTACCACCAGTGATAATAACAGTGATGGGATTTTGAAAAAATCCAACCAAGTTTCTCATAGTACATGTAAATCTAAGTAACATTACAATGGTCTTTTTTTTTTTTTTTTTTTTTTTTTTAAACCAACAAGGAACCTTTCCATTAATGAAAATTCGAGATTACAATGAGTTTAAGATTGAAAATAAGAGAATACAAAGTAACAAGAACATACCGCAAAAGTATAATATCGAGAAATCCGACAAGGGAAAGATTACCGGAATAAGACAAATACAAATATGAATAAGATCCGATAAAATCGGAAGAATGATGGTTTTTCTCGGAATTAACTTCCAACCATTTAGTTTGTTTTTCTTCTATAGAAAGATGTGCTCCCAAAGTATGAGTGATTTGTTCAATTCACTTGTAAGTAGTGATGAAGCTTTCGTCGTCAAAAAGACAACATATGGAGATTCCGTCACCGGATAAGTTGATGATGAAGATTCCGTCGTTGGAGACAACCAAGATGAAGATTTCGTCGTTGGAGAGCATGAAGAGCATCACTATTGATCTTAAAACCCAATCCAATAACCAATAATCGTCATTAAAGCGAAGATAAACCTCAAAAGAGTATATATAAAACCACCATAACGGTGTAGATAAGTAGGAAACATAATAAAAACTACACTAAACTACTAGCTAACTTATAAAACAAGGAATAATGAAGAAATTTTCTCAGAGCTAGTCCAAAAATGGACTAGATCTGAGCAGAGAAGGGTTGTTCTTGATGATTTTGTTGGAGAAGAAGGAGTGAGAGAGAGAGAGGAGAGGAGATAACACTTAGCTGCTAGGGAGACCCCGGTATATTATACCACATTTTGACCCCCTATGTGTCACCTTTATCAACCATAGACATCTTCCTCACCCTACCCCACCAGGAAAAAATAGAGGGTCCACTTTAAAAGTGAGCCAATAGAAATTTGCACATAGGGGGCAAAATTTTGGTGTTAAAATATCAGAGTCTCTTTAGCATTTTCGTAAAATGACAATCGTCTTCTGAATTAGTCTGAATCCATAATGAAACTTGTAACAATTGATTAGAAAAGAGCAGTTCTACACTCACCGTGTTTTTTTATACCGTGAGATGTACCGAGTGAAACATGCTCTTGAGACCTACACCCGGGGATTTATAGGGGGGCATTTTTATGTCTCACTCGGTAAAATTTGTGGTGTAAAATCACGGTCAATATAGAGTTTTCAATATATAGTTTTCGATTAGAATAAATTTGGAACTACCTCTCTCTTGGCGATATTTTGGAACTAAATTAGAATAAATTTGGAACTACCTCTCTCTTGGAGATATTTTTGGATTCTTGTTTTTCGGTGATTCTCGGCTACATTGTGATTCTTGTTTTTCGGATTCTAGTTACGGTGATTCTTGATACTTGGATTCTGTTTCCTCATTCGTGATTCTTGTTTATGTGTTCTGTTAGGCATCTACTTAAGTTACAGGTATTTGGTTTTTGGTATTTGGATCGTTTTGGTTTGCAAAGCTAGGGTTAAGTTACTAGACATCTTTGTGTTGGTTGGGTTGTGCTGGATTTTTTCTTAGCAAGTGAAGATAACCAGTTTCGGTGTGGTTTTTATCATCACAAAACACCTTTGTTACTTCCTTGTTTGGCATACTAGGTGTTTGATAAAACACCACAACCATTTTATTCATTTCAAAGCGTACATTCTTTGGCACACAAAATTACTTCAGCAGTTTTATTAGTGTGAGGTCCAGGGTTCTCCCATGTCGTGCTCAAGACTTTCACAGGGCTATGGAGTTTCTAAGGACTCTAATTCACAATCCGACTCATATTTTCAATGCCCATTCAGAGGATTTGATGGTTGTAAGAATGGTGCGGGTGGAAGAGGTTTGGGAAAAGCTTATTTGATTCAACATCTTATAGATAAACACTTCGTCTACAGTAAGGAGAATGATCGTTGCAGACAGAGGATAACTACAAATCATGAAATATACAAATCCTGGGAAGATGTCCTCTCTAAACTTCGCATGTGGTTATGCACGGATTGCATGCTTCTTCGTGCCTGGAGAAGACCGTGTAAATCTCATGCTGGAGTTGTCCTAAAAGGGCCCTTTAATAGCAAAGACGTTGACTTGTTGGTTAATGGAATCAGGTCTCCTCCTCCGACCACTGACAACATTGCAGATGATAATAATGTTGTTTCACTGCTTCCTTGACTTACTGTGGAACTGCTCAACAAGGTGTTTCAACAACATATTCAAACTATCAAAAATATCCCTCCTAAGTGTAAATTGCAGTTCTCAAGAGTTCTGAAGTATGCGCTTGATAAGGTACATGCAAATCCTTGTGAAGTTTCTGTGGATACAATTATTGTTGTTACCTGTTTGTATTCTGCATTTATATATCCCCAAAAGCAATAGTGAAGAAAAATATGGCAACCGAAGGACATTACAGATCAAATCCATTAACCAATCTATTGTGCAATGGTATACACCGGACAGTTGCATTCAATTAGTCCAGAAATTGCTCCATGAATACCCTCAGCATAACAACAAGCAACGCATGAACAACAACAACCAGGAGGCTCTGAACCTAAGTGTTTGTAGAAAGAAAATTCGCAATGGGCTGTTCAGTGCAGCTATAAAAGTCCTCACTTCAGATGGTGTTGCTACAGATGAGGAAGATGCTTTGAAAAATTTGATTGATAAGCACCCATTTGCCCCTCCCCCGGACATACCGATTTTTCCTGCTGTTGTAAACAGCGTGGTTTCTTCTAATGAGAATATTTTGGGCAGGATAATGAGCTTCCCCAAAGGCACATCTTGTGGGAGAGATGGTTTGAGGGTTCAACATCTCCTCGATGCTATGAATGGACCTGCCGCTGTTATAGCTGAAGATTTACTTACCTCCATAAAAGGAGTAGTCAACATATAGTTCGACGGCAGTTATCCATCGCAATTGGGAGAATTCGTGGCTAGCGCACCTCTTACACCATTGCTCAAACCTGATGGGGGAATTCGTCCTATAGCTGTTGGGACAGTGTGGAGGAGATTAGTATCCAAGCTAGCTGCTCAAGATGTTCAAAAGGATATGTGCACTTACCTAGAAGACTTCCAGTTCGGTGTGGGAGTACCAGGTGGTGGGGAAGCCATCTTACACTCTGTCAACAGGATTTTACACCAGAAAGGTATGTCTTCTTCTACGACCATGTTACTAGTTGACTTCAGTAATGCTTTCAATATGGTCAGCAGGTCTGCAATGCTCCAAGAAGTTAGAACCCACTGTCCTACTATCTCTAAGTGGGTGGAGTTTTGTTACTCACAGCCGCCAAAATTGTACTACAATGATTCAATATTATCTTCTGCTCAAGGGGTACAACAAGGTGACACTCTTGGCCCCTTTCTTTTTTCACTCGTTCTTCACCCTTTAGTTAAGAGGATCTCCGAGCTATGTGAACTGGATTTGCAGGCATGGTATTTGGATGATGGTACGTTAATAGTGGATACATTAATGGTCTCGAAAGCTCTGAACATCATCAAAACTGAGGGCACCAAGCTTGGTCTTCAACTTAACATCGCTAAGACATAGATCTTCTGGCCTACGATGGATATACGTTGTCTTGACAAGGACGTCTTTCCGGCACAAATCAGCAGACCAACCAAGGGGGTAAAACTTTTAGGGGGACCTGTAAGTTTAGACCATGAGTTCTGCAGCGGCGTGATCAAGGGTAGAGTGCTTAAAACCAACAATTTAATGGATGCAGTAAGAAAGTTAGATGATCCCCAAAGTGAATTGTTGTTGTTGCGTAGTTGTCTTTGAGTTTCTCGTCTTTATTTCTCCATGAGGACTACTAGGCCAGATTATATCTTAGAAGCTCAAGTTATTTTTGATGATCACCTGTCGTTACACCTGCGGCATATTGTTACTAATGACGGGCCGGGTATGGGGTTGTGGCAATACCGTATGTCCTCTTTGCCCATCATTTTTGGTGGTTTAGGTATCTATTTTATGGTGGATGCGATGAACTACTGTTACTTGGCGTCTTGTTTACAGACCCAACCACTTCAATTCAATATGCTTCGTAACGCTCAATTACTTGGTCCTAATCACAACATGCAGCAAGCTATGGATCTTTTCTCCACCGTTTGTGGTCCCGACGTCAACATCGAATTAACTGCCCCCCATCCCATGAAGACCTTGGCAGTGAATTACTTCGATGTAGTCATGATGGAGATGCCAGATAAATTTTCCATGTCCACTCGTGATGTTTCTCTTTGGCAATGCAACAAGGCGAATCATGCACAAGATTACCCTAAGGCTATACCGATTTAGGGGCTAAATCAGCGAGTTGGTGCTCAACAATTTGGTGATGTTCTACGGTACATGCTGGGTATACCTTTGTTTGTGGAAGGTAGCCTATGCACTTTTTGCAAAAGAGATATGGATCATTATGGGGATCACGCCTTACATCGCGCACACGAGGTAGGCATCAAATTTCGACACGACTTAGTTGGACGCGTTTGTAGACATGTGTTTGCGTGCGGGGTACCGGCTAGAAAAGAAGTTGAACTGGGTCTATTGGCGGATGATGGAAGTGCTCTTCGTCCTAATGATGTTTTTGTCCTTAACTAGGAAAACGGGCGGGACAAGTGTTTAGATGTAACCGGTGTATCACCATTCACCGGTGGGGGGTGCACACTTTTCGGCCTGGGGTGGCTCTGGATAAGGCAGTGAAACGCAAGCATAAGAAATATTTGGAAAAATGCGTAGCACTAGGTTACAACTTCGGCACTTTAGAGTTTACTACCTTTGGTGAAATTTGCAACGAAACAATGGACTTCTTGAAAAGGCTTAATAATCACTAATCTAGATTTGATGTTAAGGCTAAGAAATGTAACTATTTATTTCACAGATTAGGAATAGTCATACAAAAAGGTGTGGGAGCTCAGCTTGTTGCTAGGCTGCCATCCAGCTACTTGTAGTCCGTAACTCTTCTTATGATTAAAATCTTTTGTCCTATTAAAATAAAAATACTCCCTCCGTCCCTATTATATAGGCGGAATTTTGAAAATTTGTAGTCCCATTAGATAGGCGGACTTTCATTTCCAAGATGGGTTTTTCCATATTTTGCCCTTATTTATTATAGGTAGTTATCACCAAAATTAAGATAATGTTTCTAATGTTGGAAATTGTACAAAGGGTAAAACAGGAAAGATGATGGATATGTATGAAACCAAGAAAATTTCTTATTCTAAGAGAAACTCACTTCTCCGCCTATATATTAAGGACGAAGGGAGTATTTGTACAATTGTACCACCTGGCCTAATTTTCTTCGTCAAATTTCATTTTATATTTGTGGTGTGTATAAGAAAAAAACACAAAGAATATGTGACTAGGATTGACACATTTCCACAACATTCTTAGCTGGAAATTCATTTTGTTTAGAACTTTATTTATGTGAATATGGGGAATCAAGAGAGTGACATAAAGCGTTAGAGGAGAAAACCGTCCAAAAAGTAGATAATAGAGGAGAGAGAGAGGGGTTCTGGCGTATACGTTGAGATTATACACTGTTAGCCAGGTCCCACTATAACGTTCTATTCTGTTTGGCACACTAATATTTCACATCCCACTAGGTTATTGGGTACCAAACTTTACGGTCAATTTAAAGTAACGTTTACTGAAGAGAAATAGAAGTTTCTCATGGAAAATGCATATATCACGGTTGGCTATGGAAATCGAGATTGGCCGTAACTTTACGGCTTATTTGCAACAATGCTAGGTTGACCGTGAAAATCACCGCGTGAGAGAGGGAAAAATAGTAGGCCCCCACTTTAAGCCCCAACCCCTGCAATTTCCCCCAGGGCTCCCATCTTTTTTTTCTTTTTTTTTTTATCGGTAAATAAGAGTTTTATTAAAAAGGGCAGAAACCATTTGCAGGTAGATACAACTTATATATTTCCGACCAGAAAGAGATACAAAATTCACTCAAAAAAAAAAACTGAAAACTGCAGTAACCGGCATGGTACCAAACAAAAAAAAAAACTTAAACATACACATATCACTTCAGGGTGGTTTGAAAACCCCAGGGCTCCCATCTTGCCCATTCATTCTCCCTCACGAGATTTCTCATGGTTGAAATGGGTGTCAACGTAGCATTGTTGATTTATTTGTGAAGAGAAATCAAAGCTGCTTTACGTGGAAAAAAACTATAAATTTAACGGAAATAAGGTACAAAGTACAGCCAACACTACAAACATTCAAGATTTTTAACCACTGAGTATGCTTATAGGTGGTACTTTAGTCACGTGTAGGAAATTGTTGTTGAGATAATAACACGTTTTTCCGGTAGATGTTGTAACTTTGCTAGTATATGTTGTTACATAAAATTGGTCAATTAACCCAATAACGATAATTTATGAGTGAAAAAGACATATAAAATTTGATGATGTTTAAATAGACGAGAATGTAAAAATAGTCAGGATGTAAACTGTTTTATCCTACCCATTTTCAAATATTTTTTCTTATTTTTAATTTACATCAGGATGCATCCAGTTTCACCCTCGCTATTTTTTAAGTTTAAGCCAGGATGAATCCATATTCATTCTTGCTAAAAAAATTGTGTCAGTTTCACCCATACTATTTTTTACTCGTCCATTATAACCATGTTTTAAATATATCTGGACAATTGACCCAATTTCTCTATATGTTATTGTTTATGGGAGAAAATCGCCTCTGCCGAATTTGGTAAATTCGATGATGGAGAGACTGGTTTAAACCCTTAAACAAATGTGCTGCACGTGAGCACTTTTAATTCGAGATATCAATATGTACAACTCTGGCCTAAACCAAGAAGATGGATGTTTCAGATTTGCTTCAGTCACAAAGTGAAGGAGAAGGGTTGATTTGGGGAGGATAGTGAAGAAGGGTGATGAGACCTTATGGCTAGGTAGTATCTCGACTTGTATCAGAAGTGTAGAAGCTTGCGGAATCTTGCTAGTGATGGAAGCTTTTGAGAGAGCTTGCAAAGTTGCTATCTGATACTGTTGTATTTTGTCTGACCAAGACTTGTGTGTTTTGGCAGAATAGGTGAAACCTATTTATACAAGTGAGATTGAACGTAGCTGGCCTCATTAAGGAATTGAGTAAATGTGTCAATTAAAACATAGGAGGTGGAAACCGTTGGCTTTATGGTGAAAAACGTTTTCACCATAAATTTCCTTATTTAATTGACCGTATTCATTCCTTGCACGCCTTGCTTAATTGCGAGCGTAGTGTACACTGCACGATGTGACCGCAAACCAAAACCCCAAGAAAGCATCCCCCAGTTCGTGTTGATGTCTCGAGAGTGGGCGCAAGTGGCAATGCCAAAGTTGCTAGTGAAGCGTTGCGGCATGTGCGGGATGTCTCGACCGCAAGTTGTACTTTGAGTGCAGATGGCAATGCCAAAGTCGCTTGGTGGAGCATTTGGCATGTGTCAATGGCATGTGCGGAATGCCTTGGCCGCGAGTTGCACTTTGAGTGCGAATAGCAATGCCAAAGTCGCTAGTGGAGCATGTGTCATTGGCATGTGCGGAATGCCTTGGAAATTGGCTAGCAGGTTGGGGATAAAAGTGGCTAGTGGTTGCGTGTTGGCATGTACCACTGCCAATGGCATGCACGACCACTTTGGCCAAGTCGCGGGCGCTACAATGGTATAGCGTCTTTCGAATGAGAATTGGTTAGTGGTTGCGTGTTGGCATGTGCCAATGGCACGAACGACCACTTTGGCCAAGTCGCGGGCGCTACAATGGTATAACGACTTGAAAATAGAAATTGGCTAGTGATGCGTGTTGGCATGTGCCAATGGCACGCACGGCTATTGGGCCAAGTCGTGGGCGCTAGCTGGCCATAGCGGCTTGAAAATAGAAATTGGCTAGTGATGTGTGTTGGCATGTGCCAATGGTACGCACGTCCAAGTTGACCTAGTTGCACGGTTTGCAAGCCTAGGGCGCTATTTTTGGCATGTGCCAAACGGTATAGCGGCTTAGAATTTGGCTAGCGGTGCGTGTTGGCATGTGCCAATGGTAAGCACGGCCAAGTTGACCTAGTTGCACGGTTTGCAAGCCTAGGGCGTTATTTTTGGCATGTGCCAAATGCTATTGCGGCTAAGTTTGGCATGGTTGCCTGTGGGTGCAGTATGTGGTTTGGTTTTGGCGTCGTTGCCATGGTGCGCAGTATGCGGCTTGGTTTTGGCGTCTTTACCATGGTGCGCAGTATGCGGCTTGGTTTTGGCGTCGTTGCCATGGTGCGCAGTATGTGTCTTGGTTTTGGCGTCCACTACAACAAATAGACGCATTTATGACATTCTATTTACAATGTTACAAAAAGCGTCGCAAAAAATATGCTAATGTGACATAAAATATGTCACATATATATTGTGTTAGCTGGGTGCCATAATAGTGTCAGCTTATTAATTTACAACACCCCATTGTTGTTGTAAATAAAAATTAAACTAAATAAAATCTAAGATTTGTAAATTCGGTCAAAAGATTCCTTTCAGGGTAGTTTTTGGTCAGCAACTAACCGACCATTATCTTGCAAATCAAAAAATATTAATAATAAAAAAAAAGATAAAAGATGAATAACCGCCCAAGAGTTAGTTTCCATGTTTAAGCTTTCTTCCATGAAATAGAAAAAAATAAAAAAATTCCATGTTTATTTTATTTTTTGTTTTAGAAAAAGTATTTAGCTTTCCATAATAATTAAATATCCCATCTTCTTCTTCTTTTGTTCTTCCTTCTTCTAAACTAGACTCCACCATCCACAAATCCTGTTTAACCACTTTAAAGATTGAAGACGCACATATATTAGTTTCTCTGTTTGATTTGGTTCATTAGTTTTTGAATAAACAAGATTAGTTTCCTTGTTATAAAACTAGCCGCCACCATCACCAAACTTGTTTAATTGGTGAACCCGTAAACAATCCTATCACCACCAAATCTTCTTTAACATATGTTAGCTCTCTGCAAGATGTTACCGGAGACTCTTTAGATTTGTTTATTTTTTTTAGATGTATTTTTATATTAATCCTGGAAAAATGGAAGAAACATACGAATACTCTCTGGGCTAAGAAGTTGAAGATGTAATCAACGTTGATATTCCTTTTGTCTGCTACTTTAGAAATATCAAAATCATTTCTGATGTGTGCCTCTTTTTTTTCCTTTCTTTTACATCCTTGTATCAGGAATATCTTTCAGAGATAGAAGACTATATATTATTGAGTCTAATCCTCCAAATGTCGCTATAACTCAGAGAACTGATGCCAAATCCAGATCAACCAGGATGAAGATTGGAATTAAATTTGGATGTCAAAAGCTATGAAAAAAATCAATTTCGATCTAAAATGTATGAAAATTTTGTTCAATATTTGGTTAAACTATAATATATTATTCATTTTTTGATCGCTGTAATTTTTGTTTGATGGTTATTGTAATTTTAGTTTAATAAGTATATGATCATTTTTACACATTCTGTTGAACTTCTTCAATGGCACAATGACTGTTCTTAGTCGCGGATTTTTTTTTTTAATTTGACAACAAACTGTTGATGCGATAAACTAAAAACGTCATTTAATTTTTAATAATTCATAGGTTAAGTGTGGTAGTTCAAAAAGGAGTTGGAGCCCAGCTTGTTGCTAGGCTTCCGACTAGTTTCTTGTCTGAATTTGGAAATTAAATGAAAGTAAAACTGTCAAAAAAAAAAAACAAAAAAAACAAAATAATAATAATTTATTAATATTCTCAAATTTAATAAATAAATAAATTATTTGTTTATTAATAAAATGAAAAAGTTAGCTTACGTGGCACACAAACTATTTGTGACGCTTTTAGCATTGAATATAGTATTTGCAATACCTCTTTTTACAACGCATTGACCGACAACTTAAAAACGTCACAAAACTATGTTTCTGACGCAATATCCAATATTTGTGACATTATTTTTTATTGCAAAAACCACGTTTTGTTGTAGTGGTCGTTGCCATGGTACGCAGTATGCGGTTTGGTTTTGGAATTAGGGTTCTGTGTCGAAAACCCTACTCTGGTATTTTGAAAAAATACCCCCATTAATTATTGACACCTGAATTAAATGCTCTTAGTTAATGTGTTGCTGGTAACACTAGGTCATGGGGTTTTACGATTTTACCCCTTATCTAAAATCCACCATCGACAGTTATGTGAGGGTAAAATACCCGATGGCCGCGTGTCAACATATCAAGGGATGATTTCATGATGAGATGATAAGGTAGGAGCACTAAATCATACTCTATAAAGTTGATCTCGTCTGAATCGATAGGCCTGCCACATACATCGCATGAACGATGCAGGTGGGGATTGGTCTAATCGAATTCAGACGGTCAAGTAAAAAAAGTAGCATCACATTTAATGAAGGATCAGAAGATACGAGGGTGAGTCTATGTCACAGAAGAAGGCTCGGACTACTTATGCTATAACTCGTAGATGAAGCAGCACGAGGGTCTCTAGAAAAGAGCTTCACGATGACGAACATGGCGAGATAACTCGGGAGGAGGACTTAGCATACCATCACGAGGGATAGTATAGAGTCAGCCCAAAGCAACGAAGACGACGAATGATGACTCCACAAGCTCGACGAGGCCCAACCTTCACGAGTTTATTTTGTCTATAAATACCAGTCCATGTATCAGGAGATGGACAAGTGAGTTGATGTATTCTTAGATGGTCTTTCTACAGAAAATTCCTGAGAGAGATCTAAAGAGAGAAAGGGTGAGAGATCTTAGTGAGATTTTTAGCTCTTTCAAGGGTAAGACCTTATGATTAATAAAGAAAACATCATCTTTCTCGTGGACGTAAGTCTTCATGGCCGAACCACGTTATATGCTTGTATAAATATTTACCTTCATGTTCTTTACATCTTGTTTATCTTCTTATCTTGAATGTTAGATAAATTATAATTTTTATACTTGTATGGATGTAGTCATCGGAAAAGATTCAACTACGTGTTAATAGATGGAAAACCAAAGAAATTAATAGGGAAGGAACAAAACTCAAATTGTTTTGCCTTACAAAATGACTTGTGCTATTATATTGTAAATCATCCATCTGTCAACTCTTCCATATTACATAAAGGCTCACCTCAATAGGGTGATATGGAGAAAAAAAAAATAACATAAAAAAAGAGAACCCAAAAATGAGTATAGATCAAAAATAACGTGCGCCCAATCTAAGCTGCAGCTGGGATATGACTCCGCCGTGGTGGTAGACCATTTCCAACATTTGTTGCAAAATATGCAGAGGATGATGCTATCTCTTTTGTTGGTATTTCCATTGTCGTCTCCTCTTCCATTTCCTCCATCAATAATTCCTCTATCAGAATTTTCCGGCACCTGCAATCATCACTACAAAAGCTTTGATCACCTTTATACATATAGATATTCTTCAGAGGACTTAACTTTTTTCTGCATAAACCACATGCTTTTAGAAAGTTTGATTCCGAGGATGAAAAGATACCATTCAACTTCTTCGACGATGTTTTTGACGATCCTCCACTCAATTTGAAAGTGGGTTTCACTGCTATTATGTTGTTTGATTCTTGAGAAGAAGAGATCATAGAATCCTTCTTGATAAGCAAAGAGGTAGAAATAGAATCATGTAAAACTATAGTGCTTTTGACTCTCCTAAGCATATTCAAAAAGAAAGAAATAATGAAGAGAAAGAGTTTAAGATTTTTACACTTTGTATAAGCTTGGTGAAATGGTGTGCGAATGTGATGATATGAAGACGGTATTTAAAGGGTTTTCTAATTGTGATTTTTGGAAAACTGAAGAGGTTTTTATGTCCACACACATAAACAAAGAATGTACACTAGATGCTGTATCATCATGGATATTTTTATAGCCGAAAGCACACTGTTTATTGGTTTGGCGCGCGTGGTTTGATACGTATACATAAACTGATTACGCCATTATTTGTTAGTTGAGGAGGTCGGTCGTTAATGTTGGTTAGGTACTTAGGTATCTAGCCAATATAATTAACTAATGCAAGATATAAGTGGGATCTTACATATGTATAACGATGAAAGTAGTTCAGTTTTAATGGTAGTGAGCATTATATTGCGTGAGGATTTTCATAATTGAGGACATAGCGACAAATATAAAAAAGAGTTGTATATACAAGATAAAAATCAATTATTAGCATGAAATTGAAAGTGTATGAACTCTCTTAACCCTAAACTGGGTTCAGGGGCGGAGCCAGCCCATTGCAATGGGGTGCTCTTGCACCCCTGCCCAGCTGGCTCCAAAGCCTAATTTAGGCCCAACAGAAAAAAAAATTCAATACCCAAGCCTAATTTTGCATTTTTGCACCCCCTAAATTTTTGTTTTGCACCCCCTTAACCAAATTCTTGGCTCCGCCCCTGACTGGGTTTGAGATAACTATATATATTAATCAAGAGTACATGGATTTCCCTTTAGGCAAGTAAGCTATGTTATACAAAGATAAATACACGGACTATAGACAGCACCGTAGTCCTAGGTTACGTCAACAGAGTCTTGTGTTAACATCCCCCTGCAAGCTGAACGTGGAGCATCCCAAAGTGAAAGCTTGGACGTAAGAAAATGAAACCGAGACTTGAGATGGCCTTTGGTAAATAGATCTACAAGTTGATGTTGAGTAGGCATGTAACGAACAAGCAAAGAACCTCTAGTAACACGCTCCCGAACAAAGTGATAATCAATATCAATGTGTTTGGCACGAGAATGCATAATAGGATTAGAACCCATGTAAGTAGCACTGATATTATAACATAGCAGAGTAGGTGGTTGCTTTATGTAGACACCCAAGTCATGCAAGAGATACAATATCCAGATAACTTTAGCAGCAGCAAGAGCTAAGGCACGATATTCAGCCTCTGTACTTGAACGAGAAACCGTAGGTTGTTTCTTGGAAGACCAAGAGATCAAATTAGGACCAACAAAAACACAAGTACCAGCAGTGGAACGTCGATCATCAGTATTACCAGCTCAATCAGCACTGTATGCATATATAGTATGAAAAGAACTCTCAGAGATCCGAAAAGATGATGATGGTTGAAAAAATAAACCACGACCTAAGGTTCCCATGAGATATCGAAGGATTCTCTTGACTGCTAGAAAGTGAATGTCAGTAGGAGCATGCATAAATTGACAAACTTGATTAACAACATAAGTAATATCCGGCCTAGTCATAGTCAAATACTTTAATGCACCCACCAAACTGTTATATAAAGTAGCATCATGAAATAGAGTACCTTCATGAGCTGACATCTTGGAACCTGCGGCAATTGGAGTAGAGACTGGTTTTGCAGTTAACAAATCAACACGTTGAAGAATATCAAGAGTATAACGCGTTTGAGATAAATGAAGACCCGTAGAAGATCGGTGTGCCTCAATTCCAAGAAAAAAATGTAAGTCACCCAAATCCGTTATAGAGAATTGTTGTTTGAGAGCTGCCAACATATGAGAGAAATAGGCACAGTCGGACCCCGTGACAATAATATCGTATACATAAAGGAGCAGCAGCAGAACACCAGTAGAAGATCGTCGAACAAACAGAGATGCGTCAGATTTAGAAGCAACAAAACCCAATTCGGATAGGTAACACGTGAACCGCTGAAATCAAGCCCTTGGAGCTTGTTTGAGCCCGTATATGGCCTTATTCAGTTTACAAACATGATTTGGATATCATTTGTCAACAAACCCTGAAGGCTGTGACATGTAAACCTCTTGATCCAGAAAGCCATGCAAAAAAGTATTTTTAACATCCAATTGTCGAATAGGCCAAGAGAAAGAAACAACAATGCTTAAAACCAATCGAATAGTAACGGGTTTTATAACTGGACTAAAAGTTTCATCGTAATCAATTCCAAACTGTTGAGTGTACCCCTTTGCAACTAAACGAGACTTGAAACGATCAATGGTGCCATCGGCCTTGCGCTTAATCTTATAGACCCATTTATAGCCAATAACATTCATATGAGGCTGTCGAAGAACGTACAACCAAGTGTCATTATCTCTTAGAGCGTGATATTCATCCTTCATGGAATTCTTCCACTGAGGTATTTTGCAAGATTCAGTATAAGGCCTGGGTTCAACGATAGTATTTTGCATGGAAGAAATAAAACATGAAGCAACGGGATGCTTGGTAATAGCAAGAAGATTCATGCGAGCAAGTGGTTTGCGAATACCATCATGCAAACGAGTAGTCATGGGATGAGTTGGCATGGGAGTAGGACCCTCATGAGAAGCAGGAGGAATATTGGAAACTAGAGAATGAGTTGGTGGAATTGACGATGAAGCTATAGATGACGGCGTAGAAGATGAAGATAAATGAGATGAAGAGGATGACTGGACAATAGATGGAGGTAATGGAGAAGAAGGAGAAGAGGAGGAATCAGTACGTGATTCTGTGGTATGGGATATGATGGAAGAAGAACTTGATGAAATAGGAGATAACGTAGAAGGAGTTGGAGACGAGAGAGTGACTAAGGGCAAAACAAACCAAGTAGGAAGAAGAGAAGTAGTCTCAGAAGGAACAGAAGGATTGGTGATAGAATGAAAAAGAGGTCTCGTCAAAAAGAACATGACGAGAGGTATAAACATGCTTTCCTTCTAAGTCAAAACACTTGTAACCCTTGTGTTGATCAGAATAACCAAGAAAAATACACGGCTTGGTTTTATACTCCAATTTGTTTTTGTTATAAGGAACTAAGTGCGGATAACATAAACACCCAAATACATGGAGGAAGTTGTAATAAGGTTGATGATTGTACAACTTAAAATAAGGAGAGTAACCACCCAGAACGGAAGAAGGCATACGATTGATAAGATAAACTGCAGTTGCAAAAGCTTCTGGCCAATAAGATTTAGGCATATAACTGTGGTGAAGAAGAGCAAGGCCTCTTTCAACAATATGACGAATCTTGCGTTTCGACACACCATTTTGTTGTGGAGTGTGAGGACAAGAAAATTGATGGAGAACACCATGAGAAGCAAAAAAATCACGCAAAGGGTGAGAGATATATTCTCCACCACCATCACTCTGAAAAATCTTTAGACTTGTAGAAAAACGATTTTCAGATTGAGCCTTAAAGGCCTTAACACAGTTGAAAACTTGAGATTTGTTATGCAAAAAATATATCCATGTAAATCTGGAGAAATCATCCACAATAAGAATAAAATAACGAAATCGAGAGTTGGATATAACTGGAGAGGGACCCCATAAGTCACTATGAACTTTAAAGAGTACACTATCACTAACTGAATTGGATAAAGAAAAAGGTAGCCTATGATGCTTGGCACAAGCACAACTTTTACATAAAGTATGCCTTATGATAGAAGGAATGAAAACTAATTTTTGAGCAGCTAAACTGGAGAGACTTCGATTGTGAAGATGACCAAGACGCAGATGCCACAATTCATAGGAGGAAAGAGTTTCAACATGACCATGAGCAGCAACAGATAGTGGAGTTGTGGAGGAATTGGTAGGACGAATCGAATAAAGACCACCATCACTGGGACCGCTGAGGAGGAGTTTCCATGTTTGTCAATCTTTAACAGAGAAACCAAATCGATCAAAACAGACGGAGACATTATAATCTCGAGTTAACTGAGACACCGAAATAAGATTCTTTGTAATTAACGGTACGTGAAAAACTAGATTTAAGGAAAGAGAATTATGTGGAGTTTTGATTAAAGATGTGCCAGTAGAAGCAATGGGAAGAAGTTTACCATTACCAACAATGATATTATTGGAACCAGAGTATGCAACCGGTGTAGTGAGCAAATTAGGATCGGCTGTCATGTGATTTGTAGCACCTGTATCAGCTTACCAATGTTGATCAAAGGGAGTAGCTTGAAGTTGCATTGCAGCAAACGACTGAGGCAGGTCATGCGCCTGATACGAATGATTGAATCTGTGCGGACAAGTTAATCCCGTATGCGTTTTGGAGTCACATATTTGACAAGGTTGTTTTCCTCCTGAAAAGTTCGAAGGAGGAGCACCAAGTATGGAATGATGCTGCTGTGGAGATTGGTTTCTTACCAAATAGGTTGGAGAAGAAAAGTAGCTACCACGTCCACGACCACCAGTACCACGACCACCACGATAACCACGGCCACCACGACAACATATGTAGGAGTTATTACCACCACGACTTGAGTTAATGGAAAACCGAGAAGGGGAAAAATTTGAGGAGAAATATGCTGAGAAGGTAGATCCATAAAAGGCAGTGGAAGGAGTGGAATCCGGTATGGGTTGATTATATTGAGTAAGGCGGATTTCATGATTTAGAAGTAACGGCTTCTACTCGGAGAAAGAAGGGAGAGTAGAACGAGTTTCAATAGCTGTTGAGAAAGCTTAATAATCCGTCCCTAGACCAAGAAGAGTATTAAGAACGAGGTCAACATCACTTAATAGAGCAGATGATGTTAAAAGAGAATCTCGAATGGAGGTGATTTTAGCAAGGTATGCAGAGATAGAAAGATTGTCTCTCTGAAGGGTTTGCAGCTGATGACGAAGTTGGAGAGAACGAGCAGCAGTTGGGGCAGCATAGGTATTAGCTAGGTATTTCCAGAGTTCACGTGCAGAGTGGAAGTCAGGGATATCGGCAAAGACTGATTGAGTCAGGGTAGCCTGTAGCCAGCTAAGAAGATGTGTATCCACTTGAAACCAGGGGATATACTTAGGGTTTGGAACAGGTTCTTCAGTAGATGAACCAGTAAGATGGGGAGAAGGAGATTCAACATTTGGGTCTACATGACTGTAGATGTCATGGGAGTGCAGGATGGGAAGAATCTGACGACGCCATTGAATATGATTGGTTTCATCAAGCTTGAAGGATATGTAAGAAGTTTTAAGTTTCAAAGAAGAAGAGGTTGGAGAAGCCGAGGAAGAGATGAGAATAGAGGTAGTAGATGATTCTGTAGACATGATTCTAAGGGTTGCTAGAAGAAAAAAAAAACGACAGCCCTAATGGCTCTATACCATGAAAGTGTATGAACTCTCTTAACCCTAAACTGGGTTTGAGATAACTATATATATTAATCAAGAGTACATGGATTTCCATTTAGGCAAGTAAGCTATGTTATACAAAGATACATACACGGACTATAGACAACACCGTAGTCCTAGTTTACGTCAACAGAGTCTTGTGTTAACATAAATATCATAAATAACAATAAAAAAATATGAGAATTATATAAATTTGTATTGGAGAAAGTAAATATTTATGGATTTTTTAAATTTCTCTCTATGTAAGTTCATAATTTACCTTCTACAATATAAATTTACATTATTATTATTTTTTAATTATTATTCGCAATGTTTCCATACTAATGATTGGCTTTTATCTTGTGTATCCAACAAAACCATTTTTTTTTCATTGGTATTCATCGTAACTGATTAACCACAAGTAATTATGTATTTCACTATCCTTTCTAACAACTTATTTTTCATTCACATTCACTTTCACTTTAGCTCATATTGGTTTCATGGGAGCAAATCTGAGCTCCTCTTCTCTCTGTGTTCTTGTTATGCTTTACGATTTTATTTTTTCGTGTTACATACATCTCCCTGCGCTTTCATTATGTTTCTTCGTGATATTGGAGTTTATTACGATGGTTTCAAGGTTAGTGACAAATTTTTCAGGAAAGATTTGGGTTGTTTAGAAAAAATCCGGCGAGTATTGGTAGAAAGGGTGGGATTTTAATCCTAAAACCATTACGATTCTATGATTTCATCGGTCTCCTCTTTCGAATACATATAATCGCGACATTTTACGTTTATCCGATCTTTTTCTCTTGGTTAAATAGTTGGTGTTCTTTGAAATTATTTTGGTTTTCGATGATAATCACAATTCATTGTAATCTACGTTAGAGAATGGTTTTATTAAGAGAAAAAAAGGAAAAACGCTAATCAACACGTTAATTTTTATTTTTAAGGGAAAAAAACTAATTAAGAAAAGAAAAAAATACAAGAGGGAGACGTAAAGCCAAAACCTCCAGAAAAGAAACATAAAAATAAAAGTATCGGTAAAGGGGAAATCTACATCAACAAGCTCATGTAAAACGTTTTAATCGAAAATTATTTTCAGGTTCTTTCAAGTAATTAAATTTCCTATTTTGGAATTTTCTTAAGCAATACAGGACGAAAACCATGATAATAAGTATTTTCTATCACCATATCCTCCAATACAGCCGATGATGAAAATGTTAGATTGTGATCATATTCATTATCATTTATGTATATGGTTAGCAAAATTATATCTATTAGTATAGCATTGCCAACTATGTTTAACATTTAGAGGAAAAGCACTCTTTGTTTTTTGGTTTTTGGAATAAGCTTCAACTTCCTCCTCTGATAAATTTGTCGCACAACGAGTTCCTTTCGAAGATCCAACAATTAAAATATTAACTTTACTACCTAAACTAGTAGCAATAACTAAGAAATCTTTCGATGGAAACCTTTGTTGCTGATTCTTCGATGGCTTGATTAGATGCTTGAACTGATAATTTCTCAAAAAATTCAAGTTGGGCACATCCAACATTAAGCATACCTAGTATAACTGAAGTTTTACTTCTAGGAGAAGCAGGTGAAGTCACAATGTTTACCTAATTACTAGGAATGAGTGAAATCATATCATATAAATTAGAGGTTATCTGGACTTCAGTGCTAAATATTGTTGCTCATCAACTGTTGCCCAAATAGTTAGTTCATGTAATGTTTATAGGGTATGTAAACCAACAATTACTTTTTTGTAAGAACTTGCGTCTTACTACCTATTTGTTGGAAGTCTTTGTATGGCCATTAGATTTGACTCCCGGTGGTGGTTGATAATGTTTTTGAACATAAACTAGTTTCTTTTTGGATCAATTTGTTTTCCAGTAGCAAGGAAGGTTTTTATAATTCACCTCCAACCAATATTGTATGGAGCCATGAATACCTTCACAAAATCAATTTCTTCCTTTGGCTTCTTACTCATGATCGGATAATGACGGCGGATAAACTTTTAAGAAGAGGTATGGATGTCTCTAGTGAATGTTGTTTTTTTGAAGAAGATAATGAAACGAGCTCGCACTTGTTCTATGAGTGTTGGAGAATCCGGAGAATATGGGATTACTTTGTTGAAGGGTGCCACTTTCTTTGGACTAATGACCCTAGTGTCGCTACATCTATAAAGGCTTTGAAGTTTAATTGGGGAGACGAAAGACTTAGTCGAATATGGAACAACATCCCGGTTGCTATATGGTGGCGCATATGGAAAGAGCGAAATCCAATCATTTTTGACAACAAAAAGAAAACTTTGGTGAGCCTCATTAGAGATATCAAATTACAAGCGTTCTTTTGGGCGGAATCGAACACAAAGATGTTCGATCTTACGACAAATATGGTGATTTCTTTGTGGGATTCCTTATACCGGCTTCCATAAAAAATTTTGCTTCTTTTCTTCGGTAGCCAAATCCCCTTTCGGGTCTCCTTTTTTGCTTCGGTTGTATTCATTGGGTTGAGGTACCCCTCTTAAGTGCCTCTTTTTCAATGAAATTTCTACTTGACCGATCAAAAAAAAATAAAAAATTCACCTTATACATTCTCCAAGTTCATGCCCCATTCCGAGGCAATCCTTGCAGAAAGCGCGGAGTTGAATAATGAAAGTGGGAACCGCATTATTAAGTATACATGATGAAAGAGGGGAACCTTGTGATGAAAGTTTACATGATTAAATTTAGTTATGGGATACATGATGAAAGTTAGTTTAATGGGATACATGATGATGAAAGTTTTAATTATTTTTTGTTTCTTTGTAATATATATACACCTAATTGTGAGAGGTAATATACAATTTCTGATTTCATTCGAACCTTAAGTTTGAGTTTGGTTTAAGTTTAATTTGAGTTGGTATCATAGCTTCCATGGTGAAGTTGAGTATTTTTTTCAATATAGAGTGAGTGCTCCTTATCAATCATTATTCCGTTGCCATCTTAAGGTTCATTTTTATTTATTTTTTGTTGACAAGATTATTTTGTCTTCAGTCTCTTATTTCATATCACTAATTTACTGTGATATTTTTTGTTCTACAATTGAAGTTATTATCCTTGATCTACTAAGGAGTGAGTAAAATTAATTACTACTCTTAGAAATCAAAACTTTCTTGATTTCTGTATCGTAATTATTTCTATTATTCGACGTTTATTTCGTCATGAATACTGGTAATGATAATGTAGCTGTTATTACTCCTGTGATAAATCCAGTACCTTCTCAGGAGAAGACTTCGATTCCTTATGGTGTAAAATTGAATGACAAAAATTTTACTCTTTGGTCTCAAATTGTATCTATGTTTGTCTCAAGTAGAGGCAAATATGGATATTTAACTGGCTCTACCAAACAACCCACTGAAGGTGAATCGACATATGATGAATGGTGTATGAAAGATTCTCTTATTAAAAGTTGGCTTATTGGTGCTATGGAGCCAGAATTAATGAATATAATCATTCGTTTACCTACTGCAAAAGATGTTTGGGACGCAGTGAAACACCGATATTATGAAGGAGCTGATAAATCAATTATTTATGATTTATCTCGAAAGGCTATGGAAACAAAGCAAGCAGGTCGACCCGTGGCTACTTTTTATTCTGATCTTAAGATTATTTGGCAAGAAATTGATTATCGTAAACTAATTACTTTTACCCAGGCAGATGTGATTAAAATTCGGAAAGAAGAAATTGATGAAGAGCGAGTTTATTTATTTCTTGCTGGTCTTGATGATTCTTATGACTCTGTCAGAGGAGAAATACTTCGTAGTACTTCACTACCTGGACCCGAAAAGGTTTTTTTCTATTGTGAGGCGTGAAGAACAATGACGTAGTACCATGATGAATCAATTTGTTTCCCCCCAAATAGCAATGACGGTAAACAAATTTGGGAATTTTTCACAACAATCTTCATCACCAAATACTGGTGGGAAATGTACTTATTGTGGAAATGGGAAGTACACTGTCGAAAACTGCTTCAAGAAGAATGGTTATCCTGAGTGGTGGAATACTCGATCAAAAACCGAAAAAGGAAAAGGCAAAGAAGCTATATGTTCTACTAAGATGACAACATCAACAACAGCTACTCCAATAGTTGATGAACTTCCTTCTGTTATAGATCATCTTGTTCCCAAAGAATCAGGTAATATTGGCCTAGCTCTAATAGCTGCTAACTCAAACAAGGATCATGGTTGGATTCTTGATTCTGGTGCCACTAATCATATGACATTTGAAACATCTATTTTGAAAGATGTGTGTCCACCTGATTATTCAACGGTCTATAATGCCAATGGAGTTCCATACCCGGTTACTGGAGCTGGGAGAGTTGATTTGAATTCTTCTTTAACTTTAGAACATACTTTGTTGATTCCTTCCCTTTCTAACAATCTTTTATCAGTATCACAAGTGACCGCACAATTAAATTGCGTAGTATTAATCTATTCGAATCTTTGTTTTCTTCAGGATCTCATCAACGGAAAGATAATTGGGCGTGGTACTAAGAAAGGCGGGTTGTATTATGTAGAAGATGTGTGTGAAGGGAGGTCTTTATCATCTAGGTTATCATCCCATGCAAATGAAGATCAGATAAGATTATGGCATAACCGCTTAGGTCATGTTTCTTTTGGATATTTACAGCATTTATTTCCATCTCTATTTTCGGGCTGTAAACCTTCTGATTTTAATTGTGAAACTTGTATCTTAGCAAAAAGTCATCGTACTACTTATCCTGATAGTTTTAGCAGAAGATTAGTCCCATTTGCTTTAGTTCATTCTGATGTTTGGGGTCCCTGTCGAATTACTAGTAATTCATGATTTCGTTGGTTTGTTATCTTTGTCGATAATTGCACTCGTATGACCTGGATTTATTTGATGAAAAATAAAAGTGATGTTGCTGGTATTTTCAAATCTTTTCATATTATGATTCAAACACAATTTTCTACCACTCTAAAGGTTCTTCGTTCGGATAATGGTGGAGAATATATCAATGAAACTTTACAAGGTTATTTTCAGGAGCATGGTTTAATTCATGAAACCACTTGTCCCTCTACGCCACAACAAAATGGTGTTGCGGAAAGGAAGAATAGGCAATTACTTGAGATTACTAGAGCTTGTTTAATTGGAGCAAACATGAAGCCACAATTTTGGGAAGAAGCTATCACTAATGCAGTATATCTTCTTAATCGTGTACCCACTAGTGTCTTGAAATTTCAAACACCTTTAGATAAATTGGCTTCGTTTGTGGCAATTCCTTATCAACTTAATCTTCCTCCACGAGTGTTCGGTTGTGTTGTTTATGTCCACATACAAAAACATTTGCGCAGCAAGCTTGATCCATGTGCTCTAAAGTGTGTATTCGTTGGTTATCATCCGTTTCAAAAGGGTTACAGGTGTTATCATCCTCTTTCTCACAAATTTTATGTTAGCATGGACGTTACCTTCTCTGAGCATGAGAATTTCTACTCAACATATGCTCCTAGTTCTCCTCTTCAGGGAGAGAACAACATCGAGGAGTTGAACTGGATAGATTTGTTTCCATCTAATTGTGAGATACATCATTCCATAATTAATGAAGGTTCAAATAATTTACCTACTCCTACTAATTTCGGTCTGACTGTTACGCGACCCGAGGAGTCAGTTCAAGAGGGAGAAACACTTGTTGTCGAAGACCTCGAAGAACCCCCTCTTTATTCAACAACAGTACCTACAACCAGTTATCCTCCTGATGATGTCCCTGAGGTAAACATAGATCTTGTGATTAATACTAACAATTCTTGTGAATTAAATGAGACAAACCAGTATCGTTACAACGGAATAATCGTGGAGTGCCACCAGATCTTTTTTCTCCCGAACCAATAAAGAAGGTGAAATACCCAATTGCGAACTACATGTCTACTCATAGATTATCAGAAGCTGGCAAAGCATTTGTCTACCAGATGGAAGATATTACCATTCCTAGAAATGTAGAAGAATCATTACGGGATCCAAGGTGGGCTAATCCGACGACAGAAGAGATGGATGCACTAGAGGAAAATGGTACATGGGAAATTGTATCATTACCATAAGGGAAGAAACCAGTTGGCTGTAGGTGGGTTTATACTATCAAGCATAATCCAGATGGCTCTATTGATAGGTGCAAAGAAAGACTTGTGGCTAAAGGGTTTACCCAGACGTATGGTATTGATTATCAAGAGACATTTGCTCATGTCGCAAAAATCAATACTATTCGAGTATTGTTGTCTTTAGCAGCAAACTTAGGTTGGCCGCTACGACAATATGATGTAAAAAATGCTTTTTTACATGGTGATTTGCAAGAAGAAGTCTACATGACACTACCTCTAGGTTATAATGCTCTGAACATTGCAAACGCGGTTTGTAAACTAAAAAAGGCCTTATATGGTTTGAAGCAGTCTCTTAGAGCTTGTTTTGGAAGATTTCGTCTAGCAATGAATAAATTCGGATACACACAAAGTAACGCTGATCATACCTTGTTCATGAAAAGAGTAGGTGACAAGATAACCGTGCTTATCATCTATGTAGATGATATGGTGGTAATAGAAATGATCTGAAGAGATGGATAAATCAAGAGTTGTTTGTATTCGAGTTTGATATGAAGGATATGGGTGGACTTAAGTACTTCTTGGGTATTGAAGTTTCACGATCTGAGAAAGGTATTTTCTTGTCTCAGCAAAAATATGTGATTGATTTGTTGAAGGAAACCGGTATGCTTGGTTGTGAGCCGATTGGATCTCCTATGGAACACAATCATTATCTGGAAGAGTGTTCTAATCAAGTACCAGCTGAAAAGGGGCAATACCAGAGATTAGTTGGCCGTTTGATTTATCTTTCCCATACAAGACCTGATATTGCATATGTTGTGAGTGTTGTGAGCAGATTTATGCATAATCCGGGTCAACAACATATGAATGCAGTCACTAGAATACTGAGATATTTAAAATCTGCACCAGGAAGAGGGTTGATGTTTTCAAAACATGGGCATCTTGATGTATCTGGTTACACTGACTCGGAATGGGGCGGAAAATGTGATAGGAGAAGATCGACATCTGGGTACGTTACCTTCGTCGGAGGTAATTTAGTAACATGGAAATCTAAGAAACAACAGGTGGTTTCTTTGTCCAGTGCTGAAGCAGAATACAGGGCAATGGTGAAAGGTATTTGTGAATTATTATGGTTAAGAAGGCTTATGGAGGAACTTGGTTTTCCTATTGTAAAACCTATGAAGTTGTTTTGTGATAACCAATCAGCGATCAAAATTGCAGAAAACCCGGTACAACATGATCGAACAAAGCACGTGGAAATTGATAGGAATTTCATCTATGAAAAACTCGAAGAAAAAATTATTGATGTACCATATGTTCGTACAACACAACAGTTAGCAGATATTCTGACAAAAGCCGTATCAAATAATATATTTAACGATTCACTTATCAAGTTGGGCATATCTGATATATACGCACCATCTTGAGGGAGAGTGTTGAATAATGAAAGTGGGAACCGCATTATTAAGTATACATGATGAAAGAGGGGAACCTTATGATGAAAGTTTACATGATTAAAGTTAGTAATGTGATACATGATGAAAGTTAGTTTAATGGGATACATGATGATGAAAGTTTTAATTATTTTTTGTTTCTTTGTAATATATATACACCTAATTGTGAGAAATAATATACAATTTCTGATTTCATTCGAACCTTAAGTTTGAGTTTGGTTTAAGTTTAATTTGAGTGTTTTCAATTAAAAATGCAAACCCATCCCTTTCTACCAAGATTTCTTAATGCAAATCCTCCGCTAAATAAACTTCTAACAACACCCGACTAAAGAGACCATATTTCTTATTCCAATTGTTGTTATTTACTTTCACGTGAGTACCAACAATATTAGGGGATCTCAAAAACTGTTTTCTTTCTCCAATATTTATACCCTAAATCATATATAACCTAGTATAAGTTAACCTAGGTAAGTGTTTGGTACTGCTTCTTAGGGTTAAAACTTAGGATCCAAGTATGAAGATGAATTATACCAGGATTTAACTAAGCGATTACGAAGGAAATCAGTTTTCGTAACTTACATCGACACAATTGAAAAAACATTTAATCCTCCACCCAGGGACGGAGCCAAAAAATTTGTTATCGGGGTGCAAAATTTGGTATGGGTTGCAAAAAAATAATAATTTAGGGGGTGCAAAATGTAAAAATATGCTTAAATATAAAAAAAATTCTTCTTCATATTAGGCCTAAATTAGGCTTTGAAGCAGATGGTGCAAGTGCACACCCTTGCAATGGGATGGCTTCGCCCCTGCCTCACCATTGCACCTGGAAATGATGATTTAAATCAGAAAAGTCAATTGTAAGACGGGTGAGGTAAGATTTTACTTAAGGGGAGCTTCTGCCTTCAGAACACTTAATGATATTCGCGGGCCATGCTACATGTACATTTGCAGGGTTGTTAAAGTAGGTTAACTAATTTCACAGGGAATTATTAACATCAAACAAAATATCCATGATTGCTAAAAGCTGATACGCTTCTGCTAGGGGCGGGTATCAATCCTGGATCCAACGGCTAAGATTACTTTATCCTATATGGATTGGTACCTACCCATAGCAAAAGTGGTTGCAGTCTTTAGCAATCATGCAAAACATCTATCAATGAGTTTGAATACCTTCGGTTGAATTTGAATGTCGCGGCAGCGCCCTTTAACATTTGGGTAGGTTTGTAAAGAAGGATTAATTGGGGATATAAAAAGTAATTCAGGGATATTTTACTGTTCATATCGGCATGAAAAAACTATGCCGATTTTGATTTTCGGTATTGAAAAAAACCATGACGACATGAACAGTAAAAATATCCCCCAATTAATCGTTCTTTGTAAAACATTTTAAATAACAAAATTAGATTCTAGAAAAACTTAAATATATTCGTTATGAAATTAGGAAGTCAAATAATTGTATTTAAATATATTGAATTATTAGACAAACTAAACAAGAATAATTACTAATTTTCAAAACAAAAATTAAGCTCGAACTTATAATTGAACTAAACTGCTGTCTTATTTGGATATTAAATTAAATTATTACTTGTTTGATGTCATATCATATCTCTAACGGAAATAACTACAGTATGATTCTGTTGGGCGATAACACAAACAGATACGCGAGCTACCAAACTTGAATTAAACTAGATTCGTTTCTGTGACAGTTAAAGACGTTAGGTGTGGGAAGTGAATCTACTAAAGGCATCCAAATCTGTACTATCTTCTGATTTTCATCATTTCGATTTTAACGTCGATCTAAACAGATCAAATTCAACTTCAACTTCATTTGCATCAAATCAAAACAAATTGAAAACTGTGGTGTAACATGAAGCCGTGGTGTATAACAGAAACATTTAGGAACGTTTATAGCCGTTCCGAATGTTTTCCTGCCGCGACATAGATGAGTTTCAGGTCGGTCACCACCGTGGACCAAGTCATCTAGTGATAGCTAATCTATCAAAGTTGATCAACAAAATGAGAATGTCAAATTCGGAATTTGGTAGAATTTTCTACCTTCTTTTCTACGTTCGAATTAGTGATAACTACCTTCTTTTTCTTCTTCCGAATTTGCATCTGCATTTTCCAGTTTCCACTGGACTAAGAAAAGTATAACGATAATAAGATAGATGATTAGGAATTGACGCATTTCCACGACTTTTTTAGCTGGAAAGTCTGAAAGCAAATAATACAGCAGACAGGTTCTAGCGTATATGTGGAGATTATACGCTGTATTGGTCCTACTATGATGTTTTCTTTCATATATTTGGAACACTATCTGACATCTCATTTTTGATGGAGGGTCTTCAGAAGAATACATGGGCAAACTAGTGTAATTAATCTCGGCTGGGCCGGCAAAGATGTCGACAAGTTTCTCGGCTTCTCACTTTTGCCCACGGAGAAAACTTGTTTTGCAATAGTTGGTAATGAAAACCAATCTTACCGTGGATATAATTTTTCACAATTAACTTTATATAATTTTCGCAATTAACTTAACATCACGTTTTGAAAGTTCTTTTCCCGAAAATTTCTAAAGCTAATTCGGTGGGTGTAACATTATTTAATTTGTTCGCGTGTGTAAAATTGATTTTTTTATTTTATTTTTTTGAAGATGTTTATTCATGAAATACTGAAACTAAATTCAAGAAACCAAGGAAATTAATGGGGAACAAAACACAAAATTTTGCGTTTCAAAATGACTTATATTTAGTAAATCATCTAATTTCAACTCATCCATATACTACAGAAGGCTCGCCCAAAGGGTTGACGAGGAGGAAAAAAAAACACATAAAAAAGAGAACCCAAAATCTTAAGCAAAAATTTCTAACAAAAAACCTGCACCAAATCTAAGCTGCAGCTTGGACACGATTTCGCCTTGGCGGTAGACCATTTCCAAGATTTGTTGCAAAATATATAGAAGATGATACTATCTCTTTTGTTGGAACTTCCATTGTGGTCTCCTCCTCTTCTATTTCTTCCATCAATAATTCCTCTATCAAAATTTTCCGGCACCGGCAATCATCACTGCAAAAGCTTTGATCACCTTTATACATGTATATATTCTTCAGAGGACTTAACTTTTTTCTGCACAGACTGCATGCTTTCATAAAGTTCGATTCCGAGACCGATGAAAAGATACCATTCGAAGATGTTTTTAATGAACCTCCACTCAA
Organism: Papaver bracteatum; assembly: GCA_023529315.1. Taxonomy (NCBI): domain Eukaryota; kingdom Viridiplantae; phylum Streptophyta; class Magnoliopsida; order Ranunculales; family Papaveraceae; genus Papaver; species Papaver bracteatum. Next base: position 364,660 of record JAJJWX010004071.1, on the reverse strand, counting down.
TTTGAAAGTGGGTTTCACTGCAATTATGTTGCTGTTTGATTCTTGAGAAGAGATCATAGAATCCTGCTTTTTGATAAGCAAAGAGGTAGATTCTTGTAGCACTAAAGTGCTTCTGGCTCTCCTAAGCATATTTAGAAAGAAAGAAAAGAGAGAAATACTCAAATAATAGAGAGGGAGGGTTGAGGTTTTAGGATTAGTATGAGCTTTGTGATGATGATATGGTTGGTTTAGAGAAAAAGGAGAGGGTATATATAGGAGTTTTCTCTTTGTATTTTGAAAAGAGTTTTTTTTTAGTCCACACAAACAAGAATATGCTCTATTTTGCAGTTCTATCGTTATGGATCATTCTAGAGTATATGGCACACTGTTTGTTGGCTCGGCGTGCGTGGTTGGGTACGTATACATGAATTGGTCGCGCCAACTTATTAGCTAGGTTAATAGGTTAGTCGTTATATTGGTTAGGTACTTAGGTATCCAGGAAGATATTTGTATAATGCATATTAATTTGATTATTTATGATTTTAAAGCTATACACACAAAATTTATTAATAAAAAAAATGAAAAATAAAATTAATAAAATGGATCAGGCCTCTTGTACGCCTTCTTTGGGTAAACTTAGTCTTTCTTCGTCGACCAAAAAAGAAACTAGTTATAGTTATCAATCTCTAACGATTAGAAGAAGAAGAAAAAAACACTAGCGCTAAATTTTTTACAATCAAAAAATAAATAGATTTTTAACGATTTTATTGCACACCGAACATAAAAATATCTCCTAGCTAAATAAACACAAATGTTCTCTTTTATGGTTCATATAATCAACTACACGTCTACACCAAGGCGCGGTTGAAGATGCATAGATATTAGTTGCAAAATATAACTACCGACGAAAATATCCTAACAATGTAACACTATTACTAGATCACTAATTGATGTAAGACCTTTTGTATTGCAAGGATGCTACAAGGAATTATCATCTACTAGATTGATTGGATTTTTGTAATTGTCATGGAATTTAGTATCCCCTGGAACGGTCCTGTGATAAATAACAGAATTACCAACACCTAGACGAGTGGAAGGCCAGTTTCTGATGGCCGGCCGACTAGTTTTTCAGCTGGCTTGACGTGGGCCATGTTTGCTTCCCTCTACACTTAGTAGTACACAACACATGGGATAATTTGTAGTTGAAGGTGGTTAGGAACCAAACATATATGAATTTAAGAATGGTGAATGATTATAAATCGAATCAAGAAAAACATTATTAAAACCAAAACTTGAGCTGCCGGAATGATCCCAACTACATATATATAATCAATAAAATGCTGTCTTACTAATTTGCAACAATTTCTTATTTGCCAATTGATAAGCAGTAGTGCTATCAAATATATACAAGAGATATTGTTTGCATTAGGTGATGATTTAATAATATGATTGAAAACTTGATTCTTCAACCAACCGTTATAAATGGAAAAAATAAATTGAATTTTGTATATCTGATCAGTGCCATAAGGAGGGGGATTCTGGACAGCTCCCATGTGCAATAATGGACTGAGATTCTGTGAATCTTTGATTCCACTGTAGCTTGATTTCCGGTTCAGCTCCATGTGCAATGGACTGAGATTCTTGGCAAGATTCCAATGTGGCCTGATTTCGGGTTCCAATTCCATGTGCAATTGACAGAGATTCTGTGAATCTTTGATTCCACTGCAGCCTGATCTCCTGTTCTAACTCCATGTGCAATGGACTGAGATTCTGGGGTTTTCTCAATGAAAACTTAACTGAAGGTTTGTTGTTGTATGATCTTGGACACATGTGCATAACCTGTTTGGTCAGTCATTCAACTGGCTAATAAATTGGCACCAGGTAGTATTTTCTCCATAAAACTGTATCTTCCCATTTTGTTTTTCTCTATACAAATTACATTTTTTCTTCTTCTAAATAACAAATTCCAAGAATGATTAAATGTACGAAATAATTATCTTCCCATTTGTATTTTTAGGTTTTTGAGGAGAGAGAGAGCAGAAAAGGGCGATTTTTGACTTCGTTCATTCAATTTTGACTTTTCTAGGTTTTTGAATTTCTTCCTCTTTTGCGCTTGTTTTTTGTATCGATGGCTTTGTTCACAGAGATAGATTGATGTTTTCCGTTCTAATGGTTTAGTAAGGTGTTCTTTGATGGCTTATCTTCATCTTCAATCCCGATCTGTCTTGCCTTTCTCTCTTGTTTGAGCTCTACAGGTAATTTCTAGTTTTTGTGTTTTTGGTTTAATTTCTTCTTGATTTTCTCTCCAGCTTGCTTGTTTTTCTGGGGGTTCAGTTAGCTTTGTTTCCTTTGATTTCTTCTCGATCTGCTTTTCGTGTTTTACGGCTCTTTGTTTCAAAAAAAAAAAAAAAAAAAAACTGCTCAACAGTTGATTTTCTCTCCCTTTTGGGTCTTTTATTTTGTTTTTGCTCTTTTGATTTTTGTGAGTTCTCTATAGAGTCCATGAATCTCTACTCTCTGTTATTTTTTTGGGTTCTTTAGTTTGCTGTTTATTTTGCATCAAAAGTTCTTCTTTTCATCTTTAGATGTCAAGGGTGTTTAGCAAAGAACCTCAAAAGGGAGGTTCTTCTTTGTTCATGGAAAAAATTGTTTCCGCAGCTCGATTGAATGTTCTGCCATCTCCCTTTCTTAAAGGGGAGTTGCCTGCAATTAAGCTAACCAAGAGTATGTGTGATAAGGGTTTGAATCAGTGGAAATTTAGTCTCATTGGCAAGTTAGATTTAAGCAAAATCAAACTTGAAGTGGCAAGAGAACAATTAACTTGTCAATGGAACCTTGAAGGTGAAGTCAAGCTAATTCCAATTGGAAAGGGGTTCTTTGCCATTAAGCTTGATAATGAAAAAGATAAATTAAAGATATGTTCAGGAGGTTCTTGGAAAGTGGCTGAGCAATATCTGCAAGTTAGAGATTGGGAGCCAAAGTTCAATCCAGAAAATCAGAAAACTTCTTTAGCTAAGGTGTGGATTAAATTTCCAGGTCTAAGCTTGGAATACTTGGACGGAGGAAAATTTGTTGGCGATGGCTAAAGCTTTTGGCAAACCAATTCAGGTAGATCACAATACTCTCTCTATGGAATTTGGTTTCTTTGCTAGTGTGTTAGTTGAAGTTGATTTTGCAAATAAGATTCCAGACCGAGTTTGGGTTGGAGAAGGTGATGACGGTGGTGATGAAGGTTTTTGGCAAACCATCGAGATCCCTAAAATCCCTAAGTTTTGCTCTCACTGCAAAATTGTGGGACATTTGGTATCGGATTGTAGATCAATTAGGAAAGATGTGTCGAACGAGTTGGTAGACACTAGTGTTTCTAATGAGATCATTAAGAAGAAAAAAAGAGATCAAATAAATCTAAAGAAACTCTATCAGTTGAGGAGAGTCTTGAAGGCTTTAAGATGGATTTTGTAAAGAATGATCATCCGGTTATGGAAGGTGCAAGCACCACTTCTAACGATCCTTCTATTCCTCCAGGATTTGAAACCCAAAACAGATTTCAAGATATGGTAGAAGAGGAAGAAGTTGTTACTAGTAAGTTAGAAATGGAAGATTCAAATATTAGCTTCTCAAAGCCGTCTTCTTCTGAGCCAACTTTAGGCTCGACTAGAAAGGTGAGATCAAAAGCTAAAGCTACTGGATTCTTCCCTAATGGTACTTTTGGTATTTTAAAGGCAAAAAAGTGGTACTTTTGGTATTTTAAAGGCAAAAAAGAAGAATCGTCCAAAAGCCCTTAGTGATCCTAATAAAATCTCAGCTATTGGTCTTAATGACATGGGTTCTATTATGGGACTGGAATTTCCATCTTCGAAGAAAGCTTGCAAAGGAATGTATGATAACCTTATGAAAAATCATGATGATTTAATCGTTGAGGATGTGGAGGAGACTCCAAACTGACATTTTCAGTTGCTTTTTGGTTTGTCGGTTGTAGTTAAAGAAATGTTCTTAGGCTTGGCAAGTTGATTCTCTCTTGTTAGTCTTCTTATGTTTCTAGATCTTAATTTTTCTATTTCTCTAGTTTTTCCTTTGTTTTCTTGCTATTTATTTTGGGCTCTTAGCCTCCTTTAGTTGTACGCGCCTGCACACGGCTTGTGTGCTTTTTATTATATTCTCTTTGACCGATAAAAAAAAAAAAAAAATTATCTTCCCATTTGTTTCACTCAACCAACAAACAGTTTGATGCCCAAGCGGTGTTTTTTCACTCAGAAGGTGGTAAGTCTGCAGTCTAATGTATTTGAACTTTTTAACACCCAACACTGGCATTGGCTCCTACCAATTTTTTTTTAATAATATTGGCATTGGTTCCGAATAAAATAGTATCTGTAATGGTATCCTCTTATATTATACCGATTCCAGATAGGTACATTAATTCGGTTGACGTGTAAGAACAACTTTTCAGATAAGCGTATTCGACCAAAAGTGATCACGAGATGGACGATCTCAGAAAGTTGCTGTTGGATGACGGCGGTAATACCAATAAAAAACTCACATTGTTCATTAATGGTATTGGGCTCGGTGGCGGAGCTAGAAAATGAATGTTGGGGTGACTTGGAAACTAATTAGTTTGATTATCTTTTTTTTGCATCAGGATTAAGCTAATTTTTAGGCATGAACTCTTCCAACCAAACTTGAAACCATTTCAAAAGAACCCTATTTTGGGGCAGACCCATTAATTTGGGGGCATACATATAAGACAAAAATGTGGATGCCTATAGTATTTCAATGGTGGCCCTTATCCTGCATTTTTCAAAAATGCTAAAATACCCCTCATTAGATTAGTGGTTAATTAGTGATAATAAAAACTTATTAATTGTTAATGACTAAAATTAATTTAGTTTTAATTAATGATAATAAGTTTTTGTTTAAATTAGTGAGTGAGTTTAGAAAAAGAAGAAGAGGAAAGAATAAGGAGAGGAGGAAAAAAAAAGAGGGAATTTTTTTTTCTTTGTTTATGATCTTTGTGAATATTGAGAGATGTGTGATACAAATTCAAGTGAGGAAGGTGAATCTTCATCACGTAAAGCTAAGAAAATACATATCAATTACGATGGAGATCCTGAAATGGCTGATTTGTTGGATTATGAAAATGATTTTACCCAAACTCAACTTTTTTCTCAAGCTCAAGATGATTCCTTTATGGAGCCAAATCCCAAAGATGAGTACATAGATGAGGAACCCAATGCTAATAATACGCAGGTATGGTTGTATAAGTTGTTTAATGTCCATTTTGTAGCTTGATTTCACCAAAAGTTATGATTTTTGCAACCGGTTAGGCGAAACTGAACAAGGTTCGGCAGATAACAGCTGTGCTGAACCATGGAAAATAAGAACAGTTCGGCTTATTCGATTGAGAAAAATGTGCGCCGATCTTTCCTTCAATTGTTTTAGCGCCAAAAAACAGTTCATGGTTCGTTCTCAAATTTGAGGTAACATTTGTAGCCGAACCATATCTTTCAAAACATACGAGTTACAGTGTAATGTTCGGCTTACTCGTTCTTCAGCCGAACATAAAAAATTTGTTTTCAGAATTTTTTTGAAATTTAAGTGTTATGGTTCGGATTATAAGATTAGTCCCAAATAGGCCGAATCCATGTTTCAAATGTAGTTCGGCTTTATTAGTCAAACACGAATCAGCCGAACATTGAGTTCGGCTTTCATATTGTTGTTCGTGTTAGCCGAACCTGACCCAAAACCTGTGCGATATTGTTGTAGATTGTTGATGAAATGGAAATTATGGAGGATCAACCACCCCCTGTTGATGTAATTCATGAAGATACTAGAGATCACTTCCAAACTGATTTGGTAGGTAAAAATCGTATTTTATTGTTTTATAAATTTTCAACTATGTTGTATGCAAAATCATTAATAAAACTAAAGTTTTGTACTTGTGGATATGTAGACGTGGAAAACCAAAGAAGAAGTTGTTAAATGGGTTGAGGAACATGCTTGGAAAATCAATTGCGTCCTAGTTAAAGGTAGACAAAGCCGAAAGAAGCGGGTTGAGATGGTTTGTGAGAGGGGAGGGAAGAAAGTAAGGAAGAAGAAAAAAGATAAGCCATATGTTGGGAAGACCGGGAAAAAATATAAGACTAAAACAACGAAGATAAATTGTCCTTTCAAGATCATCTTAAATTGGAATAAAGATGAAGAAATTTTCACAATGAATAAAGATATGGATTGCCGTCATAACCACCCACGTCCAAAGGATCTTCATGGACATTATAGAGTCGGACGACTCAAACCTCATGAATATGCAGAGGTAGATAAAATGACACGAGCACGTATGCCTCCCTCTAAAATTCTTAGCAAGTTGAAGGAGGATGATAAGAATAACAAGACTACGTTGCAACAAATCTATAACGCGAGAAGTACTTTGAGAAGAAAGGATTTTCAAGGTAGGTTGGTGATGCAACAATTATTGTGGTTGGCGCAAAAGAAGAACTATGCTTGCCAAAAGAAATTGGATGAATTCGGCCATGTGACGCACCTTTTTTATTGCGCATCCGGAATGCGTAAAGTTGGCGTTATGCTTCCCACAAGTTCTCATATTGGATTGCACTTACAAGACCAATAAGTATGAGATGCCCTTGATGAACGTTGTTGGTCATACGTCAACCAAGTCACCTTTCACCGTTGCTTTTTGTTTTTTGCATGATGAGTTGAAAGAAAGCTATGTGTGGGCATTGGAACAAGTGAAGTTAATCTTCCGGGAGGATGCTCTTCCAAAGGTCATGGTAACCGACCAAGAGGCGGCATTGATGTTTGCTATAAGGAAGGTATTTCCGAACGCTCAAAACTTTCTCTGTACCTTTCATGTATGGAATAATGTTAGGAAGAAATGCCAAGGGATAATCCAACCGCTGAAGTTGAAAGAGCTAAAGAAGATTGCTACATTACCGGATGGAGAACGAGAAGTGAAGAAGAAAGAATTCAAGGAAGCATATGAGTCTAATGAAAGGATGTGGGCATGTTTCCACAATGATTGGGAAGCTTTGACTTGGTCCATCACCGAAGAAGTGTTTGAAGAAAATGTTGCAAAGCTCATTGCGAATTGGGGCGTCAAATACCCGGAAATCATTATATATTTACTGAAGCAATTCTTGGATACGAACGCACATAGATTTGTTAGTGCATTTAAAAACCAGCACAAGCACTTCAACAACCAAGCTACAAGTATGGTAGAGTCGGCTCACTATCGTTTGAAGAAGAATCTATTTGGGTGCGTGGACACGTTAGTCACGGTTTTTGACGCAATGGAAGACTATTTCATGAGTGATGTTATAAGAATTAGAGCGTTATTCGAAAAAAATCTAATGATGAAGCATGATGAATTCCCGGATGATAAGTGGCTCTGGGGACTAACCCATATGGTCTATCATTTGTGCCTTGAACTTATAATGAAGGAAGTGGATTTGATGGACAAAATGGACGCTAACTCCCAAGAAGAGTGTGTTTGTAAAATGAGGGAAAGCATGGGACTTCCGTGTCGGCATGAACTACTTCGGTTCAAGGATTGTAGGATACCTTTTGAGGCTATTGATTCTCATTGGAAACAATTGAGTAGTGATCCAATTCCCGACGATGAAGATGATGTAGAGATTTGGGACACACCTTACGGAAAAAGGTTGGCTGAAATGTATCGTGGGATGTTCCGACCTCATAAACAAATCTTTTGGGAAAACATGATGCCAATCCTTTATCCTCACACCCAACAAGGTATATTAGAACCGGAAAAGGGACCACAAAAAGGTAGGCCACCCACGAAAGAGAACCGACAAGAGCATATTCTATTACCAAAAAACCAACACCTACCACAAGGGATCCATGCGGGGTGGAGTACCATGATGCAAAGTACAAAGAAGAGAAGAAGGCAATAGAGAAGTTAGACAAGATGGATGAAGTGAAGCTATCAAAGAAACGTGGTCGACCGAGCAAGGTTAAAGGTGAAACAAGTAACAAAGATGTTAAGAATAGTGGTCCTCTATGTCCTCCCCCATTGGAAGGAGACGTAAAGCTTAAAGGTAAGATGTTTCCATCTCAACAAATGGAAACAACAAAGACCATGAAGCTTCCCAAGCAAAAGGAGAAAAAAACCATATATGCGGAAGGGAAAATGAAGGCTCCTAAAAGAGATAGTTTGGGGAAGTATTTGAGACCTTCTAATATGATTTACAAAAACTACTTGGAGAACCTACCCGAAGCCATTCATGAGTTTATTATATCCATGGACGATGTCGAAGGGGATGGAAATTGTGGTTTCCATGTCACCGCGGAACAACTAGGACCTTTTAAGGATGGGAACCAACCGATTGCCCAAGGGGATGAAGTAAATCATATTCGTCAAAGATTGTTACAAACTCTACGTCGAAACAGTCAATGATGCGAGGTGGCGGAGACCACGGGGTCGCACAAGAGTTCATTAGTTTTGAACGGCGTTTACATGGGGATGCCGTCATCATACGTGATCATTGGATGCAAATTCCGATATGTGGGTTTTTAATTGCGGAGACCTTTAATTGTGTTATTCATTCGTTTTCGAGGGACGGAAGTTGTTCCACCTACGCGCCGCCAACAAAACCTTGCAATGAGAGTGTGAAAGATAGAAAAACTAGAACCTTTTAAGGATGGGAACCAACCGGTTGCCATTGACTTCTAAAACAGGGACTTCTACAAGTCAATGATGCGAGGTGGCGGAGACCACGGGGTCGCACAAGAGTTCATTAGTTTTGAATGGCGTTTACATGGGGATGCCATCATCACACGTGATCATTGGATGCAAATGCCGATATGTGGGTTTTTAATCGCGGAGACCTTTAATTGTGTTGTTCATTCGTTTTCGAGGGACGGAAGTTGTTCCACCTACGCGCCGCCAACAAAGACTTGCAATGAGAGTGTGAAAGATAGAAGACTTGTCATTGCATTTGTTCAAGGCTGCCATTATATCGGTCTTAAGATTAGACCTGGTTGCCCAATACCTCCATTGTCTCCTGAAGCCTTTTGGCTTGTTTTTGAAGAAAATTACGCTATGGATTGGTGTGCAAATTACGCAACGGAGATGGAGCTTTGGAGAAGTTTACATCCACCTATGCCACCCGGACTAGTGTTTGTAATGGATGATGAGGATGAAGAAGATGTTTCCGAGGATGATGAAGAGGATGTTTTTGAAGATGACGAAGAAGATGTTGTGAGGTTGGGATCACCCTAGTACTTGTTCTAATATGTATAATTATTTTGCATTTTCTTTTCGTCGGATGCCTAGGTTGATATGAGATTATAAATGCTACATAATGTATCCTAAAGCGCATCTTATGAATTGATAATATTTTTTGGTTTTTTAACCTGTTTTTTGGTGCAAACAATGGAAGAACAAGAACTTTCAGTAACAGGTTCGGCTTACATTTGACGACTTGTGTGTGCCGAACTTTAGTTTTACTTTGTATTTCAACACCCAGTTAAAGGTTCGGCTTATTCGATGTATTCAATAATAAGAAGATCGTAATAAGATTCCTTACATTGTCTGGTTCGGCTAACAGTTGACAATTTTAATGTGCCAAACCTGAGTGATTATATGTATTAAATCCTCATTGTAAGGTTCGGCTTATTCGAAAAATTCACTATTAAGCCGATCCGGATAACATTACAAATGACCAATTGTTTGAAATAGTTTGAAATCATTATTACAAATTAACCATTACAAAATCACAACCCATTACAAAGGAAAAATTACAAGCATTTAATAACCAAAACGAGTTATGACAAAATTTCTAAGGATGTTGTAGTGAGCTTGGTATTTGAAATTTTTTCCTTTCCATCTTCGCCATTCCTCTAGAGCTCGAACAACAACCTCATCATTTGTTTCACCTTTAAGCCTATATCGATTCACAATCCGAATCATAGCTATGAAGTCCCGAACTTTTTTTTTAATTGTTTCTATTCGACAAAACATGGAAGCGCTATCCCGGTTGTTTGGATTACCCGTTTCATTGGTGAATGCTTCATGAATTCTCACCAAGTAGTATATACTCATTAAACCCTTTACTCGTCGCTCGGCACCCTTCTCCGGATAGTAAGTTACGTAATGTTTGCAAAGAGATAAATCTTCTTCTAGAGTATACTTAGGACTAGACGCTGCCATTTTGTGCTTTGATAATGAGATATCATATGTGGCTATATATATGAGTGAAGGATTGTACTATTTGATGGATATATTTTAAAATGTTGATTAAACCTATCTAGTTCGGCATTTATATTACAAGCCGAACTACACATAACGTACCATTCCCAACGGCTACTTTTCAAATTTTAAAAAACACTATGAGTTCAGCAGACATACATTTTGATTGAACAGCCGAACCTGAACAAATTTCAACAATCTAGTAAATCTCAGCGCAAAGGTCTCTAATAAATCTCGGAATTCTTCTCTTCATCCATGTGTAACATATTCCGAGCTCGTATATTCTTCCTCCATGGCGTATATCCCAAAGCCTTTGAATTCTAGCTTCCTAAATAAAATTGAATGCAAGGTTAGTTATATAAAAAGAAAAATAAACAACTCTATAATGGAACATTGTGCTTTTGGATTACTCACTTTTTCTTCATTAGTTTCGCTGGGATGATATTGATTAACCCAACCAAATACTCTGATGTAATATTTCATCGTATAACGGATTTGTCGGAATCTTTCGGCTAATTCCGAACGCGTACGATGTTTGAGATTTCCATCTAACCGTAAATGGTATTCTTTAACTATTTTCCAAAACATCGAATAATGCTCACCATAAATACGATAAGTCTGAATGAAAGATCTAACAAGAAACTTATCATCTTCTACGGTAAATGATTCCATGAATTAGTATAGACGGAAACAATGAGTTAAGAAGACCCAATGCTATGAATAGAAACACTATATATAGTAAATTCCACAACGGATCTATTTTTTTGAGAAGACAGACTAATGTTCGGCGCATGTGAACGATTTCTTTATTAGCCGAACCTGTTGATTTATAGGTTCGGCGAATTCGTATTTGGTCGAGTGCGTCGAACCAAAACATTAACAAAATTTGGTTGAAGGTCCGAGGTTCGGCAAATTCGCAAATTATAATTTAAGCCGAACCAGTTCCTTTCGTGTTGTTTCAAACACCACCTAACATTCGGACAAAGCATATAAAACCATTTAAAATTACATTAAAACATGTGATTTAAGGTACCTAACAAGTGTACTTCACAACTCGTAACAAACAAAGTGTGTTTAACAACTCCTAAGAAAATATAACAAACTAAGTGTACTTTAGGACACATCCATCCAAACTTATAGTTCACTCACCACAACCTCTTTTCCCTTTCGGACGTACATTCTCGTCCTCTTCACCGGTTGGCCTGCCCATAGCAGGTTGACTTGAGCCTTCACCTTCTTGTCGTGGCCTCTTGTTCGTCAGCCTTTTTTCTTGTTTATTGGGTCCTTTCCCTTTGTTTATGACTGCATCCTACTGGTTGTACCAATCCTTTTGCTCCCCCACCGTCATCTTAGTTTTGCAAGAAATTCTTTTCTTCAAATTTCTCAACAACTCCTTACCCGCCGCAACCTAGTTCAAGGTAAAGGTTAGTTAAACAAGAACTTTAATATTTAAGAAGTAACACTTAAACAAGTGTAAATTGATGACATCGCTTACCATTGTTTTATATGCCTTTTGAATTTCAACGGCCTTGGACTTCTTTTTGGAAACCTTTGCCTTGTCCCTGTCAGCTACAACTTGACTTTCTCTATTGATAATAAGCGGATGTGAAATTTCATTATACCAATCCATATATCCTGGCTCTACTCGTGGAGGACCGTCAGCCAAAATATGCAAGTGGTTCATATTTAACTTGTTGGCATCCAACATTCTCCAGTGCTGTAAGCTTGGTTCTGGATCATATTTGGGGCACCACGAAGAGGTGCTGCTTTTAGTCCCAGTGTTACCCAATGGCAACAAGCTGAACTTAGTCTAAACTACCGGGAGCGTTTGGACAGCTCCTAACCGACGTAGAACGCGATGAGGATCATATATTACATAACCACCCGGATAAAATAAAGGTCCATAGTACATACCTATCGGCACAAAATGATCTTGAACAACATAATCTTCTCGAACATCTCTCAAATATGGGTCAAATACGACATCACTCTCATCCAAAGAGTCTAATTTCTCCCTGAGATTAATAAACACATCTTTCGTATTTCTTTCTTTCTTGGCTTCCATATCATATCGATTCATTGTTGGAGTTATTTTATCCCAATTAGCATGTACTTTGGCCAATTTCAATTCCGGGTAATGGTCATATACCCACACCTACATAAACAATTCAAGATTTCTCAAAATATTCTATGACTTATGCATGTTCGGAAGAGCACAAAAAACAACAAACCTGCCGAACCCATTATTCAGAAATATCGGCTACATCATATGCAAAATTTTAAGCCGAACTTGTCCATGAGGAACCAAAGTTTTGTTTTGAATAAGTATAATTTGAACAAAAAAATCAAATTTAATGAAGATTATTACCTGAAGCATAGTAAAATTTCCTCCAATGTTTGTACTCGCCAACCTAGATGCTTGTGCGAGTTGATTGAGTAGGTAGGCAAGTGACGCTTTCCCCCAAGCATAAGTATTAACCGAGTGAACATCCTTGAAAAATTGGAGATATTGAGCACTCACCTTGTTCCCAGAATGTCTGCAAAAATATCTCTTCCAAGAGTGTACAACATATATGTTGTTGCAGTTTGTTTCACTAACTCCTCAGTCATCACCAACTTTCCATCTTTAACCCTATCCGCTGTTTTCTCAAAATAGGTTTTCAACATCACCAACTTGAACTTCTTGTTTTTCTTGTTAGGCGCACCTTTATCATCATGGGTAGAAGTGACATCTCTCACAGAACAACAAAACTCTAGTTCGGTTTTTGATTTTGGCCAACCTAGAGTTTCCTCGGCCAACTTATACAACTCATCCCAACTCATATTATAAAACGCGGCATCCACTCTTTCGCCGGTGACACTAAGGCCCGTAATCTTAAAAGAATCGTCAGGAGTGATTGTCATCTCGCCAAAAGGGAGATGAAATGTGTAAGTCTTAGGAGCAAATTTCTCGGCAAAGGCGGAGGCTGTCACTCTATCACATTCTTGATGACCATATTTAATGGCAGGCCATAAACCATAGGCTTGCACTATAGCAACCACCTCAGGCACCTCTTTAAACAAATCCCAATGTGCATCCCTTTGATGTCTCAAAACTCTTACCGCACGACAATGGTCAGGAGTCTCATAAATCCTCTTAGCCCAAGACTCTCGGTAACTAAACAACACCTTGCCTCCATCAGCTGGAAGACCGTGTGGTAAACCATCAGCTCTCGGATCTATTACATCATCATCATCAGGAATGTGAAACCCAACAACACGAGGTGTAGCTTCTTGCTTCTCTGGTTGTTGTTGTTGCACTTCAGGTTGATCTTCCACATCAGGTTGATCTTCCCGGCTTTTCATTTTACCCTTTAGGTTCCTATACATAGAACAAAAACATAAATAAGAATAATACTACGACAAAGTTCGGCGTATACGAACGCCAGCATAAAGAGCCGAACCAGTGAAACTTAAAGATAGGCTATTATCTAAACCAGCCGAACTATTCTTCAGTTAAAGGTTCGGCATATCATACATTAAAAAATATGAGCCGAACATGTCTCTGTGTTTCGGAAAAATCTTCTAAAAACCTAGGTTTTTTCAATTAAACCTAGTCTAAGAATACAATAAAATGCATTAATCAACAAATTAAAGGGTGGGGTTTGTATAACATACCTTCTAATCCTCATTTCCGGGGTTTCTTCTTCACTTGATTGAACTTCTTTTCCAATTTCAGTTTCAACTCCTTCTAACGGTTCTTGCTCTTCAATCGACGGATTAAAAGAAGATTTGGACCGCCTACCAGTTGATTTTTGTTTCTTACGAGCCATTTTGTAGTTGTGTTTAATCGACGATCAAATTTTTATGAATCGACGATCAATTTCGGCGATGAAATATGGTTTTAACCGATTTTTTCCGAATTAGTTTGAATAGAGAAGAGGAAAAGAACCGAATTGATGTTCCTTATGCTTTGACCCCAAAGAGAATTTTTTGCTTTTATATCAACTTAGGGGGTAGTATAGTAATTTACAAGTTTCCATACAATTCTAATACTTTTCTACAAGGTTCGGCGATTGAGTAACATGGAAATTACTGCCGAACTTACTCTTCAGAGAAATATGGTGTGTAACAGTTTAAGGTTCGGCGGATACGCGTTAAATACTAATAAGCCGAGCTTTTAACTAACCAAACTGTTGAAGGTGAGTATCAGGTTCGGCTAATACGTAAAACATATTAATAAGCCGAACTTTGACCTGTAACTTGCATATCGCGGTGCACTCAAACCTTAGTATTTCACTTAAACATAAAAGCATAACATTGTAGTTAAACATCAAAACATTGTATCTAAAACCAAACACATAACATTGTTTTCTTCAAGTAAATAAAATTGTGCTAAAATCAAACATTACTTAAAAACTAAACCATTAAAACCTAGTGTACTTCAATTTAACATAACACTCTATTGAGAACGACCGCCTCTTCCACCACCACGCCCTTTTTTAGCACCCCTTCCACTCGCACCTTCACCTTTGTTGATTACTCCATCCCAACGACTGTACATATATTCTTGCTCTTCCACCGCCATATCCACATTGCAATCAATTTTCTTCTTCATAGCCTTCAACACGTCGTTACCCCCAGCCATCTGATAAAATGTAGTTAAAACATATAAGCAACAATAGACCAAAATAGTGAAAACAAGTTTAAAAGTATGAAGTCAATATACCATAGTTCGGTAAGACTTCGAAACATCTTCAACCATGCCCTTTGTGTTCTTCCTCTTCTTCGGATCGACTTCCTTTTGTGTTTTATTTCCCCTCTGACCGTCTACCAAAGCTTGACTTTTCCTATTAATGATTAAATGATGTGAGATTTGGTTATACCAATCTATATAAGCCGGGTCGACTTCACAAGGATCCTCACGCAACTCTTCTAAGTCAACCCAACTTAATTTGTTATCCTCCAATTTATTCCAACACTCAATGGTAGGATCGGGATCATATTCGGCATTCCATGAACTTTCCGTACTCTTTGTTCCCTTAGAACACTTGGGAAACAACTTGAACTTTGATTCCTATAGCACCGGAATCATTTGGATAAATCCATATTGATGGAGTACTCGACGGGGATCAAACACTGTAAAACCTTCGGGATAAAACAATGGCCCATAATACATCCCCAATGGCATATCCTCATCCTCAACAACTTCATCGTATTCTTCATCCTTTTAATTTGTATGGTTGAAATACAACTTGTTCAACAGTGAAAGGTTCTAACTTTTCTCTCAAAGCTATCAAGATTTCCTTTTTATTCCTCTTCTTATTTTCCTTGAAACTCCATTTGACCGAGGTAGGGAATGTGTCTACCCATTTCTCATCTTCCTTGGTTAAATTCAAATCCGGAAAATGGTCATATATCCATACCTACACCAACAATATAAAAAACAAAACACAAAAATTATTTATTAGGATCAGTAGAATTGGATCATGGAGGTTGTAAACTTTTGGAAACAGAAGCAAGTTCGGCTTATTTTCAAAAAAAGTTTAAAGCCGAACCAACTAAGTTCGGCTAAATAAATTAATTTCGAAACAGCCGAACCTTTTGAAAAATAGGTTCGGCTTACTTTAAAACCAAAATTGAAAGCCGAGTTTTTCTTGAAAATGGAACTACAATGTGTAAACTTACCTGAAGCATTGTGAAATAACCTCCAATGTTTCTACTTGTTAACCTAGATGTAGTTCCAAGTTGCTCAAATAGGAAAAAAAAGGGCCGCGGTTCCCCAAGAGTACTTGTGGCACCTTTTCAAATCCCTTAACAATTGAAGGTATTGAGCATTAACCTTTTTCCCACTGTTATCGGGAAATATAACACTTCCTAAAGTATACAACAAATACGCGGTAGCAAAGCGATTATTAGTCGTGACCTCGTCCATAACCAACTCCCCCTTTGAAATTTTCTCCTTTGTGTCTCCAAAACACTTTTTCAAAGCGGTCAACTTGATTTTCTTCAACTTCTTTGTGCTAGAATCCACAAACTTCACCTCTTTAGCAGCGCAGGAAAACTCCAATTCTGTTTTGTCTTTTGGCCAACCAAGAGTTTCCTCAGCAAGTACATACAACTCATCCCAAGTCATTTCATAAACCGCTGAGTACACATTTTTCCCATGCGTTCTAAGACCACTAATCTTCTGTGCATCATCTGGAGTAATTGACATCTCGCCAAAGGGGAGATGAAATTTGTAAGTCTCCGGACAAAATCTCTCACAAAAGGATGAGTTTGTAACTGCATCAAATTCATCTTGGGCATAAAAAATAGCAGGCCATAAACCAGAGCCTTGTACTAAAGCCACCACCTCAGGAGCCTCGTTGAAAATATCCCAATGTGCAGCGGTTTGGTGTCTAAGTACGCGGACTGCATCCCTGTGATCCGGAGTCTCGTAAATTCTCTTGTCCCATGACTCCTTGTAGCCAATCAACACTCTTCCACCATCTTCAGGGAGACCATGGGGCAAACCATCACTGCGAGGACGTATAACATTTTCCGAATGAGGAATGTGCTTACCTGTCTCCCTTGATTTAACAACTTTCTCTTGTCCTTGTTCTTGTTCTAGTTTTTCTTCTTCTTGACCTTCCTTACCTTCTTCTTCATCATTGTGATCCTCTTGTTCTACGGGAAAAGAGCATGTCGTGTCAATTCCCCTTTTGCCTGCATGTAAGTTCTTTGTGCCACCACCTCGAGGTTTGGGGGGTTTTTGAGTTAGAAGGAGTCACTTCCATTGTTCTCCTTTTAAGATTGTCCTTGAATTTTCCCGGATGGGTTTTAAAACAAATGACAAACCTTAATTAGTTTTTCAAATTAAATAAATATGATTCTACCACACATTTTCATAACTCACCTATAACTGGACAAGTTTAGAGGAACCTATTGGCCATAAACAGTGTCAAGTTCGGCACATACGAATTGAATCAATATGAGCCGAACAAAATGCACAACAGTGTTTGCCTTGGTCATACATAGGTTCGGCACATTCGAACTTTATCACAATGAGCCGAACCATATAACCAGAAGTAAGGGTAATTAAGTTCGGCTAATACGATATTCAAAATATTACTAATTCTGAGCCGAACTGTTCTTCATCTGAGTAAAAAAAACAAGTTCGGCTGCGAAATGTCTGCCGAACATCACACTGAGACTAACAATAACCTAGAATAATCATCGATTTCAGGTCATAAATCAACGAAATACGCAAAAATAAACAATAGGTTTCTGGGAAATACCTTTCTATGTGCAATTTTAAAGATTCATCCTCTATTTCTCCCTCTCCAACACCAATCGATCCGGTATCCACTTCATCTCTATCTTTTTCAAAATCCCTAGATTGAGATGCTACGGAAGCTAGAGAAGGATTCGGCACCGTATTTCTAGGGCATCGCTTAACACGAGGTGCCATGTGTGTGTTTAATTGAGAACTTAATGGAAGAAATTTTCAGAAATTTTGGAGAAGAAGATGAGAAGAAGAGGGAGAGAGATGGGTTTTGGGTTTTAAAACTTAAATTTATTTATTTTTTGGTTAAGTGGCGGTTTTAAAATTAGAATTTAGGATGGGTTAATTAGTGGGTGGTTGGTTAATTAGTGGGATGGGTTAATTAGTGGGATTGTTTTAGGATTAGAATTTAATTAGGTGGAAGGGTATTATTGTAATTTAAACTAGTGAGGGGTATTATAGTAACTTAACAAGATTTAGGGCAACCCTTATAAATTTGGGTTGGGTGCCTGGTAATGGTGAATGCCCCAAAATTATTGGGATGCCCCAAAATAGGGTTCTTTCAAAATCTAAGTTTTTTTTTAGACTTTGGGCTAGATTTAGCCAGCCCAAGTCACTACATTGTTCCGCCCCTGATTGGGCTAGATGGGATCATTATAATTAGGAGTGTATTGCACGTGTTAGTGTGGGAATGTGTGCTAGACGGTTGGTTATATAGTGATCTCACAAGAGGCGGGGAACGTCCATATCACACTGACGCCTTTTCTGCACAATCGGCTTCAGGGTTAAAAAGAACTCACACTCAAGCATGGTCGAACCCATAGCAATCTAGGAATGGATAGCCTCCCAGGAAGCTGTTCGTGGATAATCGCAGCAATTTCCTTTGAAACCCTACATTTCTGGATAACCACAGTGTCAAAGAGGATACAATATCAATGATGGTTAGATCATTACAAATACTGTCAGATACAATTATCTATCGATTGAGAAGTAGCATGCTGGATGGATTGTGCACATATTGGTAACATGGATGCCAGGGAACGTCAAATAAGGGGGTGAGATTGAAACACCCAATATTCGAAAGTGTCTCTAGGCAAAATTGTCTTTGAAAACCCTACACTTCTAAACAAACACTGAGACATTTTCGGAAAAATTGTATTTAGCGTTTGAAAAAGAAACCTGCAGTTAAACGTGTTCGGGCGGGTGCAATCCATGGATGAATAACCCTCGAAGATATTGTCGGATGGCCGCATTAGTGCCCATTGAACACCTCATACTTTGAGATAACCACAATGGTTAAGTGGTGACAATATCGGTGGAGTATTGGGTCACTAAAAATTGTATCAGTGTCGATGACGAGTCACCTATCAAGAGCGAGAGGATACGCCCGATGGTTGGGCGAGGTACTGGTCTCATAAGTGGTGGGGAAAATTGAAGATTTATACTGGTATGTTCCGGAACCAAAAACGGTTCCAACTTAAGGAGGAGAGAGCAATATTCGTCGGTGGTTAAACGAATGAAATATATGTTATGATATACCCAAAAAAAAATCTCATAGTTAAGCGAGAGTTGTCACGGGATAAGAGACCTCTTAGGAAGCTGACGACGGGGAATTGCTAGTGCCAATAAAAATTCAGCATTGCTAGATAGCCGCACTAAGCAAATGGAAAAAAAATATCGTTAATATTTGGGATCAAGAGGCCCCTCCCTATCTCTGGATGTCGAGACTATAAGGGAAACTCCTATGGGTATGGATGTTAAATCATCCACATCTCATGGAGAATCCATACAAATAGGGATAATCAGGATTTTATGGAGATTTTTTCCACTATGGAAATCTAGATAAATATCCACTAATTGGGACCCACATTTTTTTATTTTTTTTTATTACATTAAAATACTAAAAAAAATTGCTAATGGAAAAAAAAAATGTATCTGATCACTTAATGATCGGATGAGAAAAGAAAAAAAAATGCATCCGGTCACTTAGTGACCGGATGAGTAAAAAAAATAATATATATACATCCGAACACTAAGTGTCCGGATGAGGTTATCCGGTCATAGAATGACCGGATGGACTCTCCATATGTACCTCCATACATTTGAGGAGGCCCCTCTGGACTTCACAAACATATGGATGTTAAAATCATCCATAGTAGCACTTTTTAGTCCACAAAATATGGATCATCACAAAGATGTGGATGATTTTTGTCTCCATAGGAATTGCCCTAACTATAAATATACGTGTCGCCATTGCTCGGGTGAGAGTGTAATATAAGAGGTTGGGCTAGATATCGGTCTCACAAAAGGCGAGGAAATATTATATCATACTGATGCCTTTTCAACAGAATTGTCTCAAGAATTAAAAAGATATATGTTGTTAGCGTATTCGGGACATGAACAACTCAGAGATTGGTGGCCTCCTGAGAAGTTATTGATGAATGGCCGCATCGACGCCCATTGTAAATCCAACACAACCGGATACCTGGAGTGACTAAGTGGGAGCAGTGTTGGTGGAGAATCGAGTCATTACAATACTCGTACTTCGCATAATATCGAATACACTACTTCACCTCCCCTCTTCTCCATTTTGAAATTCTATATGATACAGTATTTTAGGCCACTCTCTCCTATAACCCGTGCTCTTATGTAGAGGTGTAAATTGGGGTGTGCCAGCACGAGCACAGCCCAGCACATCACGCTAAAATTTGAGCACAGCCCAGCCCAGCACGGCACGGCACAACACGTTAGTTAAATGGGACGTGCTGGGTTTGACTAATTGGCATAGTAGCCCAGCACAGCACGTGGCACGGCACATCACGACACGTTAAGAAAGCACGTCATAATATGTATAAAATGCTACAAACCATAGCACAATACATCATTTTGTGTCTATTTCACAAAAAAACTCTTATTCTAGCAAACTATTGACATTTTACTACCGTTATGCTGACTTATTTTCATAATAACATATATAATGCCTAAATATTTGAAAAACGTTTATATTGGAAAATATAAAATAAATGTGCCTGGTACAACACAACACGGCACAACACGTTTATTTTCCTGGCACAGCCCAGCACAGCACGCCTTCTAGCATGGCACGTCATAATCTTCGACACAGCACAGCACGGCACATAGCACGCTAAGCACGTGATTTCGTGGGCTGTGCTGGGCTGGGCCGACACGTTTTACACCTCTTATGCAACATTACTGCATTTGGAAGATCATAAACCTCACTCTTTAGAAATGTGCTTGAGGTGATAGAAATAACGGTGACTATGATATTTGATGGCATTTTTCATTCTTCTAAAGCTAATGCAGGAGTGAGCGCATTGTAAGTAGTGTTGGATGAGAATTTATACGGAGGTAACTACAATAAAGGTGTTAGTGAAAGCCCTAATATTGCCGTTAGTCCTAGTAAAAATATTGTAAGTCCTAGTTCACCGGAAGGAACTCGCTGGGCAAAACTAAGGATAGTGAGATTTATTGACCAAAACTAAGAAACAATACATACCCACTCATAGAAATTAATTAGTCGTGGCTATTAATGCCGATACTAATAAATTTAGTGACCCAGCCATATATATAAAAAAATAATAATGAATATGATGACTATAAAGCATTTTCATCATCATCTCTATACGAAGAAATATGATGATAAAAGTTTTTCTGGATAAAATGACACCAGATGGTTTCAACATATATTGCGCGATTTAAAGAAGAAAAATGTTGATCAAACACCGGGAATCTACAGAAAACTCCTGAACCTAATTTTTGGATTAATTTTTTATTTTTCCATGCATGTAAATATATTGTTTTTGCTTTTGGATTTTTCTTCTTTCTACTTCTTTTTCCATGAAATTCTGCCTTTATGTCCGTTTTCGGTCTCATTATTTTTATTTTATTAGTAAATTTTCTTAGTAATTTCATCTTAAATTTATTAGGTGTACTAGTCTAGTATAAAGATAGAATAATATGACTAGGATTGGACACATCTTATCGGATATGGGGGGAATCATGGGAGTCACATAAATTGTATAATATAAGGAGAAAATTGTCCAAATGATAAACATTTACAGAGATACCAGATGGAGAGAGATTCTGGCCTGGCGTATACGTGGGGCTCAAACACCGTCTCAGTCGTTGATTTTACACTTTAGCTGGGCCCACTTTTTATGTTCTTTTCCCTCTCATTTGGAGTAGTACTGTTTGACATCTCATTTTCTATAGAGGGGTCCAATGCAAACGAGACGTGGCTAAAGGATTCCAAAGACAGAAAGTAGGCGACAAATATATCGCCTTCATTTTTCGAATTTTCTCTCTTTGATAAGGAGGGAAAATGATTGAATATTAACGATGGAGAAAACTCATGTATTTCTTTTATTCTATTTTTATGATTGTTATAAAATTTGGTGCGAGTGAGTTTCGCACTCAAGCTTTTATCATCTAATAATTTTATCTCAATAACATTGTTCTGTTTTGTTTATTTTTCTTTCTAGGAAGTATTATGATTATCTATTAAGACGGGTTTTAAATTCAATTTACTGGAAGGAATCATTCCAACGCCCATCGATTTACTTCGGAACTTTGACCCCTGGTAGACTTGTTTCCATCACTTATACCTTACCGGATCTTAAATCTTTACTAGATACGTCCCATAGCCTTGTAAAATTTTCCTTCACTTATAACATCCCAAATACGCCCTCAAGCTTAATTGGTGCATGAGTAATGGGTAAGAATAGTTTCCAGGTTTGGTTTTCTCTGACATCTCAACGAAGAAATTCGTTGGATTCATGGTATAGATATATGGATTTTAATGTTTAAAGAAAGAAAATATTTAGAATATGGCCAATTTATCGAAAATTTATCATGAAATATGAAATTTTGTGTACCTTGTAGATGTGTCACGTATTTCATGAATACGTATTGAGTGTGAGTGTGCAACCTTGTATGATTATCTATTTTTCTGGTATCATTTCCATCTCAATTTATCGAAGAAACCATTGAGTTATGTAACACCATTCGATTTCTTTTATAAAGCCTATTGATCCATATAAATTTCTTCATTCAATTCACCATATAAGATTTTAATCATCTGTTTAAATCATAAATTGAAAGAAAATATTTAGATTATATGTATCACTTTCTAAGATTGTTTAGTTCTGTACTCTTGTAACTTTGAGTCTCATACTCCCGAAGTTGGAGTTTGACTCGATGGAACATGAGGTCATCATGGACCACTTTTAAAGTGTCCAGCAACATAAAACTTGTAATATGGTATTGACCAATATATTATGGTGAGGCCGGATCTTATTTTAGTTTTTCTTGGGATGAAGATGGCCACGTCCAAAATTTTCCTTCAACTTATAACATCCCTAAATACGCCACCATTGATTGGTGCATTATTTTTATCTGGTATCACCTTCTCACTTAGCGGTTTATTATTTGGTTTTTGATTTCCAAGTCTCCCAAATCCGAGTGTATTAATTTCATCTCCCAACACTTTTATTAAATGGTTTTCTTGCAACGTTTTAAACAGTTTGTTCCATCAAATTTCTCTACTATGTTTGCCTTATTTTTTTATATCATATTTGATCCTTTTAGGGGCCTTGAGCCATATGTCCCGAGTTTACATGATTAAAAGTGCATGGTGTGTACCTTGGCTTAAAATTGTTACCGGTTTTACTTTCCTTCACTTATAACATCCCAAATAGGAAGTAATAGAATTAAAATATTAAAAGCAAATTCGTTGATTCCCAATGATTTATTGGCGGCCAAAAGTAAAAGCAAAAACACAAATTGAAAATTTGTTTATAATGTAAAAAAACTTTTTACAGTTTAAGATTAAGATTCGAATTTTGATAAGTAAAGAAAAGCATTATACCTTACTTCTCGGATCTTAAATCTTTACTAGATTTTTAAAATTCTTTACATGTGTGGGAAAATTTTCCTTCAATTTACTGGTGTTTTAGTGCTAATGTTTTATTCATTCACATGAAAAAAACATACGGTAAGGAATTCTGTTTTGTTTATTTTTCTTTCTAGGAAGTATTATGATTATCTATTAAGACGGGTTTTAAATTCAATTTACTGGAAGGAATCATTCCAACGCCCATCGATTTACTTCGGAACTTTGACCCCTGGTAGACTTGTTTCCATCACTTATACCTTACCGGATCTTAAATCTTTACTAGATACGTCCCATAGCCTTGTAAAATTTTCCTTCACTTATAACATCCCAAATACGCCCTCAAGCTTAATTGGTGCATGAGTAATGGGTAAGAATAGTTTCCAGGTTTGGTTTTTTCTAACATCTCAACGAAGAAATTCGTTGGATTCATGGTATAGATATATGGATTTTAATGTTTAAAGAAAGAAAATATTTAGAATATGGCCAATTTATCGAAAATTTATCATGAAATATGAAATGAACAGCCGTAAACAGTTTGTGTACCTTGTAGATGTGTCACGTATTTCATGAATACGTATTGAGTGTGAGTGTGCAACCTTGTAAGAGCTTTCTCTTCCACAACCGAAACAAACCATTTACATTTTTTCATGCACTTAGGCGGGTATTATAAATTTGTGTGGACATGGGAATCATGAGAGACATGTGATAAAGATGTCCAGACTTAAAAGACTGGCATATCAAATGAAGTTTATGAAGAACCAAAAACAGTTTGCACTATTCAATTTGCAGGCGATTAGAAAAAATAAAGTTTCAATTTGCACTATTCAAGAAACAAAATTGGAAAGAATTGATGATTCTCTTATAAGATCTTTATGGGGCAGCAACAACTGTGAATATGCTTATTTACCTTCGGAAGGAAATTCGGGGGGGATTTTAACCATGTGGAATGGAAATGATGTTGTCATGGAAGAGGTTCTTTTAGGAGCGTTTTCTTTATCAATCACTTTCAGAAATACAAAGGATGGGTTTACTTGGTTGTTTACTTCAGTTTATGGGGCTTCTGATCCGTCAGACTATTCTCAATTTTGGCTAGAACTAGAGGACATTCGTACCATATTGCATCATCCTTGGTGTGTGGGGGGTGATTGGAATGCTATTCTAAGTCAATCAGAGAGGAATAGAGCTGGGGGTTCCAAAGTAAATAGAAGGAATTTTAGAAATTTCTTAAATTATAAAAAACTTGCTGGATATCCCAATGGCGGAAGGAAGATTCACTTGGACGAATTCTAGGCAAGAGCCACTTCTCCAAAGATTAGACAGATTTGTTGTATCAATGGAATGGGAGGATAAATGCCCGGGGTTGCTGCAAACTAGACTCAAAAGACCTATTTCGGATCATGCGCCTATTCTGCTATGCTGCAATGGAGGTACTGCTTTCAAATTTCCATTTAGGTTTGAGAATTATTACTTGTCTAACCCGGATTTTTTAGATAATTTTAAATTGTGGTGGAACAACTTGACTTTTAGTGGAAAGCCAAGTTACATTCTGGCAAAAAAACTTCAAGGTTTAAAGTTCTTCATAAAAAATTGGGGGAGGCAAAATTTTGGCTCTTTACAAGCGGAGGTGGATAGAATAGAAAATCTTATTGATGTAATGGGCAGCTTAGAAGAGATAAATGGGTTAACTCAGGGGGAGTTTGCTGAAAGAGAAGATTTTCGAATTAAACACAAAGTGGCCTCTCTAAATCTGGCTAGGAAATGGCATGCTAGGTCTAAGGGTCAATGGTTAATGGATGGGGAAAGAAATTCGAGTTTTTTTCACAAAAATGCGTCCTTCAGATTTAGAAATAATGGCATTACTTCTTTGATCCTTAATGACCCAATGTGTCATGACAGAGACTCTATAAATGCTGAGGATAAGAGATTTTACATGGAGTTGTTCACTGAAGATTTTCCTCTAAGACCAACTTTTGAGGAATTACTGCTTCCGTCTTTAAATGTGCAACAAAGCATTATACTGGAGAGGCCTTTCTCTGAGGATGAAATCGGCAAGGTGATAAATTGTTTGGGTCTAAACAAATCTCCGGGTCCCGAAGGGTACACAATGGAATTCTTTAAAGCTACTTGGGATATCATAAGGCAAGAGTTAATGAATGTTTTTAACGAATTTCACTCTACTGGTAATTTGGATTGGAGACTAAACTGCACAAATATAGTGCTTATTCCAAAATGTGAGGGTGCAGCTTCTATGCACAACTTCAGACCTATTAGCCTTGTAGGAGGTATTTACAAAATAATTTCAAAATGTTTGGCTGACAGGATGAAAGTTGTAATGCCTTCCATAATATCTAAATTCCAGGGAGCTTTTGTGGATGACAGACAAATCATAGATGGAATCTTAATTGCTTCTGAATTGATTGAAGCAAGAGAAAGGTCTAATTTTCCTGGATTAGTAGTCAAAGTGGATCTGCAAAAGGCTTTTGATAATATATATTGGAGTTGTTTAGACTACACCTTGGCAAGATTTGGTTTTGGGAATTTTTGGAGGAAGTGGATTCACTGGTGCATATCAACTGTCAGATTTTCTATTTCTTTAAATGAGTCTTGTTCTGACCTATTTAGAAGCAGTAAAGATATTAGACAAGGTGACCCTTTGTCACCTTTTCTATACAATTTGGTGGTTGAAATTCTTTCTTTATTGATTCAAAGAGCAACTAATTTGGATCTTATACAGGGTTTCAAGCCTTCAGTTAATGGAGACAATATAAATCATTTGCAGTTTGCTGATGACCTTATCGTGTTTCTTGATGACAGTGAAGAACAGATAACAAACCTCAAAAATCTCTTGATTGCTTTTGAGTTGATTTCAGGCTTAAAAGTGAACTTTAAAAAGAGTGCTTTGGTGGCTGTTGGTAATGCTCATTATGCTGATTCTGGAGCTCTAATTCTGGGATGTCCTAGGGTACAATTCCATTTAAACTACTTGGGAATCCCTTTATCTAGCAAATCCAAATCGATAAGAATCGCTTGGGAGGTAATCTTAAACAAGTTCCAGCAGAGATTGAGCAACTGGCAGAGAAGATATCTATCCAAGGGAGGAAGGCTGATGTTGATCAAACATGTTCTCTGTAGCTTACCAATTTATTACTTATCATTGTATCAATTGCCGGCTTCAGTGGAAAAGCAGATGGACAGTATTATGAGGAGATTTCTATGGGGCAATGACAAAAAAAGAGGTTGGGTTGGTTGGAGAAATGTGAATATTTCAAAACAAGGAGGAGGTGTGGGTGTTAAGAGTTTGAGACTCACAAATAAGGCTTTACATGCTAAGTGGATTTGGAGGTACAACACTGAGAAGAAAGCTTTCTGGAGATCAATCATTCACCAGAAATTTGAGGGTTCCTTTGATGCTCTTTTTCCTAATGACACAAAAGCTTCTGTGGGAAAAAGTCTTTGGGCTGGCATTCTCAAGTCTAAAAAAGTTATCCAACAACACACAACTATTCATGTTCATAGTGGGAACAGATGCTCTTTTTGGAATGATGTGTGGACTAGAGAAACTATGCTGGCTAGTTTGTATCCTGCACTTTACAAAATTTCTAGAAACAAAATGGCTTCAATAAGAGATATGGTCAGATACACTGATAACTGTGCTGCTTTGGATTTCAACTTTACAAGAATTCTTAAGGAGGAGGAAGTAACTATGGTGGCAGATTCTTTGAATCAAATTGATGTTCTGCTCTCTAGTTTGTCTCGAGAGATGACTTCCTTTCCTGGAATTCAGGTAACACATTCTCAGTCAAATCCTGCTATGAGGTTATGGAAGTGGCTGGTTTTTTGAGATTTCCTTACAAAAGTCTGTGGAATCCTAGGGTTCCCCAAAAAGTCATATTTTTCACCTGGAACTTATGTTACAATGCTGCACCAACTTTGGACTCTTTGCACAACTCTATTGTAATAAATGGTTGCATTATGTGCAAGAAGGCTGCTGAGTCAAACTCCCATTTGTTTCTATACTGTGAGGAGACAAGAAAGCTTTGGAATTTTTTCTTTAACAGCTTCATATTGGTTTGGGTCTTTAGGGAAGATGTGAAAGCAAATTTGTGGGAGTGGAAACAAAAGAAAGGTAATACCATGAAGAACAAATTGTGGAGCATGATACCCTTTGCCATTTGGTGGGTAACTTGGAATGAGAGAAATGCTAGACTTTTCCAAGGAAAATATAGGAACTTCCATCAACTATTGTGTGAAGTAAAATGTCTACTCTACAACTGGTCTTTGGGTACAAAGATTTTTGATAATATCTCCTTAAAGAGTGTGCTTTACAATTGGGAGGGAGTTATGGGTTTAGCTTAATTATCTTCTGTTTTTGGGTTTTTTGAGACTCTTTGGTCTATCTTTCCTTTGGTTTCTTTGTAACTTTCCCATGAACACCACTTCTTTGTGGTGTACATGTTGGTTTTAATCTATCTTGCCCTTCATGAGTAAAAAAAAAAAAGAACCAAAACAGTTGAGTCGATTCAGGACCATTCAACAAACCGACAATCAAATAGAGATTTAAAACAACAAGATTAAGAATATATTTTGATGTTTTTCAAAGAATTGATGGATAGGATAAAAAAAAAGGATTTTTGATCGATTATGGATCAAACTAGAACTTTTGATAATCAAAACTGATTCTAATAACCGGTTCCATGGTAATAAACGACTTCAGACTCGTTGACAACCCTAAATTTCGATCATATTTTACGTTACTTATTTACTTACTTGGATTCTTTTCCAACCAGCTTGTACATTATGTTTCCTTTTATTTGGAACACTAGTTGGTTGTTGTTTTTTCTAAGGAAAATAATTCATTGAAGGAACAGGGAATTACAATCAAGCATTGGGAAAAATTGGGAGTACATCTAACCATTCACCCAAGATTAATCTAGTTCTTTTACGGTACTTAATAAGCTGAAATTTTAGTAATAAGAGCATCACCAATGCAAGGGGTGAAGGTCTTAAAATAGCATGACACATAGGATTTAAGACCTTCCCCACCAAGTTTTCATCTCCAACACAAGGGTAAAGGTCATAGAGATAGATGACATGGCTAAGTGGGGGTAATGGAGAAAGTAGAAATAAGACTTTCTTCATGACCTTGGGTCTTAGGTCCACATCATCACTTTATCTCTAAATTCAAATAAAAAGGTGTGGGTAAGACCTTGAAGATTGGAGATGGACTTTAGGTCAAAAAATTTATCTTTACTTATTTTTGTCTTTTAGCAAATAACCCACTAAAAAAGGTGATAACAAGACTTCCACCTAGGATGACCTTGACCCTTTGCATTGGAGATGCTCTAATAAACCAGAAATTCAACCTCGACATAACCACACTCATTAATAGCCTGTTTGGATGCAGAAGTAGAAGTCAGAAGTACTTCTCCAGAAGCAGAAGTCAGAAGTCCAGATTTTTTGCTTCACAAAAAGTCGACTTTTCTACTTCTGGAAGTCATTCTAAAATTCTAAACTCAAACTGAATTTTTGCTTATTGACTTCCAGAAGTCAAAAAGTTACTTCTGGATGTGTATCCAAACGCGCTAAGTAAAAACTGACAATCATATAAAATAGTACTCCCTCTGTATTTTAAAAAGAGACACTTTCACTTTTTTATCTAGCATAAATATATGCCAAATTGAAAAAGTAAAAGTTTCTCTTTTTTAAAAAACCAAGGGAGTACTATTAAACCAAAACAACTGGTTATTATTAGAATTCAAGTTCAACCAAAAGGTTTGCATCACTGATGAGACAGACTTTGTGTTTGTTAAGTGATTGTGCCCATTTTTCCAGCTTCAAGTAAAGCGAAGCTCTCTGCTTCTTCGGCATCAATTTTCAAATAAAGCGAAGCTCTCTGCTTCTTAGGCATCAATTTTCAAATAAAGCGAAGCTCTCTGCTTCTTAGGCGTCTATTTAGACCTTCCCTAGAGGTTTATTGTCATCTCATGTTACAAAATACAAATTTTACTTGTTAGAACACTTGTATCATAACCAAATAAATCAAAAATAACGAATTTATATGTTTGTAAACAATATTATTCTGACATTCTCTATAAACATTTACTAAATTCAATGGTACCATGTTTATGTTTTCTTTTGAAATACCACCATACTCATTATTGGAATTGAAGTAGCATAAATAGTTCTTCAAACTTCACCCTAAACTTTTTGAATAGTCAACATATTCAACATCGTAGGTGAAATATTTCGGGTAGCTTATATATGAGTGTTGGGTGATAGATGCCCAAACATTTGGTTTTCTCCAATCTCTCATTGATAAATTCATAAAATTCAACTCAACTCGCATTAACGTACGATATGAAATTTAATGTTTTAAATGATCTTATAATGCTAACGGCAGAGGCTAGTGGGCTAACTATATTTGTAGAAAACTTTATGATACAAAATTACATTTGTATGCGATATATATGGAAATGAATCGAAATAACCCCAAAGTTGAATGATAAGCGGCCTGTACTTTGCAATGCACAATTAAATTTGTCATGTCTTTAGTTCATGCTTCCTGTGAATCTGTGATAGTCAACATTCAACAACTTAATTTTGTAATGTTAGAATGTCTGGCAAGCGGAAGCGAAAATAGGCTTCAGAAGCAAAGTTTTTTGTTTCATAAAAAGATTGAAGTTTTTTGGTCACATGATCCATTTTCCGATTATAAAATATGTCGGCAAACTACAATTCATGTATTAATCAGTAGATAAAAGGAAAAAAAAAGATTTTTATTCAATGTCTTGTTCTTTTAAAGTCTTATCACTAGGGAGATACACACGGAGCCTTGCCTCAAAGCATGACCAATGCTCGTAATGATATAAAATGACTAAGATTAGACACATCTTATCGGATAAATATTAGTACTACAATTTTTATTTTTTATTTTTTTTTGAAGAAGCTACAATTTTTATTTTCTTCGTGTGGAAATGGAGTCAGTTGGAGCCGTGTACTAGATAAGATGGATATAATATGGTGCAATTGATAAATATTTTACGTGATGCGGGATGTTGAGAGATTGTGGCGTATATGATGCGTGTCTTCTTTTATTACTCTTCTTTATTTGGTCACCACACATAATTATGCTCTTTTCCTTGTCATTTGGAACTTCAACTTGCATCTCAACTTCTATGATGAGTCTACAGAGGAAGACGTTGTTAAAGGATTCCTCTTTTTTCCAAGTAAAGACACGTAATCGAGACAAAAAGATCTTCTTCACTGATGTTGTTGAGCTCGTGACCAGGGACAACTATTAATTTTTCTTTATCGGGAAAGTTTGACGAGAAAAGAAATGGTTATACGAACACAACCCATAAAGTTTGACTTATAAATTATAGGTATGTGTGAAAAAGACATAAGAAAAATTAGTAAAATATACTCTTAACTTTAAATTTTATTTTTTATCATATATATTTTCTCTCCTATTTATTTTCTCACTCTAATTTAAAATCAAGAATGGACATTGTCTTCTCTTTCTCAGGTCTACATATCAAAATCAAGAATGGACATCATCTTCTCTTGCTCTCTGCGATATTAATGATTAAGGGCACAATGGTTAGTTGAAATCACACTTTTCTACTCGTGTGGGTATAATACCCAAATTGGGATAGTTAAAAAGTACTACCTTGAGGAAAAGTGTTACTTTCACTTTTTCATTTTAGCCTAAAAATAAGCCAAATTGAAAAAGTAAAAGTAACACTTTTCCTGAAACGGATGGAGTATCTTTTAAAATACTGGTTATTTGACCGGATGTCATAGTTTGCTTGTCTTTTTCATCCAGGAATTTAAATCCAAGGGATAATTAACCAAAAAATTGTATTACATTATGTTGTAGTTACACGGCTCCATCCATTTTGAATGTCTAAAGTGACACTACAAGAAACTTAATATATTGCAGCACCCTATAGTTGTGGCATAAACCCCTATTAGTGTCGCGATAACCTATGTAGCAAGAAGTCCTTTTTGCAAAGACCAATTTTATTCTTTGCGACAGAGATTATACTTTTTTTGCCACACTCTTTTTATATTGTTGTCACAATTGTGTGACAAAAAAGTTTCATTTTATAAAGACTAAATTATATCTTTTAGCAGCAGCTGAAAAGTAATGTGACTAGAAATTTTCTTTTGCAACACCTATATTAAAGGTGTGGCAATATATGGTGTAGCAATGGCTATATTTTCTTGTAGTGATGACACTAGTTGAACCTTGGTAATAGTAGGTAACAATACCATATATGTTGATTGTCAACGTTATTGTTGTCTCCACTGTCTAATTATTGTCATCAAAACCATCGTTCCATGTAGGATATTTCTCACTGTACGTAGAAATTCAGTAAACAAAGCATTTTCTCACCCATTGACGAACCGAGCTTTCCATTTGTAATGCAAACATTCCTCCCATTAATAATTACTACAAGTCACAATGCCAACTATTTTACTGTTTGTTAGGAATGAATTTATCTCCTTAGTTTTACACGTACATATACTAACCAAACTAATATGACGACTAAAGTTAGTTTGGGTAAGAATATGCCCAAATATTTGGTTTTCTCCATTACATCATTAAGAAAATTCCCCAAATTCATTTCTAATTATACACATATATTGATCTCAATTTTGATTTTGAGTTGTAAATTATAAGATCTAATGAATTAGAAGTGTACATTTTATATATAAAGTTTATCATTGATTTTGATTTGAAAAACTCTTAACAGTATGCGTAGTTTATTCATGTTTCATGAAGTAGATATTTTAGTGCCTTATTGACTGAGGGGTTTCTTGAGCAACCAAATCGGACCATTCATATTTTTCCATACGTTTTGCATGAGAGTACTGGATAAGAATACTCTCCCATTACTATACATCACCATCTAACCAATGTAGTTAATTTCGGCACAGCGATCTGGAATGTCGGCCAGTTCTCCCTGTCGCCGCGTAGTTCAATCCAATTGTTGGCGGTGAAAGATTCAATCTATTATAGACATAAAACTGACTTAACGTTACGTCTCAAAAACTCAAAGAAAACCCAGAAGTGAATCCGGTGGGTGTAGCGTTCACGTGAACTGATGTCGTTGTAAATTCAAGAAACTAAAGAAATCAAGGGGGAACAAAACACATTCTATTTTAAACTCATCCATACTACAGAAGGCAGGGAGGGAAAAAAAAAACATAAAAAAAGAGAGCCAAAATATTCTAACAACAGACGTGCACCAAATCTAAGCTGCAGCTCGGACATGATTTCGCCGTGGTGGTAGACCATTTCCAACATTTATATTTGTTTCAAAATGTGTAGAGGATGAGGATGTCTCTTTTCTTGGAACTAATTCAATTGTTGTCTCCTCTTCCATTTCTTCCATCAATAGTTCCTCTATCAATATTTTCCGGCACCGGCAATCGTCACTGCAAAAGCTTTGATCACCTTTGTACATGTATATATTCTTCTGAGGACTTAACTTTTTTCTGCACAGACTGCATGCTTTCATAAAGTTCGATTCCGAGACCGATGAAAAGATACCATTCGACGATGTTTTTAATGATCCTCCACTCAATTTGAAAGTGGGTTTCACTGCAATTATGTTGCTGTTTGATTCTTGAGAAGAGATAGAAGAATCCTTCTTAATGAACAAAGAGGTAGACTCTTGTA
Source organism: Papaver bracteatum (assembly GCA_023529315.1). Taxonomy (NCBI): domain Eukaryota; kingdom Viridiplantae; phylum Streptophyta; class Magnoliopsida; order Ranunculales; family Papaveraceae; genus Papaver; species Papaver bracteatum. The sequence continues at coordinate 331,611 of JAJJWX010004071.1, read as the reverse complement.
AAACTAAAGTGCTTTTGGCTCGTCTAAGCATGTTTAGAGGTTTAGAAGAACGGAGAGAAAGAAAGAGACAATAGAGAAGGAGGTAATTCAGGTTTTAGGATTTGTATAAGCTTATTGGTGATGATATGGTTTGGTTAAGAGAAAGGAATGATGGGGTATTTAAAGGAGTTTTTTCTTTGTGTTCTGCTTACTTGCTCCGAGGGACGGACCCAAGAAGTCTTAATTTTTTTTCCAGTCCGCGCTAATAGCAGCAGGGAAGGACCCAAAATTTTTTTCAGGGCAGGGCTAAAATATTATTATCTGTTAATGCGGTCGAAGGCCGCGGCAAATTTTTTGCAATGAGTTACGTAAATAAGGGTCAACTGGAATTTGTTTGTAAAATAGTAGATAAATAGGCGAATATAACATTAAAAACCTCAAATTTTAATTATACCAAGTGATTAGAGAATTTTTTTTATGGTTTACAAAAGAAAAATGAGGAAGTAAATAGATCTGACAAAGAAATTTTCTATGTTTTAATCAAGATCTTGGGCTAAAATTTATTTGTGCTACAACTAAAAGGATTAATCATAAATAAAGATGGGCTAGTTACTAATTTTTATAAACAAAGGTGGGCTAATTACTAATTTTTTTAAAATTACCTATACAAAATTTTTAACTAGCTAAAAATAGGGACGGGCTATAGCCCAGGTTAACCCCTTGCTAGGCCCGTCCCTAAATAGCAGCTTGGTCGAGCATAGCATTTCACTTTTTTAGGCTTATGAGCTGTGATGGCTACCCGAGCTAAAATCCAAATTAGCACAGTTATAGGTTCGTCGGTGCTTACTCTATCATCACAAGGCTGCCAATGGGGTACTAATTTGTTAGGGTATACCAATCCAAAGACAATGAGTATTTTGTCATATATGTATTTTGATATGCCCCAGATAATTTGGTACCCCTATTAATTTAGTACCCCTATTAGCAATCTCATATCGCAAAGATCTTTTTAAAGCCTATAGCACATCGTTTATTGGCTTGGCGTGGCTTTGGTATTTTTGTATTATTGTATACCTGAGTTGGTCACCCCAACTAGTTTTGTAGTTATGTAATTGAATAAGTTGGTCGTTATATTATTGATCAGGGAGCTAGATATTTACAAATATATTTGTATTCATGTAAACAGGTTTGGTAACTCTTGTAGCAGTTAAGAAATTTTTGATTGCCTGCCGACTAGTTTGCTTTCTATATACACTTAGTAGTACACATAACACATGGGATAATTTGTAGTTGAAGGTTGGGAACCAAACATATGAATTTAAAAATGGTGAATGATTATAAACCGAATCAAGAATAACTTTATTTAACAAAAACTTAAGCTGCCAAACTGCTGCTAATTAGAGACACAAATGAAATAAAATGCTGCCTTACATATAAGTTACAATTTCTTATATCTTGATATCAATGTACATGGCTATTGAAGTGGTACCAGGTTGTATCTTCCTGTGGAGGAACCAGGTTTTCGTGCGGGGCATAACTTTTTTCATAATTTAGGGTGGACTATGTGTGAACACAATGAATAGTACACGTGTGAAATAACATACGGTACCTTGCCATACACAACTATTTGTCCATTCTGTATTAGGAAATAGTCTTAGTTTGGAAATATAGTTTCCTGAACTTCATGAAAACATTGTATATATATATTGGTGAATCCATTTGTATTGTACGTCCAAGTTTTAATCAATAAAAAGTTATGTTTAAGTTTTATCTTCTCGTCTATTGTCTCTTCTTCTAAAATAACCTAAATCCTAAGTAGTTCTATCTTGGTATCATCTAGGTTTTAGATCCCCAAAAAACCATGTTTACCGAATTCTCTACAATTTATTCTACAATCTCTGCAGTTATCTCATCATCTCTACCCTTACAATTTTTAAACATGGTCCTCTTATTGGTATGATTCTTTTTACACTGCTTGCTATTTGATGAATCGTGTGCTTTCCACTTCCATTAATCATTCATCTCCATATGAAGCTCTTTTTGGTTGTTCACCGGATTACGCCTTCCTTCCTGTATTTGGTTGTTCATGCTATCCTCACCTACGTTCATATAGGTCTCACAAAATGGAACCTCTTTCTTCTCCATGTGTTTTTATTGGTTATAGTCCATCTCAAAAGGGATACATGTGCCTTCATATCCCTACTATTTCCAACAATCTAAAGGTAATATCTTGCCGAGTAATATTGTAATATTGTCGTATTTATGTAAATAGTCGTCATGTTGTTTTTGATGAGGCTACTTTTCCTTTTCCTTTTGAGGTAACAATTTTAAGCCTAAGGGTGGTGTCACTAAGAACACCATCAAAGTTTCTCCTGGACATATGGCTAAAGACATAAAAGGATCAAATATGATCCAAAACAAAAATAAGGCAAACCTAGTAGATGATCACCTTCACCGACATCGGCTCCTTCTCAGGTAACTACTACTCCACCTTCAACTGATACATCTCCACCAGTCTCATTTTCTCGTACTCCCATAACATCACTACTGCCATTCTGTACTACTCCAATAATTAATTCACAGCCTAGCACTTCATCTTTGGGTTCGTTGTCGGGAAGAAGTCATTATCTCCATTCAAAGAAAATGAACCTTAGAACAGATGGAACTATAGATAAATATAAAGCTAGGTTGGTAGCTAAAGGCTATAAACAACGGGCTTCATTTTCTACCACCAATCGGTCCCAAGGTTAATGAATATAAATGTGTTTACATACTCTACCCACCTATTAGCTCATACTAGTGATCCGATTGTGATCGTTCACCTCGAAACCGTATTAAAGAGAATCTCGAAAAAATTTGAATTCGAAAAAACATTTTAATGTATTTTTATTGGTAATGTATTTGAATGAACTGTACAAGATGCTTGCTTACTCTGGAGTCCGACAAAAAGGTGGATCAATGATGCTCTCTTTAGAGTTTTACGTGAATCACGCTTAAGTTTTGGTATCCCTTCGCCGGGAAGGGTATTGTGATGCAACTGGATTCTTGGTGCGAACGTTGAAATGTTTTTTGTATAGCTAAATCTATAAATAGCGGAAAAAGTGAGAAGAATTTCATTTGAAACCATTCCTTTCGCTTCTCTCAATGTAAATTCTTCTTCTTTTTATTCTTTTGTAAAATCCAAATTTTATTTAAGTTTTTACATCGAGGGGATGAATAAATTAAATAGAGTTCTTACATAAAAAACGACCAACTTACCGCTTCTTCAATAACACATCTTGGCTCAACGTTGAAATGTTTTTTGCTGAAAGACAGTTCCTAGATAACAATAACACATCAAATGAGTGTTAAGTATTTTTTTCATGTTTCACAGTTGTTTGTTACTATTATCATTGCTTGCTTCAACTACTTTTTCTCCACAGCCGACAACAAATACTACAATCTCAGCTTCTACACAGCCGACCGTTTTTGTTCCTGATTCAGTGACAGATCCACATTTGCTTCCGTCAGCAACTGATTCTACTTCTGTTTTGTCAACTGCCAATCCGACACCGTCTGCTCCTGTTTCAACTGTCCCTCTAGCTCTTGGGACACATCCACTGTTTACTAGGGGTAAAGATGGAATTTTTATACCCTCTTACAAAGCTCTTAGTGCCTCCAATTATGCACTGGTGTGTGATTCTTTATGCGAACCCACTTGTATTTCAGAAGATCATAAGGATTCAGATTGGCGTGTCTCTTCAGATGATGAGATCAATGCATTGCTCCGAAATGGTACTTGGACATTAGTACCATATGATCCTTCCATGAATGTTATTGGATGTAAATGGGTATTTCGTATCAAACGTAAGGATAATGGTGAAATTTAACGTCGTAAGTCCCGTTTAGTTGCCAAAGGTTATAATCAACAAGAGGGGATAGATTTTTCTGAAATGTTTAGTCTGGTTGTTAAACCATGTACGATTCATATTATTCTTACATTGGCTTTGTCTTCCAATTGGCATATTCATTAACTCGACGTGAAGAATGCTTTCTTACATGGTGAACTTCAAGAAGAAGTATACATGAAACAACCCCCTAGTTATGTTGATTCTCGGTTTCCCAATCACGTTTGCAAGTTTAATCGTTCTCTCTATGGTCTTAAACAAGCTCCTCGTGCCTGGTATCACTGGCTCAGTACTTTTTTATTACAAATTGGGTTTGTCACTTCCAAATGTGACTCATGTCTGTTTATCTACAATGGTTCATATGGTACTATTTATTTTTTGGTCTATGTGGATGATATTATTGTTACAGGTTCCAACTCTGCTGGAATTAAATCCATTCTTGATCGTCTTCAACAAGAATTTGCAATTAAATATCTTGACTCCTTGTCTTATTTTCTTGGAATTAAAGCGGTTCGTACTTCTTCAGGGTTGTTTCTTTCTCAACAAAGGTATGCTCATGATTTTCTTATTCGAGCAAAATTGGATGGTGTTAAACCTATTCAAACACCACTTAGTACTTCTGGTGATATCTCCTCCGATCGTAGTCCCTTATTATCTGATGCTACAAAATATCGTAGTATTGTTGGAGCCTTACAATATTTGACATTTACTCGTCCTGATTTGGCATATGTTGTTAATAAGGTATATCAGTTTATGCATGCACCAACTTTTTTTACTGGGGTATGGTAAAGCGTATACTCCGTTATCTTAAACATACGTCTACTTTTGGTATACTTCCTCGGCCCTCTTCCTCTATACAGTTATCTTTCGGTGCATATACTGATTCAGATTGGGATGGTTCTCTTGAAGATCGACGTTCTACTAGTGGTTATTGTATTTACTTGGGTGGTAATATTGTCTCTTGGAGTACTCGTAAACAGAAAACAGTATCTCATTCTAGTACTGAAGCATAATATAGGGGTCTTGCGATTTCTACTGCTGAAATTATGTGGATTCAGTCACTTCTTTCAGAATTCCATGTTTCCACTCAAATCCCTCCTGTTTTATGGTGTGACAACCTTGGTGCTACTTTTCTCACTGTCAATCCTATTTTTCATGCAAGGACAAAGCATATTGAAATTGATTATCACTTTGTTCGTGATCAAGTTGCTTCTAAACTTCTTGATGTCAGGTTTATTTCATCAAAGGATCAAATAGCGGATATATTCACAAAACCATTATCCAAGGATCGATTTTTTTTTCTTTACGGTTCAAGCTAACGGTTCAAGATAACCCGTTACGCTTGTGGGAGGGTGGTAACACAATTAATAGTACACGTGTGAAATAAAACATGGTACCTTTCCATACACAACTACTTGTCCATTCTGTATTAGGAAATAGTCTTAGTATGGAAATATAGTTTCTTGAACTTCAAGAAACATTGTATATATATTGGTGAATCCGTTTTTATTGTACGTCCAAGTTTTAATCAATAAAAAGTTCTGTTAAGTTTTATCTTCTTGTCCATTGTCTCTTCTTCTAAAATAACCTAAACCCTAAGTATTTCTATCTCTATGCTCTAGAATATTTTAAATCTAGGGGACTAAATTCTAGAATTTGGAGGTTTAAACGTAAAACATAAAAGAAATGAAAGGCTAATCAGGGATTTGAGGAATTTCGGGGGGCCTGCCCTAACCTGACGAGATTGGGGTATACCCAGATTAATTGGGGTATACCTATAATGAGACAAAACCTGAATCGTTTTGAAGTAAAACATGACACCCCTTAACCATGTATTTTCTAATCTAAATGGCTAATACACATTTGTTTAATTAACTCTAAGAAAATATGATTAGGTTAATTAATTGAGTTTGGATTAATTAATTGAGTAGATTACAACTTCAGAAATTATGAAATTTTGTTTTTAATTGAACATATGTGGGAAGGCATTTGCATATCCAGGGATGTCTCGATTAGGTTTACATAGAAAACCTAATCGAGATAACCCTAATTCAACATGCAAACATAAAATTGAAGTACTTGAGTGAGTTTAAGTAGGCCCTTACTTTCTCAATCGCGTCATTTCTTCGGTTTCAGCGGCGTTGATTTCTTCTTTTTCAACGGTTTTTTTTACTCCGTTTATGTTGAACTAAATTTGCAAATCCAGGGTTATCTCGATTAGGTTTTATATGTGTTTGTTTCGTACGAGTAGGCTTCGGCAGCTCCATGTTTGAATATTAATCGACAATGGAATTTTTGAATCGACGATTACGATGAATTAATCGACGAGTTTTCGATGGAGGTTTGATGGAGAAGCCAGTATGGTAGAGTAAAAGAGATAAGAGGAGAAGATGAAATGAAAATTAGTTTAAAAAACTGATTAGGATAATAAGAATTATAACAGGGAATGGTAGTTTAGTAGCTGTATCCATTAAGATACCCCCTTTAGCCCTTAAAAAGAGTCCACTTAAAATCGGGTATACCCCAATTTGGCTAGGATGAATAACCTCGCTAAATGCATTAATGAATATAAAAAATTAAATCTCGAAAGACCATATGAAATTATAAAAGAATAATCATTCAATTTCATGTGGAAAATATGTATTAATAAACCAAGATATTTCCTCAAATTAAAAAATTTCATAATATAAGAATTATTTTTCTCAAAAATTCATCTAACTTTATTGTTCTTTCCTTCCATCTAAACCAAAATGCATCCCATATAAGACATGCACAATTGTTGAAATATTTTGCTCGTGTTGTAGCAAGTCATTTTTTAAAATCGTTATTATGGCTTGAAAAGCCTCTTTTGATGACACATTTGGTATGCATTATTATTATCTGGTTCAGAATAATTTTCATTATTTATTACTGGTTTGATAATTTCTTTATCTTGGCGATTCAATAACTACGTCATTCCCATTAAGATGGTTCATAAGATGTTCATCATCCATCACGTTTTTAAAATGTAAGTTAAAATAACATTGACCAACTTCTAGTTTGAAAACATCAAAATTTTATATATAAATAAAGATTGAAATATTTATTTACCCAAAAATAAACAATCTCGCTAACCGAATATTCTTTTTCAGTCCCATAAACATTTATTTACGGAGGTTAGATATATAAGATTTTCTTTTCCATTTTTTTTTTCTTCAAAAAGTCAAATTATATTAAGAAGCATTCAGTCATAAAGGCATGACTAAACATAGAAAAGAAAAACATGGCTAAAAACTCATGCTAGAACAGCATTCCAGTTACAGATTAAAGTGCTTAAAGAGAAATGTTCAAAAATCTTAGTACTTCTGCACCAGTTAAAAAGTGTGCATTTAACAATAATGATTAACTGATTAATCCCTCTTCTTCTATTCCCATAAAGCCTGTTGTTGCGCTCAGTCCAAATGTTCCACCATATTGCAAATGGTAGTAAACCCCATAACTTCTTGTGCATAGCTCTTCCCTTCTTAACAGGCCACTCCCATAAAGTAGATTTGATAGAGTCAGAGAAAACCCAACAAAAACCAAAATTATTTAGGAAATAATTCCAGAGTTTTGTAGTTTCAGTACAATGAAGGAATAAATGATTGTTAGTTTCCTGAGTCATATTGCAAAACAGACAAGTATTAGTATTTGATCAACCAGTTCTGTGAAGGAAATCCAAAGTTGGTGCACGTCCATATCATAGTGTCCAAACCATAAAATACACCTTCATTGGTACATTAGGATTCCATAATTGTTTGTGGGGGAATAAGAGAAACACTTCCGCATCCAAAGACTTATAACAATTACTCACAGTAAAATATTCACCCTCTGCAATCCAATTTCTATGATCTTCACCCCTATCACTGCCAAAAGAATCAGAATCACCGAACTCCTGTAACAAAAGAACAACTTCCCCTAACTCAGAAGCATTTAAATTCCTTGAAAAATCCAAATTCCAAGCTGTTTCATCTGAAATGCAATCCTGAATTGATGAAAATTTCTTTCTATAGAGCTTATAAAGAGAATTATAAGTAAGTTTTAATGGATAATCTCCCTTCCACTTATCTTTCCAAAAAAGGATTCTTTCACCTGAAACCACATTCAATGAAGTATTCTGCACCACATGATCTTTAGCTTTTAGAATGCCAGTCCATAAGCAACTCTTAATAGCTAAATTGGAGTTCTTAGAGAAAAAATCTTTCAAATCACCACCAAACTTTTGTTGAACAATTTATCTCCACAGTGCTTTATTTTCAGAACCATATCTCCAAATCCACTTACAATGGAGTGCTTTATTTTCAGAACCATATCTCTTATTTGAATAACTTATCTTCTTTGAATTTGCTGTAGAACCCAAGATAAAAGCTCTCATAATCTTTTCCAACTCTTTAATGACTGAAGTAGGCATTTGAAACAAAGAAAGATAATAAACAAGAAGACTAGATAACACACTGTTTACCATTATTAGTCTTTGCCCTTTTGAGAGATATCTTCCCTTCCAAGTTGATAGCTTTAGATGAATTTTCTGAATTATGATCTCCCACATTGCTTTACATTTAGAGTTACTTCCCAGTGGAATGCCTAGATAATTCATTGGTCATTCAGATAAGATGCAACCAAAAATCCTAGCACAATCAGTACCATTATGATCACTCCCAATACCAACAATTGTACTCTTTCTGAAGTTAACTTTAAGACCAGATATCAGCTCGAAAGAGAAAAGAACATTCTTCAAATTAGAAATTTGATCAGGAGTATCATCTAAAAAGACAATGAGATCATCTGCAAATTGTAAATGCTGAACTGAAGTTCCATTTGGAGAGACCTTCAAACCAGAAAGTAATCCAGAAAAAGCATCTCTCTTAATCATTAAAGAGAGAATTTCAGTAACTATAATTCCAGAAGAAGCATCTCTTTTCCATTTGTTTTCCTTTTACAGAAAAACTTATACTTATTATATAATAATTAAAGTCACTAACTAAGTAGTTCCTAATTTCATTTTTCCATTAAAAAATATATCATCATGTGGCGTGCTGGTCTGGGAGATTTTAAACCTCTTTAGAGCATCCGCAGCGGGCGACTAAGACCAAAAATTTGGGTCGAGGACGAGACGTAGTGGGAGGTACTATCGACGAAACGAAGACCATCGACTAAATCCCAGACTATATTTGGTCCGCGACCAAGAATAAACCCAAATATAGTCGGGCGTTGATAAAGTTTACGCCCCACCACATGCGTTCGTAAATTTTACGCACCACAACAGGCGTACATATAGTTTACGCCACACACTGCGCGTTTATAAAGTCCCCGCCCCATTTTATTTTTTTTCTGTTTAGCATGGGGCGTTAACTATACAAACGCCCCATTTTTATTATTATTATTTATTTTCATATGTTTGGGGCGGAAACTATACCCCGCCCCATATAGTTTTAATTTTTTTTTTATTACATGCAAAGTACCTCAGCACCATCAGGCGTTAACTATACAAACGCCCCTTCTCCCGGCGTAAACTTTATGAACGCCCCACCGCGCGTAATTTTTATCAACGCTCCGCAATAAGCGTAAGCTATATCAACGCCCCGCAATAAGCGTGAATTATATCTCCGCTCGACTAAATATAGTCGCCCCCCACTGCGTCACTCAACAGACTAAACCCAAATTTGGTCTTTTTTTTTACTCTTTACTTTTTAATTTTAATCGCACCGCTGCAGACGCTGTTAGGCCACACTACTGCACTGGGAAGTTCACAAAGTTTGCTCTTATGAAATGTGTTAATAGAGTATGACTAGGATTTGACACATCTCATATATGGGGAATCATGGGAGTCACATAAATTGTTTGAGGAGAAAATGGTCCAAAAAAAATAACAGAATATCAGATGGAGAGTGATTCTGGCGTATATGTGGGGTTCAAACAAGGTCTTAGTCGTTGATTTACTCTTTAACTGGGCCCGCTTTTATATGTTCTTTTACTTTTTATTTGGAATAGTACTATTTGACATCTCATTGTCTACAGACGTGGCCAAACAATTCCAAAGACAGGAAGGTTTGCGACAAAAATATCGACTTCATTTTTTTTTTTTGTAGTTTTCATTATTTTGACTAGAATGTTCCGCACGTGCAAATGCACGTGCAAGATGAATTGGTTTCATCTAACTTAGTCTAGGTTTGTTTTCGACGAAGACAACTTTTTTTTTCTTTTTTGTTAATAACTAAATTACCAATATAGCCTCAAGTTTATTTTTACACAGTTCTAATGATTAAGTGATATAGGGGTAAAATAGTCAAAAATATTTTACAGCTTCACTCCCCTACAGTAAGGGGAGTTCCCTTTTTATAATATAGAATAGATAAAGCAGAGAAATGTTGACAATGGAAAAGAATTCGGAAGAATTTTTTTTTAAATTATTTTGGCATATGTAAAAGTTACAATTTCACCGGAAACTTTTGACGAAACTCTGACACTTAAAAGGTAATCTTGCAGCAGTGATATCGATGGAAAATATGGAAATAATACGTTGAAGTCTGAAGTAAACAAAGAGTTTCTACCTTCGAGAAAAAAAGAAAAACTAAGACTTTTCATATGTTAATAGAATTTAAATCTTCCATAGGCATGTCCTGTAGCTTTGAAAAATTACTATCACTTCCAACCTCCTAGTTGAAATCATTAATAGTTGATACATGAGGTTCAGATAAGAATAGTCCCAATATTTGGTTTTCACCAACATCTTAACGAGGAAATTCATTAGCTTTCATTGCTTACTTGATACATGTATGGATTTTAATGTTTAAAGGAAGTAAATTTTAAGAATACGTCTAATTTATAGAACATATATCATAGAACATGAGTTTATTAACCCTAAACAGTTTGTACTTTGTAGATGTTCTATTGTCGTGTCTCATGTTAATGTTTCATGCAATAATTTGAGCCAAAGCCGAAGGATATTGATTGAGTGCATTGGTGCAATCATGTAACAACTTTCTCTTGGATAACCGAATTGAACCACTTACATATTTAGCATACAATTTTCATGTGTACAAGAAAATATAGAGATTGAAGTTTTTTTTTTTTTTTTTTTTTGGATAAATTTCATAAAATTTCATTCTTGATAAAATAGAGATTACATGGACTTGGAGAACATCAAGATCAAAGATCGAAATACAATTAAAAGGTACTAACAAAGTATAATCCGTGAAGAGAAGTAACGAACTACCAACAAGAGTACGAAGCAATCCGAAGATTGAAAAAATGGTTTTGGGATTATAATCCAACCATTTTGATAGGGTTTTTTCTTCTTGAAAAAGAGATTTTCTCATAAAAATATAAGAATAATATGCCTAAAGTCTTCAATCTTGATCACAACACTTGAACTTCCATACAAAATCTCCATTGAGATCACAAAGAAACGCCATGAAATCTCATAGAGAATCTCCATAAAGGAGAAGACATAAACAAAAAAGACAAAAAACCCATAAAAACACCGTAAAAATCTTCTAAAAACAATGGAGATTAAAGAAAAAACTTAAACTAGTCTAACCTAAACTACTAGCTATTTAAGAAAACAAGAAAAGTAAAGAAACCTTCTCAGATCTAGTCCAAAATGAACTAGATATGAGCAGTAAGTTTTAATGGTGGTGGGAGGTTTTTTTGGTTTTGAGAAGGAGTTAGAGAGGAGAGACGAACTGATTGTGATAGTTGTATTGAGACATGTGAAGTGTAATGGCTAGAGTGTTACAAAACAGAAATACAGGATATAAAGCTGTCAATACTTGATAAAATTTAGCATATATGTTTGGTTCAGTGAGATCTAGGATCGGTTGATTTAGGTAACCGATTAGTTAATAAATATAAAATAAAATAATTATCAAGGAATTTGATTGTTTTTTTAAAGAACCGATGGATACGATATATTTATTTATTGATACGGATTGAACCGAAACTTTAAGTGACCAAAAGTGATCTTAATAACCGGTTCCTACAGTAACCAAAAGACACTAGAGTCCAGACCAGTTGACAACCGTAATTCATACACAACAAGTTAGTCATATCTCACTTTAGTTATTTACCCACCTGGAACCTTCTCTTGTTTACTTTGTTTTCCATTTTATTTTAAACAATAGTTGCTATTGGATTGTAGCTTCCTATTTCCAGAAGTTTATTCTCATTTCATGACACAAAATGCTAATTTCAAATTTCTTGATTAAATAAATTACAAAATAGCTAGTTTATATTATGTAAACGATATCATTCTCGATAGACAGTGAATCAATCCAATGTATCTCTGATCCTGTTTTCTCTAGAGTTAGCACCATAATCATTATTGGAGTTGAAGAAGCTGAAACACTTCCTTAAGTTTAACCCCAAGTTTTTATACGGGTAATTATATTTAACATCCCAGGTAAAAGACTTCAGATAATTTGTATATTATTATTAGGTGAAAGAAGTACCAACAATTGGTTTTCTCCAAGATCTCATTGAGAAAATTCATGAAAATCATTTCAATTCAAACAAATGCGGATTCTAATGTCTTAAATGATTTTATGAAGCTAACATGAGCAAGTGAGCTCAATATATATGTACATTAAAAAAATATAAATAACCCAAAATTGAATGATAAACTGTTTTTACTTTGTAATTGGGCAAATGCGTGATACTAAATTACTCATACATGCTTCATGCAATAGTAAAGAATTAATGAAATCTATAAACCCTTAATGTTTTGAGATTTTTGATAAGAGCAGCAAACGAAAATTCAAAACTGTAACTCAAAGTCTTATTCTCTTATCACTAGGACTAGGGGATACACATAGCCTTTTGGTTTTGGTTTCAATCATGACCAATGCTAATCCTTTTATCCACGTATATATAGCTAAGAAAGATATAAAATGGTGGCGATCAGGAGTACAATGCGAATAATGAAAGATAAGAAACAGAGGAAAAAATATTGATAAATTTATATAAAGAGTATTTCTTACTTCATTATCATGCAAAGATGCCGTCCGAGGCAAGTTTTTAGCCTTCTTTGTCTTCTTGGCAATCTGAAACCAAAGAAAATTATAAGAGAAACGAAAGATAAAAGAACTGAAGTAAATAAACAAGGGGAGGTAAAAGTAAAATACCACAGTAGTCTCTTCGGGCCACCCGAATACCCAAGGATTGTAAGCGTTGAATTACGCAGGAAGGGGAAGAGTTGAACCATCTCCGCTTCTGCCAGTTATATAGGGACCCACTAAAATGATGGGATACTCCAACCATCGAGTATCATTTGAATTACGAGCGATATTGTTCGTACTGTCATGAAAATCGACATCTCTCATAATCCTTTCACTCTCAGCGAGACCATCCTTTATTTCCAAGCGAATGCCCCGTCGGGACGACTCATTCTTCATAATAACTACATCATAATTATTGAAAAAAAATTCAAGAGTGTAATCTGCAGGATTGATTTCCTTGTTGGCATACTATGGATTTCTTACTTCTGCCGGATAAAGGGATTCTAACCCAGACGCGCGACGGGCATATTCCATGATTATCCTAATACAGTCACCACTCAATTGGAATACCCCACGCGAAAATCTCACGTCATATAGAATCTCGCAGAAAGGGGGGGGGGGGGGGGGGTTGTGGATTAAAAAGAGGAACAGGAAGGCCAGCGAGAAGCTGCCCAACTGAAATAATCTTCTGGTCATCCCATTCCTCGAGCGAAAACCATTCAGGTCAAAGTGTAGAAGAAGGCTTAGATCCAAGAGGGATGGATAATGAGAAGCCTCTCTGACCAAATTCGGTCTTTAATTTTTTTTATTCTTTTTCGTTCTTCCAACCAGCTGGAGGCATTTTTGATAAGTATGGGAATGAGAGATGACGAAAAAATGAGATGATCAAATCAATCAAGATTAGGATGATCAAGATGTTATAGGTGAAAAAAAGAGTGTAAGAACGAGAGAAAATAGTAATTAGAATCAAACTTTGGCAATGACAGAGAAACATTAGCAGAAGAAGACGAGAATTGCCGAGAAAGAAAATGAAGTAAAAAGAAGAAATAGGAAGACAATTGAGAGTAAATAAAATATTTACTCCCGATTCCCAAGATATTTACTCCATTAATGAGATGATTGAAAGTGAAGGGATGAGAAGAAGAGGCTACAAAAGACTTGTCAGATGGCGATTGATTGAAAAGACACGCGTAAGATCTCATGCCTAATTCAGGGGATTATGTCGGCAGAGAAGAATACGAAAAGATGAACGGGTGCGGCAGATCAAATTGGATTTTCTCATATCGCTCTCTTTATCAAAAAAATGGTATGAGAAGTGTCAAAATGTGGATACAAAATACCGCACACCAGGTAAACATGCGAAGTAATCATCATCAAGACTGAGCGAAGACAATCGCGTACATCATGTCCTGAATGACGCATCAGATGACGTCAGCTTAATCACAAGAAGAGTGTGAAGAGCCGTGCAGTGTTATAGATTGTGTGCGAGTAGAGTCAATGTAAGCGTGCGTAAGTGACGCAAGCCAAATCCGAAAATATGAGCTTTATTAGCTGTCATCCACTATGTAAAACTCTTATATAAGGACCTAAGCGACCCTGTATTAGAGGGATCGGGGAAGAGGGTCTAGATAAGATATTTAGGAGAGAGAAAGATTGTTTGCTCCCCAAGTCAGGGTTTTCTCAATACTTTATGTCTAATTTGAAGATTTAATAAAAAGTTCTTATGATGATTTCTTAGATTGTTCTTTAGATCTTGTTAAGAGTGTGGTTGTAGGATTTTCTACAACTACACAGATGGAGAGTGATTCTGGGGTATATGGGGGGGTTCAAACTTCAAACACAGTCATAGTTGTTGGTATAATATTTAACTGTGCCCACTTTTGATGTTCTTTTCCTTTTTATTCGGAATATTACTATTTGACATCTCGTTTTCTATAGAGGGTCGGGTCCAATATAGACGAGACATGGCCAAACGATTCCAAAGATGGAAGGTTTGTGACAAAAATATCGACTTCATATTTTGTAGTCTTCTTTCTTTTGACTAGTATTACACGCACGCGCGATGCGCCTACCATTTCATTCTATAATTTTGTTATTCTTGGGTAGTAATAACCTGTCAAACTCAACACTGGTCAATGGTCAGTAATTTTGTTGTTTTCGTTTCCTAGTCTAGACGCAGGCGCCCCGTTCCGGTTTAAAAGAAATTGAATTCTTTACTCAATAATTTTTTAGTCTAAAACATTCATTTACACAAAATGTATCTCTATGTGGTCTAAAATGACAATATATTGGTATACTTTCCATGACAGAAAAACTTCCTTGCAAAGAAAAATTTGTCAAACTCACATGTTGAGAAACAATATAACCCACCACATCAAAACTGTTTGGTTCCGATATAAAAAAATGCACATCAAATTTGACTGAAGTTGAGATCATATACTTGCTATTGTGCAAAAATTCACATCTCTAATGGAGAACCCCGGTTACTCAACATCCCATCTTCAATTGATTTTACGGAATAGATCAAGCCTTCTGACTCCCCAAGAAGCTGATTTTGTAGAGCCTGATTGACAACGTCTTTTTGAGATGCCCATCTTTAAAGCACCAACCATAACATATAACATTCATTGTTCAGGTTACTTTAAAGAAGCATTTACAAGAAAAATAGTATCTTTTCCAGCATTAGACCTCGTCCATCAAACATCATGCAACTCAGTTGAGCAAAAATAAGTACCATCTCATAATAAGGGAATTAAACATCTACATGAAATAATATGACATCGTTACTAAAGACTAACTAATTCATCTTGACATAACTAAAGTGTAACAAAGAACCAAAACCTTAGAGAAGCCTGAAAATGGCTTGTGCTGAATCAAGATAACAGATGTCCTATACCAGCATGATGCACATAATACGATTACCATAAATAAAATCATATTGCATCAAGCTAAATAGTAATTCTAGTTTCTACCTGAATTCGTCTATAATGATCATATAAGAAAGAAATACAATCATTTTTGGGTTTTCGAAAAAAATGAAGGTGTGGTCATGGAGTAGAAAATTGGAAGAGAAAAATGCTCAAACTACAAACGTAAGTATCATATATGTAATACAAATATTCCACGTCTTAAAAGAAAGTATAGTAGTGTGCCAAAGTAAGTCTCAAATAAAATTCATAGTGTGCCAAGTGTCCTCTAATAAGCGTATTCAGTCCAGCAGTAGAAAAAGTGTTAATCTTCATGATGAAATACTGATCAGCACACTAAGACTACCCAAATGAATACTATCACATTTAAGTGTCCTCTGGTTAAAGTATCCTCTAGTAATATTCTCTCTTGGTATGGAGGGTACACTTGAATTTATGCTTAATTTTTTTTCATATGTTTAGTAATTTGCTCAGACTTTAATTCCCCTCTGGGTTTTGAATTCTTACAATGAAGTACTTTTGGTCTCTACTATATTAGGATTACTAAGTCCGCAAAGCTTGTTTATTAAACGTGAGCTTAAGTATATGTCATGAAATACTGATCCCTGGTTACACGAAAATATAAACTAATGAGACTTTGTAGATTTGTAGACCATTTTCACTTGCTTAAGGATAGAAAAAGTTCGTGGTCATCAAGCAAGTTAATAGAACGATGATACATCACTGTAAATCATGATAGATAGCAAAATGATTCTACCTAATTACATTACTTTCTGTGCTGACTTTATGATTGCTGACTGTACGGGTCGAATCAAATAGTCAGTATTCGGTGAAAAGTTGGTATGGTAAAGAAGTACTTTCTGTCTTACTATATTATGATTACTAAGTCCACAAAGCTTGTTTATTACACGTGAGCTTAAGTATATGTCATGAAATACTGATCTCCGGTTACACGAAAATAGAAACTAATGACACTTTATAGATTTGTAGACCATTTTCACTTTCTTAACGATAGACAAAGTTCGTGGTCATCAAGCAAGTTAATAAAACGATGATCCACCACTGTGAATCATGATAGATAACAAAATGATTTTACCTAATTACATTACTTTTTGTGCTGATTTTATGATTGCTGATTGTACCAGTCAGATCAAATAGTCAATATTCGGTGAAAGTTGGTATGGTAAAAAAAATCTCTCAACTTTTCTCAAATAAGCCTAAGCATGAATTCATTGCTCACTTTATCAAGTTATCTATAATCTAAAGTGATAAGATACACTTAAAAATACTATCACATCATCTCTAGTAAGGAGGAAGTCAAGCTTTAAACATATAGTAGAGAATATTTGTCTTAACCCTATATTCCAAATTTTAAAATCATATGCGAAAAATATATATTCATTTTAAGTTAAGGTCATCTGTACCACTGCCGAAAGAGAGTTTGCAACAAGTGAAGTCAATAAGTTCATATAAACATGATACAAACTGATGCCATATTGCTTGTGTGATTCATATCAATTGTATATTTGCCCATCAAAAACTGTTGAAACTACTAAGTGTCCAGAACTGCAACGATGTTGGTAAATGTTGGTAAACAAAGAATGGAAAAATAAATTATGATTGTGTTAAGTTAAAAATCGAATTATACTATTGACTTCAACTAAAATCACATATATATATATATATATATATGCTGGTCTTTCTAATATAAGTAAAAAAAATAAGTACTAGTGAAAAAAAAAAGGTTATGCTCAAGTTTTGTTTTGATGTAATTTAAGACACAATTAAATATGGAGAAGACAGAAAGCATTTCTGGCATTGAACAAACATCAAACACCCCTTGTGCATCATCAAAATTGAAAAAAAAAACAAAAAACAAATCTATATTAGCTGCAGAATGAGACGTTCCCAATAACAAAAAAGGCAAACCCAAATTATAAACAAACAACTTGGATGTTTGGCAAAGATGAAAGGAAATCTTACCAATCAGAGTCAGTAGTGGGAGTTGCTCGTAATCTCATAGGATCTCAGATTCCCAATTGCAGCAATCATCTTACTCATTTGGAGCTCTGATGGAATTTGATTTTTATTCAAAACCCAAAAATTGAAACTCTAATCCATATTCCGTGAATGTACAACTGCTACTTCTTCTCTAGATTGATGGGGAGTATGTGAATCTGTGAATTACCTGAACAAAACTAGTCATAAAAACCCAAGGTGACCAAACCTGTGGTACAGAAACCATTAAAACACCATCTTAAAAAAAATTGATACAAACACCCTAAATTTTTAAAATTTGATACAAAAACCCCAAATTTCAAAATTGGTTTCATCAAATTCTTTAGGGTTTTTGTGTTACTTTTGTTTTTTTAGGGGTTTTTTTGTTACTTTTTTTTTTTGGGGGGAGGGGGGGGTTTGTGTTACTTTTGTTTTGATAGGTTTTTTTGTGGATGGATAGTGACACCTTTGGGGTTATATCTCGATTACCTAATTCGAAACTCTAATCGATATTGAGTCGATTTGGGAAGAAATATTTGGGGGGGAAACTGATAGAAAACACGATTAAGATATGGCAGATGTTGCGTTGTTTTGGCACGATTACGCATGTACCCCCTCATATGACTGAAAACTACGAAAACGTATGCATAAAAATGAAAAGATGGAAGGGTATATAGGTAATATCCTTTCAGATGTGTGAAAAACCCCTCTTTCCTTTATATTAGTATATATAAGATAAGATAAGATAAGATAAGTAGGGAAATGTTTATAATGGAAAAAAATTAAGATTTTTTTTTTGAATTGTTGTTACTATTTCACTGGAAATTTTGACCATACTTTGACACTGAAAAGGTAATCCTGATATCCATGGAAAATATGGAAATAATAGGTTGAAGTCTGGAGCAAGCGAAGATGTTTCATATCTTACTAAAATTTAAATCTTCAGTTGACATATCCCATAGCTTTGAAAAATTTACCATCACTTCCAACCTCCTAGCCTAACTCTTTAACATAATTGATACATGAGGGTTCGATAAGAATAGTCCCGATATTTGGTTTTCTCAAACATCTCAATGAGGAAATTCATTAGCTTTCATTGCGTACATAGTACATGTATGGATTTTAGAGTGTTTAAAGGAAGCAAATTGTAAGAATAGACTAATTTATAGATCATTTATAATGGAATACACATTTGAGCCAGTTTGTATTTTGTAGATGTGCTACTGTCGTGCCTTCATACTCATGTTTCATGCAATAAACATTTGAGCCAAAGCTAGAGGGTATTGATTGAGTGCAAGTGTGTAACCATGTAAAACTTTCTTTTGGACAACCGAATCGAACCATTTACATATTTGTCGTACAATTTTTATGGGTACAAGAAAATATAGAGAGATAACAAAAATGCAATACAAGTTTTTGTGGACATGGGAAATTATGAAAACACGTGAAGTGTAAACGCTAGAGTATTACAAAACGAAAATACATGATACAAAGATGTCGAGACTTGAGACAATTTGGCATATATGTTGGGTTCACTGAGATCGAGAATTAGTTGATTTAGTTAACCGATTACTTATAATAAAGATAAAATAAAATGATTATCAAGAAATTTGATTATTTTTTATAGAACCGATGGTTACGGTATAGTTATTTATTACTGATATGTATTGAACCGAAGCCTTAGATGACCAAAAGTGATTCTACTAACCGGTTCCTACAGTAACCAAAAGATACTTTAGTGCAGACCGGTTGACAGCCCTAATTCATATAGGACCTGTCAGCCATATCTCACTTTAGTTATATACCCAGTTGGAACCCTCTCTTGTTTAATTTATTTTTCCTTTTATTTTGAGCACCAGTTACTATTGGACTGTACCCTCCTATTGCAAGAAGTTTATTCTCATTTCATGGCACAAAATGCTAATATTCATGATCAAATAAAATTACAAAACAACTAGTTTATATGTATGTAAACAAAATTATTCTCGATAGACAATGAATCTATCCGGTGGATCTTTGACCCTCTTTTCTCTAGAGTTAGCCCCATAATCATTATTGGAGTTGAAGAAGCCGAAACACTTCCTTAAGTTTAACCCTAAGTTTTCATACGAGTAATTATATTCAACATCCCAGGTAAAATTCTTCAGATAATTTGTTGATTATTATTGGGTGAAGGATGTACCAACAATTAGTTTTCTCCAAGATCCCATTGAGAAAATTGTTGGGGAAGGCTTACAAAATCCGAGCCACTATGAGAAATACGAAACCTAACACAAGCAATGATATAAAAATGCGGAAATAACAAAACTACGCAATATAGACATAATCACACAACACTGTCGGCAATTACGTGTAAAAACCCCTCCAAGGTGAAGGGTAAAAAACCACGGGCGAATCTTCCACTATAACAATAATGGGTTACACACAATTCTCCCAATTTGGGGATAACAACAACTTCAAGGTACCTATAGCACTTGGATACCAATTTGCCTAAATTACACTCACCCCTATGGATGGATCAACAATTCATTCACCAAATAGATAATATACACTATCAATTTGATAATAGCAAGAGATGAGATACTTACTACTAGGGTTTGAACAAACCTTAGATTTTCCCACCTTTGAAGAGATATGGAAATTGAAAGCTCAATCTTCACCACAACAACCAAAATATCCTTAGACAAGAACCCTTTTTTCTTCTCTTCAAGATAATTCAATCTCACCAAAAATTGGTGGTTTAATCTTCTCCCTCGCTCTCTTTCTCTTCTTCATCTCTTTATCTCTCTTTACGGGTTTGAGAAGAGATGCAAAATGAAATTAGGCTCCTGGATGTTTTCGAATGAAAACATATAGCTAACAAGGACACTTGTTAGTCACTCCCCCTTAATTTGTTAAGGGCTAGCCTACTGGACCCATAAGGAGGGAACATGCCCAACAATCTCCCCCTCACGACTTATGGCAAGGTACCCGTCACCACCAAATTTGCCCTGCTGCAGAAATACACATGCTTGTATTTTGGTAGCGACTTTGTCATCATATCAGAACCGTTGTCATCTGTATGGATCTTCTCAATATACAAGACCTTCTCTTTGAGAACTTCTTGTATCCACTGATACCTAATATTGATGTGCTTGGACCTCGATTGAAAACTCGAATTATTTCTGAGATGGATGGCACTCTGGCTGTCATAATAAACGATGAACCTTTGTTGTTTCACACCGAGTTCTCTAACAAACCTCTTCATCCATATCATCTCCTTGCAACTCTCTGTAGCTGCAATGTACTCTGCCTCTTTAGTAGACAATGCCACACATTTTTGTAACTTGGATTGCCAAGACACAGCTCCCCCTGCATAGGTAAATAAGTAACCTGATGTCGACTTGAGACTGTCTTGAGCACCTGAAAAATCTGAATCTGTGTAACCAACTAACTCTGGCTTGTCACCACCATAGCACAAACACATATTAGAAGTACCCCTTAAATACCGTAGTATCCATTTCACTGCTTCCCAATGCTCCATAGTAGTATTTGATAGAAATCTGCTTACCACTCCAACTGCATGAGCTATATCCGGCATTGTACATACCATTTCATACATCAAACTACCAACTGAGGACGCATAACGAATTTTCTCCATCTTCCGTTTCTCAACATCATTCACAGGACATTGATCACGAGTTAACTTAAAATGGTTTGCAAGTGGACAACTTACCGGTTCGGCCTTGTCCATGTTGAATCTTTGCAACACCTTCTCAATGTATCTTTCTTGTGATAACCACAACTTCCTTGCTTTCCTATCACGAGTGATTTCCATGCCAAGAATACGTTTTGCTGCACCCAAGTCTTTCATAGCAAAAGACTTGCTCATATCTGACTTCAACATGTCAATCTTTTTCTTATCTTTGCTAACAATAAGCATGTCATCAACATATAGCAAAAGAGTAAGAAAATCACCATCAGCAAATTTTTGAATGAATACATAATGATCTGAAGCTGTCCTATTATACCCATGTTCCTTCATGGACGATTCAAACATCTTGTACCATCTTCTTGGAGCTTGCTTCAAACCATATAGACTATTCTTTAGCTTGCATACCATGTGCTCTTTTCCTTTGACTTCAAAACCCTCGGGTTGTGCCATATACACATCTTCCTCCAACTCACCGTGAAGAAATGTTGTCTTGACCTCTATTTGTTCTATCTCAAGATCCAAACTAGCGGCTATTTCCAGGACAACCCGAATAGAAGGAAATCTCGTCAAAGTCAACACCCATTATCTGGTCATAACCCTTCACAACTAAGCGTGCTTTGTACCTTGGTTGTGAGTTACCGTCTTTAGTCTTGATTCTATACAACCACTTGTTCTTCAGAATTTTCTTTTTCTCAGGATTGTCAACCAAATCAAAAGTGTCATTCTCATCTAAAGAACCAACCCATTATTTCATGGATTTCAACCACTTCTGACTTTCAGGAAAAATAAGAGCTTCTTCATAAGACTCTGGTTCACCTGCATCTGTGAGCATCACATACTCATGTGGTGTATACTTTGTTGAAGGTAATCTGGTCCTGCTGGATCTTCTCAACTTAGCTTCTGGTTGTTGTTATTGCACTTCTTGCTCAACATTACCCACTGGAACATCTTCATGAGCTTCATGTCCATTTCCATTACCATCAACATCATCATCATGTTGTTCAAGAGAAGGAACAACTGGATTTGGATCCAAGGTCATATCATGTTGAAGCTTTGGCATCTCAATCTTCTCAAAGTCTTCAATAGTCTGGTCTTCAAGGAATACTGCATCCCTACTTATGATAACCTTCTTCTCAACTGGATCCCAAAATCTGTAACCAAACTTCTCTGTCCCATAGCCTAGGAACACACACTACTTTGCTTTGTCATCAAGCTTTGATCTCTGATCTTTTGGGATATGAACAAATGCCCTGCAACCAAACACTCTCAAGTGATCATAAGTAGGTTCTTTGTCTCTCCATACCTTTTATGCTACTTCTCCATCTAGCAGTCTTGAAGGAGATCGATTGATCAAATACACAACAATATTCATTGCTTCACCCCAGAAATGCTTCTGCAACTTGGAATGAGATAACATGCACCTGATTCTCTCAAGAATAGTGTGGTTCATCCTCTCTGCAACACCATTATGTTGTGGAGTCTTCGGTACTGATTGTTCATGACGTATACCCATGCTCGTGCAATACACTTCAAGTGGTCCAATGTACTCTCCCCCGTTGTCAGAATGAAGACACTTCAAGGTTCTACCTGTTTCTATTTCTACCATGCTGTGAAACATCTTGAACACAGGAACAACATCATCTTTGGTCTTGATTGCAAATGACCAAACCTTCCTTGAAGAACAGCTTTCCAAGCCTTTTGAATAGAAGAGATTTTTCACAAGGACACTGCTGATCATATATCTCCTCTAACTTGGTCCAAAAAGAATATGCTAGTGTCTCACTAGCCACATGATGAAAAATCCATCATCAATCCACTGACGAATAAAACCAACTGCTTTTCGATTAGTAACTTTCCAATCTTCTTCACTTGTCTTCTCAGGCCTTACTCCCTTACTCTCTATTGGACCATAGAGATCTTTACAATATAACAAGTCCTCCATTTTTTCCTTCCATATCACAAAATTCTCACTGGTCAAATTGACCATTCTATTACTAGTGCTAGCTTCCGCCATTGCACATGATTAGCTCAACCCAAAAGCTCTGATACCACTTGTTGGGGGAGGCTTACAAAATTCGAGCCGCAATGCGCAATATGAAACCTAACACAAGCAATGATATACAAATGCGGAAATAACAAAACTACGCAATATAGAAGCAATCACACAACACCGACAATTACGTGGAAAAACCCCTCCAAGGTGAAGGGTAAAAAACCACGGGCAAATCTTCCACTATAACAATAATGGGTTACACACAATTCTCCCAATTTGGGGATAACAACAACTTCAAGGCGCCTATAGCACTTGGATACCAATTTGTCTAAATTACACTCACCCCTAAGGATGGATGAACAATTCATTCACCAAATAGATAATATACACTATCAATTTGATAATAACAAGAGATGAGATACTTACTACTAGGGTTTGAACAAACCCTAGATTTCCCCCCTTTGAAGAGATGTGGAAATTGAAAGCTCAATCTTCACCACAACAACCAAAAGATCCTTAGACAAGAGCCTTTTCTTCTTCTCTTCAAGATAATTCAATCTCACCAAAAATTGGTGGCTTAATCTTCTCCCTCACTCTCTTTCTCTCTCTTTACGGGTTTGAGAAGAGATGCAAAATGAAATTAGTCTCCTGGATGTTTTCGAATGAATACATATAACTAACAAGGACACTTGTTAGTCACTCCCCCTTAATTTGGTAAGGGCTAGCCTGCTGGACCCATAAGGAGGGAACAAGCCCAACAAAAATTCACAAAAATCATTTCAATTCGCACAAATGTGGATTCTAATATCTTAAATGATCTTATGAAGCTAACTACAGGAGCAAGTGAGCTCAAAATATATGTATATTAAAAAATCATAAATAACCCAAAGTTGAATGATAAACGGTTTTTACTTTGTAATTGTCCAATTGTACGATACTAAATGACTTATACATGCTTTATGCAATGGTAAAAATTTATTATAATCGAGTAATGCTTATAGCGCGTTTGGATGCATATTCAGAAGTTACTTTAATCAAAAAATCAAAAGTTAGTTTGATAAAAATATTTCTGAACGACTTCTAGAAATGGAAAAGCTAATTTTTTATGAAGCATAATAGTTTTGCTTCTAACTTTTGCGTCTCCATTTGTATGCAAACACGCTATTAATGTTGTTGAGATTTTTGATAAGAGCAACAAACGAAAAATTCAAAACTGTAACTCAAAGTCTTGTTCTCTTATCACCGGGACTAGGGGATACACGTAGCCTTTTTGTTCTGGTCTCAAGCATAACCAATGCTAATCCTTTTATCCACCACGTATAACAAAGAAAGATATAAAATGGTGGCGATAAATAACTTACAGGATGTAGGATGTTGAGAGATTGTGGCGTATATGATGTGGGTGTTCATAATTAAAATACAGAGTCATAATCATTTACGTATATATAAATGACTTTATTTATTACTCCTCTTTATTTGGTTACCACAAATTTATGCTCTTTTCCTTATCATTTGGAACTTCAACTTGCATCTCATTTTCTGTGACGAGTCTGCAGAAGGAGACGTGGATAAAGGATTCCTGTTTTCATAGTAAGACACAAGAGTTGAGACAAACAGACCTTCTTCACTGATGTTGTTGTTGAGCTCGTGACCACCATTAATATTCTTTATAGGAAAACTTTGACGAACGGGAATACTAATTGGATGTTTATGTTTACCTAATTGGATGAATATATTACTACGATTTTTTTTTATACAATGTAGATAGGGGGATTCATGAGAGCCACGTAAAGCTTAGAAGGATAATAAAAGAAAATGGTGCAATGAAAAATAATACAGGATGTTGAGAGCATTGTGGTGTGTATATCACTTTATTCATGTTCAAAGGTAGTCATAGTCGTTTATCACTTTATTTATTACCGAGTCTTTATAGTTATGTATCACATTTTTTTTTATTTTTTTTTGCTCTTTTCCTATTTATTTGGAAGTTTGAAACATCTCATTTTCTATCTGCAAAAGGATACGTGTCTGAATTGTTGAATATTCAACACCAACTTAGTCAAGTGTTCACATCTATCTAAATTAACCTAGAAATATCTAGGATGTCTAGAGTCAATGTTAGACAATTAACATGTGTAAAATGAGTGTTCTAGAGTTAGACAAATCAAATAAGAATACTAGATTGTCTAGTAGTTGGTTTGGTGGAAGCCTCCATAGGCATAGTTGTTAGCCTCCATATGCATAGTTGTTAGCCTCCATAGGCATAGTTGTTAGCCTCCATAGACATAGTTCTCTTCTTCTTTTTGTAGCCTATAAATAGGCATGTTGTATTCATTTGTAAGAAAGAAAGAATCAATCAATCAAAAATATCAAATAGATTGTATTCCACCAAGATTAATATCAATGTAGTCTTTACGCTTTTCGCGTTTATGTTCTCCTCTCTCTTGTTCGATCTTTAAGATGGTATCGAGCAAGGTGAGAGGGAGAGAGGAGAGGAAGAGAAGTTATATGTTTTCTAAAGAGTTTCTAAAGTTGCAATAAGAAGGAGAAAGAAAACTAAAAAATAAATAAATAATAGTTGCAAGAATATTCGATGGTTATTGTGACAAGTTTGAAGCTAGAAGTCGGTGAAGGAGAAGTTTGATGTCGTTTGAATTCACGGTGAAAATCGAGCTTAGGGCATGTTCTTGATGCCGAAAAAACATGGCAATCGAGATACTAGTGCTGTAAAAAAAATGTTCTAGATGTTTTTGATGAGAAGAATCAAAGATGATCATAAAGTCCAAGCTTGAATTTAGGGTTTGTTTGTGGATGAAAAGAAATCGAAAAAAAAAAAATGGTTTATGCTTAGCTGGTGAAGCGTAAGGATTATTGCTATCTTGCACTCGTCGCTTGTGGTTTTATAATGATGATCTTGAAGAAGAAGAAGAAGAAGAAGAAGAATAATAATAAAAAAAAAAAGTTCGAGGTTGTTTGGTTTTGAGTGATGGTTATGAACTCGTTTCTTGAGCCAAGATAAAGGAAGATTATTAAGACAAGTTTTCCAAAACAAACGAGCTCGAGATGATGTGAGCGAGCACAAAGGAAGAAAATATGATTGTTTGTCACGCCATTGGCGTAGTAATAAAGATGACAAGCTTTAGCCTAGAAAACATCGTAGGGAAGGTCTTTGTCATGTGTCGAGATTGGTATTTTGGAGCTGCCATTGCCATGAGAGCTCCAACCGATGATGATAATGCTTGCTTCGTGATGAGACATGTAGCTCGTTGGTGCTTATCGGGAGGGTGTTGTCATGAAGAGATGACTATGGACAGCGAGAAGAACAATGGTGGTTTTCCGACGGATTATTGACCGCCACTATCGAGATGATAATGAAAACCCATGGTTGAGCTTGGAAAGCAATGGTGTTGCTTCTCGGGTTGCAGCCATTAACAACATAGAAATGGAAGTGAATCGAGCTCAGAGATGAAGGGTGAACGACGGAGCTCAAGCGAGAGACTGCATACATGAAGGACGACGAGACAGAGACTGCTGCTGCTGCTCCCAGCAATGATGATGCTTTTAGCCAACGGATGAAGGAATAAAATGGGTTGAGCAATAAGAGTGGATTGAGGTGTTGCTGCTGTAATGAATTCTTCCAACGATGGAGATTCGAACAAGTGATGAGTTAACCGTTGAAGGAAGAAGAACATGATGTTGTGTCGAGAGAAACAGAATGTTTCCATGATGATACACGTGGTCGATGGAGTTGGAGATCGATAGTCGCGCATGCGCAGAAAGCAAAAAAAAAAAAAAAAAAAAAAAGATTGCCATTGAGAAAGTGCCATTCAACTCTCTTTTCATGGTGTGACCGACACACTAAACGTCCATCTCACCGGCATAAAAAAAAAAAAAAAAAAATTCGAAACAAAGAAGAAGTTGAAGGTGATTTAGATGGGATGAAAGCCTCAAAGAAAATAGAGAAGATGCAGACAAGATGTTTGTTTAAATGCAAGGATGATCATGGAAACATAAGTGTGACAATAATTGTCACAAAGTTGCAAATCTGCTACGAATTCGAAAATGTGGCAAATCTGGATAGCGTGACAAAATTGTAACAAAGAATATAACAAGAATAAGAATAGTCATAGCTTGTGGCAGAAGCTTGACGAAATGAAAGATTGTGAGAGAATCTGGATAACCAAAGAAGTGTTACAGTTTTCGAACAAAAGCGTGACTGGAACAAAGATGAATAGAAGAAGAAACAACAAAAATGTTGTGAAGAAACGGAAGCAATCACCAAGTGGTGATGAGATAGAGAACAACAAAAGTGGGTGAAAATCCTATGAGTTGTCTAAAGAGTACAAGAAGTATTTTACTGATACGAAGAGGACCGCAATGTCCCTAAACTATGATGGAACCCGTATGTTCTAAAACTACGAAGAGGACCGAAATGTCCCTAAAACTTCCGAAGAGGACCGAAATGTCCCTAAACTTGTCCTTAAGAGGACCGAAACGTCCTTAAACTATGAAGAGGACCGAAACATCCTTAAACTATGAAGGGGACCGAAACGTCTAAGATAAAGAGAAGTTGGAAAGTAGGTGTTGAGGGGGAGTGTTGAATATTCAACACCAACTTAGTCAAGTGTTCACATCTATCTAAATTAACCTAGAAATATCTAGGATGTCTAGAGTCAATGTTAGACAATTAACATGTGTAAAATGAGTGTTCTAGAGTTAGACAAATCAAATAAGAATACTAGATTGTCTAGTAGTTGGTTTGGTGGAAGCCTCCATAGGCATAGTTGTTAGCCTCCATATGCATAGTTGTTAGCCTCCATAGGAATAGTTGTTAGCCTCCATAGACATAGTTCTCTTCTTCTTTTTGTAGCCTATAAATAGGCATGTTGTATTCATTTGTAAGCAAGAAAGAAAGAATCAATCAATCAAAAATATCAAATAGATTGTATTCCACCAAGATTAATATCAATGTAGTCTTTACGCTTTCGCGTTTATGTTCTCCTCTCTCTTGTTCGATCTTTAAGAGTTTGAAACATCTCATTTTCTATCTGCAAAAGGATACGTGTCTGAATGATTGTTATATTCGAGATAAGACTGAGAGTAAAGACCAAAAATCTCTACTTGATGCATTTTCATAGCTCGAGAAATTGAATTTGATCAAGGGTGGGAAAAACGAATATAAGTCATAATATGATAAGTTTTGTTGATGCAACTGCCTCTTTTCTTAACTGCCGCGAGGCAAGGCTCTGCTCTGCTCACCGTGAACCAGGGCCGGCTTTGTTCAATTCATCATTCTCAATAATGAAAAAATAAATAAATTACTGATCGATAAGACAATATTAGCATTGGGATATGCTTAAAATTATGGTACCTATTCTATTCAAGGCTTCAATATCAAAATGTTGCTCCTATATTTAGTGTCAATTTCAAAACAAACCAAAAAGGTATAAATATTTTTTCACAAAAGGTCCGTAGTTCAAAGCTGGGCTTTGCTGCCTGGAGGCAAGGCTTAGCTATAGCTCACCATGCACCAGAGCAGGGCCTGTGCAATCCATCATTGTTGATAATGCATGGAATTCTTTTTGATGAAGATTGGCATTGATAGCCTCTTAGATGCTTTCTTAGAGTAAATCCTAATCTGAAACTCGTCAGAGTTTAATATTCTTAAAAAATTGTTTTTGTTGTTGATTCTATAAGTGTAGTACTTCTTTCCCTATGCCGCCTGTTGGCACTCGTAGGATTGATAAGAGAAAAAAAAAAAAAAAACCTTGTGAATTTAAAACTGGTGCAATTTTGTTTATGCATCAGTGAATCTTGGAACTTCTACATGTAAAAGAGTGAAAAAGTTCACATTTTCGCAAGTAACAATTTGATTCCTAAAACAGAAATGGATCCATATGACCAAAGTTTCTTTATGAAACTAGCTCTTTACCCAACTAGTTTCTGAGGTTCCCTAGCTAGTTGTTCGGCCAAGAAAAGCCCAACTTATTTTTCTTTTCTATTCTTTAATTTGTTTTCTTCTACATACATGTAGCAGTAGTAAACCTTGAAAGGAATTTTTTCTTGCTACACATGTTTTTGCCCTACTTATGCAAAAATTCGGAGTACATTAGGCGTAAAGCTTTGCGAGAGTTCACAGTTGTTTTATTGTTTAAAGCTTTGGGGAAGAGTTCATAGTTGTTTTAGTGTTTACAAGCTTTGGCACTGAACTACGAGCTTAGCTTATTTTTATGGATTTTTGCAACTGAATGTGAAAACTTGCAGCAAAAGTTAGACTTGCCAAATAGCTGCGAATAATTTGGTGGGCCGGCTAATACAAAAATTCACAGAATACCAGGTAGGGCCTTGGTTTGATTAGTATTAGGTGCCGAATGGCTTGTAAGTGATGTATATAGAAGCATAAAGGAGACACCAATCAAGAAAAAAAGTAAGGATAAAGGAGATAAGATGCTTCTAATCATTCAGGAATGGAATAATGAGACTTCACTTAGTCAATTTAGTTATTGTATATGCAACCTACTTGATGAAAAATAACAGAGAAAAAGAGGGAAAAGTCGATTATAATTCTATGAATATGTGTAAGAAAATGATCATATAACTTTGGAATATATACCTATCACGAGCGTATGGGAGAAATTTTTTGATGGGGGCGAAATCCGAAAGGGGCACGGGGGACAAATGATATGTTGACACATATCTTTGATTCCCATGGATATTGTTTCCAAAAATATAAAAGTGATGTATTTTTGGAGAGAAAATTTATTTTCTTAATTGTTGTTGGTATTTTTGGAAACATAATCATGGGAATCAAAGACATGTGTCAACATATCATTTGTCC
The DNA here is from genome assembly GCA_023529315.1 of Papaver bracteatum. Taxonomy (NCBI): domain Eukaryota; kingdom Viridiplantae; phylum Streptophyta; class Magnoliopsida; order Ranunculales; family Papaveraceae; genus Papaver; species Papaver bracteatum. Next base: position 301,281 of record JAJJWX010004071.1, on the reverse strand, counting down.
CCTATGCCCCCTTCGGATTTCGCTCCCATCAAAAAATTTCTCGCGTATGGTGTGTTTCAAAAGCTAGCGAATGTATGATGTGTTTGAGAAGCTAAAAGAAGAAAGTTTGATTTCTTGTAAGGAGAGCAATACCATAATTGTATGGTCTGTTTTGATGCTATATTGTTTAATTCGTGTGTGTGTCGCCATTTAAACCACAACCGCAAGTGACACATCCAGCATAAGCCATGATGCATAAGTTTTTAGTGAAATGACAAATCCAGCATAAACCATGAGGCGTAAGCGTAAGTTTTTAGTGGAATGTTCTTCTTAGAATCTGCGATTTCTGTCATTACACTAGGAACATAAGTAAACTAGTCGAAGTGTAATACAACCACCTTTAAGTAGTACCATAAACAACCTATAACTAGTGCCGTATACTGGTATAATTCTATAACAGGTGCTTTCCCCTCTCGGAACTTCTTTAAACCCTTGATTTTATTTTTATTCTGTGTGTACAAATCTAACGGTTTAGAGTTATTATTTGAAGAATCCAGGTATCTTCAAGTTCAAGTGATTGATTTACGTATCCTTCTAAATTTATATAAGCTAGTCTCTTAATTTTTGGAATACATGTATCTCAATTACCATATATGGGATCTTTAGCTTTTCTTTGAATCGGAAATTTGGAATACAACCTAATATAAGAATAAGAATCCCCAAAAATTTTTGACTATAAATATATCAACGAAGTTTTAGCTAGTGCTCGTCCCATAAATAAACCAACCTACTTGCACATAAAACCTAGCTAATATATTCAGTTCAGACATGGCTGCTTCTAGGTTGGCATATACTTTGAAGAAGTGCTTATTACCATTGATCAGCAGGTATACAATTCACTCTTTGTATAGCATCTAAATTTCCTTTCAATAATTTAGCCTTTTCTTAATGTACAACAAGTTTTGAGTTTTGTATCGGTAGTTATCTTGGATCTTAGGGTTGTTTGGTGTGCGCAAATCAGATGTTTCATTACAATTTAACCTAATTTGATTAGAAAAGAAACAGTTTGCAATCTGATCTCAGTTTGTGATTAGACTTTGACAATTTTAGAGATTTATTGTTCACTGGGATATTAGGGCTTAATTTGTTGGTTTTTCTTTCCAGGCTTTATCACATGTTTTGCATGACGTTGTCTTTTCTCATGATTTGCCACGCGTTCTTCTTGTTTGATTCCTGATGCCTTGGATGAATTTTTGTTTCTTTGGTCCATGATTTATATCTCGACATTTATGATTTTTGTGTTATGAACTGTAGAAGAGGATATTCAGCGTCCGCAACTGAAAATGTAAAGACGTCTATTTCGCCAACAGCAACGGTTGTGAAGAAAGTCATGTCAGAAACTGGAAAAGCAGGAAACAAAACTGTTGCGGCCATAGAAAAAGAGTCTACTGGAGCCTTTTGGATGAAAGATCCAAAAACCGGCAACTGGATCCCGGAGAATCATTTCAATGAAGTTGATGCTGCTGAGCTTAGAAATAAGTTACTATCTAAGAAATAAGTCTTCTTCTTTTATTCTTAGTTGTAAAATCGAAAGATTTCTACAAACTGTGAAATGAAAGAATAAACTTTTTTAAATTTAGTAAGATCAATACCTAATAAATCTTTTGTATTACAATTTAAAATACCGAGAGGAAAGACTGCGAATCAACATTATTACTAGAACGATGAAGTAGCCGTTCTAGCTAAATACGTACAACTATAAAATTCTAAATTTGATTTTGAATCAAGTGGAAAGAGCTAGAGACACGTATTTGTAGGCAGACAAACTTCATTAAAAAGCAGCCAAAGTATATACTAATTCATGAAGTTTGCATCTAGCCTTAACATTATATGCACAACTACACGCACCTAGTGCGTTATCATCTTATGTGATGTGAGATTTTTGTCAGGAGTAGGGGTGCACATGGGACGGTACGGTCCGGGTTTCTTGTGAACCCGGTACCTGTACCTGGTGTTAACCGGTTCTCTACTTTGAGTACCTGTACCTGGACTTGTACCGGACCGGTAACACCGGGTCCGGGTTTGTACCTGAACTTTTAAACACACAGTAAACATAAGAACCTAAGGCTAAGAGTCTAAGTATAACTGTCTAAGACTAAGTTCAATATTACAAAGTTCAAAATAACACAGTACCAGTGTATCACAATTCATAATTCACGCACTTAAGTTCAAAGTTCAACATCAAAACATAGTACTAAAAACAACAGTTTGTCGGTTCCATAAGTCTGCGACAAGTACAAGAATGGGGGACTTCTCGAACAATGGCACCGGGCCGCACGACATTCCGACTTGAGCATCACTTATCCCGATAAATTCCAACCAAACTTTGGATCTCACTCTACCGTGCTTCTTTTTGTTGCAATCAACTTCATCTTCGATTGCACTTGCTGGTGTAGGTTCACTTCCTTCGTGTTAGATGTAGCTTGAGAGGATGATCCAACTTCGTTGTATTTGGAGTTTGAGATGAACTTGGTGTTAGGAACAATTTCTTTTCGTCTTACACTAGTAACAGGGAATGCTATTACTATTACTTTGGAATCATCTGGTGCTTTGCGCTTCCCCATTTAGCACCTCAAAGGCCTGCAATTCCAGCAGATTTTAAACATAAAATGAGATGCACATTTAGGCCAAAGCAATTGCAACTTCATTTTAAGTAAAGTGTAACAGTAGTGGTCATCTTTTTCATTTTAAGTAAAAGAGAGATATACCAAACAAATTAAAAAACAATATGCCTCCCTGATTTGAAGCTGCATAATTTGAATCACCTACCGATATGGAACTCATTGCAATTCCAAGGATCCATTTAACAAACAAATTCTAAAGACATAAAGTGATTCAGATTTCTTATTTCATAGAGACATAATCAAAATCAAACCCAAACAGAAAAATAAATAATCAAAATCAAACCCATTTCAATCGACATAGCAATCATTCATTCGCAATATCACACGATTCAAATCACAATATCACACGATTCAAACCCAAAATTTCAAATCACAATAATCAATATCACACGATTCAAACCCTAGTTGCAACTTATAAATCTACAAGAAGAAGAAAAAGAATTACCTTACTCAATCAGAATCAGGTGAAGAATAAGAATTAAGAAGAAGAAGCAAATCCTTGATCCTTATGAGTCAGAGATGAGAGTGGCTGGGCTGCCGCTCTTGAGCTCTTCCGTCTTCAGGGAGAAAAAAGAAAAGAAAAAAAGAAACTGAAGTAAAGATCTCGATAGATAGATAAGATAGGAACCAGTAGGGACAGTTAGGATGTAAAGTTGACAAAGATATGAACGATTAAGATTAACCGGGACATATGGGACGGGACGGGACAGGACTCATCTCAGAACCAGTACCAGTACCGGCCTACTCCGGTTCTCAGTTTTAGGAACCAGGACCTGTCCAGGCTACTCCGATACCGGTTCGGTACAAGTCCGGTTCTTCCGGTTCTGGTGCGGTACAGGGAAAATGGTCCGGGTCTTGTGCAGCCCTAGTCAGGAGTTAAAAAAGGTGAAATTCCGCCTTCCCCATAGTCCTAGTCAATTCCAATTCATGAAGATATAATTAAAAAAAAGTCGTTTATGTACCTGAAATTATAACGTCCATGAAAAATGGATCCCGAAAATTTTGGGAGTGTACTAATTAGGGGTGCACATGGGACGGTACGGTCCGGGTTTCTTGTGAACCCGTACACTGTATGCCTGTGTTAACCGGTTCTATACTTTGAGTACTGTGCCTGGACTTGTCTGGACCGGTAACACCGGTCCGGGTTTGAACCTGAACTTTTAAACACACAGTAAACATAAGAACCTAAGGCTAAGAGTCTAAGTATAACTGTCTAAGACTAAGTTCAATATTACAAAGTTCAAAATAACACAGTACCAGTGTATCACAATTCATAATTCACGCACTTAAGTTCAAAGTTCAACATCAAAACATAGTACTAAAAACAACAGTTTGTCGGTTCCATAAGTCTGCGACAAGTACAAGAATGGGGGACTTCTCGAACAATGGCACTGGCTGCACTGACATTCAGCTTGAGCATCACTTATCCTGATAAATTCCAACCAAACTTTGGATCTCACTCTACCGTGCTTCTTTTTGTTGCAATCAACTTCATCTTCAGTTGTACTTGCTGGTGTAGGTTCACTTCCTTCTGTGTTAGATGTAGCTTGAGAGGATGATCCAACTTCAGTTGTATTTGGAGTTTGAGATGAACTTGGTTTAGGAACAATTTCTTTTCGTCTTACACTAGTAATAGGAATGCTATTACTATTACTGGAATCATCTGGTGCTTTGCGCTTCCCCATTTAACACCTCAAAGGCCTGCAATTCCAGCAGATTTTAAACATAAAATGAGATGCACATTTAGGCCAAAGCAATTGCAGCTTCATTTTAAGTAAAGTGTAACAGTAGTGGTCATCTTTTTCATTTTAAGTAAAAGAGAGATATACCAAACAAATTAAAAAACAATATGCCTCCCTGATTTGAAGCTGCATAATTTGAATCACCTACCGATATGGAACTCATTGCAATTCCAAGGATCCATTTAACAAACAAATTCTAAAGACATAAAGTGATTCAAATTTCTTATTTCATAGAGACATAATCAAAATCAAACCCAAACAAGAAAAATAAATAATCAAAATCAAACCCATTTCAATCGACATAGCAATCATTCATTCGCAATATCACACGATTCAAATCACAATATCACACGATTCAAACCCAAAATTTCAAATCACAATAATCAATATCACACGATTCAAACCCTAGTTGCAACTTATAAATCTACAAGAAGAAGAAAAAGAATTACCTTACTCAATCAGAATCAGGTGAAGAATAAGAATTAAGAAGAAGAAGCAAATCCTTGATCCTTATGAGTCAGAGATGAGAGTGGCTGGGCTGCCGCTCTTGAGCTCTTCCGTCTTCAGGGAGAAAAAAGAAAAGAAAAAAAGAAACTGAAGTAAAGATCTCGATAGATAGATAAGATAGGAACCAGTAGGGACAATTAGGATGTAAAGTTGACAAAGATATGAACGATTAAGATTAACCGGGACATATGGGACAGGACGGGACATGACTCATCTCGAACCGGTACCGATACCGGCCTACTCCGGTTCTCAGTTTTAGGAACCAGGACCTGTCCCGGCTACTCCGGTACCGGTTCGGTACAAGTCCGGTTCTTCCGGTTCTGGTGCGGTACAGGGAAAATGGTCCGGGTCTTGTGCAGCCCTAGTCAGGAGTTAAAAAAGGTGAAATTCCGCCTTCCCCATAGTCCTAGTCAATTCCAATTCATGAAGATATAATTAAAAAAAAGTCGTTTATGTACCTGAAATTATAACGTCCATGAAAAATGGATCCCGAAAATTTTGGGAGTGTACTAATTAGGGGTGCACATGGGACGGTACGGTCCGGGTTTCTTGTGAACCCGGTACCTGTACCTGGTGTTAACCGGTTCTATACTTTGAGTACCTGTACCTGGACTTGTACCGGACCGGTAACACCGGGTCCGGGTTTGTACCTGAACTTTTAAACACACAGTAAACATAAGAACCTAAGGCTAAGAGTCTAAGTATAACTGTCTAAGACTAAGTTCAATATTACAAAGTTCAAAATAACACAGTACCAGTGTATCACAATTCATAATTCACGCACTTAAGTTCAAAGTTCAACATCAAAACATAGTACTAAAAACAACAGTTTTTCGGTTCCATAAGTCTGCGACAAGTACAAGAATGGGGGACTTCTCGAACAATGGCACTGGCTGCACTGACATTCAGCTTGAGCATCACTTATCCTGATAAATTCCAACCAAACTTTGGATCTCACTCTACCGTGCTTCTTTTTGTTGCAATCAACTTCATCTTCAGTTGTACTTGCTGGTGTAGGTTCACTTCCTTCTGTGTTAGATGTAGCTTGAGAGGATGATCCAACTTCAGTTGTATTTGGAGTTTGAGATGAACTTGGTTTAGGAACAATTTCTTTTCGTCTTACACTAGTAACAGGAATGCTATTACTATTACTTGGAATCATCTGGTGCTTTGCGCTTCCCATTTAACACCTCAAAGGCCCGCAATTCCAGTGATTTTAAACATAAAATGAGATGCACATTTAGGCCAAAGCAATTGCGACTTCATTTTAAGTAAAGTGTAACATAGAGTGGTCATCTTTTTCATTTTAAGTAAAAGAGAGATATACCAAACAAATTAAAAAACAATATGCCTCCCTGATTTGAAGCTGCATAATTTGAATCACCTACCGATATGGAACTCATTGCAATTCCAAGGATCCATTTAACAAACAAATTCTAAAGACATAAAGTGATTCAGATTTCTTATTTCATAGAGACATAATCAAAATCAAACCCAAACAGAAAAATAAATAATCAAAATCAAACCCATTTCAATCGACATAGCAATCATTCATTCACAATATCACACGATTCAAATAACAATATCACACGATTCAAACCCAAAATTTCAAATCACAATAATCAATATCACACGATTCAAACCCTAGTTGCAACTTATAAATCTACAAGAAGAAGAAAAAGAATTACCTTACTCAATCAGAATCAGGTGAAGAATAAGAATTAAGAAGAAGAAGCAAATCCTTGATCCTTATGAGTCAGAGATGAGAGTGGCTGGGCTGCCGCTCTTGAGCTCTTCCGTCTTCAGGGAGAAAAAAGAAAAGAAAAAAAGAAACTGAAGTAAAGATCTCGATAGATAGATAAGATAGGAACCAGTAGGGACAGTTAGGATGTAAAGTTGACAAAGATATGAACGATTAAGATTAACCGGGACATATGGGACGGGACGGGACTCATCTCAAAACCAGTACCAGTACCGGCCTACTCCGGTTCTCAGTTTTAGGAACCAGGACCTGTCCCGGCTACTCCGGTACCGGTTCGGTACAAGTCCGGTTCTTCCGGTTCTGGTGCGGTACATGGAAAATGGTCCGGGTCTTGTGCAGCCCTAGTCAGGAGTTAAAAAAGGTGAAATTCCGCCTTCCCCATAGTCCTAATCAATTCCAATTCATGAAGATATAATTAAAAAAAAGTCGTTTATGTACCTGAAATTATAACGTCCATGACAAATGGATCCCGAAAATTTTGGGAGTGTACTAATTAGGGGTGCACATGGGACGGTACGGTCCGGGTTTCTTGTGAACCCGGTACCTGTACCTGGTGTTAACCGGTTCTCTACTTTGAGTACCTGTACCTGTACCTGGACTTGTACCGGACCGGTAACACCGGGTCCGGGTTTGTACCTGAACTTTTAAACACACAGTAAACATAAGAACCTAAGGCTAAGAGTCTAAGTATAACTGTCTAAGACTAAGTTCAATATTACAAAGTTCAAAATAACACAGTACCAGTGTATCACAATTCATAATTCACGCACTTAAGTTCAAAGTTCAACATCAAAACATAGTACTAAAAACAACAGTTTGTCGGTTCCATAAGTCTGCGACAAGTACAAGAATGGGGGACTTCTCGAAAAATGGCACTGGCTGCACTGACATTCAGCTTGAGCATCACTTATCCTGATAAATTCCAACCAAACTTTGGATCTCACTCTACCGTGCTTCTTTTTGTTGCAATCAACTTCATCTTCAGTTGTACTTGCTGGTGTAGGTTCACTTCCTTCTGTGTTAGATGTAGCTTGAGAGGATGATCCAACTTCAGTTGTATTTGGAGTTTGAGATGAACTTGGTGTAGGAACAATTTCTTTTCGTCTTACACTAGTAACAGGAATGCTATTACTATTACTGGAATCATCTGGTGCTTTGCGCTTCCCCATTTAGCACCTCAAAGGCCTACAATTCCAGCAGATTTTAAACATAAAATGAGATGCACATTTAGGACAAAGCAATTGCAGCTTCATTTTAAGTAAAGTGTAACAGTAGTGGTCATATTTTTCATTTTAAGTAAAAGAGAGATATACCAAACAAATTAAAAAACAATATGCCTCCCTGATTTGAAGCTGCATAATTTGAATCACCTACCGATATGGAACTCATTGCAATTCCAAGGATCCATTTAACAAACAAATTCTAAAGACATAAAGTGATTCATATTTCTTATTTCATAGAGACATAATCAAAATCAAACCCAAACAGAAAAATAAATAATCAAAATCAAACCCATTTCAATCGACATAGCAATCATTCATTCGCAATATCACACGATTCAAATCACAATATCACACGATTCAAACCCAAAATTTCAAATCACAGTAATCAATATCACACGATTCAAACCCTAGTTGCAACTTATAAATCTACAAGAAGAAGAAAAAGAATTACCTTACTCAATCGAATCGGGTGAAGAATAAGAATTAAGAAGAAGAAGCAAATCCTTGATCCTTATGAGTCAGAGATGAGAGTGGTTGGGCTGCCGCTCTTGAGCTCTTCCGTCTTCCGGGAGAAAAAAGAAAAGAGAAAAAGAAACTGAAGTAAAGATCTCGATAGATAGATAAGATAGGAACCAGTAGGGACGGTTAGGATGTAAAGTTGACAAAGATATGAACGATTAAGATTAACCGGGACATATGGGACGGGACGGGACGGGACTCATCTCAGAACCAGTACCGATGCACGCCTACTCCGGTTCTCAGTTTTAGGAACCAGGACCTGTCCCGGCTACTCCGGTACCGGTTCGGTACAAGTCCGGTTCTTCCGGTTCTGGTGCGGTACAGGGAAAATGGTCCGGGTCTTGTGCATCCCTAGTACTAATAGTTATGGGTGCCAACGGGTTCTATCGGGTACTACCCGGAACCGGAACTGATCATTTTGATCGGTTCCGAATCTGGTTTCTAAATTAATGGAACTCGAAACCGGACCAGCTAAAATCTTAAATATCCGTGGGGTTCGGATATTAATCGGGTCCTCTAAAATCAACTATATTTATTTATAATCTATTTTTTATATTTGTTATGTGAGCTTGAATATAATAAATTTTCAAATAAAACTATTATTATACCCATGTCGATGTTCTAATAAACAATTAAGCAAAACTATATGAAATCCTCCTATTTTAAGCAAATTAACACGTACAAGGTAAATGTTCGGGTACTCGATACCCAACTGTTACCTGATGGGTGATACCCGTTAAGACCCGAAAGCTTAACGGTTTCTAACGCGTCTACCCGCCGGGTCCAATTTTGGGACTCGGAATCTAACTTGATACTCCCAGGTCCGGTTCAACCCCGGGTAATCGAATACCCGTTGGCAGTGTTCTCCAAAAATTGACTAAGCCAATAACACTATATTCGAATGTGATGTATGAATCCAGCAGGAATGCACCCTCGTCCTTGACCAGTCAAATGAGTCCAGCAGGAATGCACCCTCGTTCTTGACTGGTCAACTGGACTCATTTGACTGGTCAATAAAATGTAGAAATTTCACCATTTTTTTTAGCATCTCCAACAAAAGGTGCAAAAAATTCTATGTGTATTTTTTATTTAGTCCTTTTATTTATGGGGTCTATACATATACATAGAGTAAATGTATGACCTCATATCGAAAAAACAATCTCCAACAGTAGAGAATTTTAACCCTAGAATTAAAAGAAAATTAGTGAAAAAGATGACATGGAGGTGCAAACGGAGGTGTAAATAACATTTTCTTGAACACCTTCATATTTAGTAATTGGTCCCTCCTATCTTGTAGGACCCTACTATTAGAGATGAATTTATGCCAAACCGAAGTCTAAACTCCTATGTGTCACTAAAAAATAAAAAATCCACCCTCTGTTGGAGATGCTCTTTGTCCAGATTGGCAAACAGCACCTTATGTGCCACCCACTAACGTAACACATGGGTTGCTGGGCTTTGTATTATTCGGTTGAGGTTTTCTTTCCGGGCTTGGTCACATGTTTCAACCACATGTCATGATTTACCGGGATTTCTTTTTATATGATTCCTATTGCCTTGGATAAGTTTTGAACCGTATTTTGGGGACCATGATATATTTGGGGACCATTGATTTTTAAGGCACCTATCCTACAATGATAAGGGTTGTCTTAAAGTCATATGAGTTTACCAATTTTCCCCTTACCCTATTTAACATTAGCCCACCACTGCCGATTACTACCACCACCACCTCCTCCCACCACCGTCGCCCACCACCACCACCATCATCGATTACCACCACCACCACCGCCGATTACCACCACCACCACCTCAGATTATCACCACCACCAACCACCTCCGATTACCACCACCACCTATATATATATAGCTTAATTTAAATCATTAACAAAGATATTCTCACAAACTCATTGCTTGTCATTCGTTTTTGGTTGAAAAAATGCGAAGTAATCATAAAAATGAGTTGAAAATGGAAATTGCAGAGAGGTTTAATGGAGGTTTTTTTCTCTTTTCCAGAGACAGTTTCGGTTACGTCGTAAAAAAAAGTCCCAGCCGAACTTTTAGTTCGGTTACAACGCAAAATGTTCGGTTTTGTCGCAAAAAGTTCGGTTATCACGAATTAATATTTTCTGAACCGAACTCTGAGTTCGGTTCATTCGCAAAAAAAACTTTTAACCGAACTATGGGATAATTCCATATATTCATTTGCAAGTGCAGTTCGGTTAGATCGCAAAAATTGTTAAGTTTTTACTTTAACCTAACGTTTGCCTAATTGCATATATGCATATATAAGCTCAGTTCGGTTGATTCGCAAAATATGTTGAAGTTTGCCAACTAACTGAACTTCATTAAACTAGGTTACTTTTAACTTGAAGTTCAGTTGGGAACTTGGTTGCGTTGAAGTTTGCGAACCAACCGAACATACATATGTAAATGATTTCGGTTAACTCGCAAAAATAATTCTAAAACCGAACTCTTCTCTGTATAGCCAAATGTTGAGTTCGGTTTAATCGCAAAAAACAAAATTCTGCGAACTTACCGAACTCTGTTGTTTAAAGTTCGGTTACAACGTGGTCTAGTCGACTGAACGAACAAAACTCTGTAAAATCAAGCATAGTAGTTCGATTACATTTGATTTTTCATCAGCTAGCCGAACAAACAAAAACTCCATTAAAGCTCTGGTTCGGTTTCCTGTGATTTTGGATTTATTAACGGAACTGCATTTGCAGAAAATTCATATACATGTTCTTCATATAATAAAACCGAACTTTGTTGACTTGGTTTAAATTTTTTTGTTACAATATTGATTTTCAAGATATTTTAGGTCGTTTATAGCAACATTCACTAAGTTACAAGCATACTTCGGTACCCAGATGATGTTTTTTCTCTATATTCACCCATCTCAAAAAATATTTTTTCTCCATCTTTTTCTTCTTCTATCACTTTAGTCACTCAATAATCGGAGGTGGTGGTGGTGATAATCGGAGGAGGTGGTGGTGGTGGGCGGCGGTGGTGGTAATCGGTGGTTGGTGGTGGTGATAATCGGAGGAGGTGGTGGTGGTAATCGGCGGTGGTGGGCTAATATTAATTAGGGCTAATGTTAAATAGGGTAAGGGGAAAATTGGTAAACTCATATGACTTTAGGACAACCCTTATCATTGTAGGATAGGTGCCTTAAAAAACAAAGGTCCCACAAATATATCACGGTCCCCAAAATAAGATTCTAAATTTTAATTTTTATGGGTATGACTCATGAGGGTGTCAATGATTTAGAACCATGTTTTAGGGCATACATAAATATTTTAGGGCATACTGAATGAAGACAAAATATGGATGTAAATATCAAATTCAATAGCCCCTTAGCCAAATACTTTTTGTAATGGCAAATCTGCCCTTTTAGGATTAGTGTTAATAAATGATTAGTTATAATAATTCTGATTAGTGAGTAATGATTAGTGATTAGTGATTAAGATAATCTAGTTATATATGTTTGAGTAGATGAAAACTTTTGAGGAAGAAAAAAAAAGTTAGGTTTTTGTTGGAGGGAGAAGGGGAAAGTGAGAAAAAAAGCTTGCATGAGGAACCCAATGCTTTTAATACACATGTACACTTCTATCTTAAACAATCTCACTTTTGTAGCTTAAAATCATCAAAAGTTTGGGTTTTTCACTAAGGTTCGGCGAGTATGGATGAACAGTTCGTCTAGTTGAAAGTGTTATGATTATGAGCCGAACCTACTGTGAAAACGTTGGTTCCTCTTGTATTAAATAGTTATAACATGCCGAACCATACACTGGAATTCTCGTGCTTAAAAATATGAATAGGTTCGGCACATATGATGATTATCTTGCCCGTCGAACTTGGTGAATGGGCAAGGGGTAGCTTGTAATTCAAAGATCATAACAAGCCAAACAATCAACATTAGGGTTCGGCAAGCCCGACAAATCCATTTTGAGCCGAACATACACCTAGTCTATGCACGATGCAAACTATCTGAAAAAGGTTTGGCGCAAAATCAACACTATCAAACAAGCCTACCACAAAGTACAATCCTAAGATTGTTCAGGTTCGGCGCAAAATAGGCCAAAAATTTCATGTCGAACTGTTCTTATACACCTTCAAGATCCAAATTGGAAGAACAGTTCGATAAAAAAAACACCTAAAATATGCGCCAAACCTGACTCTGTAACCGTCCAAAACCCTAGTTTTTTTTTTTTGAAATTTTCCCTATGCAATCGATTAAAATCAGAAAATAAGATATTGGGTTTGTAGAACTTACCTTCTTATATATTCATTTGAGGAGCTGGTGCTTCGATAGTTCGAACCATTATATAGTCTAGTTTAATCGACGATTAATCACGGCGATGATTTTTTTTTTCTCGTGGGGGATATGAAGAGTTCGTCTTGAAGAGAAGAGGAAGGGATGATATAGAAACTGATTTTGATTTTCCTAAAACTGATTTTAGGTTTTGAGGGAAGATTAGTAATTAAAACGGTTAGAGGGTATATAGGTGTTTGAAGGTGAAAATGGTTTCTGCTGATTTCAGTAATTGCGGGTGTGCAGGTGAGAAACAATTTAAACCCTAAACAATGTACTGCAAGGGAGTACTTTAGATTCGAGAGATCAATCTGTACAAGTCCAGCCTAAACCAAGAAATGGCCGTTCTAGACTTGCTTCGGTCACAAAGTGGAGGAGAATGGGTTGGTTTTGGGGAGGGAAGCAAGGAAAGTGGTGAGACCAGAATAGTTGATTCTGGAAGAGTAGTTGGGTTACTACGACTTGTTATCATAAAAGTGAGAGAGCTAATAAGGTGAGCTATCAAGTAAGTATTTCTAAGTGTTGTATCTCCCGTATGAACTTGTTGTTCAATGGAAATAGGCACTACACCAAATTTAACGTTTAGCAACAGCTTAAATCTGTTGCTGACCGGGCTTGCAACAGATTTTTGCCGTTGCTAAACACCATGTCGCAGTTTTTAGCAACAGCTCTATCTCTGTTGCTAATTTTGGTCAGCAACGGCGGTAGCAACAGAATTCAGTTGTTGCGAAATTAAAATATAGAAACAGAAATAAACTGTTGCTACTCTGTTGCTAATTTTAGATTAGTTCCGGGATATATTTTAGTGGAACAGGATATAGTTGTTCTGGTTCAGATTTAGCAACATATTTTTGCCGTTGCTAATGTTTTGCAACAAAAAAAAAAGGGTCAAGTCTTCGTTGACCTAGTCAAAAACCCCAGTTCCCTGCAATTGCCCCAATACTTCATGTTCCGATAATTCATCAAATAACCCACACATTCAGCATAAAATTATAATTGGACTATGAAACAGAACACAAAAAGAACTTTCATTTGGATATATCAATTAACTTAGCATTACATCGAGGATTCTTACAAAATGTTTTACAGGGAAAATGAACTCTTCATTGTTAGATGTCTCCAAGGAAAAATAAAAAATAACTGAAATACAAATACATGAAGTACCTGCCCATACTATTTACTTAAGCTAGAATACATAAACTTTTTCATGGAACCACTTGTGTATTATGCATCCGGCAATCAACATTTACACATATTTTGTCCACATTCATTGCTGCAATCAAATACATATTCACAACCATAAAAAACTAATCACTCATAAATTTAAGTAACTTACTTAAGGCCTGGGATGCAATTAATCTCTTTCGGTAATCCTTGGACCTTGTTCAACAACCGCTTTACAAAGTCTCTAGCATCAGCAGATAAAGAAGGCCAATGAGCTTCGTCAAAAATGGGTTTAATTTCATCTCCTAGTGCTTTAACAAAAAATTCTGCTGTTTCATCTCCTAGTGTTTAATTTCTCAAAATTATGTGCCCCCAGATGCAACTCAAAGGTTGCATAAACCAAAATCGTTAAAAGAACTGGGTCCCTATTGGTTTCTCACCATCCACCACTCGATATACTATAAATACTTGTGGAAACAATGAAACAAAATAGAAATTATGTACACTGGACTACATCATTCTAGTTCTTTTACAGTGTGAAGTAGAATCATGTATCCCTTTACCTGGCACATAATGCGGAGCTGACACTGACCGCAACGAGGGTGACTTGTCAATATATGCATACCGCTGGTTCCCGTTCCAGTACAAAAATACACGATTTGTGCAAGCATGAGACCAACTATCACCTGCAAAATATTAGGAAATCTAATATTAAATGCCTAATGTATTTACATAGGGAAAATACCTCATACGAAACCTTTACAGAACTTGTGCTGAGCACATCGTCTGTTAGACATTCTCAAGACGGACATCTCTTTCCTCCTGAAGCCATGCTTTGACCAGTGGGAGGACATACATAGTATTCTATATTATCTTGCCAGCATACGGTTAAACTTACTTATCAAAATGCATAATCAAACATAAATATTAAAATTATACTAGCGACGAGACTCAAAACTTCTCACAACATTCATGTTCTGCTTTCAACTGTTAGTCATTGCTCCTTTTCATGCTCTTATCAAGATTTTCAAGTTTCCTCGGCATAAATTCAATATCATATGATTAAAAACAGGTTGAGAGTCTGAGGGATATTCATAATAGTTGCACGTCTATTATAATTTTCACCCAGTAAGCTAGATACAGTTACATTGACTAAAGTCTACACAAGAATGAAAACAATAAAGATAATATCAAATATCCCAGCTATTCAGGCTGAGAAACAGAAATGGACTCATCCACCTTGAATTTGCATTTCTCAGTAGGTGCATAAATGACACAAGTGGTTTGTCTATGCAAGATAATAAAATTAAAATAGAGACATTTTCATTTATAAACCCAATTGACCCATTTATGTTCCTCACTGATTTCATGTTAGCTCTGTCTCCTCAACTAATCGAGTAAAACACTGAAACTTCATAACTTGTGGCATTCACGTGATGATATCAAAGCACAGATGTCATTAACATTCTAAACTTCAAGAGTATACTACCTTCAGATGCAATTTCGCAGATATAGTCTCCAAATATCGTACTGGATCGACAATATTATCAACATGTATGATATCTGAATCTTCAAATGCTCCTAGAGAATTTACCATTATAGTTAGAGAGGGAGGAGGGAAAAAGTGAAACTACTAATAACTATAAATAAGCTGTCGATGAAAACTATGGAGGAGCGATAGCACTTTATGCATGTATTCCATCTAGCCACTGGCATGTGGATAGGTCAGCAGCCACTACTTGCATAGGATTTTTATTTCTAGTATATCATTTGTTATAAAACCATACAAAAGAACAACAAAGACTTACTTAACACGTGGAAAATTCCATCTACTGCACGAATGTGAGACAAAAAATTGTTCCCTAATCCCTCTCCTTCATGAGCTCCTCGAACAAGTCCAGCTATATCATGGATTTCCGAGAAAGCTGATACCTGTTATTGATCACCATGCAAAATATATTTGAGCTCAGAAATAGAATTAAAATCCAGTGAAGGCGTGTAGCCCCACAGAAACATCCAAACTAATTTGACACATTAAAGTTCTGAACAGTTTTCAGATGATTCAGTCATGCACTTCTAAGACATAACATTACAGGATACATGATAGGCATCCCCATACCTTTAATTTATCATCCAGTCAAAATAGAGTATGCCCATCAGGATGAGAAGTCATAGAGCATAGCGTAGAAGCCTAGAAAGGAGCAAAGGAATCAGTTTCTGGACAGAAAGCAAAGGAACTAATACTTTTTCTACACTTATGCCTGAGAATATCATTCCAATTTCCAAGTCCATCTTGAAAGATGATCCTTAGTTGTTGGATGAGTATTTTATGTATCCATTGGTAATGAGAGTACACTGTGATCATCAATAAATGATAAAGGAGAATGTCACACCCATACCACATCTTAGCACGAAAAAATTACATACACGTTCCCTTAGCCCTTTGCTACTAAAAAGATATGTAAAATATGGATCTCTGGCTTGAACTCATATACAAAATTGCCTGCAAGAAAACACAATTGTAAAATCACTGCAGAACAAAGTACTCGGCATCATAAAGTGGGATTTTCCATACCAATGTACTTAGCATCTTCAAGAAAGAAACCAGTGTTAACATTAGTATGATCCTCTCCAGCAAAGTTGAAAAATGTCCACAAAACCTCGTTTCCAAACAACAAATGTGGTTCCTTCTGATAAATGTTAAAGTAATCAATGATTAATACACAATACATTCTTGGTGCAACCAACCAGCAAAAACAAATATGGAAGCACTATATTAAAAAAATGCTACCCAGACTACATAACATGGTTATTGGCACCAAATTAGCATGACGATGGCATAGTTGGCAGCTTCACATGTTAGATCGCTGCCCAGCTCTAAGGAAATCATAAGAAGTTGTCTAGTTGGTGTCAGTGCTTCTTTTAAAGATATGTGAAATATATGTGCCAGTCCGGTCAGAAAAAAGTCAAAGATCCATTGATCAGGAAGCATGTCCCTGATGTTAAGTGTGATTAAAGCATCTGGTATGAAAGTGATTACCAGAGAAAATATAAGCCCGAAAGAAATCTGCAGAGGAATTGGGTAAGAAACACGTGAGCAGGCAGAACCAACAAAAGCACCTCCTCTAGATAACTTTGTTTCCGTCTTACTATGAGTGGCTCCATGGGATTATTTGTTACAATTTAAGGTGCAAAATTCAATCTTCTCTAACCTCCTAATATAACTTTTTGCACTAGTAACTAATGAATAAACACGAAGAATTATCAATTGCCCAAATGAATAATAAATATCACCTGAAACTTTTAAGTCGCACTGCTACCATTAACATCGGTGGTGCAGTCTTTAAGAAGAGAAAGGACATCCTTTACCTCCTTTGGACCTACAAAAATCTACATAAATGGTCAAACAGAACAAACAGGTGATTTAAATGTACCCATAACAGAACAAAAACTTAAAATCAATGCAAATCATATACAGAACAACTCTTCTTTCAATACAGTTGAAAAATTAGTAGTATGCCAAAACTCTCAATGATTTCTCATTTTGTTCTTTAATCGAAATTGTTGGAACACTAGAATTAAATTCACAAAAAAAAAACCTAATCAAATCTCATAGATCAAATCAACACCTCAAATAGAACCAAAATCAATTCGGAAATAGAAAACAACAAACCTAGATGATTAACACAGATCTTGAATGGCTTAGATTGTCTCATAACCAACCAAACTTTCCCAGTCTGTTCATGTTTAAGAATCTTCAAAGTTTCAACTCCTATTTCTTTTGATTTTTCATCATTATCAAATCGGTACAGTTTCTTTTTTCTACACACAATCAATAACAAAAAATCAAACCAATAAACAACAAAATCAAATCAAATTCGAATTAGAAAACTAAATCACTAAGATTTAGATAAGAGCTTCTTCACCGGTTGTAAACTTCTTCGATAGGTGCGATCTATGCACCAATATATTTTGCTTCACCACTATCTACTGCTCGTATCTCTTCGTCCTCTTCTTTTTCTTTTTCTTCTTCTTACAACCGAATAAAGAGAATGAACAAAAATAGAAAATAAAATAGAGAAGGGATAAGATTTCTGAAGTCTAGGGTTAGGGAAAGTATGGGTGTTAAGGTGGAATCATCCGTCTGATTCAAAATGGTTTCAGTTGACTGGGTAGAAAAATAACAATAGGTGTTACTTGGCATGCAGACGAGTGGCATGCGTGAATTTTCCGCAGTTGCTAGTAGCAACAGCAGATGAGCAGTTGCTATTTTGGCAACAGAAATTAGTTGTTGCTAAAATTTAGCAACTACTTTTTTTAGTTGCGAATTAGCAACTGCTCTGGCGCTGTTGCTAATCTAGGTTGCTAAATCCAAAATTTGGTGTAGTGAGGTAAGACCTATTTATACAAGTCAGAGTAAAAACGTACCCTAGTCTCATTAAGGAGTGGGGAAGTAAATGGGAGGAGGTGGTAACTGTATGCATGGAATTGATGTTCCATAAAGTGATTATCACATGAAACTGGTTTTCATGAAACTACTAATGTTATGGAGTTAATGTCCCATAAAATTGTTAACGCATGTGCTTTATGTCCCATGAATGTTTCACACATAACTTCCCATATTTACTAACCGTCTCACCCTCATGACACTTCCTTATGACGGGTGTAGTGTACGCTGTATGCTGTAAACCGCTAAACCAATACCCAAAGAAGATCCCCCAGTTTGTGTTGATATCTCGAATGTTTTTGGAAAACATGTAGCACGTTCTTGTGGCTTGGAAAGTCAAGCTCGGGAAACTTGCTAGCCTGGTGACCTTCGACGGTCGAGATTTTGCATCTTGAGAGGAGGGGAAACCGTTGATCGTTTCACGCCTTAGTTTTGGAAGCCACATCGTGAGGGCCAATGTGGTGGCGCGGCTAGGTTTGCATGGCCAAACTTAGGTTTTCGGGCCTAAGGTTACCATGCATGTATCGTATGGTAACCTTGGATGGCTAGGATTTTCTCCTGGGATTGAAGGGAAACCGTTGATTGTTGCATACCTTCGTTTTGGTGGCCGCGTAGGGAAGGCCAACAGGTGGCGCTGCTAGGTTGGCATGATATTGGCATGGCATGGATTGGCGTGGCCAAACTTAGGTTTTCGGGCCAAAGGTTACCATGTGTCGTCTGGTAACCTTGGATAGCTAGGATTTTCTCCTGGGATTGAAGGGAAACCGTTGATTGTTGCACGCCTTAGTTTTGGTGGCTCCGTAGGGAAGGCCAACAGGGTGGCGCGTCTAGGGTGTAGTTAGGTTTGGCATGTGGGGCCAAGGGTTCGCCTTGGGCGTGGCTAGCTTTGGCTAGGTGCGATTTTATCTTGGCATGTGGGGACAAGGGTTTTCCATGGGCGTATAGCGTGGCTAGGGCCAATGCAAGGGCGTTTGTCTTGGAATGATGTGACTAGCATGGGTAGGGCCAAGGCGAAGTGCGTTTGGAATGGCGCGGCTAGCTTGGCTAGGTTTGGCTTGGCTTGGCATGTGGGGCCAAGGGTTTTCCATCGGCGCATGGCGTGGCTAGGGCCAAGGCAACGGCGTTTGGCTTAGCATGGTGTGACTAGCATAGTTAGGGCCAACACAAAGTGCGTTTGGCATGACGCGGCTAGCTTGGGCTAGGTGCGGTTTTGGATTGGCATGTGGGGCCAAGGGGTTTCCATAGGCGCATGGCATGACTAGATTGGGATAGGTGCGTGACCAAGCTAGGGTTTTGGGGAAAAGGTCGTTTGGTAACCTTAGACGGCCATGATTTGCTCCTGGGATTGAAGGGAAACCGTTGATTGTTGCACGCCTTCGTTTTGACAACCGCGTAGTGAATGCCAGTATGGTGGCGCGGCATGGGGCCATCGCGCGGTAGGTGTGGCTGGCATGATTTTCCATTGGCACGGAGGTGCGGCTAGCATGGTTGGCATGCTTTGGCGCGGTTGGTGTGGCTGGCATGATTTTCCATTTGCACAGAAGTGGGGCTAGCATGGTTGGCATGCTTTGGCACGGCCGGTGTGGCTGGCATGATTTTCCATTGGCACAAAGGTGAGGCTAGCATGTTTGGAATGCTTTGGCATGGTCGGTGTAGCTGGCATGATTTTCCATTGGCACAGAGGTGCGGCTAGCATGGTTGGAATGCTTTGGCGCGGTCGGTGTGGCTGACATGATTTTCCATTAGCACAGAGGTGCGGCTAGCATGGTTGGCATGCTTTGGCGTAGTTGGTGTGGCTGGCATGATTTGCCATTGGCACACGTGGGAATTAGGGTTTGTCTTGTCGTAACCCTAATTTGAAAAAGATACCCCGGTAATTATTTAAAGACATATTAAAGGTTTCAGTAAATGTGCCTAGTAAATTCTTGTTACTTTAAATGTTGTGACATCACTGTCTCTTAGGGATTAGTGTTTTACGATTTTAACCCTAAGCTAAAAACCACCATCAACATTAAGTCTCCATGCTTAGCTCGGAACAGGTGTCTTGTTGCGAGGTAAGCATATGATGGTGACAGACAAGGATGGAATCTATCTGTAAATCATTGCAAAGATGGTCAGGAAGATCCGACTAACCTTTTTGAGTGGTAAAGAGAGTTTTGGCTTCCCGTGTTGGCGGCCATGCGTAAAATGCAGACCGCGGAGTGGTGAGATGAAAGTTACCGGCTTGGTCTGGACCTATATCCCCAAGGCAAAGGGGGCGCGGTCTTGGAAGGCGACGCAAGTGGACGGCTTGGCTCGAGGGGCCAAGAGGTGGCATGGTCTTAGTAAGGAAAACGCGCATGGATGATAGGGTCACAACAGTGGAGTAGGCGGCTTGGCATAGTATGGCCTTGGAAAGACGAGACGTACATGGACGGCTAGGCGTGGTGTGGTTACGGCAATGGAGCGAATGTATTGGCAGGGGGGACGGCAATAGCATGGTGGGACGTGCAAGGGAGGCTAGGCGTGGTGGGGCCACGGTAATGGAGAGAGGGCTTGGTTGGGGCCTTGGAAAGGTATGGCATAATGGGTGGTGGGTCCGCGGTATGGCGTGACTGGTCTTGGACGTGGAAATGGTCTTTGCGGGACCGGTTTCCTCTTTTCCTTCCTTGGCTCAAAATTGGATATCCTCTTCTTGTTCAAACTCCCAAGTATCACACCTATAAAAGGATTGTCGGCCTCTCCCTTTGAATCACGTCTCCATTATTTTATTTTTTTTATTTTTGGTTCGCTTGGTAGCAGTGAAGCGGACGAGCGGATTAGGTACTTATTCCAGTACTTCTTCTTTGTCTTGCTTCCCTTTTGTTTTCTTGTGTTGGTGAAAACCCTAGTTGTAGGAGTACCTTTTTATGACCTTGTAGAACATGTTGGTGTGAATCCTAGCCACAGGTATGTCTTGCACGTGCTCATAGTAGTACTTAGGCATGAATACCATAGTAATGTTGACCGCCTCAACTCGTTGTGTAAGGTAAGCACGCGAAAGTAATTTGCCATCCCTTTCCCATGAAAACCTAGTTTTTAGGGTTTAATCCTTGTTTTGGTGTGGCCGTGGGCATGGTTCCCCTGATGGGTCACTCCTCCTCGGTTGGAAAAGAATTCTATGCCGTAGGGTACGACCTTGAAACAAACTTGCTTGCGTCTTGGGTGAAAATAATTTTTGTGCGCTACCCGTAATAATCTCTCTTCGTATTGTTCCGTTGTAGTTTCTTGGAAAGCGGAAGTACTGTGAGAGAATCTTTATTATGACGTCGCTTGAGAAAAATTATGCCATACCAAAGGATGTTGGTAACTCCAAGCCAAATGTGGATGATGAATTCTTCACGATAGTCTCTGCCAGGAGAAGTCCACTTAAGCATGCGCTACTGCTTCTGTCCGGTTCGGAGAGTGAAGGAAGGGACCGGTCGGTTCCTCCCGAAAATGTAATACAGTTTTTCCTTCAAAGGAAAGAGTATTCCACCTCTCTTATTGATTTCAAAATCCCAGTGAGTCCACTGCGTTCGTTTGATAAATTGGTGCACTTTATGATTAGTCAAGAGTGCGTAATATCTAATTTGACCAAGGCGCAAATCATTGATGCTGTCGCAGCCTCTGCATCACTTCAAATTAGAAAAGATATCCCGAGCTTGGTTTCTTTCATCTCCATGTGGTGTCCAGATACTCACACGGCCATATGTAGGTGGGGAGAACTGACCATATCCTTAGAAAGTGTGGCTATCATGTTGAATCTTCCAATGACAGTAAACCTTAACACCAAGTTGTCTGATGATGAGGAAAAAATACGTACCGCCCTGGTTGCGAAGTCGAAATGGTTTGTCCAAAAGGAGAACGAGACGAAGTGTTTCTATGCCTGGTGGATGTCTTATTGGTTTCCCGATAAGGTGGCACCGGATCAGAAGAATAGTACACTCCACGTCGCGGCATTCTTGGCTCTCTGGTTATCCCGGGATATTTTCGATGATGCCTCTAGTAAGAAGGAGATAAGGCTCGAACTCATCAATTTTTCTATAAGATTGGCGAAAGGAGTCGTTCTCCCCATTGGAGGCCTGTTTCTCGGTTCTCTGTATACACACTTGGACCATTTGGATATGGACATGCGTGCTTCAAACGGTTACATGAAAGTGGATTCATATGTTCATGTTGCTTTTCTCCAAGCATGGCTATGGAAACATTTTGAAATATATGCTCCTAAACCGTTGGTTTCACTTCCCGCTTCTTGGGGTAGTTCGAGAATACTTCGCTGGTCGAATAGGCACCCAAGAGCTGGTTAAAACCTGGATGATTTCCTTGATAACTCGTTCGCCGCTAATTTTCATCCATGGGCACCATTGTGTACATCCATAACCCAGGTTAATACTTTTTCTCCTGCTCCAAACATGTCTTTGCTTTCTGATGGAGGGAATCTGGGCGTCGGTGAGATTGTATTCATGCGAAGTTACACATCTGGATATATACCGTATTTTTTTCGAGGATCGTGTCAGGCAGTCTCTTATAATATTGAGCGAGCAGCTCGGCATATGGGTTTCGACCAAGGGGTCCATCTCATTCGTCAGCTGGAAGCCCCAGAGGATCCATTATTAGACGTTCTTGATGTTAGTGTTCTTGCGCCGGGAAGAATCCTCCATTTCTTGCTTTCAGAACGAAATCCGTCGACTACCTCCAAGTATAATGCATTCTGGCAGAGTGAATTCCTCGTCATCCAGGAATTTGTGAAAGTCGTAGTGGAGAACACTCGTGGTAGGCCTTCTGCCGAGATTTTAGCAAAATATCTGTTGTTAAGGGATACTTCTTTAACTAAAAGGAAATCCGTCGGTCTGGACGTGGATAGTCCCCAAGTGAAGGACCGAAGGTCTAAGAATCGTGCCGGAGGTTTCTAGTCAGATTCCACTTCTCTACCGACTTTTAGTTCATCCAACATGAGGGTATGTGTGATTTCTTTATTGATTTCAGGTGGATCACGTATATCCTTGTTTCTTTTCTGAGAATGCGTCCTTGTATCTCGTTCAGGGTTTCAGCAGCACAAACGTCTTTTCCAAACTTACAAGTAGTCGGAAAGCATCGTTTTTCCAGACAGAGGGTGGGGTTGCCGAGCTCATCCATGGTGATGGGGATTCCGAAAAGGATGAAAGTTCAGAGTCCAGCGATGGAAAGAGTAGTTCTTCCGATAACAGTGCTGAATCTTCCTCTAGTCAGTCTGAAACCGAATCAGTGAGCCTCCTCCATGTGGTTTATTTATTTATTTTTTAAGTAAAACTAAACCTTGATATTCTAGGAGGAAATTGTTCCTGAGGATGGCCTTGAAGTGGAAACCCGCCTGAGTGAAGACGTAGCCGCACTTCCAATTGCGTAAACCGTGTCGGCTAGTGACTTGGACATTGAAGTTCACCATCCTGAAGGTGTTGTCACGACTCAGATGGTATAGAGCACTCCGGGGTCCGCTGGAAAAATTGTGGTTAGGGACCCTTTGCCGGCTGCTGATTCAGTTGCAGGTGCCACCTTCAATCTTTCGTATCTAGTCCCATTCCCGGGTCACGTGCTGATTGGGGGATTTAGCGTGCCAGCTAAACACACGGTGTTATACACCAAGATATGGGAGTGCTACGATCATATTGCCACGACCAAGAAGATTACTAGTCGACATACGTTGGTCAAGCGTGTGGAGGAAGCCTTATCTTTGATTGATGAGATGTGCAACGTGACTGGTCATATATTTTTTGAGGATGTAATCTCGAGCTGGAAGTTCCATTATGACATGTATGTGGGATTCGAATTCAACATTCCTTGGTTCGTTGAAGGTCTCTCTAATGTTGAAAGGTTGTTGGCCGGAACATTTGAAGGTCCTTCCGCAGACATGATGAAGAATCAGGAAGCGGAATTCAAGAAGTTGTGCAGGAAGATAAAACTTAAGAGGGTGGCTCTCCAAATCACGAGGGAGGCCTTTGCCAAAAGGAGCAAGCCGCTGTTGGAAAACTTCCCTTGAATATATATCTGTGTTTTGGACCTCTTATCTTTAGTTTTTTTTTTTTTTGAAAGGCAAATGAGATGCCTGGTTTTTGGTTTTTGATTTTCTGATTTTCTCGGGTTAATAGATAAATGATACCTTGACGATTTTGGATTATATTTTTATTTTTTTGAATGAAATGTTTAGAATTGAATTTCCTTTGGCTATGAATGAAAGTGACGCACACATCCCAGGAAAACTTTGGAACCGTGTGTTGGTAGATGGCATGGGATGAAACATGGCTATAGGTTTTATCAGAACTTGAAAAAGCAAACCACGTATTTTGTCTAGATAAGACTTACTCGGTTTCTCAGGTCTTCTGATGAGAATAAACTTTCCGGGTGTAGGACCAAGTTTTTTTTTTCGAGAAACATGGTCATGGGAAGTCCCCAGTTTTCAGAGTCGTTGCTGAGTTGTCTGATAACTGCGCCGTTAATCCCTGGGCGGATCGTTTTGCTTCTAGCCTCTGAGAAGGCCCCATACATCCCTTGTCGTGTCATGACTGATAATCAAGTCGTCTAGTAACTGAGTCGGAGTAGATCGCCTTCCTCTACCATCTTGATGTCTTGGTCGAATAATGATATCGTTGGTTGAAATTTGACATTGTAACTGAAAGATCGAACCTCCCGCTGTGGTCGCTAATTGTTTATAGGTGAAAATGGTTTCTGCTGATTTTGGTAATTGCGGGAGTGCAGGTGAGAACCAATTTAAACCCTAAACAATGTACTGCAAGGAAGTACTTTAGATTCGAGAGATCAATTTGCACAAGTCCGGCCTAAACCAAGAAATGGCCGTTCTAGACTTGCTTCGGTCACAAAGTGGTGAAGAATAGGTTGATTTTGGGGAGGGAAGCAAGGAAAGTGGTGAGACCAGAATAGTTGATTCTAGAAGAGTAGCTGGGTTACTACGACTTGTTATCAAAAAAGTGAGAGAGCTAACAAGGTGACCTAGCAAGTAAGTATTTCTGAGTGTTGTATCTCCCGTATGAACTTGTTGTTCAATGGAAATAGGTAAGACCTATTTATACAACTCGGAGTAAAAACGTACCCTGGTCTTATTAAGGAGTGTGGAAGTAAATGGGAGGAGGTGGTAACCGTATGCATGGAATTGATGTTCCATAAAGTGGTTAACGCATGAAACTGGTTTTCATGAAACTTCTAACGTTATGGAATTGATGTCCCATAAAATTGTTAACGCATGTGCTTTATGTCCCATGAACGTTTCATACATAACTTCCCGTATTTACTAACCGCCTTACCCTTATGACACTTCCTTATGACGGGTGTAGTGTACGCCGCATGCTGTAAACAGCCAAACCAATACCCAAAGAGGATCCCCCAGTTTGTGTTGATGTCTCGAATGTTTTTGGAAAACATGTAGCACGTTCTCGTGGCTTGGAAAGTCAAGCTCGGGAAACTTGCTAGCCTGGTGACCTTCGACGGTCGAGATTTTGCATCTTGAGAGGAGGGGCAACCGTTAATCGTTACACTCCTTCGTTTTATTATCCGCGTAGTGAGGGCCAATGTGGTGGCATAGCTAGGTTGGCATGCCGTTGGCATGGCATGGTTTGGTGTGGACAAACTTAGGTTTTCGGGACAAAGGTTACCATATGTCGTCTAGTAACCTTGGATGGATAGGATTTTCTCCTGGGATTGAAGGGCAACCATTGATTGTTACATGCCTTCATTTTGGTGGCCGCGTAGGGAAGGCCAACAGGTAGCGCGGCTAGGTTGGCATGCCGTTGGCATGGCATGGTTTGGCGTGTCCAAACTTAGGTTTTCGGGCCAAAGGTTACCATATATCGTCTGGTAACCTTTGATGGCTAGGGTGTAGTTAGGCTTGGCATGTGGGGCCAAGGGTTCGCCTTGGGCGTGGCTAGCTTTGGCTAGGTGCGATTTTGGCTTGGAATGTGGGGCCAAGGGTTTTCCATAGGAGTATGGCGTGGCTAGGGCCAAGGAAAGGGCGTTTGGCTTGGCATGATGTGACTTGGATGGATAGGGCCAAGGCGAAGTGCATTTGGCATGGCTCGGCTAACTTGGCTAGGTTTGGTTTGGCTTGGCATATGGGGCCAAGGGTTTTCCATGGGCGTATGGCGTGGCTAGGGACAAGGCAAGGGCGTTTGGCTTGGCATGGTGTGACTAGCATATCTAGGTCCAAGGCAGAGTGCGTTTGTCATGGCTCGGATATCTTGGGCTAGGTGCGGTTTTGGCTTGACATGTGGGTCCAAGGGGTTGCCATAGGCGTATTGCTTGACTAGATTGGGCTAGGTGCGTGACCAAGCTAGGGTTTTGGGGCAAAGGTCGTTTGGTAACTTTAGACGGTCAGGATTTTCTCCTGGGATTGAAGGGCAACCGTTGATTATTGCATGCCTTCGTTTTGATATACGCGTAGTGAAGGCCAATATGGTGGCGCGACATGGGGCCATGGCGAGGTGCATTTGGCATGGCGCGATAGGTGTGGCTGGCATGATTTGCCATTGGCACGGAGGTGCGGCTAGCATTGTTGGGATGCTTTGGCGCGGTGGATGTGGTTGGCATGATTTGCCATTGGCACAGAGGTGCGTCTAGCATGGTAGGCATGCTTTGGCGTGGTTGGTGTGGCTGGCATGATTTTCATTGGCACATAGGTGCGGCTAGCATGGTTGGCATGCTTTGGCGCGGTCGGTGTGGCTGACATGATTTGTCATTGGGATAGAGGTGCGGCTAGCATGGTTGGCATGCTTTGGCGCGGTCGGTGTGGCTGGCATGATTCGCCATTGTCACACTGGTGCGGATAGCATGGTTGGCATGCTTTGGCGTGGTCGGTGTGTAAGGCATGATTTGTCATTGGAAAATAGGTGTGGCTATCATGGTTGGCATTCTTTGGCGCAGTTGGTGTGGCTGGCATGATTTGCCATTGACACACGTGGGAGTTAGGGTTTGTCTTGTCGTAACCCAATTTTTAAAACATACCCCGGTAATTATTTAGAGACACATTAAAGGTTTCAGTAAATGTGCCTAGTAAATGCTTGTTACTTTAAATGTTGTGACATCACTGTCTGCTAGGGTTTAATGTTTTACTATTTTAACCCTAAGCTAAAAACCACCATCAACAATAGGTAATTGAACTATCCAAGGGATACCCCTTATAAGGTCACCCTAGATGGTATTGTTAGAGCACTGCTCGGTCAAACTCGCATGCGTTGCTATCTCAAGCATGTTTGTCAATCTTAGTGATCAAAACTATAAAGTCTTGATTTCTAGTCTACTATAGCTAAGGTCTCGGACTAGGATAAAAAGTGTAGTTGAGCTCAAGAACTCCATGACGATCATCATACAAGACGAAGGACTACTCAATGAACTAGTGGATCTTCATCGAATAAAAGGTATGCGGAGACTTGAACTTATCTATCACTCAAAAGTCTATCTACTCTATCTCCTATCTTGAGACAAAAGTCGTTTTACTATATAGACTAAGAATATGCACATGTGACATTTCGAGATGAGTATATCTCGCTTATATATTTCTCGAAATGGGTGTTGGTAAAGTTTTCGGTTTAGCCAAGTTCATCTTTTCCTAGTGAATAAAGTCATGTTATGTTTCAATCACTTTGGAAATCGCTCTGACGAAAAATAGTTTGTGAATAACAACTATATAACGTCCTCTGATAATGTTTCAATAATTGAAATGAGAGTTTTGACTATATAACCATTGTGGGATATAAACATTGTTGTGGAAACACATATATGTATAAGTTATTAGCACTTGAACCGAAGTTTGAGAACTTTGTTGATCAAGTGGAACCGGAACGTGAGCAGTCAACTCAGTCCACGAACTCAGTCCGCGAACTGGCGTAGGTTCTCGAATCCGAGAATATCTACTGAAGTTGAAGCTCAGGTGCAGTCCGCAAACTGACGGAAGTTCTCATCCCGTGAAATTCTGATGTAGTTTATTAACTTCAACCGGTTAGCTTGAGTCCGGGAACTCAGTCCGCGAACTCAAGAGGTTATGTCTGAAAACGTTGTTCATGAACTTATCTTAAATTACTAAGGAATTCTTTTGAAAACAGTGGATTTATAGTTCATGAAATGATTCGAGTGAATCACATCGTTTTTGATTCAATTGTGTCTCTTGTAATACTTGAGATCTCATAGCAATTGAAAAACTCTCTAACTAGTTCATTTGAGTCATTTGGACTAGTTATGGTGAAGAAGAATATGGTTCATATGAAAGTTATCATTTGGGTAACCATTTGATTAACTATTATTGAACCAACCATTGTACACATTTGGGTACGGTTACACAAACCCAAAACTTCAAGTACATGTGTGTATAGCAAGCTAAGTTTTCGATCTAACGGTTGAGAGATATTAGCTTGTATCTAATCAGGTTTTCATCTAACGGTAAATATTGAATGCTTTGTTACTAAGCTAACATTGATTGCGAACCCTGGTTTAAAAGAATATATAAGGGAGAACTCTAGCAACTGGTAAACCTAATCCCCACACATTCTGTGTGATACTAGTTTTCTAAAGATAGAGTCGATTCTCCTTTAACCTTTGGTATTCTTCTTCTAAAACCAGGTTAACGACTTAAAGACTTTATTGGAATTGTGAAGCCAGACCGATACTACTTTTCTTGTGGTTATGTGATCTGATCTTTTTGTTTCTATCGTACGAGTACAATTGTAATAATTGGCTTGAGATTTCTATCTCGGATAGGCAAGATAAAAGTAGTCACCAACATCTTCGTCTCATTGTTTGTGATTCCTTAATAATCTTCTTCGCTGCGTCGATTAAGTTTATTGTGAGGTGATTGATGAAACTGAGTTGTTCTTCGGGAATATAAGTCTGGTTTTATCGATTGGTTCTTGTTCACCTTGATTTATCAAAAGACGGAACAAAACTTGTAGGTTTATTCGTGGGAGGCGAATTTATCTATTACCTGTAGACTTTTCTGTATGATACAGATTTGTTTATTAAAGTCTTTGACTTTGGGTCGCAGCAACTCTTGGTTGTGGGTGAGATCAGCTAAAGGAATCAAGTGCGCAGTATCCTGCTGGGATCAGAGGCGTAGGAGCATAACTGTACCTTGGATCAGTGTGAGATTGATTGGGATTCAACTATAGTCCAGAACGAAGTTAATTGGTAGTAGGCTAGTTTCTATTTCGGCATTATATTTTGTTATATAAGTGTATGTTTAATCTGGACTAGGTCTCGGGGTTTTTCTGCATTTGCGGTTTCCTCGTTAACAAAATTCTGGTGTCTGTGTCATTTCTATTCCGCATTATATTTTGTTATATAATTGAAATAATACAGGTTGTGCGTTGTTGAATCGACTAGAATATCCGACCTTATTGGTTGTTGATTTAAATCGATTGACACTTGGATATTGGTCTTTGGTACCATCCAAGTTATCTCTCTTTCGTTAGACTCGCGAATCATATTTTCTTGAGTAAATCAAATCGAGAGATTGAGATAATAACTCCTTGAGTATTTTCTATTGATTGAGTCTATCTGTCTAGTTGATTCTCTAGAAAACAACTCGGAGTTGTCCATACAGATTGCTAATCGAAATATTGGGTGAGGTTGTTAGACCCCCTCTTTTTAAGGTATTATTGTTTTGTATGCCCTGAAAGATTTATGTATGCCCTAAAATAGGGTTCATGATTTATATCTTAGGTCCCACTCTCAATTTTTCTCTCACTCTCCTGCGATTTCAAGTAACTTAAAACGCATTTTCATGGTGAGTTTCTACGCTTAGATCTATTCCTTTTTGGGTAGGTTTGAGCAGTACCCGGTTGTCCTTTTACTTATGTTATTTTGTTTCATAGTTTAGTTAGGGTTCAGGGTTAGTTCGATTAGAAACCTTCACTTGCTGGTGGAAAGTTATCTTCACCTTCATAGTGTTTTTTTTTTGTTCTTTTAAAGCATCCTTTGTTAGGTTTATTACGAGAAAAGAGAAATATATGATCCATAAATATATGATTCAGAAAAAAATCAGTAGAATTAAGAAAAAAGGATTCCAGGTACATCAGTGGTAAACTACGACTTGAAGCAAATTACTCCTTTGGAGTGTATCTTTCTCAAGTGGACTTATGATCCAAAACCATTTATTATCCGACTCAATCAGATCTTTTTGGTATGTACATGCTTTTAGTCATCCTCCAATTTTCTATCTCTTCTCTTATTGGAATTATTGGTTTTGCATTGATTATGTATGAGGTTTGTTTATGTTTACTAGTAAGACCACGTGTGCAATGCACATGCTTGAATTTGTTTTTTTAACAACACCAAATTTGATAATAATGAAAAAAAAAACTTAAAATAAAAATTTAATATTCTTATTTTTACTCATTACGAAAGAAAGTTTAAAGATCTTTCCAAATATACTAATTTTATAAAAATCCAGTGCGTATTTTGAAAGATATCTAAGTTTTAATTTAGTTGATCTATTTTTAAAGTAATGGCATTCCTATGAATATACAAACATTGATTCAATGTACATTTTCACCCTTGAATACATATGTACATTAGTGGTTAATATTTAAGGTCATATTAGTAATATCAGGGTTAAACCAAGGCTTCACCAAAAATACCTCTTTTCTTTTCTTTATATTATATATATATATATAACCTTGATATAATGAATCTATGTAAGCTTACTTTGAAATATTAATGAAAGATTGTCGTCTTTCAAAAATCACGACATTTTAAGTTTTTTGTGTTATGAATTGTAAAAGAGGACATTCAGCGTCCACAGCCGAAAATGTATAAACGTCCATTTAGTCAACATCAAGAGTTGTGAATAGAGCTGGCAAACAAGCCAAAACCTGCGGGTTAGACTGGCCCGACCCGTGAAAAACTCGTACCCGGCTCGGCTGGTTGCTAAACAAGCCGGGTTAGGGTTGGAGAAATGGTGTCCCGTGAGAAAACGGGTTAACCCGCGCCCGTCCCGTGAACCCGCGGGTAATCCAGTTGACCCGTGTACAGTAATATCTCACCGTTGGATTATGTAGGACTTAATTCTATCCATACGTTAATGATATAAAAACACAACAAGTCAACAACCCTAGTAGACAGATCTTTTAATTTCTTCTTCTCTTCTCTAATCTTATTCTTCTTCTCGTCTCTTTCTCATTCTTCTTCTTCTTCTTCTTCTTCTTCTTCTTCTTCTTCTTCTTCTCATCGATTCAGACTCAGAGAGTTCATTTAATTACACTGCTAAGTGAAATCAAGCAGTGAAGGAGATTTTGATTTTGCTTTGAGTATGATGAAATCAAAAT
Organism: Papaver bracteatum; assembly: GCA_023529315.1. Lineage (NCBI taxonomy): Eukaryota > Viridiplantae > Streptophyta > Magnoliopsida > Ranunculales > Papaveraceae > Papaver > Papaver bracteatum. The sequence continues at coordinate 269,638 of JAJJWX010004071.1, read as the reverse complement.
GAACTGAAGGTGGATAAATCATATAAAATGAAGTTCTGTGATAAAATTAGATATGGGTTTATATGATTGAAGGGTTTTGAACTGTTTTGAATCAAGAATTTAAGGTTTGATTTGATCGATTCATAAAGAGATTAGGGTTTCTGAGAATTACAGTTGCTATTGTCTGTGGATGGTGCTGATTCGAAATTGCTCGAGACCGGACTGAAATTGCTCGAATTTTAGGATGGTGCTGATTCAAAATAATTTGTATTTGTCTGTGGTTGAGCTGTGGCAAGGGTTTCGAATCGATGTTTGTGGTTGGGTTTTGATTTTTGTGTTGAATGGATGTGTTTGATATTTGTGTTAAAATTGAATGGATATTTGTTTGATTTTTGTGCTGAATAGAGATTGAAGATGACCAAATTGAATGGATCTTTGTTTGATTTGTGTTTGATTTTTGTGTTGAATGGATTTTTGTTTGATTTTTGTGTTAAACAGGAGTCACAGGACCACAAATTAACTAAATTAAGTTTCAATTTTAACATCAATTAAACAAGCCGGGTAACCCGTGAACCCGCAAGCTTTACCCGTTACGGGCGCGGGTTGGAGAAATGACCACCCGTGAAGAATTTCAACCCACGGGTTTTGACCCGTGTTAACCCGAACCCGTGAAACCCGTAACGGGCGAGCCCCGGCTCGCCCATTTTCCAGCTCTAGTTGTGAAGAAAGTAATGTCAGAAACACGGAAATAAGGAAACAAAACTGTTGCAGCTATAGAAAAAGAGTTTAACATAGCCTTTTGGATGAAAGATTTGAAAACCGGCAACTGGATCCCTGAGAATCATTTCAATGAAGTTGGTGTTGCTGAGTTACGAAATAAGTTACTCACTAAGAAATAAGTCTTTTATTCCTCTTAGGTTTAATCAAAATATATTTCTATAAATGATGATACCAAAGAACAAAACTATTAATATGTATAATTTGTTAGAAGTTCAAAAAAAACATTGTATAGGAATTGTTTTCGTTGAATCACACTGTACATGCAGCAATGAAATTATTTCACTGTGAGTAAACCAGGTTTTAAAGTATGTACAACATAAGAAACAAGAGGAATAACCTTTCTGTTAGGCCAGAATAAGGAAAAACTCTAAGGGATTACCTCGTTGTTGGGACATAAGGTAGACCTCATAAGTCAGACATAACACATAAATTCTTAAGCATTACGCTTATGCTTCACAGTTCACAAGATCATTTCGAAGTTGGGAGCATAGTTTTCTCCAAGGCCTCAGTATAGAATGATAAAATAACATTTCTTGCTAAATACTTACGACTATTGAATTCAAATATCATCTTAATTTGAGTTTGAATCAAACACAAAGAGATCTAGAGTCACAGAATTATAGCCAGGAAAAAAAAAAAAATTCACAAGTTTTGCATCTAGCATTGATATTGCATGTTCTTTAAACTTTTTTATTTTTTTGATATGTTAAAAATTACTAATTTAACATTGCACGCATCACAATACCTTCTACGTTTAAACGTGTGATTTTGGTGTCATGTTATCCATCTTCTGTGTAACTGTTACTCCCTCTGTTTCTGAAAGACCGTCCTCTATTCCTTTTTCGTCAGTTTCAAAATTGTGTCCAGCTTATGTTTATAGTCATACCTTTTCAATGAACTCTCTAGTATACCCTTGAACTCTTTATATTCATAAATCCATTTATAACGTGACCCAATCTAAAATATTAAAGAAATTAGTATAATTAAGGAAACAAATATATCCTTCATTCCTTTTAAGAAAATATATACATTTAACTCTAAATATTAAATTCCTTATAAGGTTTATACTTCATAAATTCGATATCTTTTAAATTTTCCTTTTATATTTCGTATTTATAATTCTCACAACAATTTTGGATAGTCTTTATTACTAACATTTTTATTAAAATAAAATAAGTAAGTAACTAAGGGTAGTCAAGTAAAATAGTATGGTCTCCTTAATATTTTGGCAAAGTCAAAACGGACTGTCTTTGTGAAACGGAGGGAGTATGATTTAAGACCAAGCATTAAGAAGGCTAAAACGTTTCCTAATCAAGCAACACTTGTGGGAACACAGTGTTTCTTCTTACGAGTCTCCCGTACATATATAATTGGGACTCCTTTATTAATTTTTTCTAGTACGAATTATTTTTCTTTTCTTCTTTTTTTTTTGGTCGATAAATAAATGGGATTATCGAGATTCGAACTCAGGTCAAATATAAATATCCATTTAACGTGCATCATGATAATTATTCTACTAAAATTAGAAAACTAGGAAGTGGTCTGATGGTTCTCAAGCTTCCTCCCATATGGAAGGTTGGGGATCGAATGTTAGAGCACTAACCATCCTACACTATCACGAAACATCCTTAAAGTGTAATATTTATATGTTGTAAAACAAAATGTCATTTTCATTGTAATTATAAGAGTTAAATGGATGGATTTCATCGGTTAAGTAGACTTACGAACTTGTTTTGGTTTAATGTTTCGTAGTTGAAAGAAATCAAGATGATTAAAGGTCCGGTTTTCATTAAAGTTCTTAAGGTTGGACCAATCCTAACTATAAATGTAATTAAGGTAGGACCAATCCTAACTTATGTTGGGGGCCAAGGTAGAATTGATCCCTACCTATATTGGAATTCAAGGTAATGGTTTCTTCGTTCTTGCAAGTTTCGACGTAGTCAACTAACCTTTATATGTTGATATTAAGTTATGTACACTTTCGGGTTTGTATGATTTGGTAATTGGGTTTGCAAAATTCTTTGAATAAATGGGATTATCGTAGATTCAAATATATCATCTTCTTGTTGCCTGAGACCCGATTGATGAACGGCGAATGAATATATCCAAGCAGTGTTGTTTTGGGTGATTGCATTTTTTTCGTAGAATTAAAAAGTTTTATTAGACAATTTAAGAATTTATCAGTGATACATTTGATTTAGTTTTGGTATCAAATCTTGTGTCTTGTTAAAATTAAATAGGCCACTAGATTTCTGAATGGGGATTTGGAAAGGAATGGAAAATGAGAAATTCAATTTTATGTAGATTCAATTGACTACTCTAAGTTGACGTTAATATTTCAGGGTTTGTTGTTGCGTCTCTTTCTTTTTCTGACAAAAGGGTCAAATTATAAATATCCATTTAACGTTTGACTGTGGATGCATCATGATAATTATTCTACTAAAATTAGAAAACTAGGAAGTGGTCTCGGTCCTAGTTGAAACAGCGGGACCTTTATAAGCAATTAGGTTGGTTCTCAAGCTTCCTCCCATATTTATTTGGAAATAGGAAAGTTCAAGATGTCAACATAATGAGTAATCTAAACATGTATTTATTAGTTGTTTAAATATATTTCTTGATACTTAAGGTGATATCCCAATATGAAATGGTTGGGAATCTATTGATATTTTCTTATGAATATGTTTTTGTTTTACTAGCAAGCAAAACATATCTCTAGAAATATTTATTAGTTAAGTGCTAGCTAATATTGAGTTTTCCAAGAGAGATTTTGGTTATACAGTTGGATATTGGTTGGAATTAGATAAAATCGAATGTAGGTGCTTTATTGCATATCTTGAGAATAATTTCGGTTGTGAAAATTCCTTGGTGTCCAAACTATGTTGGTCTATAAATAGTGAAGTTTTTTCTTCTTACAAACTCATCCTGAGGCAGGCACTTCGTTTCTTAGTCACTGCTGTAGTAACTAATAGTATTACTTGTAATACTATCTTGGAGATGAGAGTAACCTTATTAGGAGAAATATCTTACGTTTGTTAGTTAAATATTTCTTTGGGATGAATAAGCGTATACTAGTACCGTTGGTTGGAAACTAGAATTTAGATTATTGGTTTGATTGACTAGCGGTTGTTAACTCTTGATTGCACCTAGTTGATGTTCTTGAGAGCCTTATTTTCAGACATAAGGTCACTAAAACTAGATCAAGAGATTAGCGGTAGGTCGGATCTGATTTTATATCTGACGTTGACTTGTGATCATCCATTGTTAACATACTTCGTTCTATGCGTGATCGATCATAAGTTGGAATCAAGTTTGTTATTGTGCAGGTACAAAAGACTATTGATTATTTGAAGAAAAGAAGATTTTTATTATTAATTTCGTATCTTTGTGATTTTCTTTGTGCGCAAACTTGATTGGATGTGATCCAACTAGATCTAGTTTATCTTTTGATAAACTTGTTATTTCTATTCGTATTTAGATCGATAGCAATACGTATTTAGATCGATATCTTTTGATAAACTTGTTATTGCTATCATTTGGTGGTACTCTTCAATATCCGAATATGGTAGTTTTGTTTAACCTGATCTAGTTAACTTGTTAATCCATATCTTGGAAGATCTAAACCGGACAAAGAGTTTAATTGATTTTAAACAGAAAAACCTTTGTCACACTCAACATACATATCTATGATTAACTTCCTAATTAGAGTGATTAAAAAACAGATTAGTCCTTTACAAAACTTACCAAAGGAAAGAATGAGGCATACTAAAATTTATACCTAGTAAGTTGTGGTCTATGTCACTCGTAGGAATACAAAACTTACCTAGTATGGTTACACAATGAACATGCATTTCGAAGTCTTCAAAATTTTCTTTCACTTATGTGCACTTCTACATGACAAATCTTAGAGGTGCTTACTGATTGTAAGCACCTGTGCCTTTCTTGATTAAGTTTTTGTAATTAGACTTTATCACCATGAAATTAGTAAATTGACAAACTAATGAAGATCTCAAGGACCATGTTACCCGTAAAACATGCATGTCAGCATTATCGGGAGAAAATACCACGTTCAAATGGATCAATGGGTGTCAAACTAAAACAAAAATTCTCCTTTAAATTGAATTATCATTTTGTTTTGTGTAAGAGATAAATTAATCAAACGTACATTTCTTTTCAGTAACACATGGGCAATAAAAACAAGATCCCATTGAACAATCTTTTTACGTTTGTTTTGATTCTCTGCTAAGTTACTTATTGAATATTTATTTTGAATTATATAATTTCGAAAATGATTTTTTATACACAATAAAACAAATATCCCTTTCCTATATTTTTGTTTGTTCTTCAATTGAATTTAATTTTAGCCTGCTCAAATCTTGCATGTATTGAATAGTAGTACACATTGTCTAAGAGGGTATCTTAGTAGTAGATCGACGTACAATGACTTAACATAGAAAAGGTTTCAAGTTGCGTGTGTTGTTACAGTTTTTTTCACCTTTATATAGAGCAAATTCTAAAAGCTGTATCATAAACATTCAAGAGTAAGGGAAAAAAAGGTCCAAGAAAAACTGTTACAGGATAGTAGTTGTTGATCTAGCCAGGTGGGAATGGAACTAACAAGGAGAAGATCTCATTGGTTCTTTGCAACAATTGTATGCCTCATTCTTTCCTTTGGTAAGTTTTGTATCCATACTAGGTATAAATTTTGTTGGTTGATTTGCTTATTTTGCATACGGGCGCCTCGTGTTGTATTTGAATCGCAGTGTGATAATCATACTAAAATGTTATAAAGCTTTTGTTATGGTGGGAAAATAGGCTGCAAGATTTCTGTTTTTGCAATTAAAGGTGTTTTCATAGTTTTTCTGTCTTGATAGCATAGTCATATAAGATCACATATGATAGTATATACTCGTTTTTTGCCAAATATATTGCAAGATTACCTATATATGAACTATTATTTATTTGCAGAGATGGCGTCAGCGTGGAAGAGAGATCTTTGTATTCCAGGAGATATATACATGGACTCAACCAGCACTCCACTTCCACCGGGAGGCGCAACTTGCCAATTTTGCATAGATTGGTGTGATGAACAATGTTTGGTCTTGGGACTTCCACAGGTGAACTATGGATGCCTTGTATCATCTAACACCATAAGATGTAGGTGTTGCTGTGGAAGAGGAAGATCACCACCATCACCCTCCTCCCCACCATCGCCACCACTTCCTCCTCCGGCACCTCAATCTCAATTTGAATTTGAGGGCCTCTGGCCACAACATTATAATATATGTCAGAGTGGTCAAGAATATAGAGTGTTTTATCACGAAGATGGGCTGGATTGTATGCATAAACCTGTATGTGAGGAATACTGCAACAGAAAAAAGGTTCCAATGACAAGGTCAGAGTGCGTAGCAGGTGGTTTCGTTTATCCTGAAGCTAGGTATGAATGGTTTGAGCAGTGTTGCTGTGCCGATCCATCACCCCCTCCACCTCCACCTCCACCTCCAACTCCCTCCCCACCCCCACCAAATCCTTGCATCAATACTTGTCGGCCAGAGATCAGTATTCAGATCTCACCAGGCCAGGCACCGTGCGATTATAAACTGTTGGAATCTTCATGTTCGCTCACTGCTGCCGTTAATAATCCAGTAAACTAATTACAAATTCAGGATGGATTATTAGCTATAGCTAGTTGGAGAAGAACATCAATAAGAATGAAACTAGCAGCATCAGTTATTGATTTTTGAAGGCGTGCTTCCTTTCGTTTTTTCGTACTGCATTTTATGCTCATCCTCATCATGGACCACTCTGCTTTGTTTCGCTAAGTAAATTGGCTTATTTTTGTTTTTTGTTAACTTTTATTTGACTTTTCGCCTATTTGTGGGAAAAAAAAATTAAGCTCTCGCGCTGCTAGATCAATTAGCAGCACCATATCGGAGCTTGTGGCATACCAGAACAACGCTGCCATGATGGGGAAGGCTGGCCAGAAAAAAAAAAAAAAAGGGAATTTTAACAAACTGCCACACCTCCAATTAGGTGTTTCAAAAACTGCCACCGTTTTTTTAAAAGTTTATTAAATGCCACAACCGTTAGTTTTTCCGTCAGGACCCACACACTTGGTCTTTTTCGTTGACTCAGTCAAAAGAATTTGTCACAATTTACATATATACCCTTGAAAACCATATTATACCTATCACGGATTCACAATCTATATCACCAGGGAAAAAAAAAAAAACAACCCTGCCTCCCTTATGTGCTGCAGCCCGTATAGCTTCTCCATGAATGAATTTAGAAGATTGGGAGTGGTAAGAGGAGAAAATTGATTGAGTAATGAATTAAGGAGACGAATTTGGTGATTGGGTTGAATTAAGATTTCTATTTGTTATTGTGTTATCAATTAGGGTTTATAATCGAAGAAGAAGACGAATTAGGGGTAATTTAATTTGGGTTCTTCACTGGTGAATAAATCATAAATATGGTTTGAACGTGATTTGGGGTTTTGAAAAACGGGTATGAATCAGATAAAGGGTTAGCAAGTGATTTGGGGTTTTGTCTAAAATTAAAGAAGGTGATGAGTTCTGGTAATGAAATTGAAGATGGGTTTGTAGTTGTGACTGATTGAGGGTTGGAAACAGATGAAGAAGAAATGGAGCTGTCATGCTATTGAAGCAGCAGAGAAAGGGTGTTAAGGTTGTTGGCTTGTTGCTATTGCTTGAAGTTTGAGTTGAACTGAAATGGGTTGTTTGTCCAGTGAGAGTCAGGGAAAGATGAAGTGGGAGCTGTGTGTTGTTGAATGATTGAATTGGGTTTGTAAATATTAGATGAATGTTAGGATTGCAATACAGGGAAGGAGAATTGGTAAGTAGGAAAAGAAATTGAGTTCCCATCTTCAGTTTGTGAGGCGCACTTCAAATGTTCGGTAGAATGTCCCATTGAGAAATCAGTGCAATTGATGGCCATGGTTCGAGGAACATAGTTGTTTAAAGTTAAGAAAGAAACGGAATCGAGCTCCAGGTGGGATTTGTTGGCTTGAGATTATTGTTGCACACATGAAGAGAACAGCGCACCAGTGTGAGTTCTTGACTGTGATTTGTGATTTATGTCTGACTCACAACTTCACTCGCCAAGATGACTTGATTTAACTCAGTATTGTGAGACAATTCTAGGGCGTAGTTGTCTTTTACTAAGCTGGATAACTGCCACCTATACACTAATGGATGTTAACTATTCTTTTAAAAAAACGGGATGAAAAAGGTCAAATGTGTGGCATTTAATAAACTCTGAAAAAAACGGTGGCATTTTCTTGAACACCTAATTGGAAGTGTGGCACTTTATTAAAATCCCCAAAAAGAAACACCACTAATTGCATAACGCGTTATACATTGGCGATGTAGTCTTTTTAGGTAAGGGGGAATTAAAAAAATGTCCATGTGGAAAAATGCATTTCACCAATTGTCCACGTTTTTTTCATAATTTATTTAATGACCATGAATTGACCTTTTCCATCCCGTTTTTTTTTGAAAAAACGGCTAACGGCCGTTATTGTACACTTGGCAGTAAATAATCCTAACAAAAGACATTTAAAACCCCAACTTTCCTAACTAGTACCAGGTTAACTCGTGCTAAGGAGTGAGTCAGTAACGAGTTGATTCATGGCTAGGTGATAAGCCTTTAAAGAAATTTTCTTCTTCCCTTAAATGTTCTTGCCCAAATTGAAACCGGCGAGCCCTAATAATCAGCCGATCAACCAACACAAAATTAGAAAAATGGAAAATAGCCCTAATCAGTCAACAATCAACGGAAAATTTGAAGTGACATATGATAAAATCCCCAAATTTTCCATGAAAAATCTTCAAAAATTGACATTAGCAAACCCTAATTGCACATACCCTCTCCATCTTGTTGTGATTGTATACCCAAAATCTACAGCAGCACCCACATCTTCTTTAACCCATTTCTTAATCAACAACATTATGTTCATTTTCGTGTTCATTGTTTCTTCATGGCAGAAGATTCATGTATCAAACCTAAACAAAATTATTTTCAAAACCAAATCTGATTCGTACCCATTTAATTCATTTCGAATTCAACTAATTTCACTAATCTCAGTAGCTATCACCAGCAACTCGACTCATTCAATCAATTTCAGGAACCTAATCTTATTAATCTCTTCTCACATGAACAACATCTCCATCGATCTCATCAATTGAACACATTCCCTTTGTTTCACAAAACATGAACAAACAAACCATAATCTCGAATTAAGAAGATTTAGAAAACCCATGTCTTCAACCAGTTCGAACCCTCTTTTAAATCCCGTAATCAACCAGTAGATGTACTCAATTGAAAAAAAAGAGAAGAAAAACATTTTGCAACCCTAGCTCTGGTTCTGGTTCTGTATGTTCAACCGTGCAGAGGAAGAAGCGATGAACTTAGGCGGTCTTGTAAGGATATTTTTGTAAATGTAACATCAAAAATTGACAAAGTAAACGAAAATTGACCAACTAACTGAGTCTAGACGGAATTACAAACGACATAGGCATTAAATAAATTATGAAATGACATAGGCATTAAACGAAAATTGACCAACTAACTGAGTCTAAACGTGGGCAGTTTATGAAATGCATTTCCCCACATGGGCATTTTTTTAAATTTTCCCTTTAGATAAAAGCATCACTTTTCCTGATTTTCGTAATTAACCGTGTTTTTTTTTGTTGGAATTATATTTTTAGGCGTATGTTACCTCTGTTTCAGGAAAAGAGATACTGTCACAGTTTTATTTTTGCCTAAAAATAGGCCAAATTGAGAAAGTCAAAGTATCACTTTTTATGAAACAAAGTGAAAGTATTACTTTTTATGAAAAAAGTAAAGTATCACTTTTCTTGAAATGGAGTGAAAGTATTACTTTTCCTAAAACAAAGAATTAGTTGATGTATAAACCAAAATATGACTGCATAATATGTTATGCACCATTTGTGGTGATTTGCGTAATGGCTATGCATTCAATATTCGAGAATTGTGCTTAAAGTGAGAGTATCACTTTTCTTAAAACAGAGGGAGAACATCGTTTTATTAGTTGCAGCGGAAAATTAGTTGATGCATAAACCAAAAAATGGTCGTATAATGTGTTATGCATTCTTTGTGGTGTTTTGCATAATTGCTATGCATTCAGTTTTCGAAAATTGTGCTGAAAAGGATTAACACCTCCGAATTTTTTGATATTATTGTTTGTTCTCATTGTGTAATCTCTTTAAATCTTTCCAAACGAGATAAAATTGCTAGTTTAATTGGGGGGCCCAAGAACTAATTGGGGGACTCATCCAATCAATACCCACTCCAAATATTATAGGGGTCCAAAATGTAGTGAAAATATTATTTTGCCCTTCATTAATAATAAATCTTAAAATCCTATTAACCCTTAACCATAAGCGCTAATTCATTTATATTTCTAAACAAAAAAATCAGACTCCCTCTTCTCTCGCTCTTTTGACTCTTCTCTCCTCCTCCATTAATGACTCCAAAGGAAGAAAAAAAATCTTCACCCGAAAAATTTGAGTTACAGTAAGAGGATTGTTGACCCGACAAGCCTAAACCGTGACGATTTTTCATATGCATGTAGAGACCAAAAAATATCGTTAGGATATATGATGAGGAAGATAACGACCCTATTTCTGGTTTTTCATATTTTTTCCCTGGATTAGAGTCATTAACTAATATAGAAACTTATGACGATCCTCTATGAACGACCCATTATGAAACGTCAACGACCCTACGTGAAAAACAAACGGTCTCTCTGTTCCAAAAAATTTCAGAGTTGTCTTGGTATAAACACACAAAATAACTATTCTTCCTGACCTAAGCTACTAAGAGTCGTCAGGGTGTAACATATTACCCTCACAATTTTTTATAACTTGGAAAAGTTGTAACATATTACCCTCACATATTACCCTACGTGAAAAGTTGCAGGTTAGAGTCGTCATTTTTGGTGTCAATACATTGACGACTCAATAGAGTCGTTAGGGTATACACCCATTGACATTGACGACTCTTTCTCTATGTTGTGACAGATATCCAATCTATAAGAGAATTTAAGATAATCTTACCATCAACACAATCATCTTTGTTGCTTGAACCTTCCCCAACATCATTTTCCCCACCCGAATCACTCGTTTTTAAAAACCCTAAGTTTTCCTCTAAAACCTCCTCTTCTTCTTCTCAAGTCACAAAAACACAAAAAAATAAATCCATTCAATTCTAAAATCTGATTTTAATCTACCAAAATCTACTCACACTAATTAACTTAACTTAATTAATTATTAACACTAATTATTCAGGGGCAGTTCAGTCATTTAATAAATAGTTGGATGAGGGTTTACTGAAATTAGGTTTTAGTGACCTTTTTTAGTCCTCTAGTGGAATGCCCCAATTAGTTCTTAGGGCCCCAATTAAACAAGGATAAAATTCCCAGACATGAATTTTTTTTTTATATATTCTAGTTTACTTGTGAATTATGCCCCTCAAAAAAGTTATAATAATTGGACTAAAAGGGATGATCATTTTTTATTTTTCAATAGTAATTATTTCCAATCTTTTTATCACATTTGGGTGAGGCTTCACTATACAAACAAAAAAAAAGTATCCAAAAAAAAGAGACTACCACAAGTAAATCATGGATGCCTTGTATCATCTAATACCATAAGATTAGGTGTTGCTGTGGAAGAGGAAGATCACCACCATCACCCTCCTCCCCACAATCGCCACCACTTCCTCCTCCGGCACCTCAATCTCAATTTGAATTTGAGGGCCTCTGACCACAACATTATAACATATGTCAGAGTGGACAAGAACATAGAGTGTTTTATCATGAAGACGGCCTTGATTGCATTCATAAACCTGTATGTGAGCATTGTGAGGCATATTGCAACAGAAAAAGCCAGAACAATTAACAATGTCAGACTATTGTCAACAAATATCAATAGTGAACTGGATGGCTAAAAAAAATTTGTGCGCCAACCCAATACCAAAAATAATTTGTTCATATTCGGATGAATCCCATCTGAACATGCATCTCAAAACACTGTCACGGACAGGGAGCCATGTTGAGACTGACATACAGTTTGGTTTTTTTTCGTCACAAAAGTTAATCAATGGTAGATCGTTACAAACAAAAAACTCATTATGTTTATGTTTATTTTGTTTGATTCTCTGTTAAATTGCTTAAATACTTAATTAGAAAATGATATAATTTGAAATGAAATACAAGAATCATGTGTCTGTGTGTGTGTTTATTATTTGTAATTAAGTTACTAAGATGCTTATCTTCATAGCTAGCTCAGATGACCGGTGTCCCCAAAATTCAACAACGTTCGATACAAGAAGAAAATTTCTAGCTTCGAACGAAAAACTAGAGCTTGTATGTCTCATCAGTGAATATGGCAATAACTAGGAGAAGATCTCCTGGGTTCTTTTCTAGCTCAATTGTCTTCGCAATACTTGCATACCTCTTTATAAGTACAGGTAAATTGTGTAGTTGTCTATTCGTGTAAGCTATGTATTGTTCATCTACTGTTCTATTTCTAATTGCTTGTCAGTGAATATCTGTAGGGCTGGTGAAATCGTGGAAGAATATATGCGTTCCTGGGGATATATACATTGATTCAGAGATTGTAGTAAAATGGCGGAGTGGAAATTGCATAGACTGCCAAGTTTGGTGCATGGAACTATGTCTGGACTTGGGAACTACGATGGTTGATTATAGGTGTAACCTTCCAAGTTATAGTGCCGTGCAGTGTAAATGTTGCTGTGAAAGATCTACGTCTTCCTCACCCATCCGTCCTCCTTCTCCTCCTCCAGATCCAGATGACTTCAGCGGCCCTGCTCCATATGATTATGATATATGTTTGCCCGGACAGACATATCTAAAGATTAAACGTACCGATGGAGAAGATTGCATTCATAAATCTTTATGTGACGAAGAATGCAAAGAAAAAGGGAGGCTGACTGTGAGAACAGAGTGTGTAGCAAATTGTACCGGTTCTCCTGGACGTAGCGGTCCTCCTGTACGTGTGTATGAATGGTATGAGCAGTGTTGTTGTGAAAACCTCACACCCCAACCCCCTCCACTTCCACCTCCATCCCAATCACCTCCTACGCCAACACCTCCAGAAACTATATGTAAATTTATACAGACTCCTACAACGGATTGCAGCCACTGCACACATGATTATTGTAAAACTGAATGTTCAGCAAGAGGAGCTTCATTAGTGAAGATGGCTTGTGCTCCGTCTCTGTTACAGTGTAGGTGTTGCTGCAAGAACATTACCACCCTGCCATCATCAACTACAGCTCTTGGTCCATTATTATTCGTGGCAATGAAGTGAGTAATATTTGAATGGAACTATAATCCAGTTATTAGCTAGCTGCTGCTAATGTAAGGATATGTGATATCAAGTTGGCTATCAATAAGCATCGTGTACTTCATTTGATCTTTTTCATCTTTGATTAGTCTGTACTCTGTAATGGAGTTATTAATAGAAATTGTTTACTTTAACCCCTCTTGTTTTTAGAGCATCAAACACGGGCGAATGGCCGCTATAAGCGCATCCGCGTTTCCTAGACAGAGCAGCCGGAACTTGTGTAATTCATAATACAATTTGAAAAACAGCATGAAAGCAAAACCCATTAACACTGTCGAGCAAAATGTCAACACCAGCATGTCAAAACAATAACGCTATACAGGTATGCATTACAGAGAGATGAACAGAAGAAAATTCATGAGGGCATATTGCCAGAATTCAAAACAACAAAAATTTGTCACCCTCTTCTAACTAGATTCTCAAACAGTTGAATTAAATTATCCCATAGTTGAATTCTAGCTACAAGTACAACTGAATGAGCTCGTCGCTGACAACAGATGGTGTTAGGACACCAAGATCTGTGAATAGAAGCGTCAAGTACTGAGGTGGTGTATAATCCCTGGCAGATGTTTCGACTTCCACCCCAGATGGAATGGGAACCCCAAAATCAATTGGACGCAAAGCAGGTGTCAGATCTTTCTGGTCCAAAGGATAGAGACGTGCAAACTACAGAAAAAAAAATACAGAGTTGAAATGGTAAAATTACTTGCGAATTGATGTACGGCAGCATAGCAAAAAAAGTTAGAACACGATGCACAAATATTGCAATAACGGTTATGAAATGGAGGGTTTTTCCAAACTAGATTTTTTTCCTAGTTTTCATACATGATAATGAAGTACTAGTAGTGCATGGATGGATAGAATTTTATTCATCAGACGAGAAATTAGAAGTTTGCTTCAGAGTACCTTGTAACTTTCAGCGGCAACATAAACTGGCTTATTCATGCTGTGAGCCACCAATGCAATTTGGTATGTTCCCATCATGTTGATTATACCTCCACTTTCTACCACTCCATCTGCCCCAACAAACACCATGTCAACCTCATCCATAGTGTATGCAACTGCAGAGTCGATAAGAAGCTTTACAGGAACATCCAGTTTTGCTAGCTCATTTGAAAACCGCAAGCCTGTTCTGTCAGGTCTCCCCTCTGCACATTTAAAATCAAATAAAATGCAAAAAAAATCCGTCATGCTCATAGATTGTAGACTTGTAGTAAGTCAAAAAAGTTAGCACAGATTCTGCCAAGCAGAACGATCTCCAAGACTTCATACAGCTTAACTAGTGTCATCAGACGTTCAAGTTTGTCAATAAAGCTAGTTTGGGTGTAGAACTTTTTGGGTAGATCATCATAATTTACAGACCTCTGAGTCTACCAGCCGCTCTGAGATTTTGCTAACACATTGCACTCAGAGGCCAGAACTGATGCACTCAGGATTACGGGTAATCAAGTTCCACACAAGAATTAAATAACTAACCTGTGCATAAAACTCGAAACAGTTTCTTATTTTGTGCAGCTAACTTCAGAACTTCCACTACAACTCTAGAATATCCATGCACCAAGATTGTACATCCATCAAAGATGAAGTCTTGACTAAGCATAGCAATGGTTCTTCGTGCCTGAAAGAGCAAGAATACTTTCAAAATAACATCCCACCGTATGTTGATTACTTCACAAACTGTAAAAAGTTTTATACCTTGCGAGATATCTCACCGAACTTCTCTGCACGCTCAATCAAGCGCAACTTTGCAGCATCAAAGTCCTCATATTCCAAGGCCGAAGTTCTGGTTACATATCTCATGAACAGGTCACATCCAGCTGTCAAAGAGATGGAAGTCGTATCCCATGACTGAACACAGAGACAGGGCAACCATTTCAGATATATACGAGCGACGTAACAGAAAACATAAGCATTAGTTATTGGCAAAGGAAAATATCCCCAACGTATGTCAGTAAAGGATCAGCTGCCAATAACTCAACAGATCATTCCTTCAACGCGATACTGACAATGTTGTAGAATTATTGCACATCCACTAAGAACACAGAGGTACCAGAGGCCACAGGACACAATTTCAAGCCATCCCTTAACTAACCAAGACTGGACAAAGGGAAATAATATACAGCGCCAGAATGTGATTTTCACCACCTGCAAGCTAACAGACACTAATCCTGTCTAATTCTAATTCTTGTCGGGAAAGAGGTTTTTAGATACAGAGTTTCATATTCAAATAGTCAGAAGCAGGTGAGTCATTCCAAGCGCATAAGAGAAACGTATACAGCAGGACAGCAATTTCACAACCTGAGCTGCTTCAGCAAGCTAATAAACGCTAATTTTAACAGTTTATATATCCTTTTTCAGATTATGTATCGAGAGATTTGTACTCCAATTGACAGCAAAATTGTGTCATTCCTAATTTTTCTCCAAAGAACTTGACATAATTTTTTTTAACCAAATAGGGTTCTTTAGCAAGCTAATAGACACTAATTCCAACAAATTCTAAATTTTAGTCGCCCAAATGGTTATGAGATCAAGAATTTTCTACTCAGGGCGAAAATCATAAAAAAGAACTACACTCCACTTCTTCATTGGACCTCTAATGAGACAGACAAATTACAACACTTGGTAGTATTAGTTCCCTACTTAACAAAAAAATCAAATTGCTAAAAATAAGGAAACCCTAAATCCTAATTTTGCACACAAATACCTTAAAAAAAGTTGGGGATTTATAAAAAAGGATTATACTTTGAAAAAACTAACTATCAATTATGTCAGTTTGGGCGTGGAATTTCAGAACGACTTCTAGAAGCAGAAAAGTCGACTTTTTGTGAAGCAAAGTATCTGGACTTCTGACTTCTGCTTCTCCAGAAGTAGAAGTCAAAAGCAGAAGTCGGAAGCAATTACATTTTGCTTCACAAAAAGTTAACTTTTCTGCTTCTGGAAGTCATTCTGAAATTTATTTACCCAAACTAACTGGCTTTTTTGCTTCCAGAAGTCAAAAAGCAACTTCGGGATGTGTATCCAAACGCGCAACTAAGTCAGAAGTCAAAAAGCCAGAAGTTGCTTTTTGATTTCTGGAAGTCAGAAGTCAGTTTGGCAATAATATTTCAGAACGACTTCTAGAAGCAAAAAAGTCAGCTTTTTGTGAAGCAAAATAGTTTTGCTTCTGACTTCTACTTCTGGAGAAGCAGAAGTCAGAAGCAGATTCGTATCCAAACGTGCTATTAGAGTTCCACTTCTGCTTCAGGGAAACAAGATGGAGTCATTTAATGGCCTTTTGGATAAGTTAGATAGTAGATTAGGAACCTGGAAGACTATGTTTCCCAATCAACTGCTAGGACTACTCTTACTCAATCTGTTTTAGGGTCTGTTGCAGCTCGCCATATTGTCTGTATTCCCCTTGCCAAAGAGGCTGACTGATAGAGTGGATAGTATTTATTGCAGGTTTTGGTGGAATAAGAATCAACGGGAATTATGATGAAATCTCGGGACAGCATTACTGTTCCTAAAATCTATACTGGAAATAAAAAAAAGAAAAAAAAAATACTAGTGTTCTTAACAAAGCTCTTCTTGCTAAGTTAGCTTGGAGGATGGTTGAAAATCCTAATGCTTTACAGACTCAAATTTTGAAACACAAAATAGTAATCCAGTAAGAGACCACATGAGTACCTCTGAATAGTAAGGAAAAACTATTACTATGACGTAGAAAATGGTAAAGATATCAGCATACGAAGCACATCTGGCTCCCTTCTCATGATAGAATTAGAAGGTTAGGAACAGAAATATGGAACTTTTACTGTAAAGTCTGCTTATAATCTTACTTTTAATTCTAACAGATCTAACGCTTTTCCTTGAATAGACTATGGAAAGTGAAGCTGCCTCCCAAAATTTCTCACTTTCTATGTATGAAAAGTTCTCCATGGAGGCCTCCCAACTCAATTTTGATTCCTCATCCTTACAAGCTAACAATGATATGGGATCTGGACTAATTTTACGTAATCATCTAGGCACCCTTGATGCAGAGAGATGCACCTTTGGTAGAGCAATAGATGAGGAGCAGGCCGAAGCCTTAGCAACTCTAGAAGCTAAATGGCACAGGTCATATCCAGCAGCTAAAGAGATGAAGTCGTATCCCATGACTAATATATAGATAGGGAAACCATTTCAAGAAATGAGAATGACATACACAAAAAAAGATAAGCAGCTCTCTATCTGCCCTCACATTCTAAATGCATAAGTTATTGCCTATCGGTAACGCAAAACATCCCCCAACTAAGTCAGTAAAGGATCATCTTACTCGTCAGATCATTGCTTTCCTACGAAGTTGACAATATTCAAGAATTATCACACATCCCTTAAAAAGCAAAGGTACTTGAGGCTACGGGATGAAACTTCAAGCCATTCCTTAACTAACCAAGAACGGATTAAAGGAAATAACATACAGCGCTAGAATGTGATTTTCACTACCTAAGTTTCTTTTGCAAGCTAACAAACACTAATCCTGTCGGATTCTAAATTCTTGCCGGGAAAGAGGTATTTAGATGCACAGTTTAGTCATTCCTACATTGCAAAAGAGAAGTGCATATAGCAGGACACTAATTCACCACCCAAGCTTTTTTTATTGAATTTGACCTAATAATTTTAACCAAATGGGGTTCTTTTGCAAGCTAATAGACACCAATGGTTATATGAGCAAGAATTTTGTACTCAGGGAGAAAATCATAAAGAAGAACTACATTCATCCACTGCTTCATTGGACCTCTAATAGCACAAATTACAGCACTTGATAGTATTAATCCCCAAATTATCACAAAACCAAATTGGAAAAAAGATGAAACCCTAAACCCTAATTTTACACACAAAAACCTACAAGATTTGAGGGGTTCAATAAACAAAGATCATACCTTTAGAGAATCAGAAGCAGTTTTGAGTTCCCTCTCAAGTTCCATAATAGTAGAAGCTTTACTAAACCGAATGACAGAGGCCAAAGCTAATATAGCAGCAACAGCTTCAGCTAATTCAGGTAATTGTCTCCAATGATTGAATTCATCAATCACACTAAAGGGTTTCTCCCCAGAATTACCAGTACTTGATTTAAGATAATCATTAGTAGATGGATCGAATTCAATAGCAGCTTCTTGTGATTGAGCTAACCAATCACTCGTAACAACAGCATGATGTGCTGATCTTGTTTGATAATATGCTGAGATTTTTGAGTTTTTTTCAGCAGCCATTTGATTTGTTGATGATGAAGGATCTAAAGGGGGTTTGTTATTTTCTTGTCTTTGATCAAGAATGAATGAAGCTGATCTTTTCCACATATTTGAGACAGAATGAAAACGATTTCTCTGCTTCTTGGTTTTGACTGGAATCGGTTCTACGTATCTTTGTCTTTCTACACTGATCCAAGTAGGTCTTTGGTTTTATAACGACTCGGCACCCCAGACAGGTTAGGTATCGGGCTGTTTACACTCAACTCAAGTCCACCAATGTATCTGTTTTTTTCTGCCTCAACTCATTTGTATCTGACTCGTTGTATTTGAATAGCTTGTTAAATCCGAATCTAAAATTACTTAATACAGTAGTAGCTAGTCTATCTTAGACATCCTATGTCACTCTTTCAAATGAATGAGTGCACTACCGATTTGAGTAGATTAGAGGCTCCTATGGGTAGTCATTAGCCCACTTTTTTTCCAAATACGTTCATGCACTTGTTTAATTGGATTTTAACAGCCTCTTTTCAGTGATGGACGGCTTATATTGTTTTCAAAATGCCAAAGATAAATCGTGGTGTAGAACACATCTCTCTTTTGCGCCTTCATCCAACGTCTGGGATTGTCTCACGTACACAACCAGTTTCACTCTGCAGCCTAATATTCAATGTGTCTAATTAATCCCTTAAAAATTTCTCAAAAAGTTTCAAAGTCTCAAAATGTGTTTAATTAATATTCAAGTAAGGCCCAACCGTTTCAAATTCTTGGCAATCGATCAGATTGATGCCGATTGTTTTGTTTTTCTTAGCTATAAGTGTAGTGGAATGGTCTTTCAAGCTCATAAATTCACATACAAACCTTTCTTTTTTGAGCTATAAAACCCTCTCAAAAAAAAAGAACTCACACGGATTTAAAAAATTTCGCCCCCAATTTTTAGTTACTCGCTATCAAAAGGTAAGCCTTAGATATCTGATTATCAATTATTATTTTTTTAATAGCAATGGCGTAACTACATCATTCATGGAATAAATTTTAGGTATGTTGAATCGGTTTCCTCTCAATTAATATCACTATAATTTTAATATCACTGACTTTTGTGTTGTAGCACCCCCAATGTGAGGGTAAAATACCTGAAAGCCACGTGTCAACATCTCAAGGGATGGTTTCATGATAAGGTGATGAGATAGAAGCACTGAATCATACTCTAAAAGGTGATTTCGTCTGAAGCGAGACGTCTGCTACAACGTTACATGAATGACGCGTGTAAAGAGTGGTCTAATCAACTCAGACGGTCAAGTCTAAAAGGAAGGAATGCATTTAATGATGGATTAGAAGAGGCATGGACGAATCTACATTGTATCAGAAGGCTCGGGCGATCTATACTATAACCCAAGGATGGTATAGCACAAGGTTCCCCAAGGAAGAGCAATATGATGACTATGGAGCGAGACGACTCGGAAGGAGAACGTAGCAGGTCATTACGAGGGATAGTATAGAGCTCGTCCGAAGCAATGAGAAGATGTACGATATCTCCACCAACTCGGCGAGACCAGGCCTTCACGAATCTAATTTGCCTACAAATACCAGTCCATGTAGAAGAAAGTGGACATGTAACATTAGATGGTCTTTCTACAGAGAATTCCTGAGAGAGATTTAGAGAAAGAGAGAGTGAGAAATCTAAGTGATATTTGTAGATCTTTCAAGTGTAAGACCTTAATCAATAAAGAATATATCTTCTTTCTCGTGGACGTAGGTCTTCATGGCCGAACCACGTTATATGCTTGTGTCAATCTTTACTTTTCATGTTCTTTATATCTTGTTTATCTTTGAATCTTGAATGTTAGTAGTTTTATAGCCTTTAGATCTACTTGGGTGTAGTCATCAGAAAATATGCAACTACATTTTGGCGCTAGAAACAGGGAGGCATGAAGATCTAATCTACCTCCCTAATAACAGCTCTATAATTTTTTCATAATTTCTCTAAGAGAAGTGGATTTCACACCACTGTGTAGAATTTTGTCAAAGTTCATGAGTAGATCTCGGACGCAACACGATCCACACGATCATTGAAGTCCTGAAGAGCCTTAGAATCAGCAGATCTACATATTTTTCTTTGATTTTCTTTAAGATTTTTGTTCTTTTAAGATTTCTTGTACCTTCCTCAAGATGCTCGGGAGAGTTGAATATCAGAGTGAAAATGAAGCTTTAAACACTTCAAGACAGCACTCAAACGATCTCCTCCATGAAAGGGCTGGGAAGAAATTTTAGTCGGTAAGCTTCATAAGAGAAAAGATCATCCTATGAAAGTTGAAAAGACAAATTATCCATGATGTTCTTCATCTTTTAAGAAATTCAAGAAAGTCCATAATCTTCTTCTTAGAAAGCTAACTCTAAGTCAAGGAGAAGGGTTAATGAGTACATAATCATTCATCAAACTCAAAGTTTGTAGAAAATCGAAAGTTTAAAGATGTTGAGAAATATTTCCTAAAATGGGAAAACGTGCTCAATCGTCATAACTTGGTTTTTTTCCCAGTAAAGGTATGACGTGTAGAAGGAGGTAGTTCTCATGAAAAAAGAGACAAACAAAACACATTTTTTCCGTCACTAAACTTTATGCAAGTAGGGAATGTTTTGACATCATCACATGTCTCCAAAATTTACTGATAAGTCTTCATGTACTATAACTGCCCAGTCTAAACTATAACTTAGCAATTGCACATGACCTGCAAACTTAGGGTCCCACTTTTCGGAAAGAAAATACAAATAAAGTATTATTTCATATATCGCAGTTAAGGCGATGGTGACGAGAGGATCCGCTCACACGATCCAAGGTGAAACTGGCGGAGCCCAACCCGAAGGACTAGACGAAATAGAGTTAGGCGAAACAATGCACAACAGTACACTCCCAGGAGAGGGACAACCCGATAACCAATATCGGGAAGGGCTAACAGATAACTCTAGCTCTGAAGAAGATGGAAACCCCTTCGAAGGACATGGATATATCCATGTAACTCAACTAGGAGGGTTGAATTATTTTCCAAAGGAAACAGTAAACAATGGGGAAAAGAAGGATGATCCTTCTAACCTCGGTGACACCATTGCAACCATCTAACTCACACACCTATGTCCTGTGTAGAATGAGCAAAACAAATGGTTTTTTGACTAATCCGACGGTTTCTAACAACCTTTTTCAGTGATGGACGGCTCATATTGTTTTCAAAATGCCAAAGATAAATCGTGGTTGAGAATGTATGCGTCTTTTGCTCTCTTATCCAACGTCTGGGAGTGTCTCATGTACACAACCAGTTTAACTCTATCGCCTAATATTCAATATGTTAGTATTGAATGTGTCTAATTAATCCTTTAATGAAAGCTCAAAATGTTTCAATGTTTCAAAATGTGTCAAATGGTTTTTGACTAATCCGACAGTTTTTAACATCCTTATTTCAGTGATGGACGGCTCATACTGTTTTCAAAATGCTAAAGATAAATCGTGATGCAGAATGCATCCTTCTTTTGCGCCCTCATCCAACGTCTGGGAGTGTCTCATGTACACAACCAGTTCCACTATGTAGCATAATATTCAATGTGTTAGTATTTAATGTAATCCCTTAATGAAAGCTCAAAACATTTCAAAGTTTCAAAATGTGTCTAATTAATATTCAAGTAAGTCCTAACCATTTCAAATTCTTGGCAATCAATCAGATTGATGCCGAATATTTTATTTTTCTTGGCTAGTGTAGTAAAATGGCCTTTCAATCTCATAAATTCACATGCAGACGTTTCTTTTTTGATCTGATAAAACCCTCTCAAAAAAACTTACACGGATCTAAAAAAATTCTCCCCCAATTTTTGGTTTTTCGTTATCAAAAGGTAAGCCCTAGATTTATGATTCTCAATTTTTTATTTTCAAAAGCGATGGTGTAACTACATCATTCATGGGATGAAGTTTAGGTATGTTGAATCGGTTTCCTCTTAATTAACATCACTATAATTTTAATATCACTGACTTTTGTGTCACTTTCTCCATCTCCCTTTTATTTTTTATTTTTTTTCGTATACTTAACTTTAGCATCCATTTTGAATATTTGTTGTGTTTTGTAGTGTGGGTTATTCATAACACTTCCAAAGGCAAATGTTTTTTGACTAATCCTACGGTTTTTAACAGCCTTATTTCAATGATGGACCACTCATATTGTTTTCAAAATGCCAAAGAAAAAATCATGGGGCAAAATGCGTCCTTCTTTTGAGCCCTCATCCAACGTCTGGGATTGTCTCACTACACAAAAATAGTTTCACTATGTTGCCTAATATTCAATGTGTTAGTATTCAATATGTCTAATTAATCCCTTAATGAAAGATCAAAAAGTTTTAAAGTCTTAAAATGTGTCAAATGGTTTTTGACTAATCCGACGATTTTTAACAGCCCTTCTTCAGTGATGGACGGCTCATACTGTTTTCAAAATGCCAAAGATAAATCATGGTGCAAAATGCATCATTCTTTTGCACCCTCATCCAACGTCTAGGAGTGTCTCACGTACACAACCAGTTTCCCTTTGTCGCCTTATATTCAATGTGTTAGTATTCGGTATGTCTAATTAATCCCTTAATGGAAGCCCAAAAGGTTTCAAAGTCTCAAAATGTGTCTAATTATTCAAGTAAGGCCCAACCATTTCAAATTCTTGGCAATCAATCAGATTGATGCCGAATATTTTGTTTTTCTTGGCTGTAAGTGTCGTAAAATGTCCTTTCAAGCTCATAAATTCACATAAAGACGTTTCTTTTTTGAGATGATAAAACCCTCTCAAAAAAGCTCACACAGACCTAAAAAATTTCGCCCCTAATTTTTTGTTTTTCGCTATCAAAAGGTAAGCCCTAGATTTCTGATTCTCAATTTTGTTTTTTCAATATCGATGGCGTAACTACATCATTCATGGGATGAATTTTAGGTATGTTGAATCGGTTTCCTCTCAGTTAACATCACTATAATTTTAATATCACTGACTTTTGTGTCACTTTTGTCAGCTCCCTTTTATTTTGTTTTCTTCTTATACTTAACTTTATCATTAATTTTGAATATTTGTTGTGTGTTATAGTGTGGGTTATACACAACAATACTCCCAAATACAAATGGTTTTTGACTAATCCGACGGCTTATAACAACCTTTTTTTAGTGATGGACGGCTCATATTGTTTTCAAAATGCCAAAGATAAATCATGGTGCAGAATGCGTCCTCCTTTTACGCCCTCATCTAACTTTTGGGAGTGTCTCACGTACACAACCAGTTTCAGTCTGTCGCCTAATATTCAATGTGTTAGTATTCAATATGTCTAATTAATCCCTTAATGAAAGCTCAAAACGCTTCATAGTCTCAAAATGTGTCAAATGGTTTTTGACTAATCTGACAATTTTTAACAGCATTTTTTCAGTGATGGAAGGCACATATTGTTTTCAAAATTCCAAAGATAAATCGTGGTGCAGAATGCATCCTTATTTTTCACACTCATCCAACGTCAGGGAGTGTCTCACGTACATAACTAGTTTCACTTTGTCGCCTAATATTCAATGTGTCTAATTAATCCCTTAATGGAAGCTCAAAACGTTTCAAAGTCTCAAAATATGTCTAATTAATATTCAAGTAAGGCCCAACCGTTTCAAATTCTTGGCAATCAATCAGATTGATGCCGAATATTTTGTTTTTCTTGGCTATAAGTGTAGTAGGATGGTCTTTCAAGCTCATAAATTCACATGCGGATGTTTCTTTTTTGAGCTGATAAAACCCTCTCAAAAAACCTCACACGGATTTAAAAATTTCTCCCCTAATTTTTGGTTTTTCGCTATCAAAAGGTAAGCCCTAGATTTCTGATTCTCAAAAAAAAAAAAAAAAAAAAAAAGTGATGGCGTAACTATATTATTCATGGCATGAAGTTTAGGTATGTTGAATCGGTTTCCTCTTGATTAACATCACTATAATTTTAATATCAGTGACTTTTGTATCACTTTCACCAGCTCCTTTTTATTTTGTTTTTTTTCGTCTACTTAACTTTAGCATCCATTTTGATTTATTTTTTTTCATGTGTGTTGTAATGTGGGTTATTCACAATAGTCCCAAAGAAAATGGTTTTTGACTAATCCGACGGTTTTTAACAGCCTTTTTCAGTGATGAACAGCTCATATTATTTTCAAAATGATAAAGATAAATCGGTGGAGGGTCCGGTCATTACAAATGGTATCATAGCCGATGACGGGTCACCTGTTGAGGGTGAGAGAGTACGTTATACGAGATAATTCAGGTACTGGTCTCCTGAAGGGAAGGGAACGTCGGAGATCTTGGGTTCTATATATATTCCGGAGCCGAGGATGTCTCCACTTTAAGGTGGTGGCATTGTAAAACCCCGATTCAATAGGTAGGGTTCGCCTATTAGAATATAAGTAATGAATTTCATTTCCTAACATCGAGGTCTGATGAGTTCATTTGACTGATTTGTGGGAAAAACTTCTCACTTAAGTGTGCTCGGCCAAGAGTAATCACATGATGGGTGTCCTCTGAGAAAGCTGTTGCGGGATGACTGCAGTAGTGGTATAAAAAATCCTACACTGCTAGATAACCGAGTGGGTAAGTGGGAACAATATCAGTGTTAGTTTGGATACACCTAGGAATAGTTCGCTTGTACCCTGATGGGAAGTATTCTAGGCGATTACACCAGATACTGGTCTCGCATGAGGCAGGGAACGTCTACATTATACCGAGGCCTTTTCATCACAATTGGCTCCAAAATTGGCAGAAAATTCAGAAGTTAAGCGTGCTCAGGCAGAAATAACCAGGGATGGATGATTTTCCAGAAAGTTGTTGCTGGATTACCAGAAAGATGGGCGTTGAAAATCCCACACTATAAGACAACCACAGTGGAGACAATATCGGTGGAGGATGGCTCATTACAAATTGACATTAATTCTTTTTCCTCTTCCTATATATATATATTTATTTATTTATTTTAATTATTATTTTTTGTAATTTGTATGATGTTCAAGCAAGTACTAAGTGTTGACTAATATTTTCAGCAGCTACGGGATAATAAATAAATAAATAAAAGGATCCATCTTAGAATGCATTTTGAACATCTAACTGATTAATCTCCCAATTATACGATAAAGCTATAGTAAGAATGATGTGAATGGTGCATGGCTTGACAACTGGACTATATGTTTCACCATAATCAACACCTTCTTGTTGATTGTACCCCTTAGAAACAAGACGAGCTTTGTATCGAACAACTTTTCCATTAGCATCACGTTTGAGGCGATAAACCCATTTCCAACCAACCAAGTTCATAGAAGGATCATAAGGAACATAAACCCACGTACCATTTTTAAGCAAGGAATTGTACTCATCATCAGAAGCTTGGCGCCAGTTAGGATCTGCCTGAGCTTGAGATAAGCATGTTGGTTCAAGTAGAGAATCACAGACAAGAGAATACTTTGAAGTATTTGGTTTAAAATCCCGTCTTTAGCACGTGTCACCATCGGATGAGTTGGCAGAGAAGAAGTACCCGAGTTCTGAGTGGAAGATACAACGGTATCCTGAGGAGGTATGACAACGGTATCCTGAGGGGGTATGTCAACAGGCTGAACAGGTTCCGGCAACTCAACGCGTTGAGGAGACGTTGAAACATGATGAGTGTGCGAAGGCAGTGACGCTGGAGTCAACAGTGTAGCAGATGGCTGCACAGGTTGCTGCGGAGAAGAACCAATGTGTTGGTCCAAACTGACATCATCCATGGGCAAAGGTGAGGGACTAGATGATGTCCGGGGAAGACCAACTTGAACTGGTATAGTGGATATAACATGCATAGGGGAAGATGTTACCTCATCAGATGAAGAAGACGCTGGAGAAGATTCTTTTGCCGCAAACGGGAAAGTGGTCTCACCAAAAATAACGTGTCGACTAACATATATGCGACCAGTTGGGACATGTAAGCATTGGTAACCTTTATGCTGTGGACTGTAACCAATAAAAACGCAAGGAGAAGAAGAAGAATCCATTTTATGACATCGGTAAGGATGGAGATGAGGAAAACAAAGACATCCAAAGACTCGAAGAAAAGTATAATCAGGTGGTGATCCAAACAACACTTCATATGGAGAGGTTTTTGCAAGAGAAGAAGATGGTACTCGATTCATCAAAAAACATGCTGTAAAAAATGCATCATACCAGTAAGACGATGGGACAGAGGCCATAGACAAAAGAGTTTGGCATGTTTCTCGTATGTGACGATGACGTCGTTCAACTAATCCATTTTTCTCAGAGGTGTGTGGGCAAGATAAACGATGAAATACTACATGTTGTTGAAGATATGGAGTTAGTTTACGATATTCAAGTGCATTATCAGACTGAAAAATCTTAATTTTTCGATCAAAAAGGTTTTCAACATGTTTTTGGAAGACGAGAAAAGTAGAGTAGACATCGGACTTATGAGTCATTGGAAACATCCATGTAAAGCGAGAATATGCATCAATGAAGATTATATAATATCGATAACCATCATTAGATATGATATGAGACGGTCCCCAAACATCCGAAACAATCAAATCAAGAGGATTTAAATAAACTGTAGTACTAGAAGAAAAAGGAATCTTATGACTTCGTTGTTCATGACACGAAGAACAAAAACGTATTGTACGACTAGAAACAGGAATGGAAAACTTAGAAATAACATGACGCACATTCCGCATCATGGGATGACCTAATCTAGAGTTCCATGCTTGGACACTAGCACGTTCACCAACGAGACTTTACACAGAATCATCAAGAACATAGAGACCACCAACCCTATTGCCGCGCAGAAGTACCTTCCCCGTGCATCGATCCTTCACAAGAAAAAACTCAGGATGAAACTCAAATAATACATCATTATCAGTAGTAAGACGAGAAACTGATAAGAGGTTATGAGATATTTGAGGTGCAAATAAGGTATTTTTAAGATATAGCTTACGTCCAGGAGTACCTAGGATGGAAGTACCAATATGAGAGATGGGAATGGAGGAGCCATTACCCATCTTGATTTCATCAGGACCGGTGTACTCCGAGTAAGGGTGTAGCCTAGCAAGATCATGTGTAATATGATCAGTGGCTCCTCTGTCCGGTATCCAGGGTGACGAAGTCGTGCGTTGATTTTCAGCAACGTAAGCACGGGGTGCATGCGGTTGTGTTGGTTGTGGTCGACGTGGAGGAGGAGGGCGCCAGTTTCGATCAAAGCGCTTCCAGCACGAAGGAGCGAGATGGCCAGGCTTGTCACACATATGACAAGGCATTGCGTTTTGAGCACCAGCGTTAGGTTTCGGCAGAATTCCAGCAGTTGGAGAAGAACGTGAAGAAGCAGCAGCAACAGGTTGGGAATTGAGAGATTTAGTCTGTTGATCCAGACGCAGTTCAAAGGTGTGCAAGTAGGTGATAAAGTCTTCAAGTTTCATAGTACCCATAGAGGTTGTAAGGGAGGTAACAATGGCATCATAAGAATGATCAAGACCAGCTAGAATACAGTGTCTAAGTTCAGAGTTGGTGACAATGGTCTCAGCAGCAGCAAGACTATCTACGATATCCCTAGCACGATCAATATATTGTCTCATGGAGAGAGACCCTTTTCGCAGGGAACGAAGTTCACATTGAAGGTGGTGGATGTGAGCATCAGACTTAGAGGCAAAGAGTGATTCAAGAGATAACCAAACATCGTGAGAGGTGGTGAGACGGTGAACCTGTCGTAGAACAGCCGGAGTGAGAGACGAGAAGAGCCAACCAAGAAGAATTTTATCTTGTTTCACCCAGGCAGCATACTCGGGATTAGGAGTTGGAAGATTATCTGAAACTTCAGGTAAGGGGTTCGGTATAGTGTCAGATGGACATGGGTTTGTGCCATCAACAAAACCAGCAAGGTCATAGCCCTGAAGGTAGGGTAAAAACTGAGCTTTCCAAAGTGAGTAGTTTGTTTCATCAAGCTTAACGGTGATGATATGATGAGGCTGTAAAAAGTGAGAAGATGCCATCATAGACTGAGCAGAAGAGATAACAGTTGAGACAGTTGAAACAGCGGAGGCAGCGGAAGACATTAGGATCGTAACAAGGATGATACCAAGTTAGAACTTGTGTTTGGTTAGGTTTAGGTTTAGAATAAGAGAAGAAAGGGTTTAGACGAAAGTACTTTTGTTAGAAGAATCGGTTGTATTACAATGTGTCTCGACTGTGTTTATATACACAACTAGTTGTAGAGTTCTACAAGTTACAGGGTTTCCTAAAATACAAGAGTTCTATGAATGGTAAACTTGTAAGGTTATACGTAACAATTCCTTGGTCATTACGTTAACTCAATAGGTGTACACGCCTAAGTTCATATCAACTAAACCTATCTGATATAGAACAACCATCTTCTACAATCTGATCATGAAACACATTTTAGGTTTCTTGTTTCGGTTTTTCTTGGAGAAGCGCAAGAATCAACAAAAAGAATAGAAAAATGCACCTAAGGGAACAACGTCATAGACATTCAGTAAGTCATATGGTCATGTCAATAAGCATCCTGTCCAACCCACGCAAGTTTTGGCACTTATCTTGAATATGAATCTCTCACACTTTGTTGTTTCGTCATTTTTCTCGGGAAGATATATGGATCCGCTCAGAGATAACATGCAACTCAGATTCTGTTTTTCCTACTTGAGTAAGAAACCTCGAAAAATGGTAAACAAATCAGCAAACACTTCCTAGTTGTTGTATGTGGAGGAATCAAACAAGATAGATTACATCCAAGATTCAAATCCGACAGTTTCACTTTCACATATATTTTATAACGTGCATGGCTTAGAAAATGGAGAATATAGAAACTAAGGGACAGAAAGTACGACGGCAATCAAGGGAAATAACAGATATACCGCATACAGGGAGCGTCTAGGGCTGGACCAATGGGTGGTGTACCAATGGTGGACCATGAAGTGGCCACCCCTCCACCATAGAATCCATAGGGGTGGGTTTTTTAAATCATCAGTGGGACCCTAATATCCTAATCCAACGGTGCAGAAATTTGATCCGCCAAATTGGTACACCCATTTGGTCCACCCTTAGATTTTTCCCTGTATATATATAAAGAATGCACAGAGCAAATAACAGTCTTACACCATGTGAACAATCACGGAACCCGACAATTATTGTCAGCCATCGACTAGTGGGAGAACGACACATAAGTGGGATATTTTTCTGGTGTAAAAATCAGCTGTATGAGTACATGTACTAGATTTGTGCCCGGGCTACGCAACAGGCATATTTCTTTTTAATTTGTGTGCGCATGGCTTCGCTTCGCCCCGTGGTAATTGATTTTTTATTTGGGGTGTGCGGCGCTTCGCCCCTTCCCGTAACGCTACTTTTTTGATTTGGTGTGTGCGGGGCTTCACCCATCCCCATGACGATGTATTTTTGATTTGCTGTGCGCGGGACTTCATCCCGCCCCGTAGCAATGTATTTTTGATTTGTGTAGCGGGACAAACACATTAAATAGGTGGAGAATATGTGCAAATTTTATTTATTTTTTCCTTTTAACTTGGTGTGCGCGGGGCTTCACCCCTTCCCGTGACAATGCATTTTTTATTTGTTGTGCGCAGTGTTTCACCCCGCCCCATGGCGATTTAGATTTGGTGAGTGCGGGGTGGGGTGATGTATTTTTTATTTAGTGTGGCGAGCCAAATACATTAAATAGGTGGAGAATATGTGCATATTTTTATTTATTTTTTCCTTTTAACTTGGAGTGCGCAGAGCTGCCCCCCCTCCCATGGCAATGCATTATTGATTTGGTGTGCGTTGGGTTTCACCCCGCCCGTGGCGATGCATTTTTTATTAGGTGTGCGCGGGGCTTCGCCTCGCCCATGGCAATGTATTTTTATTTGGTGTGGTAGGGAAAATACACTAAATAGGTGGAGAATATGTGCATATTTTATTTATTTTTTCTTTTATTTTCGCAGAAAATATGTGGATTTTTTCCCCTCTATATATTAATTTAGAAAAAAAAGTCACAACATAGTAGTTACTCGATTTCCAAATTGTATTTGGACTTCCATAAAATTCCAAACACGGTTGTTGATGGTGGTTTTTAGATTAGGGTTAAAATCGTAAAACTCTAAACCCTAGTCAGACAGTGACGTCACAACATTTAAGTAACAATCTTTTACTAGCCGCATTTATTGAAACCTTTAATGTGTCTGTGAAAACATACCACGGTATCTTTTTCTTTTAATACTAATTAGGGTTACGACAAGCCAAACCCTAATTCCCACGTGTGTCAATGGCAAACCATGCAAGCCACACCTACCGCGCCAAGGCATACCAACCATGCTAGCCGCACCCCTGTGCCAATGGAAAACCATGCCATCCACACCTACCACGCCAAGGCATGCCAACCATGCTAGCCGCACCCTTTGCCAATGGAAAACCATGCCAGCCACACCTACCGCTCCAAGGCATGCCAACCATGCTAGCCGCAACCATGTGCCAATGGAAAACCATGCCATCCACACCTACCGAGCCATGCCAAACGCACCTTTCCATGGCCGCCATGCCAACCTAGCCGCGCCACCATGCTAGCCTTCCTTTTGCGGCTACCAAAACAAAGGCGTGCGACAATCAACGGTCTCCCTTCAATCCCAGGAGCAAATCCTGGTCGTACAAGGTTACCAAACGACCTTTAGCTCAAAACCATAGCTTGGTCGCGAACCTAGCTTGGTCACGCCAAACCCTTGGCCCCACATGCCAAGCCAAACCGCACCTAACCAAGCTAGCCGCGCCATGCGCCCATGGAAAACCCGTGGCCCCACATGCCAAGCATAACCGCACCTAGCCAAGCTAGCCGCACCATGCGCCCATGGCAAACCCTTGGCCCCACATGCCAAGCCAAACTGCACCTAGCTAAGCTAGTCGCGCCATGCGCCCATGAAAAACCCCTGGCCGCGCCACCATGATAGTCTTCCCTACACTGCTACCAAAAACGAAGGCGTGGAACAATCAACGGTTTCCCTTCAATCCCAAGAGCGAATCCTAGCCATCCAAGGTTACCATACAACACATGGTAACCTTTGGCCCGAAAACCTAAGTTTGGTCGCGCTACCATGCCATGCCAATGACATGCCAACCTAGCCGTGATACCATGGCATGCCAACATAGACGTACTACCATGCCATGCCAATGGCATGCCAACCTAGCTACGCCATCATGTCATGCCAACGACATGCCAATCTAGCTGCGCCACCATGCTGGCCTTCCCTAAATGGATACCCAAGTGAAGGCATGCAACAATCAAAGGTTTCCATTCAATCTCAGGAGAAAATCCTATCCATCCAAGGTTACCAGACAACACATGGTAACCTTTGGCCCTAAAACCTAAGTTTAGCCATGCCACCATGCCATGCCAATGGCATGCCAACCTAGCCGCGCCACCATTCCATGCCAATGGCATGCCAACCTAGCCACACCTCCATGCTGGCCTTCCCTATGTAGCCACCAACGAACGAAGGTGTGCGACGAGCAATGGCTACCTTTCCTCTTAAGATGAAAAATCTCGACCGTTGAAGGTCACCAAGCTACCAATTCTTCCAAACTCTACTTTCCAGGCAACAACAATAGGCTACATGTTTTCCACAAAAAATATTCGAGACATCAACACATATCACAAACGCGGCGTACACTACGCCGCCTATCATAAGGAAGTATCATAAGGGTGAGACGGTTAGTAAATACAAGGAGTTAATGGTGAAATGCTCTGGGATATCAATTCCATGCGTTAACGATTTTATGGAACATGAATTCCATGCGTTAACGGTTTTATGGAACATCAATTTCATGCATACGGTTACCACCTCCTCCCATTTACTTACCTATTTTTCCATTCCTTAATGAGACTAGGGTACGTTTCACTTCGACTTGTATAAATAGGTCTTACCTATTTCCACAGAACAACAAGTTCATTCGGGAATATACAACACTCATAAAATACTTGCTAGCTTACCACTTGTTAGCCTTCCCACTTTTCTGATACAAGTCGTAGTAAAACAACTACTCTTCCAGAATCAACTATTTTGGCCTCGTCACTTTTCTTGCTTCCCTCCCTAAAACCAACCCATTCTCCTCCACTTTGTGACCGAAGCAAGTCTGAAACTGCCATTTATTGGTTTAGGATGGATTTGTACAGATTGATCTCTCAAATCTAAAGTACTACATTATAGTACATTGTTTAGGGTTTAAATTGTTTCCCACCCGCACACCCGAAATTACCGAAATCAGCATAAACTATTTTCACCTACAAACAATTGGCGACCACAGTGGGAGGTTCGATCTTTCGGTTACAATGTCAATTTTCGAACATCGATCTCGTTCTTCGACCGAGACATCAAGATGGTAGAGAAAGACGATCCACTCCAACTCAGTTACCCGACGACTCCATTATCAGTCATGAAACGACAAGGGATGACTGGGGTAGTCCCAGAGGTTAGAAGCAAAATGATCCGCCCTGGGATCAACGGCTCGGTTATCAGATAGCTCAGTAACGACTTGGGACTCCCCATGGCTGTGTTTCTCGTAAAGCTTGGTCCTACACCCGGAAGGTTTACTTTTCATCAAAAGACCTAAGAAACTAAGTAAGTCTTACCTAGACAAAATATATGGTTTGCTTTTTCAAGTTTTACAAGAATGATAAAACCAATAGCCATGTTATGTTTCATCCCTTGTCATCTACCAACATACGGTTCCATGGTTTTCCTGGGATGTTTGCGTCACTTTCAATCACAACTAGAAATAATCCTAAATATTTCATTTCAAAAAGAATAATCCAAAACCGTCAAGGTAACATTTATCTATCAACCCAAGAAAACCAGAAAATCAAAAACCATAAGCTAGGCGTCACATTTGCCTTTAAAAAAAAAAACCTAAAAACAAAAAGTTCAAGAGACAGGAATGTATTCAAGGAAAGTTCTCCAACAACGGCTTGCTCCTCTTAGCAAAGACCTCCCTTGTTCTCTGAAGATCCGACCTCTTCAACTTTAGCTGCCGGCACAACTTTTTTAATTCTGTTTCCTGCTTCTTCACCATGTATGCGGAAGGACCTTCGACTGCTTTGGACAACGAATTTTCAACCTCAGAGAAACCTTCAACGAACCAAGGAACGTTGAACTCGAATCCCATGTGTACGTCACGATGGAACCTCCATCTCGAGATTACATCCTCAGAAACCGTATGACCAGTCACGTTGCACATGTCGTCAATCGAAGACAAAGCTTCCTCCACATACTTAACCAGCGCAAATCGACTAGTAATTTGATTGGTTGTGGCAATATGTCCGTATCTTTCCCATATCTTAGTGTATAACGCCGTATGTTTAGCTGGCACGCTAAATCCCCTAATCAACACATGACTCGGATGAGGCACGAGGTACGGAGGGTCGAAAGTGGCGCCTGCAACCGATTCAACAACCGGCAGGAGACCCCTAACTACCATTGCGCCAGCAGTCCTTGGAGTACCCTCCACCACCTGAGCCGTGGCAATATCTTCAGGATGATGAACTTCAATGTCCAAGTAACCAACCGACACAATTTCCGCAATTGGAGTTATGGATGCACCTTCACTCGGGCGGGTTTCCACTTTAAAGCAATCCTCGGGAACGGTTTCCTCTTAGAACATCAAGAATTGGTTTTTACTTCAAAAAAAAAATGAAAAAAAAAGAGAAGAAGAAGAAAGAGAGGAAGAGGAAAGAAGGAAAGCTCACCGATTTGCTTCCAGAATCGCTGGAGGAAGAATCAACACTGCTAAAGAAAATACTATCCTCCCCATCACTGGCCTCCGAACTCTCTTCCTCCTCGGACTCCCATTCACCATGGGTAGGCTCAACATCGTCGCTTTCCATCTCAAGAGATGTTGTCTTCTGACTATGTGCAAGTTTAGTGAAGGCATTCTCACTGCTAAGACCCTGGGCAAGACACAAGAATGGACATTCATAAATGAAGCAAATACATATGTACTAAATCAAGAAGAAAATTATACGTATTTGCATGTTGGAAGAACTAAAAGTTGGGAGAACCGTCGGACCCGACTGAAAACCACTAGCACGGCTTTTAGATATTATCTCCTTTACTTGGGGACTATCTGCATTCAGGCTAATGAATTTTCGCTTAGGATCCCTCAGTAGTGGATGTTTCGCTAAAACCGCAGGAGAAGGATTACTGCGATGATTCTCTACCACACCATTCACGAATCCATAGATAGCAAGAAACTCGTCTTGCCAAAATGTGTTAAATTTGGAGATCGCTGATGGATTTCGTTTCGCCAGAAGGAAAGGGAGGATATTACCCGACACAAGAGCACTAGCATTAAGAACAGGTGACAACGTGACTTTTGGAACAACCGGATGACGAATGAGTGGGACCCCTTGGTGAAAACCCATATGCCGAGCCGCTCTATCGATGTTGTAAGAGGTTTCTTTGCAATATCCTTGGAAGAAAGACGACACATGACCAGGCATGAAGCTTCGCATGAACACCATCTCTCCAACACTTTTGATCCTTTTTATCAAAAGACAAAGACATGTTTGGAGCAGGAGAAAAGGTAGTGACCTGAGTTATAAAACCATGCAACGGAGACCATGGACGAAAATTAACTGCGTACGAGTTGTCAAGAAATCTGACCAGGTTATAACCAGTCTTGGGACGCATTGTCGACCAGTGCAGTATCCTAGAGACACCCCAAGACTCGGGAAGTACATCCAATGGTTTCGGGGCATACTTCTAGAAATGCTCCCACAGCCACGCCTGGAGAAAGGCGGCATGAATATACGAATCCACTTTCATGTAGTCGTTTGAGGCGCGCATGTCCGAAACCAGCTGATCCAAGTGTGCATACAGAGAACCAAGAAACAGACTTCCAATGGGGAGAACGCCACCTTTTGCCAATTTTATGGCAAACTTGATAAGTTCATGTCTTGTCTCTTTCTTGCCCAAACCGTCATCAAAAATATCTCTGGATCCAAAGAGCCAAGAACGTTGCAACATGAAGTATATTATTCTTCTGATTCGACTCTAACACGTCTGGAAACCACTGAGACACCCACCAGTCATAAAAGCACTTCGTCTCATTTTCTTTCCGAACGAATCCTTTTGATTTCGCAACTAGGGCGGCATGCATTTCTTCTTCATCTGCAGACAACTTAACATCAAGGTTTCCAACTACGGGAAGGTTTAGCAATACAGCCACGCTCTACGAGGAGATGGTCATTTCACCCCATCTGCATACGGCCGTGTGGGTGTCCGGACACCATATGGAAACAAAAGCAACCAGGCTTGGAATATCTTTCCTAATCTGGAGCACTACGGAAGCCGCACCACCGATCTGCGCCTCGGTCAAATTGGTTTTTACATGCTCCTGGATCATCATGAACCGTGTCCATTTCTCGAAGGAATGCAACAGACTCACAGAGATTTTAAAGTCAATAGGAGAGGCATGATATTCTTTCCTCTGAAGGCAAAACCTTACTACGGATCCTGGCCGAACCGACCGGCCTCCTCCCTCACTCTCCGAGCCGGTCAGAAGAATCGACACATGCTTGGGATGGTTTCTCCTAACTATGTCCGATGTTGTGAAGAATTCATCATCTACGTTTGGCATGGAATTGCAAACGTTTTTCGGTACAGCAGAACTTTCCTCAAGTGACATCATAATGAAGATTCTCTCACGCTACTTAACTACAATAGAACAATACGAAGAGAACTTATTACAGAAAGTGCACGAAAATTATTTTATCACCCAAGACCCAAGCCAGTTTTTTGCAAGGCCGTACCCTGCAACAGAAAATTCTTGTCCAACCGAGAAGGTGCGCCCCACCATGGGAACCACGCACACGGCCACACCAAAACGAGAAGTAAACCCTAAAAAACTAGGTTTTCGTGGGAAAGAGATGGCAATTGCATGCTTACTTTGCACAGTGATTTGAGACGATCAACATTACTATGGTATTCATTCCTAAGTACTACTACGAGCTCGTGAAAAAAAAAAATACATACGGCTAGGATTCACACCAACATTTTATACAAGGTCATGAAATGGTACGCCTACAACTAGGGTTTACACCAACACAAAAGAAAGTAGAAAACAAGTTAAAGAAGAAGTGTAGGAAGGCATACTTGGGATTTGCTCGTCCGCTCTGCTTTACTGCTACCACACGGCTGAGATAAATAAATAGGCGTGAAACAGAAGAGAAGTCGGCCCTCCTTTTATATATACATGGTACGTGGGAGTTTGAACAAGGAAAGGATTTCCTATTTTGAGCCAAGAAAGGAAAAGAGGAAACTGGTCCTGTAAAGACCAATTTCCATGCCCAAGACCGCTCACGCCATACGTTGGCCCCACGTGCTAAGCCATCCACTATGCTTGCCTTCCCAAAACCAAGCCATCTGCTCCATTACCGCGGACCCACCACGCCTAGCCGCCTGTGCACGCCTCACCCACCGAGTCGCGCCTGTCATGGTCGCACAATGCCA
Organism: Papaver bracteatum; assembly: GCA_023529315.1. NCBI lineage: Eukaryota > Viridiplantae > Streptophyta > Magnoliopsida > Ranunculales > Papaveraceae > Papaver > Papaver bracteatum. Next base: position 232,706 of record JAJJWX010004071.1, on the reverse strand, counting down.
AGCCATCCGCTCCATTATCGCGGCCCCACCATGCCTGGATGTCCGTATAGGTCTCGCTTTGCGATGGACGCACCATGCCAGGCTGCCCGCTCCATTGTAGCGTCCCTATCATGCGAAGCCATCCACGTGCGCTTGCCTTTCCAAGCCATCGCCACCCCTTGGCCCTGCGTGCCAAGCCGACCGCCATGCTTTGCCTCTTCAATCCTCAATGCCTTGCCTCTCCAATCCAATATGCTTTGCCTTCCAAGACCGCACCCATTGTGCCTCGGTAATGTACGGCCAGACCAAGCCAGAAACTTTCGTCTCACCACTCCACGGTCTGCATCTCCAGTACAACTCATGTAGGGCCGCCAACACGGGAAGCAAAAACTCTCTTCACCTCTTAAAAAGGTTAGTCGGATTTTCGTGGCCATCTTTGCAATAATTTACGTCTCAATACTATCTTATATGTCACCATCATATGCTTACCTCGCAACAAGGCACCTGTTCCGAGCTAAGCAGGGGACTTAATTTTGATGGTTGTTTTTAGTTTAGGGTTAATATCGTAAAACTCTAAACCCTAGTCATACAGTGATGTCACAACATTTAAGTAACAATCTTTTACTAGCCGCATTTATTAAAACCTTTAATGTGTCTCTGTGAAAAATTACCAAGGTATCTTTTTCTTTTAATACTAATTAGGGATACGACAAGCCAAACACTAATTCCCACGTGTGCCAATGGAAAACCATGCCAGCCACACCTGTCGCGCCAAGGCATGCCAATCATGCTAGCCTCACCCCTGTGCCAATGTAAAACCATGCCAGTCGCACCCTGTGCCAATGGAAAACCATGTCATCCACACCTACCGCGCCAAGGCATGCCAACCATGCTAGCCGCACCCCTGTGCCAATGGAAAACCATGCCAGCCACACCTACCGATCCAAGGCATGCCAACCATGCTAGCCGCACCCCTGTGCCAATGTCAAACCATGCCAGTGACACCTACCGTGCCAAGGCATGCTAACCATGCTATTCGCACCCCTATGCCAATGGCAAACCATGCCAGCCACACATACTGCGCCAAAACATGCCAACCATGCTAGACGCACCATGTGCTAATGGAAAACCATGCCATCCACACCTACCGCGCCAAGGCATGCCAACCATGCTTGTCGCACCCCTATGCGAATGGAAAACCATGCCATCCACACCTACCGCGCCAAGGCATGCCAACCATGCTAGCTGCATCCCTGTGCCAATGGAAAATCATGCCAGCCCCACCTACCGCGCCAAGGCATGCCAACCATGCTAGCCGCACCCCTATTCCAATGGAAAACCATGCCATCCACACCTACCACGCCAAGGCATGCCAACCATTTTAGCCGCACCCTGTGCCAATGGCAAACCATGCCAGCCATACCTACCGCGCCAAGGCATGCCAACCATGCTAGCCGCACCCCTATGCCAATTGAAAACCATGCCAGCCACACCTACCGTGCCAAGGCATGGAAACCATGCTAGCCTCACCCCTATGACAATGGAAAACCATGCCAGCCACACCTACCGCGCCATGGCAAAGGCACCTTTCCATGACCGCCATGCCAACCTAGCCGCGCCACCGTGTTGGCCTTCCTTTGCGGCTACCAAAACAAAGGCGTGCGATAATCAACGGTCGCCCTTTAATCCCAGGATGAAAAACTAGTTGTACAAGGTTACCAAACGACCTTTAGATCAAAACCCTAGATTGGTCACGCCAAACCCTTGGCCCCACATGCCAAGCCAAACAGCACCTATCCAAGCTAAGAGCGCCATGCTCCCATGGAAAACCCTTGGCCCCACATGCCAATCCAAACCACACCTAGGCAAGCTAGCCGCGCCATGGGCCCATGGAAAACCCTTGGACCCACATGCCAAGCTAAACCGCATTTAGCCAAGCTAGCTGTGCCATGCACCCATGGAAAACATTTGGCCCAACATGCCAAGCCAAACCGTACCTAGTCAAGATAGCCACGCCATGCGCCCATGGAAAACCCCTGGACGCGCCACTGTGCTGGCCTTCTTTACGCGGCTACCAAAAACGAAGGCATGCAAAAATCAACGGTTTCCCTTCAATCCCAGGAGTGAATCCTAGCCATCCAAGGTTACCAGACAACACATGGTAACCTTTGGCTCGAAAACCTAAGTTTGGACGCGCTATCATGCCATGCCAATGACATACCAACCTAGCCGTTCTACTATTCCATTATAATGGAATGCCAACCTAGACATACTACCATGCCATGCCAATGGCATGCTAACCTAGCCGCGTTATCATTCCATGCCAATGACATGCCAATCTAGCCGCGCCACCATGCTGGCCTTCCCTATATGGCTACCCAAGTGAAGGCATGCAACAATCAACGGTTTCCCTTCAATCTCAGGAGCAAATCCTAGCCATCCAAGTGTACCAGATAACACATGGTAACCTTTGTCCCAAAAACCTAAGTTTAGTAGCGCCACCACGCCATGCCAACTTAGCCGCGCCACCATGCCATGCCATTCACCACCATTCCATGCTAATGACATGCCAACCTAGCCACGCCATCATTCCATTCAAATGCCATGCCAACCTAGCCACGCCACCATGCTGGCCTTCCCTATGTAGCCACCAACGAACGAAGGCGTGCGACGATCAACGACTACCTTTCCTATTAAAATGCAAAATCTCAACCGTTGATGGTCACAAAGCTACCAAGTCTTCCAAGCTCAACTTTACAGGAAACATGTTTTCCGCAAAAAAATTCGTGACATCAACACATATCACAAACTGGGGGATCCTCTTTGGGTATTGGTTTGGTGGTTTACAGTGTGCGGCGTACACTAAGCCCATCATAAGGAAGTGTCATATGGGTGAGACAGTTAGTAAATACAGGGATTTAATGGTGAAATGATCTGGGATATCAATTCCATGCGTTAACGATTATGGAACATCAATTCCATGCGTTAGCGGTTTTATGGAACATCAATTCCATGCATACTATTACCACCTCCTCCCATTTACTTACCTATTTTTCCATTCCTTAATGAGACCAGGGTACGTTTCACTTCGACTTGTATAAATAGGTCTTACATATTTCCACAAAACAACAAGTTCATTCGGGAATATATAACACTCAGAAAATACTTGCTAGCTTACCACTTGTTAGCCTTCCCACTTTTCTGATACAAGTCGCAGTAACACAACTACTCTTCTAGAATCAACTATTCTGGTCTCATCATTTTCCTTGATTCCCTCCCCAAAACCAACCCATTCTCCTCCACTTTGTGATCGAAGCAAGTTCGGAACGGCCATTTCTTGGTTTAGGCTAGATTTGTACAGATTGATCTCTCAAATATAAAGTACTCCCTTGCAGTACATTGTTTAGGGTTTAAATTGTTTCTCACCCGCACACCCGAAATTACCGAAATCAGCAGAAACCATTTTCACCTACAAACAACGGTAATTTAGGTTTTCCTTTTAAGTTTGTAATTTTTAAACCAATCATACGTTGCCAAGTATCCTCACCTAAATATTACCATGTCATGAGTTCCAAATTGAATTTGGTTTCCTTTTTTAATCTTTTTTCTATTCTTTGTACATTAAAACCAATCGTATGTTGCCAAGTGTCCTCACCAAAATGCATGTTTCACAAAACTCAAAAAGGCCTATTTTGACCAATCAAAAGCAAGGATTTTGTGACGGACCGGAAAATTACGCCTTCGGCGCGTCACCCCGCAGGCCGCAACTCCCCCGGTGCACCAATGATGAAGCTACGATCTGGGCCTCATCCCAATGAAAATGCACGCTCATTTGCCCTTGCAAGCATGCTCGTGGAGCATTATCCAGCTATTTAAGCTTCCACACTCTTTCCAACTTACCCTTGTTCTGCAAAAGGGTTCAAGGCCATAAGACCAATGCCAACGCACTTCACATGCATCTCTGGCTTCGCCTCATCATAGGAAGTCCATCACTGAATTTCCTAGCTAGCTGAGCAACCGTCGTATTGCCATGTCTTGTCCAGGCTTAAGCCATAAGTCGTGGACTTAGGCACAGGTCGAACCAAGCCCTTGCCATTTCCTACGTTACTTCGCTTACCAACTCTCTTTATAACTTGATAGGAAATATGAGCATCCACTTAATGTCATGCAACTTAGCCTCATCAAGTATGGGCACAATCATCTCTTGCGTCAAGCTACCGAGCTTAGATGATATGAGGGGCCAATGTACTGGACCGGAAATGCTGCAACTCATTGCGGCTGTCTACGTATCCTTCCCTACTATAAAGGAATCAAGAACAGACCGTAGTTCATCCTCGAAGGTACAAGCAACTTATTCCAACTCGTTTGCTAGGCCGTGGCCAAGCAATAGTGGTAATGGCCTAGTCCGTATAGGCCGTTCCGTAAAATACATCCAAGTGATGCATCATCGAGTCCGTGGAATGGCATAGTGATGCCTTAGCATCATATGCCCTCTCTCAAGGCTAAGCAACTATAAATGATCCTTAGGAATCATTTATACCCTTCCGGCTAAGCTATGTTGCTTACTTGGTGCATAGTCCGCATATGCACCTTCAACCAACTACCCTTCCCTATATATGTTTATTTGACATTTTTAGAACTCTGATTGGGGGAGATAAAATCCTTCATCAACTCCCCGTTTTACTATTCATGGTTGTTGCCATGTATTTTCCTGAATAACCGGCCAAGGTGGATGTATATTCATTTCTGGCTCACATGCTAGTTCCTATGCTCGGCCAGGATGGCTGAATATTTCCCGAGCCAAACCCGATGAAGGGACGTGATGGATATATTTCCGAATTTGGCCCATAGGCTACACCAATGTCCAGCTGTGATGGCTATACATTCTTAAGGCCATCTACCCAATTGGCCTGAAGTACTCTTGGTGCGAGATTGGCTCTTGGACAATGTAACTTCCAACTAAGGTCATATTGGCATTAGCCAATATGCATACACGATGTGCCTTACCTAGCACCCAATATTGACCCTTGGTCAATTTCCCAACGCAATGCGCCATTTTGGCGTGATATTGGCCTTAAGCCAATCTACCTCTTACCAACCAACGGAAGCTTTGGATGAAGCTTCATCTCAGTCCATGGCGCATCTTTCAACATGCGCCATGCTAAAAATACAGGGTGTTACAGATTTCCTTTCTGTTCAGCGTGGGGGTTTTATTTGTCTAGGCCTTTAAGTCTTTAGATTTGGTTCTGATAATATAATTTGGCATATGATGCGTATAATTACTTGATTGGGAGTCACAATGTTGTTTTCTTGTTTAAGTTTACCAATTATTCTTGAATGGATCCGTAGATTGTTCAAAAAATTGGTCCAATAACCCTCAAAAATATTTCGGGGGTAAAAGACGAGTAAATTTGATGTTGTTTAAATACTCATAGATAAAAATATATTTTCCTATTATCCATTTTGCGTATTCTTCCTGAAAAATGTAAATAAAATAAACACTTTTACCCAAAATACCCTTAAACCTCTTAATAATTTTCGCCCATTACTTTATATTATTCTTAAATATACCAAAACTGGCAACTAATGTTCCAAAACTGAGAACTCTCCCGTACATGGTTCAAAACTGACAACTAATTAATGTTTCGAAACTAACAACCATATAAGTGTTATTAGATGTGTTACCATGGACCAAATCTAAATATATAGAAGTTGTTCGTTTATCAATAGTATAAAAGAGGTCGTGCCTAAGATAGCCTATACAACTAGCGGCCCAGATTAAATCACTTAATATAATCCAACAGCTCAGGGTTAAAATTGGAGCATGTGCTCTGAAGTACCGCACATGTGTCGTTTGGGCATTTTAGTTCTCACCGACTGTGTAATACGACGACCTATGCGTGCCCGACCTAGGAAAAATACCAACTACATACATTTCAACCATTTTTTATTTTCCCTAGCTACAAATATATTTTGCAGATGTGTACATCTAAAGCCCTATCGCATCTACCAATTGAAGGGAAATATACAAACATCGATGTAACGTAAAGGCTCCATTGTGAGACTATTAAGGTTTAAAGTATGACTGTCGCAACTTTACTCATAATTTGATATTAGTAGCTAGAATGTTGTGCATCTTCAAAAAATCGGCAAATAGAGATTCCCTACACCATAATAGGGGAAACGGGTACAACTAGATCTTTTGAGGTGAGTTGACCCCCATCTTCTCTGACAATAAACGAAACTTCAATTTTTGATGTACAAGGCTTCACTGGATCTGTAACAAAAAGAATTAACATTTCAAAGTTTATATTTAATATGGTGCAATAGCGTGTCAAATAGAATACAGGTTATGTGTATGTAAAATATGAATATAATTGGAAGATGAAAGAACCGGGTTGTTTAAATTTGTGGGCTGCATATTGTGCGGGAAAATAGATCTTTCAATACGAGTATCAACTAGAACGCATATCTATTATCGTGCCGTTACGACACGGGTTGAGTGCTAGTTATTTACAAAACTTAACATAGGAGAACACAATAATTCTAAAATTGTGAAATTGAGATGCTATTCAACTGATCAATGAATAAGGTACCACACAAAGACTTGTTGTCTTAAAAGACTCGTTAACCTGTGGTTTACAATAGGTCGTGGCTAAGATAGCCTATACAACTAGCGATCCAGATTAAATCACTTAATATAATCCAACAGCTCAGGGTTAAAATTAGAGCATGTGCTCTTAAGTACCGCACATGTGTCGTTTGGGCTTTTTAGTTCTCACTGACTGTGTAAGACGACGACATATGCGTGCCAGACCTAGGAAAAATACCAACTGCATACATTTCAACCATTTTTGATTTTTCGTAGCCACAAATATAATTTGAAGATGTGTACATCTAAAGTCCCATCGTATCTATCAATTGAAAGGAAATATACAAACATCGATGTAACATGAAGTCTCCATTGTGCGACTATTAAGGTTTAAAGTATGACTGTCACAACTTTACTCATAATTTGATATTAGTAGCTAAAATGTTGTGCATCTTAAAAAAATCGGCAAATAGAGATGCCTTACACCATAATAGGGGAAACGGGTACAACTAGATCTTTTGAGGAGAGTTGACCCCCATCTTCTCTGACAATAAACGAAACTTCAATTTTTGAAGTACAAGGCTTCACTGGATCTGTAACAAAAAGAATTAACATTTCAAAGTTTATATTTAATCTGGTGCAATAGTGTGTCAAATAGAATACAGGTTATGTGTATGTAAAATGTGAATATAATTGGAAGATGAAAGAACCGGGTTGTTTAAATTTGTGGGTTGCATATTCTGCGGAAAAATAGATCTTTCAATACGAGTATCAACTAGAACGCATATCTATTATCGTGCCGTTACGGCACGGGTTGAGCGCTAGTTATTTACAAAACTTAACATAGGAGAACACAATAATTCTAAAATTGTGAAATTGAGATGCTATTCAAATTATTAATCAATAAGATACCACACAAAGACTTGTTGTCTTAAAAGAATCGTTAACCTGTGGTTTACAATACAGAAAATGAAAAATAGAATACTCTATAAAGCTTCATGCCCACACATTAAATGCCTAGAAATGGATGCACGGGCCTATTATTTATCTGTTCAAAATTTCAACTAACAACTTTAGGAAACTCCTTGGGAAGAAAGTCCAGTTTATTATAAGGGCACTAATTATGGATTGAGCTCGAAAACACTTGTCAGCAGCATTGGAGAAGTAACTACTGTTAGAGCATTGCTCGGTCGAACTCACAAGTGTTTCTATCTCAAGCTTGTTGTCAAAACTATATTTTGATTTCTAGTCTACAATTAGTTAAGTCTCGTATTAATTAGGATAGAAGTGTAATTGAGAACGGACATCACAGCAGTCATCATTGGGTTCAACCATTTGAAGGCAAAGATTAACCGCCTCTTTTTGAGAACTTCTTCATCTTTTTATCTTTGAGACGATGTCGCATAACTAATTAGACTATCATAAGCATATCAAGAATTTCGAGTCAGGATTCATCTTGTAATTAGTTCTCAAAATATGACTAAGCTTAATGAACATTTGTTAATACTTAATGAATTTCGGTTAAGGACAATTTATTTTTCATAATAAAATCATGATTCAGGGATAATTATCATTCAAAAATTGCCCGGAACAGTGGTATGTGTCATTGATGTTATTCAAGAATGTTTCAAATCGATTTAGAGAGAAATATAGAACTACTGTACATTCATATATAAAAAAATGTACATACCAGTATTACAAACTGGGAAACCTGTTATAAGTATGAAGCCCTAATACATGTACTCAATACACGTAACAAAGTAGCTATATGTCGACAAACAGATTTTTGGTATGCATATTCGTATGCACACCTTTAAAAGTATGTGAACTCGTAAATCCGGATCGGTACGCAAATCAGTACCCTTACTAGAAAGGAACTGTTGGATACGGAACCGGTTTGGTGTCCATACCTTTACACGTACCAGAAAAGTTCTGTGGACTCCGGAACGTGGCTTATGTTTAAATGGTCCCAGTACGCATACCAATAAAGTTTTGTGGACTCCGGAACTCGTTGTGTTTAAATGGTATCCATACCAGTACGCACATCGGGAAAAAAAATGTAAACTCCGGGACTCGTTTATGTCTTGAGGTTTACATACCGCTACACATACCATGACATAACTGTTCACGAATATGTTAAGTAATTGTACTTTGTACGCCTACTTACCATGTCGATTAAATTCATAAGCACATAAAATTATTTTCAAGATAATTAGCATTTGAAAACACCATAGAATATTTAATCACATGATTTTTTTTCAAGTTGAGTCATAATTTTTTATGAAAATGCTCAAACTTATAGTCCAGTTGGCTAATTTCGACTAACCATTTATGAGCGTGGTCTTATACACTGTTCGGTTACTGTTCATCCTAACCAAAGTCTATATCTTGATTATGTTAATCAGATTTAAAGATTCATCTAACGGTGGATATTGTTTGCTTGGTTCCAAAGCTATCGAAGCTTAAACCTAAAGCAACATATGGTTTGAATGTCTATAAAAGGGGAACATCAAACAACCGGGATCTTTGAATCCCGACACTACTTTTCTTAGTGTTTCCTTGTGTTAACTAGAGTAGTCCTCTTCCTAAAACCCTTTTAGGATTTAGCGACTCAAAATACTTCATAGGGTTCGTGAATCCAGGTCCATCTATTGTTTATCTTGATAGCTCGAGTATCCTGATCGTGTTCGATTTTTTAGTTGCTCACTTGAACAAGATATATAGGAATCATCAAAGTTCTATTCGTCTCAGACTTTATTGCTTCCACAAGTTTTATACTTGTTAGGTGAATAATAATCTAGGATGCACTTCGGGATGCATAAGTCCGTATTTTGATGTTAGGTAGACTTTGTCTATTGTTATCAATTTCCATCACCTTGCATCTACGATCAAAAAGGAGAACACACACATAGGATTATCAATGGGATGCAGATTGGTTTATGTTCTTTAATTGAATTGAAGCAACTCTTAGTTGGTCTGACGTCAACTAAGGGAATCGATTGCGCAGAGTCATGCTAGAATTCAAGAAACGTAAGGAGTGAGACTTTAACTAAATTTTTGTGAGGGTTTAATTGGGTCTCAACTACATTCCAGTCCAAAGTTAATTGGTAGTATACTAGTGTCTGTAGAGGCTTAATACAGTTTGGTATTCAATTTGGACTAGGTTCTGGGTTTTTTCTGCATTTGCGATTTCCTCATTAATAAAACTTTTGGTTTCCGTGTTATTTCTTTTTTCGCATTATATTGTTTATCTTTATAATTAAAATATCACAAATTGTTCGTTAATCAATCAAAGTAGATACATCCATACTTGTTTGTTGGATACGACTTGATTGATATTTAGAAATTAATCTTTGGAATCACCAAGCACGTACTCTCACCCTTATATAAGGTTCAAGGACATGCCTCTGTAAAAAATTTGATTGTGAGAGAAATAGATATAACTCTGAATATTCTTTCTTGATTTAGTTTCATTAAGTTGAATTCTCGGAATTATATTTGAGTTTGTCCATACACGAGTTCTAAGATAAAGTTGGTGGTGTATTTTAGAACCCCCCCATTTTCAACTATATATGATTTTAGCATAGCAATGTTGAAGAGGTAACTCCATATGTTGCTAGCATTCCTACAATGAGGAACAATGTTATGGATTTCATACATAAGTGATATTATTTGTAGAGATTTGCAATTTAGCAATACCTTAACAACTTAGTTATATATAAGAAAAAATTTCCATTCCTTTTCGGAATATCAAATATAAAGGGTTGTATGTAGTTTGCATATAGGTGATTTCCATTCCATGCTGCTGGCTGCCATAAGGAATTAATTGGTGCAACAAACTTGAGAGTGGGCTCTTAAGAGGGATACTTAATTAAGAAGAAGTCAGTATTCAACTTAATTAAGTCTAAAAATCAAAAAAATTGGCTGGTAAAACATTTTAGAGTGATATCTACAAGCCAAAAAGTATATTTTTTTATAAAGCAATTCATTTTTATTTCTTACTTCTGGAAATTATTTCAGAAGCACTTCGTTTGCCAAACAGGTTATAAGACTTTGCAGTCTTTTCACTGAAAAAGACACAGATTAAAATACTTGGCCGATGTCACTGCAGTACAGTGGATTCAATCAACTTATGAAGCCATCACCTCCCAACCATAGACAATATTTAAACTTACGAAAGAAGAGGATTCAATCTTGCAAGCAAGTGCGTGTAATCTGTTGCAATCTTGGTAACATCTATCCCGAATCTGGCCCAGTGAAGGGACTTGTTGGGATGGTAATATCCGTCTGCTCATTGGTGATAGTCCTAGTTGTGGGTTAACTAAATGCCTCATCATCGGATTAGTAATGTTAATTCATCATGAGTAGCTTAAAGGAAATAATCTATTTCATTAATCAAATCAAATGTGACGAACCGGTTTGGTATCCATACCTGTACACGTACCATAAAAGTTATGTGGACTCCGGAACGTGGCTTATGTTTAAATGGTATCCATACCCAGTACGCATACCAATAAAGTTATGTGGACTCCGGAACTCGTTATGTTTAAATGGTATCCATACCAGTACGCACATCGGGAAAAAAAATGTAAACTCCGGGACTCGTTTATGTCTTGAGGTTTACATACCGCTACACATACCATGACATAACTGTTCACGAATATGTTAAGTAATTGTACTTTGTACGCCTACTTACCATGTCGATTAAATTCATAAGCACATAAAATTATTTCCAAGATAATTAGCATTTGAATAATCTCTAAAAACACCATAGAATATTTAATCACATGATTTTGTTTCGAGTTGAGTTTTAATTGTTTATGAAAATGCTCAAACTTATAGTCCAGTTGGCTAATTTCGACTAACCATTTATGAGCGTGGTCTTATACACTGTTCGGTTACTATTCATCCTAACCAGAGTCTATATCTTGATTATGTTAATCATATTTAAATATTCATCTAACGGTGGATATTATTTGCTTGGTTCCAAAGATATCTAAGCTTAAACCTAAAGCAACATATGGTTTGAATGTCTATAAAAGGGGAACATCAAACAACTGGGATCTTTGAATACATACACTACTTTTCTTAGTGTTTTCTTGTGTTAACTAGATTCATCATCTTCCTAAAACCCTTTTAGGATTTAGCGACTAAAAATACTTCATAGGGTTCGTGAAGCCAGGTTCAGCTATTTTTTATCTTGATAGCTCGAGTATCCTGATCTTGTTCGATGTTTTAGTTGCTCACTTGAACAAGATATATAGAAATCATCAAAGTTATATTCGTCTCAGACTTTATTGCTTCCACAAGTTTTATATTTGTTAGGTGAATAATAATCTAGGATGCACTTCGGGATGCATAAGTCCGTATTTTGATGTTAGGTAGACTTTGTCTATTGCTATCAATTTCCATCACATTTCATCTACGATCAAAAAGGAGAACACACACATAGGCTTATCAGTGGGATGCAGATTGGTTTATGGTCTTTAATTGAGTTGAAGAAACTCTTAGTTGGTATGACGTCAACTAAGGGAATCGATTGCGCAGAGTCATGCTATATTTCAAGAGACGTAAGGAGCGAGACTTTAACTAAATTTTTGTGAGGGTTTAATTGGGTCTCAACTACATTCCAGTCCAAAGTTAATTGGTAGTATGCTAGTGTCTTTAGAGGCTTAATATAGTTTGGTGTTCAATCTGGACTAGGTCCTGGGGTTTTTATGCATTTGCGGTTTCCTCATTAATAAAACTTTTGGTTTCCGTGTTATTTCTTTTTTCGCATTATATTGTTTATGTTTATAATTGAAATATCACAGGTTGTCCGTTAATCAATCAAAGTAGATACATCCATACTTGTTTATTGGATACGACTTGATTGATACTTAGAAATTAATCTTTGGAATCACCAAGTACGTACTCTCACCCTCATATCAGGTTCAAGGACCCGCCTCTGTAAACTTTTTATTGTGAGAGAAAGAGATATAACTCTGAATAGTCTTTCTTGATTGAGTTTCATTAAGTTGAACTCTCGTAATTATATTTGAGTTTGTCCGTACAGGTGTTCTAAGATAAAGTTGGTGGTGTATTTTAGTACCCCCGCATTTTCAACTATATATGATTTTAGCATAGCAATGTTGAAGAGGTAACTCCAGATGTTGCTAGCATTCCTACAATGAGGAACAATGTTATGGATTTCATACATAAGTGATATTATTTGTAGAGATTTGCAATTTAGCAATACCTTAACAACTTAGTTATATATAATAAAAAAATTCCATTCCTTTTGGGAATATCAAAAATAAAGGGTTGTATGTAGTTTGCATATAGGTGAAACCAAATTAAACCCACACTAAAATTGGATGAAGCCAATTACATCCTAGTTTCAACATGGATGAAACCAAATTCAAGTCAAATAAAATAGAAGGAAACCAGTTTCAACCCAATCTAAAGTAGGATGGAACCAGTTTCATCCTAGTTTAAACAAGCGTAAAAACAAATTCAACCCAATCTAAAACTGGATGAAACCAGTTTTATGTTAGTTTAAATATGTCTAAAACCAAATTCAACTTAATCTATAACTGAATGGAACCAGTTTCACCCTCGATTAAACATGGGTGAAGCAAAATTCAACCCAATCTAAAATTGGATTAAACCAATTTCATCTTGGTTTAAATATGTCTGAAACCACATTCAACATAATATATAACTGAACGGAACCAGTTTCATCCTAGATTAAACATGGGTGAAACAAAATTCAGTACAATCGAAAATTAGATGAAACCATGTTAATCCTAGTTTGAACATGGGTGAAACCAAATTAAACCCAAGTTTTGGTAGGTACGTACAACTATGTAAGAGGAACATATCCCGAAAATATTAGCTTGAAATACGGTACCATTGGGTTTTTATTCACAAATAATATTTCCAAAAATTAAGATACTGCAAGAATAAAAGTGTTAGAGGATCCTCCCTGTAAGATACATAAATTTTCATTTAAGAATGTATCTTACTAAAGAGGGTGGACCCACTTACACTTTTATTCTGACATTATCTCACATTTTGAACGCTATTTTTTTAAATAAAACCTAAGCGGTAACATGTTTGAAGATGATATTCTATGAATATGTACTTATTACGAAGTTGTATAACATATTAAAAATGAGCACATTCCGAGATTATAACACCGTCATTTACTACTATGAAAATCAGTCTCGAAATTATAACTAGTAGATACTAAGGATTGGTATTTCGGTATGGTATGGTAAGTATATAAAGCTTTTTAAGAAGAATATATCATAAAATATTAGCTCCGAACACCACTACCGTTTAAGTTTTATTAAAAGAAAATAACGTCCAATGTGTAAGATAGTGTGAGAAACAAAGTGTAAGCGAATCCGCCCTCCTTACCAAATTATGTGATATACATGAGATCTTGTTTCGACATATACGCCAAACATACATTAGGTCATAATATTATTATTTAATTAAATATGCTGGGTTCATACATTATAAATACCTTAGGATGGAGTCTTCAAAATTCATACCTACATTCAAACCAGGAACAAAAGCAAAAATGTTTCAAGAAAACTAAAGTAACCTAGTAGTTGATCTTGTGAGTCAAGATGGAAATAGCAAGGAGAAAACCTCATGGGTTGTTTGCTAACCCTCAAATGTTCGCAATGATAGTTTGTTTTTCGATCTGCGGAGGTAAATCATATATATGCTTAATAACTAGATATTTTTCTTTTTATTAGGAAAGTGGTAAATTGATGGAATTTTTTTTATAATGTTTTTGTGCAACTGCTTCCGTTAAGTCTGTATAAATCATGTGGTCACTATTTGTTTCCATTCGTCTCCTTTAGGATCTCTCTATCTCTTCGATACCTTATACCTCTCAATATCCTTTTACCTCATTGGGTCTCTATTTGTCTCCATTAGTCTCTTTTTGTCTCCTTTAGGATCTCTCTTGCTCTTCGGTACCATATACCTCTCAATATCCTTTTACAGCTCATTTTTTCTCTATTTGTCTCCATCTATCTCCTTTTGTCTCTCTCTAGCTCTTCAGTCTCTATTTGTCTCCATTCGTCTCCTTTTGTCTCCTTTAATCTCTCTCTAGCTCTTCGATACCTTATACCTCTCAATATCCTTTTATGACTCCTTTTGGGTATTAAAAGTTATCTTTGATTCCTTTCAACTCTCTTTAACTCACCGGCTGGTGGAATATTTGATTTTTAATTAATTTTTTAAGGTTAATCATTCAAAGAACGTACAAAGTAGAATAAACAAGTAGTGGAAATTCCAATTTAATGCATGCAAAACTAAAAAAATTCTCTTTTATCTTGTAGAGAGCTAAAAACGAGTCTAATGAAGAAAGAACGGAGTCTTTTAGACGTCATATGAAGAAGTTATGAGAAAAACAAGCGGGATAAGAAACGATATGCCCGGGAATGGGAGAAATATGACTTTTGATTATAAAACTTTAATTGTTTCCACTTTTTATCTCTCTTTGGATAATTCTAACATCTGTTAACTCTCTCCAGCTCTTCAGTTCTTTGTAGCTCTCAATATCCTTTTACATCTCATTTCATCTCTATTTGTCTCCAGTTGGCTCCTTTTGTCTCCTTAAAGATCTCTCTAGCTCTTCGATACCTTATACCTTTCAATATCCTTTTAAAACTCATTTCGTCTCTATTTGTCTCCATTCGTCTCTTTTAGACTCTCTCTAGCTTTTCGATACCTTATACCCCTTAACATCCTTTTACATCTCATGTGGTCACTATTTGTTTCCATTCGTCTCTTTTAGGATCTCTCTATCTCTTCGATACCTTATACCTCTCAATATCCTTTTACCTCATTCGGTCTCTATTTGTCTCCATTAGTATCTTTTTGTCTCCTTTAGGATCTCTCTTGCTCTTCGGTACCATATACCTCTCAATATCCTTTTACAGCTCATTTTTTCTCTATTTGTCTCCATCCGTCTCCTTTTGTCTCTCTCTAGCTCTTCAGTCTCTATTTGTCTCTATTTGTCTCCATTCGTCTCTTTTTGTCTCCTTTAGGATCTCTCTAGCTCTTCGATACCTTATACCTCTCAATATCCTTTTATGACTCCTTTTGGGTATTAAAAGTTATCTTTGATTCCTTTCAACTCTCTTTAACTCACCGGCTGGTGGAATATTTGATTTTTAATTAATTTTTTAAGGTTAATCATTCAAATAACATACAAAGTAGATTAAACAAGTAGTGGAAATTCCAATTTAATGCATGCAAAACTAAAAAAAATTTCTTTTATCTTGTAGAGAGCTAAAAAACGAGTCTAATGAAGAAAGAACGGAGTCTTTTAGACGTCATATGAAGAAGTTATGAGCAAAACAAGCGGGATAAGAAACGATATGCCCGGGAATGGGAGAAATATGACTTTTGATTACAAAACTTTAATTGTTTCCACTTTTTATCTCTCTTTGGATAATTCTAACATCTGTTAACTCTCTCCAGCTCTTCAGTTCTTTGTAGCTCTCAATATCCTTTTACATCTCATTTCATCTCTATTTGTCTCCAGTTGGCTCCTTTTGTCTCCTTAAAGATCTCTCTAGCTCTTCGATACCTTATACCTTTCAATATCCTTTTAAAACTCATTTCGTCTCTATTTGTCTCCATTCGTCTCTTTTAGACTCTCTCTATCTTTTCGATACCTTATACCCCTTAACATCCCTTTACATCTCATGTGGTCACTATTTGTTTCCATTCGTCTCCTTTAGGATCTCTCTATCTCTTCGATACCTTATACCTCTCAATATCCTTTTACCTCATTGGGACTCTATTTGTCTCCATTAGTCTCTTTTTGTCTCCTTTAGGATCTCTCTTGCTCTTCGGTACCATATACCTCTCAATATCCTTTTACAACTCATTTTTTCTCTATTTATCTCCATCCGTCTCCTTTTGTCTCTCTCTAGCTCTTCGTCTCTATTTGTCTCTATTTGTCTCCATTCGTCTCCTTTTGTCTCCTTTAATCTCTCTCTAGCTCTTCGATACCTTATACCTCTCAATATCCTTTTATGACTCCTTTTGGGTATTAAAAGTTATCTTTGATTCCTTTCAACTCTCTTTAACTCACCGGCTGGTGGAATATTTGATTTTTAATTAATTTTTTAAGGTTAATCATTCAAAGAACATACAAAGTAGAATAAACAAGTAGTGGAAATTCCAATTTAATGCATGCAAAACTAAAAAAATTCTCTTTAATCTTGTAGAGAGCTAAAAAACGAGTCTAATGAAGAAAGAACGGAGTCTTTTAGACGTCATATGAAGAAGTTATGAGCAAAACAAGCGGGATAAGAAACGATATGCCCTGGAATGGGAGAAATATGACTTTTGATTACAAAACTTTAATTGTTTCCACTTTTTATCTCTCTTTGGCTAATTCTAACATCTGTTAACTCTCTCCATCTCTTCAGTTCTTTGTAGCTCTCAATATCCTTTTACATCTCATTTCGTCTCTATTTGTCTCCAGTTGGCTCCTTTTGTCTCCTTAAAGATCTCTCTAGCTCTTCGATACCTTATACCTTTCAATATCCTTTTAAAACTCATTTCGTCTCTATTTGTCTCCATTCGTCTCTTTTAGACTCTCTCTATCTTTTCGATACCTTATACCCCTTAACATCCCTTTACATCTCATGTGGTCACTATTTGTTTCCATTCGTCTCCTTTAGGATCTCTCTATCTCTTCGATACCTTATACCTCTCAATATCCTTTTACCTCATTGGGTCTCTATTTGTCTCCATTAGTCTCTTTTTGTCTCCTTTAGGATCTCTCTTGCTCTTCGGTACCATATACCTCTCAATATCCTTTTACAACTCATTTTTTCTCTATTTGTCTCCATCCGTCTCCTTTTGTCTCTCTCTAGCTCTTCAGTCTCTATTTGTCTCTATTTGTCTCCATTCGTCTCCTTTTGTCTCCTTTAATCTCTCTCTAGCTCTTCGATACCTTATACCTCTCAATATCCTTTTATGACTCCTTTTGGGTATTAAAAGTTATCTTTGATTCCTTTCAACTCTCTTTAACTCACCGGCTGGTGGAATATTTGATTTTTAATTAATTTTTTAAGGTTAATCATTCAAAGAACGTACAAAGTAGAATAAACAAGTAGTGGTAATTCAACTTTAATGCATCCAAAATTAAAAAAATTCTCTTTTATCTTGTAGAGAGCTAAAAAGAGAGTCTAATGAAGAAAGAATGGAGTCTTTTAGACGTCATATGAAGAAGTTATGAGCAAAACAAGCGGGATAAGAAACGATATGCCCGGGAATGGGAGAAATATGACTTTTGATTACAAAACTTTAATTGTTTCCACTTTTTATCTCTCTTTGGCTAATTCTAACATCTGTTAACTCTCTCCATCTCTTCGATTCTTTGTATCTCTCAATATCCTTTTACATCTCATTCGGTCTCTATTTGTCTCCATTAGTCTCTTTTTGTCTCCTTAAAGATCTCTCTAGCTCTTCGATACCTTATACCTTTCAATATCCTTTTAAAACTCATTTCGTCTCTATTTGTCTCCATTCGTCTCTTTTAGACTCTCTCTAGCTTTTCGATACCTTATACCCCTTAACATCCTTTTACATCTCATGTGGTCACTATTTGTTTCCATTCGTCTCCTTTAGGATCTCTCTATCTCTTCGATACCTTATACCTCTCAATATCCTTTTACCTCATTTGGTCTCTATTTGTCTCCATTAGTCTCTTTTTGTCTCCTTTAGGATCTCTCTTGCTCTTCGGTACCATATACCTCTCAATATCCTTTTACAACTCATTTTTTCTCTATTTGTCTCCATCCGTCTCCTTTTGTCTCTCTCTAGCTCTTCAGTCTCTATTTGTCTCTATTTGTCTCCATTCGTCTCCTTTTGTCTCCTTTAATCTCTCTCTCTAGCTCTTCGATACCTTATACCTCTCAATATCCTTTTATGACTCCTTTTGGGTATTAAAAGTTATCTTTGATTCCTTTCAACTCTCTTTAACTCACCGGCTGGTGGAATATTTGATTTTTAATTAATTTTTTAAGGTTAATCATTCAAAGAACGTACAAAGTAGAATAAACAAGTAGTGGTAATTCAACTTTAATGCATCCAAAATTAAATTTTTTTCTCTTTTATCTTGTAGAGAGCTAAAAACGAGTCTAATGAAGAAAGAACAGAGTCTTTTAGACGTCATATGAAGAAGTTATGAGCAAAACAAGCGGGATAAGAAACGATATGCCCGGGAATGGGAGAAATATGACTTTTGATTACAAAACTTTAATTGTTTCCACTTTTTATCTCTCTTTGGATAATTCTAACATCTGTTAACTCTCTCTAGCTCTTCAGTTCTTTATAGCTCTCAATATCCTTTTACATCTCATTTCGTCTCTATTTGTCTCCAGTTGGCTCCTTTTGTCTCCTTAAAGATCTCTCTAGCTCTTCGATACCTTATACCTTTCAATATCCTTTTAAAACTCATTTCGTCTCTATTTGTCTCCATTCGTCTCTTTTAGACTCTCTCTATCTTTTCGATACCTTATACCCCTTAACATCCCTTTACATCTCATGTGGTCACTATTTGTTTCCATTCGTCTCCTTTAGGATCTCTCTATCTCTTCGATACCTTATACCTCTCAATATCCTTTTACCTCATTTGGTCTCTATTTGTCTCCATTAGTCTCTTTTTGTCTCCTTTAGGATCTCTCTTGCTCTTCGGTACCATATACCTCTCAATATCCTTTTACAACTCATTTTTTCTCTATTTGTCTCCATCCGTCTCCTTTTGTCTCTCTCTAGCTCTTCAGTCTCTATTTGTCTCTATTTGTCTCCATTCGTCTCCTTTTTGTCTCCTTTAATCTCTCTCTAGCTCTTCGATACCTTATACCTCTCAATATCCTTTTATGACTCCTTTTGGGTATTAAAAGTTATCTTTGATTCCTTTCAACTCTCTTTAACTCACCGGCTGGTGGAATATTTGATTTTTAATTAATTTTTTAAGGTTAATCATTCAAAGAACGTACAAAGTAGAATAAACAAGTAGTGGTAATTCAACTTTAATGCATCCAAAATTAAATTTTTTCTCTTTTATCTTGTAGAGAGCTAAAAAACGAGTCTAATGAAGAAAGAACGGAGTCTTTTAGACGTCATATGAAGAAGTTATGAGCAAAACAAGCGGGATAAGAAACGATATGCCCGGAATGGGAGAAATATGACTTTTGATTACAAAACTTTAATTGTTTCCACTTTTTATCTCTCTTTGGCTAATTCTAACATCTGTTAACTCTCTCCAGCTCTTCGATTCTTTGTAGCTCTCAATATCCTTTTACATCTCATTTCGTCTCTATTTGTCTCCAGTTGGCTCCTTTTGTCTCCTTAAAGATCTCTCTAGCTCTTCGATACCTTATACCTTTCAATATCCTTTTAAAACTCATTTCGTCTCTATTTGTCTCCATTCGTCTCTTTTAGACTCTCTCTATCTTTTCGATACCTTATACCCCTTAACATCCCTTTACATCTCATGTGGTCACTATTTGTTTCCATTCGTCTCCTTTAGGATCTCTCTATCTCTTCGATACCTTATACCTCTCAATATCCTTTTACCTCATTGGGTCTCTATTTGTCTCCATTAGTCTCTTTTTGTCTCCTTTAGGATCTCTCTTGCTCTTCGGTACCATATACCTCTCAATATCCTTTTACAACTCATTTTTTCTCTATTTGTCTCCATCCGTCTCCTTTTGTCTCTCTCTAGCTCTTCAGTCTCTATTTGTCTCTATTTGTCTCCATTCGTCTCCTTTTGTCTCCTTTAATCTCTCTCTAGCTCTTCGATACCTTATACCTCTCAATATCCTTTTATGACTCCTTTTGGGTATTAAAAGTTATCTTTGATTCCTTTCAACTTTCTTTAACTCACCGGCTGGTGGAATATTTGATTTTTAATTAATTTTTTAAGGTTAATCATTCAAAGAACGTACAAAGTAGAATAAACAAGTAGTGGTAATTCAACTTTAATGCATCCAAAATTAAATTTTTCTGTTTTATCTTGTAGAGAGCTAAAAAACGAGTCTAATGAAGAAAGAACGGAGTCTTTTAGACGTCATATGAAGAAGTTATGAGCAAAACAAGCGGGATAAGAAACGATATGCCCGGGAATGGGAGAAATATGACTTTTGATTATAAAACTTTAATTGTTTCCACTTTTTATCTCTCTTTGGCTAATTCTAACATCTGTTAACTCTCTCCAGCTCTTCATTTCTTTGTAGCTCTCAATATCCTTTTACATCTCATTTCGTCTCTATTTGTCTCCAGTTGGCTCCTTTTGTCTCCTTAAAGATCTCTCTAGCTCTTCGATACCTTATACCTTTCAATATCCTTTTTAAAACTCATTTCGTCTCTATTTGTCTCCATTCGTCTCTTTTAGACTCTCTCTAGCTTTTCGATACCTTATACCCCTTAACATCCTTTTACATCTCATGTGGTCACTATTTGTTTCCATTCGTCTCCTTTAGGATCTCTCTATCTCTTCGATACCTTATACCTCTCAATATCCTTTTACCTCATTTGGTCTCTATTTGTCTCCATTAGTCTCTTTTTGTCTCCTTTAGGATCTCTATTGCTCTTCGGTACCATATACCTCTCAATATCCTTTTACAACTCATTTTTTCTCTATTTGTCTCCATCCGTCTCCTTTTGTCTCTCTCTAGCTCTTTAGTCTCTATTTGTCTCCATTAGTCTCTTTTTGTCTCCTTTAATCTCTCTCTAGCTCTTCGATACCTTATACCTCTCAATATCCTTTTATGACTCCTTTTGGGTATTAAAAGTTATCTTTGATTCCTTTCAACTCTCTTTAACTCACCATTTAAAGTGGAATATTTGATTTTTATTTATTTTTTTAAGGTTAATCATTCAAATAACGTACAAAGTATAACAAACAAGTAGTGGTAATTCAACTTTAATGCATCCAAAATTAAAAAATTTCTCTTTTATCTTGTAGAGAGCTAAAAAACGAGTCTAATGAAGAAAGAACAGAGTCTTTTAGACGTCATATGAAGAAGTTATGAGCAAAACAAGCGGGATAAGAAACGATATGCCCGGGAATGGGAGAAATATGACTTTTGATTACAAAACTTTAATTGTTTCCACTTTTTATCTCTCTTTGGCTAATTATAACATCTGTTAACTCTCTCCAGCTCTTCAGTTCTTTGTAGCTCTCAATATCCTTTTACATCTCATTTCGTCTCTATTTGTCTCCAGTTGGCTCCTTTTGTCTCCTTAAAGATCTCTCTAGCTCTTCGATACCTTATACCTTTCAATATCCTTTTAAAACTCATTTTATCTCTATTTGTCTCCATTCGTCTCTTTTAGACTCTCTCTATCTTTTCGATACCTTATACCCCTTAACATCCCTTTACATCTCATGTGGTCACTATTTGTTTCCATTCGTCTCCTTTAGGATCTCTCTATCTCTTCGATACCTTATACCTCTCAATATCCTTTTACCTCATTTGGTCTCTATTTGTCTCCATTAGTCTCTTTTTGTCTCCTTTAGGATCTCTCTTGCTCTTCGGTACCATATACCTCTCAATATCCTTTTACAACTCATTTTTTCTCTATTTGTCTCCATCCGTCTCCTTTTGTCTCTCTCTAGCTCTTCAGTATCTATTTGTCTCTATTTGTCTCCATTCGTCTCCTTTTGTCTCCTTTAATCTCTCTCTAGCTCTTCGATACCTTATACCTCTCAATATCCTTTTATGACTCCTTTTGGGTATTAAAAGTTATCTTTGATTCCTTTCAACTCTCTTTAACTCACCGATTGGTGGAATATTTGATTTTTAATTAATTTTTTAAGGTTAATCATTCAAAGAACGTACAAAGTAGAATAAACAAGTAGTGGTAATTCAACTTTAATGCATCCAAAATTAAATTTTTTCTCTTTTATCTTGTAGAGAGCTAAAAAACGAGTCTAATGAAGAAAGAACGGAGTCTTTTAGACGTCATATGAAGAAGTTATGAGCAAAACAAGCGGGATAAGAACTTATATGCCCGGGAATGGGAGCAATATGACTTTTGATTACAAAACTTTAATTGTTTCCACTTTTTATCTCTGTTTGGCTAATTCTAACATCTGTTAACTCTCTCCAGCTCTTCAGTTCTTTGTAGCTCTCAATAATTGCATCATACAAGCATCATACTTGCATCATACAAGCATCATACAAGCATCATAATTGCATCATACAAGCATCATATTTGCATCATACAAGCATCATACTCGCATCATTCAAGAATCATATTTGCATCATAAATGCATTGCATAAATATTTCATGGCATAAGAATCGCATACGCATTTCATAACATAATCATTACATAAATATTATATTCGCACAAGTATTGTACAAAATTTTACAGGAAAATACCACTAAACTTCACAAAAAGTTCATAATTTGCAGGACTATTCAAAGTTCGTAACACTATATTCGCAACATTATATTCGCAACACTATGTTCGTAACACTATATTCGCAATAGTACATTAGCAACAGTATGTTCGCAACAGTATGTTCGCAGCACTATTCAGAAGTTCAGAAATGCGCAGAAAAACTCAGGAATTCGTAGAAATATTCAGAAGATAACAGGGTTACCATTTGAGGCAGAGGCAACATAACAATAGAGATGTAATTTAATTATTCAACATTTTCTCAAGAATTCTCTTTCGAAGATAAAGAACAGAGGCAACTATGGATACCCAAGAAAATATTTGATGTTCTTTATCTTCTTAGCAAGAATCCTCACCAAAAGTGGAATAATAATTTCATATGAACAGAGGCAATATTTATCACTCTCCTAAGGATACTTCATACTTCTTATATATTTCGAGGATTAAGTACTTCTTATACTTCTTCAAGGATATTTTATATTTCTTATACTTCATACTTCACAAGATGATACTTCTAATTACTTCTTAAAGCTTCAGAACTTCGCAAAAGAATATAGGCAAGTATATACTTTATGAGTTTGATATTCTTTCGCTCGTTCCTTCATCAACAAAGATCAAAGACTACTACAACGGATTTTTTCTTAAAGATCGCTCTTCAAGCAATATTCAAGAAAAAAGGAGGCAAGATGTAGGAGCGGAATATCACAGAAAATGATAACTTACGAAATTGTGGAGAGAAAATACATTTTGCGAGTAAAGAATATTTTGTGGGCAAGAAGGAAGTTTTGCGAGCAAAGGAAACCACGAAGGTTCGCAAGATAATCTTCAAATCCGAAATGGAGGGACAACACAACTGTCATCTATTTTAAAATCATATAAATAACCATTTAGGCATGAGAGGAAAGAGAGAGACACATTTTGAGAGAGGGGATAATTTTATGAGGAGAGAGAATTTTTTTAGAGAGAGATGTATTTTCTTTATCATCTTCTTCCCCAAAATTCTAGAGCTCCAAATATCCATTAATGGAGTCTCAATTGTAAAACCATGTAATTACATACAATCACTAGTGAAGAACCGTGGATGTAGATCACATTGATCGAACCACGTAAAAATCTTTGTGTTACTTTTATAATTTTAGTACTTTAATTCTTAGTTTCATATCAAATTAATTAGATTTAGGAATCATTTTAATGGATTCTTATGAGGGTGTAGTTGTGAGACAATCCGCAACTACATAATTAGTGGAATCGTGAAAAGGTTTAGTACGAGAATAGATCATATAATTCGAAAGGAATCTGTTTATGTTCGTTAGAGTTTACCAAAATCACATAATACGGGAACCGAAAGCCTGTTTTAGCTCTTTTAAAATCATATAAGAACAATTAAAAATGTCGCAAAGTCACCTTATAGTGGACTAATTTGATTGTAAAACGGCCAACGATCAAGAAATGTAACCATCTTTTCATGGTTTTCTAATCAATTGACAAATTCCACCATTTATAGAAGAAGTTCAATAACTATTTTTAATGTCAGGAATAAATAATTCCTGACGCCTGAAAATTGCCATGAGTGTATTTTTTTCCTAGAACCAACTTTCCCGAACTTCAAATAATATGATTTTTTTGAAGCTTATAACTCTAGAAGAATCAATTTTTAATAGAAATGGTCTGAATGTTTTAGCTTATCCACATCATCTCGGTCCATAAAGCTGGTTTCTGCAATTTTAAGAGGATTTAATATACCATTCTTTTGTCCCATGATCACATTTGAGAATTTTAAACTATATTCAAGTTGCTCAAGGGATATCTATTAATATTTTAAAAGGGTAAAAGATCAGGACATGTAACTACCTTGCATGGTTTTAAATCTTTTCCAAATTTCATCATTAGTTGAAAAAGTTCATTAAATATTTCCAATGTATGGAATAATTTTTTCCTAACATGAACATTGTCATGAGTTTATTATCTCAGACCCCTAGATTGCGGAAACACCAAATAATAGACTTTTACTAATGCTTATAACTTAAGAGAAATTTATTTATGTTCTTAGAGTTTATCATAATCAAATCATATAGGAACCGAAAGCTTGTTTTGTAGCTCTTTTAAGATCATATAAGAACAATTTTAAATGTCGCAAAGTCACCTTATAGTGGCCTAATTTGATTGTAAAATGGTCAACGGTCAAAAAATGTAACCATCTTTCATGGTTTTCTAATCAATTGCCCAATTCCACCATTTATAGAAAAAGTTCAATAACAATTTTAATGTCAGGAAAAAATAATTCTTGACGCCTGAAAATTGCCATGGGTGTATTTTTTCGTAGAACCAACTTTCCCAAATTTCAAATAATATGATTTTTTTGAAGCTTATAACTCGAGAAGAATCAATTTTTAATAGAAATGGTCTTAATGTTTTAAAATCCTCTTATCCACATTGAGAATTTCAAACATTCAAGTTGGTCCAAATCCTTTTCTTTCAAAAAAATGTTTTCCCATGATCACATTTGAGAATTTTTAGTATATCAAACTATATTCAAGTTGCTCAAAGGATATCTATTGATATTTTAAAAATGGGTAAAAATGATATTTCATGATAATGTAACTACCTTGGATGGTTTTAAATATTTGTTTTTGAAGCATAATTTCATCATCCCATAAAGTTAAATTTTAAGATCCCATCACATCTATCTATTTCCATACCTTATACCTCTCAATATCCTTTTTACCTCATTGGGTCTCTATTTGTCTCCATTAGTCTTTTTTGTCTCCTTTAGGATCTCTATTGCTCTTCGGTACCATATACAATCAATATCCTTTTATTGATCATTTTTTATCTATTTGTCTCCATCCATCTCCTTTTGTCTCTCTAGCTATTCAGACTCTATTTGTCTCTATTTGTCTCCATTCGTATCCTTTTGTCTCCTTTAATCTCTCTCTATCTCTTCGATACCTTATACCTCTCAATATCCTTTTATGACTCCTTTTGGGTATTAAAAGTTATCTTTGATTCCTTTCAACTCTCTTTAACTCATGTAATATTTGATTTTTAATTAATTTTTTAAGGTTAATCATTCAAAGAACGTAAAAAGTAGAATAAACAAGTAGTGGTAATTCAACTTTAATGCATGCAAAACTAAAAAAATTCTTTTATCTTGTAGAGAGCTAAAAAACGAGTCTAATGAAGAAAGAACGGAGTCTTTTAGACGTCATATGAAGAAGTTACGAGCAAAACAAGCGGGATAAGAAACGATATGCCCGGGAATGGGAGAAATATGACTTTTGATTACAAAACTTTAATTGTTTCCACTTTTTATCTCTCTTTGGCTAATTCTAACATAAATTAACTCTCTCCAGCTCTTTCGATTCTTTGTAGCTCTCAATATCCTTTTACATCTCATTTCATCTCTTTTGTCTCCAGTTGGCTCCTTTTGTCTCCTTAAAGATCTCTCTAGCTCTTCGATACCTTATACCTTTCAATATCCTTTTAAAACTCATTTCGTCTCTATTTGTCTCCAGTTGGATCCTTAAAGATCTCTCTAGCTTTTCGATACCTTATACCCCTTAACATCCCTTTACATCTCATGTGGTCACTATTTGTTTCCATTCGTCTCCTTTAGGATCTCTCTATCTCTTCGATACCTTATACCTCTCAATATCCTTTTACCTCATTGGGTCTCTATTTGTCTCCATTAGTCTCTTTTTGTCTCCTTTAGGATCTCTATTGCTCTTCGGTACCATATACCTCTCAATATCCTTTTACAGCTCATTTTTTCTCTATTTGTCTCCATCCGTCTCCTTTTGTCTCTCTCTAGCTCTTCAGTCTCTATTTGTCTCTATTTGTCTCCATTCGTCTCCTTTTGTCTCCTTTAATCTCTCTCTAGCTCTTCGATACCTTATACCTCTCAATATCCTTTTATGACTCCTTTTGGGTATTAAAAGTTATCTTTGATTCCTTTCAACTCTCTTTAACTCACCGGCTGGTGGAATATTTGATTTTTAATTAATTTTTTAAGGTTAATCATTCAAATAACGTACAAAGTAGATTAAACAAGTAGTGGAAATTCAACTTTAATGCATGCAAAACTAAAAAAAATTCTCTTTTATCTTGTAGAGAGCTAAAAAACGAGTCTAATGAAGAAAGAACGGAGTCTTTTAGACGTCATATGAAGAAGTTATGAGCAAAACAAGCGGGATAAGAAACGATATGCCCGGGAATGGGAGAAATATGACTTTTGATTACAAAACTTTAATTGTTTCCACTTTTTATCTCTCTTTGGCTAATTCTAACATCTGTTAACTCTCTCCAGCTCTTCAGTTCTTTGTAGCTCTCAATATCCTTTTACATCTCATTTCGTCTCTATTTGTCTCTAGTTGGCTCCTTTTGTCTCCTTAAAGATCTCTCTAGCTCTTCGATACCTTATACCTTTCAATATCCTTTTAAAACTCATTTCGTCTCTATTTGTCTCCATTCGTCTCTTTTAGACTCTCTCTATCTTTTCGATACCTTATACCCCTTAACATCCCTTTACATCTCATGTGGTCACTATTTGTTTCCATTCGTCTCCTTTAGGATCTCTCTATCTCTTCGATACCTTATACCTCTCAATATCCTTTTACCTCATTCGGTCTCTATTTGTCTCCATTAGTCTCTTTTTGTCTCCTTTAGGATCTCTATTGCTCTTCGGTACCATATACCTCTCAATATCCTTTTACAGCTCATTTTTTCTCTATTTGTCTCCATCCGTCTCCTTTTGTCTCTATCTAGCTCTTCAGTATCTATTTGTCTCTATTTGTCTCCATTCGTCTCCTTTTGTCTCCTTTAATCTCTCTCTAGCTCTTCGATACCTTATACCTCTCAATATCCTTTTATGACTCCTTTTGGGTATTAAAAGTTATCTTTGATTCCTTTCAACTCTCTTTAACTCACCTTAATGTGGAATATTTGATTTTTAATTAATTTTTTAAGGTTAATCATTCAAAGAACGTACAAAGTAGAATAAACAAGTAGTGGTAATTCAACTTTAATGCATCCAAAATTAAAGTTTTTCTCTTTTATCTTGTAGAGAGCTAAAAAACGAGTCTAATAAAGAAAGAACGGAGTCTTTTAGACGTCATATGAAGAAGTTATGAGCAAAACAAGCGGGATAAGAACTTATATGCCCAGGAATGGGAGCAATATGACTTTTGATTACAAAACTTTAATTGTTTCCACTTTTTATCTCTGTTTGGCTAATTCTAACATCTGTTAACTCTCTCCAGCTCTTCAGTTCTTTGTAGCTCTCAATAATTCACATCATACAAGCATCATACTTGCATCATACAAGCATCATAATTGCATCATACAAGCATCATATTTGCATCATACAAGCATCATACTCGCATCATTCAAGCATCATATTTGCATCATAAATGCATTGCATAAACATTTCATGGCATAAGAAACGCATACGCATTTCATAACATAATCATTACATAAACATTATATTCGCACAAGTATTGTACAAAATTTTACAGGAAAATACCACGAAACTTCGCAGAAAAGTTCATAATTTGCAGGACTATTCAAAGTTCGTAACACTATATTCGCAACATTATGATCGTAACACTATATTCGCAATAGTACATTCGCAACAGTATGTTCGCAGCACTATTCAGAAGTTCAGAAATGCGCAGAAAAACTCAGGAATTCGTAGAAATATTCAGAAGATAACAGGGTTACCACTTGAGGCAGAGGCAACATAACAATAGAGATGCAATTTAATTATTCAACATTTTCTCAAGAATTCTCTTTCGAAGATAAAGAACAGAGGCAACTATGGATACCCAATAAAATATTTGATGTTCTTTATCTTCTTAGCAAGAATCCTCACCAAAAGTGGAATAATAATTTCATATGAACAGAGGAAATATTTATCACTCTCCTAAGGATACTTCATACTTCTTATATATTTCGAGGATTAAGTACTTCTTATACTTCTTCAAGGATATTTTATATTTCTTATACTTCATACTTCACAAGATGATACTTCTAGTTACTTCTTAAAGCTTCAGAACTTCGCAAAAGAATAGAGGCAAGTATATACTTTTTGAGTTTGATATTCTTTCGCTCGTTCCTTCATCAACAAAGATCAAAGACTACTACAACGGATTTTTTCTTAAAGATCGCTCTTCAAGCAATATTCAAGAAAAAAGGAGGCAAGATGTAGGAGCGGAATATCACAACAAATGATAACTTACGAAATTGTGGAGAGAAAATACATTTTGCGAGTAAAGAATATTTTTCGGGCAAGAAGGACGTTTTGCGAGCAAAGGAAACCACGAAGGTTCGCAAGATAATCTTCAAATCCGAAATAGCGGGACAACACAACTGTCATCTATTTTAAAATCATATAAATAGTCATTTAGGCATGAGAGGAAAGAGAGAGACACATTTTGAGAGAGGGGATAATTTTAGGAGGATAGAGAAATTTTTTAGAGAGAGATGTATTTTCTTTATCATCTTCTTCCCCAAAATTCTAGAGCTCCAAATATCCATTAATGGAGTCTCAATTGTAAAACCATGTAATTACATACAATCACTAGTGAAGAACCGTGGATGTAGATCACATTGATCGAACCACGTAAAAATCTTTGTGTCACTTTTATAATTTTAGTACTTTAATTCTTAGTTTCATATCAAATTAATTAGATTTAGGAATCATTTTAATGGATTCTTATGAGGGTGTAGTTGTGAGACAATCCGCAACTACATAATTAGTGGAATCGTGAAAAGGTTTAGTACGAGAATAGATCATATAATTCGAAAGGAATCTGTTTATGTTCGTTAGAGTTTACCAAAATCACATAATACGGGAACCGAAAGCCTGTTTTAGCTCTTTTAAAATCATATAAGAACAATTAAAAATGTCGCAAAGTCACCTTATAGTGGACTAATTTGATTGTAAAACGGCCAACGATCAAGAAATGTAACCATCTTTTCATGGTTTTCTAATCAATTGCCAAATTACACCATTTATAGAAGAAGTTCAATAACTATTTTTAATGTCAGGAATAAATAATTCCTGACGCCTGAAAATTGCCATGAGTGTATTTTTTCCTAGAACCAACTTTCCCGAACTTCAAATAATATGATTTTTTGAAGCTTATAACTCGAGAAGAATCAATTTTTAATAGAAATGGTCTGAATGTTTTAGCTTATCCACATCATCTCGGTCCATAAAGCTGGTTTCTGCAATTTTAAGAGGATTTAATATACCATTCTTTTGTCCCATGATCACATTTGAGAATTTTAAACTATATTCAAGTTGCTCAAGGGATATCTATTAATATTTTAAAAGGGTAAAAGATCAGGACATGTAACTACCTTGCATGGTTTTAAATCTTTTCCAAATTTCATCATTAGTTGAAAAAGTTCATTAAATATTTCCAATGTATGGAATAATTTTTTCCTAACATGAACATTGTCATGAGTTTATTATCTCAGACCCCTAGATTGCGGAAACACCAAATAATAGACTTTTACTGATGCTTATAACTTAAGAGAAATTTATTTATGTTCTTAGAGTTTATCATAATCAAATCATATAGGAACCGAAAGCCTGTTTCAGTTCTTTTAAGATCATATAAGAACAATTTTAAATGTCGCAAAGTCACCTTATAGTGGCCTAATTTGATTGTAAAATGGTCAACGATCAAAAAATGTAACCATCTTTCATGGTTTTCTAATCAATTGCCCAATTCCACCATTTATAGAAAAAGTTCAATAACTATTTTTAATGTCAGGAAAAAATAATTCTTGACGCCTGAAAATTTCCATGGGTGTATTTTTTCGTAGAACCAACTTTCCCAAATTTCAAATAATATGATTTTTTTGAAGCTTATAACTCGAGAAGAATCAATTTTTAATAGAAATGGTCTTAATGGTATATAAAATCCTCTTAAAAAAATGTTTTCCCATGATCACATTTGAGAATTTCAAACTGTATTCAAGTTGCTCGAGGGTTATCTATTGATATTGTAAAAGGGTAAAAGAATAGGAAATGTAACTACCTTGGATGGTTTTAAATCTTTTCCAAATTTCATCATTAGTATAAAAAGTTCATTAAGTATTTCCAATGTATGGAATAATTTTTTCCTGACATGAACATTGTCATGAGTTTATTATTCCAGACCCCTAGATTCTGGAAACACCAAACAATAGACTTTTATTGATGCTTATAACTCGAGAGGAATCTATTTATCTTAGAGATGGTATTTTTAGTATATCATAATTGCATCATACAGATACAGGAACCGAAAGCCTGTATCAGCTCTTTTAAGATCACATAAGATCAATATTAAATTTCGCAAAGTCACCGTATAGTGGCCTATTTTGATTGTAAAATGGCCAACGATCAAGAAATGTAACCATATTTCATGTTTTTCTATTCAATTGCCAAATTCCACCATTTCTAGAAGAAGTTCAATAACTATTTTTAATGTCGGGAATAAATAAATCCTGACGCCTGAAAATTGCCATGAGCGTATTTTTTACTAGAACCAACTTTCCCGAACTTCAAATAATATGATTTTTTGAAGCTTATAACTCGAGAAGAATCAATTTTTAATAGAAATGGTCTGAATGTTTTAGCTTATCCACATCATCTCGGTCCATAAAGCTGGTTTCTGCAATTTTAAGAGGATTTAATATACCATTATTTTGTCCCATGATCACATTTGAGAATTTTAAACTATATTCAAGTTGCTCAAGGGATATCTATTAATATTTTAAAAGGGTAAAAGATCAGGACATGTAACTACCTTGCATGGTTTTAAATATTTTCCAAATTTCATCATTAGTTGAAAAAGTTCATTAAATATTTCCAATGTATGGAATAATTTTTTCCTAACATGAACATTGTCATGAGTTTATTATCCCAGACCCCTAGATTGCGGAAACACCAAATAATAGACTTTTACTGATGCTTATAACTCAAGAGAAATTTATTTATGTTCATAGAGTTTATCATAATCACATCATATGGGAACCGAAAGCCTGTTTCAGTTCTTTTAAGATCATATAAGAACAATTTTAAATGTCGCAAAGTCACCTTATAGTGGCCTAATTTGATTGTAAAATGGTCAACGATCAAAAAATGTAACCATATTTCATGGTTTTCTAATCAATTGCCCAATTCCACCATTTATAGAAAAAGTTCAATAACTATTTTTAATGTCAGGAAAAAATATTTCTTGACGCCTGAAAATTGCCATGGGTGTATTTTTCGTAGAACCAACTTTCCCGAACTTCAAATAATATGATTTTTTGAAGCTTATAACTCGAGAAGAATCTATTTTTAATAGAAATGGTCTTAATGGTATATAAAATCTTCTTAAAAAAATGTTTTCCCATGATCACATTTGAGAATTTCAAACTGTATTCAAATTGCTCGAAGGTTATCTATTGATATTGTAAAAGGGTAAAAGAATAGGAAATGTAACTACCTTGGATGGTTTTAAATCTTTTCCAAATTTCATCATTAGTAGAAAAAGTTCATTAAGTATTTCCAATGTATGGAATAATTTTTTCCTGACATGAACATTGTCATGAGTTTATTATTCTAGACCCCTAGATTCTGGAAACACCAAACAATAGACTTTTATTGATGCTTATAACTCGAGAGGAATCTATTTATCTCAGAGATGGTATTTTGAGTATATTATAATCACATCATACGGGAACCGAAAGCATGTTTCAACTATTTTAATATCATATAAGAACAATATTAAATGTCGCAAAATCACCTTATAGTGGCCTAATTTGATTGTAAAACGGCCAACGATCAAGAAATGTAACCATCTTTCATGGTTTTCTAATCAATTTCCAAATGCAACCATTTATAGAAGAAGTTCAATAACTATGTTTAATGTCAGGAATAAATAATTCTTGACGCCTGAAAATTTCCATGAGTTTATTTTTCCTAGAACCAACTTTCCCGAACTTCAAATAATAAGATTTTTTGAAGTTAATATCTCGAGAATAATAAATTTTAAATATAAATGGTCTTAATGTTTTAGCTTAATCACATCATATCGGTCCAAAAAGCTGGTTTCTGCAATTTTAAGAGGATTTTATATACCATTCTTTTGTCCCATGATCACATTTGAGAATTTTAAACTGTATTTAAGTTTCTCAAGGTTATCTATTGACATTGTAAAAGGGTAAAAGATCAGGACATGTAACTACTTTGCATGGTTTTAAATCTTTTCCAATTTCATCATTAGTTGAAAAAGTTCATTAAGTATTTCCAATGTATGGAATAATTTTTTCCTGACATGAACATTGTCATGAGTTTATTATTCCAGACCCCTAGATTCTGGAAACACCAAATAATAGACTTTTATTGATGCTTATAACTCGAGAGGAATCTATTTATCTTAGAGATGGTATTTTTAGTATATTATAATCACATCATATAGATACAGGAACCGAAAGCCTTTTTCAGCTCTTTTAAGATCACATAAGATCAGTATTAAATGTAGCAAAATCACCTTATAGTGGCATAATTTGATTGTAAAACGGCCAACGATCAAGAAATGTAACCATCTTTCATGGTTTTCTATTCAATTTCCAAATTCCACCATTTCTAGAATAAGTTCAATAACTATTTTTAATGTCGGGAATAAATAATTCCTGACACCTGAAAATTGCCATGAGCGTATTTTTTACTAGAACCAACTTTCCCGAACTTCAAATAATATGATTTTTTGAAGCTTATAACTCGAGAAGAATCAATTTTTAATAGAAATTGTCTTAATGTTTTAGCTTAATGACATCATCTCTGTCCATAAAGCTGGTTTCTGCAATTTTAATAGGATTTTATAAACAATTCTTTTGTCCCATGATCACATTTGAGAATTTTAAATTGTATTCAAGTTGCTCAAGGGTTATCTATTGATATTGTAAAAGGGTAAAAGATCAGGACATGTAACTACCTTGTATGGTTTTAAATGTTTTCCAAATTTTATCATTAGTTGAAAAAGTTCATTAAGTATTTCCAATGTATGGAATAATTGTTTCCTGACATGAACATCATCATGAGTTTATTATTCCAGACCCCAAGATAATGGAAACACCAAATAATAGACTTTTATTGATTCTTATAATTCGAGAGGAATCTATTTATGTTCTTTTGAGTATATCATAATCACATCATACGGGAACCGAAAGCCTGTTTCATCTCTTTTAAGATCATATAAGAACAATTTTAAATGTCGTAAATTTACCTTATAGTGGCCAAATTTGATTGTAAAACGGCCAACGATCAAGAAATGTAACCATCTTTCATGGTTTTCTAATCTATTTCCAAATTCAACCATTTAAAGAAGAAGTTCAATAACTATGTTTGATGTCAGGAATAAATAATTCATGATGGCTGAAAATTTCCATGAGTGTATTTTTTCCTAGAACCAACTTTCCCGAACTTCAAATAATATGATTTTTTGAAGTTTATAACTCGAGAAGAATCAATTTTACATAGAAATGGTCTTAATGTTTTAGCTTAATCACATCATATCGGTCCATAAAGATGGTTTCTGCAATTTTAAGAGGAATTTATATACCAATCTTTTGTCCCATGATCACATTTGATAATTTTAAACTGTGTTCAAGTTTCTCAAGGGCTATCTATTGATATTGTAAAATGGTAAAAGATCAGGATATGTAACTACCTTGCATGGTTTTTAATCTTTTCCAAAATTCATCATTAGTTGAAAAAGTTCATTAAGTATTTCCAATGTATGGAATAATTTTTTCCTGCCATGAGTTTATTATTCCATACCCTTAGATTTTGAAAAATAGACTTTTATTGATGCTTATAACTCGAGAGGAATCTATTTAGCTTAGAGATGGTATTTTGAGTATATCATAATCACATCATACGGGAACCTTAAGCATGTTTCAGCTCTTTTAAGATCATATATGAACAATATTAAATGTCGCAAAGTCACCGTATAGTGGCCTATTTTGATTGTAAAACGGCCAACGATCAAGAAATGTAACCATCTTTCATGGTTTTCTAATCAATTGCCAAATTCCACCATTTATAGAATAAGTTCAATAACTATTTTTAATGTCAGGAATAAATAATTCATGACGCCTGAAAATTGCCATGAGCGTATTTTTTCCTAGAACTAACTTCCCCGAACTTTAAATAATATGATTTTTTTAAGCTTATAACTCGGGAAGAATCAATTTTTAATAGAATTTGTCTTAATGTTTTAGCTTAATCACATCATCTCGGTCCATAAAGCTGGTTTCTGCAATTTTAAGAGAATTTTATATACCATTCTTTTGTCCCATGATCACATTTGAGAATTTTAAATTGTATTCAATTTTCTCAAGGGTTATCTATTGATATTGTAAAAGGGTAAAATATCAGGACATGTAACCACCTTGCATGGTTTTAAATCTTTTCCAAATTTCATCATTAGTTGAAAAAGTTCATTAAGTATTTCCAATGTATGGAATAATTTTTTCCTGACATGAACATTGTCATGAGTTTATTATTCCAGACCCCAAGATACTGGAAACACCAAATAATAGACTTTTATTGATGCTTATAATTCGAGAGGAATCTATTTATGTTCTTTAGAGTATATCATAATCACATCATACGGGAACCGAAATCCCGTTTCATCTCTTTTAAGATCATATAAGACCAATTTTAAATGTCGCAAAGTCACCTTATAGTGGCCTAATTTAATTATAAAACGGCCAACGATCAAGAAATGTAACCAACTTTCATGGTTTTCTAATCAATTTCCAAATTCAACCATTTATAGAAGAAGTTCAATAACTAAGTTTGATGTCAGGAATAAATAATTCCTGACGCCTGAAAATTGCCATGAGTGTATTTTTTCCTAGAACCAACTTTCCCGAACTTCTAATAATCTGATTTTTTTAAGTTTAAAACTCGAAAAGTATCAATTTTAAATAGAAATGGTCTTAATGGTTTAGCTTAATCATATCGTGTCGGTCCATAAAGCTGGTTTCTGCAATTTTAAGAGGATTTTATATACCATTCTTTTGTCCCATGATCACGTTTGATAATTTTAAACTGTATTCAAGTTTCAAAAGGGTTATCTATTAATATTGTAAAAGGGTAAAAGATACTGACATGTAACTACCTTGCATGGTTTTAAATCTTTTCCAATTTCATCATTAGTTGAAAAAGTTCATTAAGTATTTCCAATGTATGGAATAATTTTTTCCTGACATGAACATTGTCATGAGTTTATTTTTCCAGACCCCTAGATTTTTGAAACACCAACAATAGACTTTTATTGATGCTTATAACTCGAGAGGAATCTGTTTATCTTAGAGATGGTATTTTTAGTATATCATAATCACATCATACAGGAACCGAAAGCCTGTTTTAGCTCTTTTAAGATCATTTAAGAACAATATTAAATGTCGCAAAGTCACCATATAGTGGCCTATTTTGATTGTAAAACGGCCAACGATAAAAAAATGTAACCATCTTTCATGGTCTTCTATTCAATTGCCAAATTTCACCATTTATAGATGAAGTTCAATAACTATTTTTAATGTCGGGAATAAATAATTCCTGACGCCTGAAAATTTCCATGAGCATATTTTTTCCTAGAACCAACTTTCCCGAACTTCAAATAATACGATTTTTTGAAGCTTATAACTCGAGAAGAATCAATTTTTAATAGAAATTATCTTAATGTTTTAGCTTAATCACATCATCTCTGTCCATAAAGCTGGTTTCTACAATTTTAAGAGGATTTTATATACAATTCTTTTGTCCCATGTTCACATTTGAGAATTTTAAACTGTATACAAGTTGCTCAAGGGTTATCTATTGATATTGTAAAAGGGTAAAAGATCAGGACATGTAACTACCTTGCATGGTTTAAAATCTTTTCCAAATTTCATCATTAGTTGAAAAAGTTCATTAAGTATTTCCAATGTATGGAATAATTTTTTCCTGACATGAACATTGTCATGGGTTTATTATTCCAAACCCCAAGATACTGGTGTTTATGGGAGAAAATCTCCTTTACCGAATTTGGTAAATTCGATGGTGGAGAGACTGGTTTAAACCCTTAAACAAATGTGCTGCACGTGAGCACTTTTGATTCGAGATATCAATCTTTACAACTCTGGCCTAAACCAAGAAATGGCCGTCTCAGATTTGCTTCGGTCACAAAGTGGAGGAGAAGGGTTGGTTTTGGGAGGATAGCGAAGAAGGGTGATGAGACCAGAGAGTTCTGGTTAGGTAGTTGTTGATGGTGGTCTTTAGTTTAGGGTTAAAATCGTAAAACGCTAAACCCTAGCAGACACTTAAAACAAACATTGACTAGGCGCATTAATAAAATCTATTAATATGTCCCTAATAATTACTAGGGTATATTTTTTCAAATTAGGGTTACGACAAACCAAACCCTAATTCACCTCGCGTGCCAATGGCAAATCATTCCAGCCACGCCTAGACCAAGCTAGCCGCACTGTGCCATGGCCCTAGCTATGCTAGCCGCAGCCCGCGTGCCAATGGAAAATCATGCCAGCCACGCCTAGCCCAAGCTAGCCGCGCCATTCCAATCGCACTGTGCCATGGCCCTAGCTATGGAAAATCATGCCATCCACGCCTATCCCAAGCTAGCCACGCCATGCCAATCGCACTTTGCCATGGCCCTAGCTATGCTAGCCGTATCTCATGTGCTAAAGGCAAATCATGCCAGCCACACCCTACCGCGCCAAAGCATGCCAACCATGCTATCCGCACCCCGCATGCCAATGGAAAATCATGCCAGCCATGCCTAGCTCAAGCTAGCTGCGCCATGCCAATCGCACCGTGCCATAGCCCTAGCTATGTTAACCGCATCTCGTGTTCCAATAGCAAATCATGCTAGCCACACCCTACCGCGCCAAAGCATGCCAACCATACTATCCACACCCCGCGTGCCAATAGTAAATCATGTCAGCCACGCCTATCCCAAGCTAGCCGCGCCATGCCAATTGCACCATGCCATGGCCCTAGCTATGCTAGCTGCACCCCGCGTGCCAATGGAAAATCATGCCAGCCATGCCTAGCCCAAGCTAGTCGCGCCATGCCAATTGCACCTTGTCATGGCCCTAGTCATGCTAGCCACGTCTCATGTGCCAATGGAAAATCATGTCAGCCACACCTAGCACGAGCTAGTTGCGCCATAACTTGGCACTATCCACGCCATGCACCATGGAAAACCTTTGGCCCCATATGCCAACCTAGATACGCCGAGGCATGCCATAATAGCCTGGGCATGCCGTTGTCCCTCATGAAATCTTCCTGAGTCTTGCTTTCGGGATATTTCCCCCCCCCGAACGAGTTCAAAACCTAAATATCCCCACTTGAAGAGATAGGAAATTCTTTTCCGGTTGATTTGAGGGGCGGACCATCAAAATCCGAGTCCGTACAAGAATTCTGTAGCGGTTCTAGTGAAGGGAACCAATTAGGGTTTCTAAACCAAATTAAAGCCAGGTTCCCATCAACGGTTGCCCTTCAATCCCATGAGCAAATCCTAGACGTATAAAGTCTCCTCACGACTTTATCCCTAGCTTTGTCACACACCTAGCCAAGCTAGCTGCGCCATGCTAAAAACGCCTCACCTTGGCCCTTCATGCCGCGCCACCCTACAGGCCTTCCCCACGCGGCTACCAAATTGAAGCCAGGTTCCCATCAACGGTTTCCCTTTAATCTCAGGATAAAATCCTGGCCGTATAAAGTCTCCTCATGACTTTATCCCTATCTTTGTCACGCACCTAGACAATCTAGCCACGCCATGCTAAACACGCCTCACCATGGGCCTTCATGCCGCGCCACCCTACTGGCCTTCCCCATGCGGCTAACAAATTGAAGCCATGCGTCCATCAACGGTTTCCCTTCAATCCCAGGAGCAAATCCTGGTCATATAAAGTCTCCTCATGACTTTATCTCTATCTTTGTCACGCACCTAGCCAAACTAGCCATGCCATGCTAAACACGCCTCACCATGGCCCTTCATGCCGCGCCACCCTACTGGCCTTCCCCATGTGGCTACCAAATTGAAGCCAGACGACCATCAACGTTTTCCCTTCAATCCTAGGAGCAAATCTTGTCCGTCTAAAGTCCCCTCACGACCTTAGACCCGAAACCATAGCTTGGTCGTGCACCTAGTGCCCATGGAAAACCCTTGGCACCTCATGCCAAGTATGAACACACCCTAGCTGTGCCACCCTGTTGGACCTCGCTACACGGCTACCAAAGCGAAGGCGTGCAACGATCAACGGTTTCCCCTCCTTTCAAGATGTAACATCTCGACCGTCGAAGGTCACCTGGCTAGCAAGTTCCTCAAGCTCGACTTTCCAAGCCACAACAACATTTTACATGTCTTCCAAAACGTTCGACACATCAACACAAACTAGGGGATGCTCATTAGGGTTTTGGTTTGGTGGTATATAGCACGCGGCATACACAAATACCCGTTTCAAGATAGTGTAATAGGAGTAAGGCGGTCAGTAAATGAAAGAAGCAACGACGAAATGCTCCTCCATAATGGGACATCAATTCTATTAAATCCCATCAATGTCATGCGTTACCACCTCTTCCCATTTAACTCACCTGTTTCCTTCTATTATGAGGCCAGAGTACGTTTCCTTCTTGACTTGTATAAATAGGCTTACATATTTCCACCAGAACACAAGTTCTTGGTCAGGAGAAAAAACACCGCACTCAGAAAATAAACTCTTGCTAGCTTTCCCGAAAGCTTTCACCTTCTGATACAAGTCAAGTGCTACTCTAGAATTATTCGTGTCTTAACACTCTCTTCGCTTCCCTCCCTAAACCAGCCCTTCTCCTCTACTTTGTGACCGAAGCAAGTATGGAACGGCCATTTCTTGGTTTAGGACGGACTTGTACAGATTGATCTCTCGAACTTAAAAGTACTCCCTTATAGTACATTGTTTAGGGTTTAAATTGTTTCTCACCTTCGCACCAGCAATTACCAAAAACGGTAGGAACTATTTTCACCTATAAACAATTTGCGACCATAGCGGGAGGATTGATCTATCGGTTACAATGTCAATTTTTGACTGCCAATCTCGTTCTTCGACCCAGGCATCAAGATGGTAGGGGAAGGTGACTCACTCCACTCGAAAACTCGATTATCATTCATGACACGACAGGGGATGGCTGGGGACTCCCCAAGGGTATGAGAAAAATGGTCCGCGCGCCCAGAGGTTGATGGCTCGGTCATTAGACAACTCAGCAACGATTCGGAACACTGGGAACTTCCCTCAGCCGTGTTTCTTTAAAAAAAAAAAAACTTGGTCCTTTGCCCGGAAAGTTTATTTTCATCAGAAGACCTGAGAAACCGAGTAAGTCTTATTCCGGAAAAATACGAGGTCTGCTTTTTCAAGTTTTGATAAAACCTATAACCATGTTTCATCCCATGTCATCTACCAACACACGATTCCATGGCCTACTTAGGACGTGTGCATCACTTTCACTCATAGCCATCCCAATTCTAAACATCCATCCAAAAATATATAATCAAAAATTGTCAAGGTAAATTTTGTCCATCAACCCCAGAAAACCAGAAAATCAAAACCACAAACCCGACGTCTCTTTTTCCTTTCAAAAACAAAAACCTAAAGGTAAGAGGTCCAGAAGATAAATATACATTCAAGGAAAGTTTTCCAACAATGGCTTGCTCCTCATGGTGAAGGCCTCCTTTGTGCTCTGGAGAGACGCCCTTTTCAATTTCAATTGTCGGCGCAATTTCTTGAATTCTGCTTCCTGCTTC
Source organism: Papaver bracteatum (assembly GCA_023529315.1). NCBI lineage: Eukaryota > Viridiplantae > Streptophyta > Magnoliopsida > Ranunculales > Papaveraceae > Papaver > Papaver bracteatum. The sequence continues at coordinate 191,869 of JAJJWX010004071.1, read as the reverse complement.
TTCACCGTATCCGCGGATGGACCTTCGACTGCTTCACCCAGCAACCTTTCAGCAGCAGAGAAACCTTTAACGAACCAAGGGACGTTGAATTCGAAGACCATGCACATGTCACGATGGAACTTCCAACTCGATATTACATCCTCAGAAACCGTGTAACCTGTCACGTTGCACATCTCATCAATCGAAGACAAGGCCTCCTCCACATGCTTGACCAATGCATGTCGAATAGTGATATTCTTAGTCGTGGAAATATGACCATAGTTTTTCCAGATCTTGGTGTATAACTTCACATATCTAGCTGGCACGTTGAAGCCTCCAATTAGCACATGGCCTGGGAAAGGGACCAAGTATGGAGGGTCAAAGATGGCGCCTGCAACTGAACCAACAACTGGCAGGAAATCCCTAACTACAATTTTACCCCCCGAAGCACCCTCCTCCACCTGAGTCGCGGCGGCACCTTCAAGACGATGAATATCCATGTTCAAATTACTTGCTGGTGCAGTTTCCACGGTAGGATACATGTTTACGTCTTCGCTCTGGTGGTCTTCCCCTTCAAGATCATCCTCAAGAGCCGTTTCCTCCTAAAAAAAAGATTTAGTTTTCTGTAAAAAAAAATATGGAGGGGACTCACCGATTCAGTTTCAGATTGACGATACGAAGATTCAACACTGCTATCGGAGGAATTTCTCTCACCACCACCAGACACGGAACTTTCATCCTTCTCAGATTCTTCATCACCATGGATAGGCTCGCCCTCGCAATTCTTTGTCTCGAAAAGCGATGTTTTCTGGATACTTGCAAGTCTGGCAAAGGTGTTTGTGCTGCTGAAACCCTAGACGAAACACAAAGATGCCTTCTCAAAAAAATATATATATGAAATAGACAAAGAAAAGGGGAAGGGAACATAAACGATCCAAGCTAAGTCGAGAAGAGATCCGCACATACCCGCATGTTGGATGAGTTAAAAGACGGTAGAGATGTGGGATCTGACTGGAAACCGCCTGCACGATTCTTAGATCTTCGCTCCTTTACTTGGGGACTGTCCATGTCTGGACCAACAAATTTTATTTTGGTCGAAGAGATATCCTTCAACAACGGATGTTTTGCTAAAACCTCAACAGAAGGCCTACCACAGGTATTCTTCACCACAGACTTCACAAATTCCTGGATAACAAGGAATTCGTCCTGCCAAAACGCGTTATATTTGGAGGTTATTGATGGAATCCGCTCCCCGATAAAAGGCAGACTTTTACCCGGGCCAAGAACACTAACATCAAGAACAGTCGACAACAAAGTTTCTTGAACAACTGGAAGGAAAGCAAGTGGGACCCCTTGGTCAAAACCCATATGCCTAGCAGCCCTATCAATCTTATAAGAAATCTCTTTGCAAGCCCCTCGGAAAAAAGATGGCATGTGAACAGGTGAATAGTTGAGCATGAACACCATCTCTCCAACGCTCAAACCCTCATCATCAGAATACAAAGACATGTTCGAAATGGGAGCAAAGGTACTAACCTGAGTCATGGACGCATGCACCAGATCCCATGGACGAAAATTAACCGCATACGAGTTGTCAAGAAACTTAATCAATTTCGGACTGGTTTCTCGACGCCTGTTCGACCAACGCAGTATTCTAGAGCCGCCCCAAGACTTAGGAAGTATGGCCAACGGTTTCGGGGCATACTTCACGAAATGCTCCCACAACCATGCCTGGAGAAAAGCGGCATGAACGTACGAATTCACCTTCATATGACCATTCGAGACGTGCATGTCCGAAACCAACTGGTCCAGGTGTGCATACAGGGAACCAAGAAACAAACCACCAAGGGGAAGAACGACACCTTTTGCCAATTTTATGGAAAACTTGATAAGTCCATATCTTATTTCCTTCTTACCCAAGTCGTCATCAAAAATATCTCTGGATATCCAAAGGGTCAGGAAGGCCGCAACATGAAGCGTACTATTCTTCTGGTTTGGCTCTAACGCGTCAGGAAACCACTGGCACACCCACCAATCATATAAGCACTTCGTCTATTTCTCTTTCGGAACGAACCCCTTTGATTTCGAAACTAGAGCGGTATGCACTTCTTATTCATCAGTAGACAACTTAACATCAAGATTTATAATCACGGGAAGGTTCATCAGTACATCCATACTTTCTAAGGAAATGGTCATCTCGCCCCACCTGCACACGGCCGTATGAGTATCCGAGCACCATCTTGAAACAAAAGCAACCAACCCTGGAATGTCTTTCCTAATCTGAAGCACTGCAGAAGCCGCAATAGCACCGATGATCCGCGCCCTTGTCAAATTGGTCTTTACATTTTCCTGGTCCATCATGAATCGTACCTATTTTTCAAAGGTGCGCAACGGACTTGCAGGGATTTTAAAGTCGATAGGAGAGGCATGATATTCTTCCATATGAAGGAAAAACCTAATTATGCCTTTTGGTCGAGCCAATCGATTTTCTCCTTCACTCTCCGGACCGGTAAAAATGATTGGCATGTATTGAGGATGGTTCCTCTTAGCCATGGCTGATGTCGTGAAGAACTCATCGTCTATGTTTGGCTTGGAATTACTCACGTCTTTCGGTACCACAGAAACAATTGACATCTTAATGAAATTCTCTTACGGTGTTTTTCACCGCTGCGATAACTACAAAGGAACAAGAGGAACAGGAATTATTACACAAAGTTTGCAGAAATCATTCTTACAAGACGCAAGGGAGCCACTCTGGGCACAAGTAAATTGGTTTCAAGGTCTTTTGTAAAAAAAAAAAAAATTAATTATTAATGGGGCTGGAAAACTCTACATCACGACTACACGCAACCATGAGACTCATGCCCAGCCGGATAGACGCGTCCAACGACCAAAACAAGAAGCAAACCCTAAAAACTAGGTTTCATGAAGGGACATGGAAATCACCGTCACACACCTGCCTTGCACGGTGAGAAGGGGCGGTCAATGCTACTATGGTGCTCATGTCTAAGTGTCACAACAAACTAGGGCATAAAGTTCCAAAGACTCACGTTAATGTTTCTATAGGGTCGTGAAAAGGAGCGCCTACGCCTATGGTTTACACCAACAACAACAAAAAAAAGGAGAGGGAAAAGCAAAAGAAAAGTATTTGAAGACGTACCTAGGATTTGCTCGTCTGCTGATCTCTACTATTGTCGCGCGGCTGGGAAGGATGGATAAGTGTAAAAAGAAGAAGCCGGCCCTCTTTTTATATGGACATGATATGTGGGAGTTTGAACGAAGAGAGGATTTCCTATTTTGAGACAAGAATGGAAAAGAGGAAACCGGTCCCGTGCCCAAGAACTCCCACGCCATTTCCACGGATCCCCCTCCTGCTAAAGCCGCACCGTTCCAGACCGTGTCTCACCTTGCCAAGGCCCAAGCCAAGACATCACTCCGTTTGTCGCGGCCCCACCATGCCTATCCGCCCCGCATGCTCCACCATACCATTGCCATGGCCAAGACCATGTCTCCTCTCAGCCATTTCAGTCAAAGCTACCCACCTGCTCCTCCTTCCAATACCGTGCCCCCTTTTCCGTGGCCACCAACATGGAAAACAAAACTCTCCCTACCACTTAAAAGATTAGTCGGACTCTCCGGACCATCTTTGCAATGATTTACATAGTCTGTCACCATCATATGCTTACCCCGCAACAAGGCACATGTTCCGAACTAAGCAAAGGACTTAATGTTGATGATGGTCTTTAGTTTAGGGTTAATTCGTAAAACGCTAAACCCTAGCAGACACTTAAAACAAGCATTGACTAGGTGCATTAATAAAATCTATTAATATGTCCCTAAAAATTACTAGGGTATATTTTTTCAAATTAGGGTTACGAAAAACCAAACCTTAATTCACCCCGCGTGCCAATGGAAAATCATGCCAGCCACACCTAGCCCAAGCTATCCATGCCATGCCAATCACACCGTGCCATGGCCATAGCTATGCTAGCCGCATCTCGTGTGTCAATGGAAAATCATGCCATCCAAACCCTACCACGCCAAATCATGCCAACCATGCTAGCCTCACCCCGCGTGCCAATGGAAAATCATGCCAGCCATGCCTAGCCAAAGCTAGCCGCGCCATGCCAATCGCACCGTTCCATAGCCATAGATATGTTAACCGCATCTCGCGTGTCAATGTAAAATCATGCCAACCACACCCTACCGCACCAAAGCATGCCCACCATGCTAGCCGCACCCCGCGTGCCAATGGAAAATCATGCCATCCACGCCTAGCCCAAGCTAGCCGCGCCATGCCAATTGCACCATGTCATGGCCCTAGCTATGCTACATGCACCCCGCGTGCCAATGGAAAATCATGCCAGCCACGCCTAGCCCAAGATAGCCGCGCCATTCCATGGCCCTAGACATGTTATCCATGTCTCGTGTGCCAATGGAAAATCATGCCAGCCACACCTAGCCCGAGCTAGTTGCGCCATAACTTATCCCTAGCCACGCCATACACCCATGAAAAACCTTTGGCCCCATATTCCAACTTAGTTACGCCGAGGCATTCCATGATAGCCTAGCCATGACACTGTCCCTCATGAAATCTTCCTGAGTCTAGCTTTCAGGCTGTTTTTCCCCCCCGAACGAGTTCAAAACCTAAATATCCCCACATAAAGAGATAGGAAATTCTTTTCCGGTTGATTTGAGGGGCGGACCATCAAAATCCGAGTCCATATAAGAATTATGTAGCGGTTCTAGTGAAGGGAACCAATTAGGGTTTCTAAAACAAATTGAAGCCAGGCGCCCATCAACGGTTGCCCTTCAATCCCAGGAGTAAATCATGGCCGTATAAAGTCTCCTCATGACTTTATCCCTAGCTTGGTCACGCACCTAGCCAAGCTAGCCGCGCCATGCTAAACACGCCTCACCATGGCCCTTCATGCCGCGCCACCCTTCTGTCCTTCCCCATGCGGCTACCAAATTGAAGCCAGGCACCAATCAACGGTTTCCCTTCAATACCACGAGCAAATCCTGGTCGTATAAAGTCTCATCATGACTTTATCTGTAGCTTGGTCATTCACCTAGCCAAGCTAGCCGCGCCATGCTAAACACGCCTCACCATGGCCCTTCATGCCGCGCCACCCTACTGGCCTTCCCCATGCGGCTACCAAATTGAAGACAGGCGCCCATCAAAGGTTGCCCTTCAATCCCAGGAGAAAATCCTAGCCGTATAAAGTCTCTTCATGACTTTATCTCTAGCTTGGTCATGCACCTAGCCAAGCTAACCGCGCCATGCTAAACACGCCTCACCATGGCCCTTCAGGCCGCGCCACTCTACTGGCCTTCCCCATGCGGCTACCAAATTAAATCCAGGCGACCATCAAAGGTTTCCTTTCAATCCCAGGAGCAAATCCTAGCCGTCTAAAGTCTCCTTACGACCTTAGACCCAAAACCATAACTTGGTCGCGCACCTAGCGCCCATGGAAAACCTTTGGCTCCTCATGCCAAGTTTGAACACAACCTAGCCGTGCCACCCTGTTGGACCTCGCTACACGGCTACCAAAGTGAAGGCGTGCAACGATCAACGATTTCCCCTCCTTTCAAGATGCAACATCTCGACCATCGAAGGTCACCTGGCTAGCAAGTTCCTCAAGATCGACTTGACAAGACACAACAACGTTTTACATGTCTTCCAAAATGTTCGAGACATCAACACAAACTGGGGGATGCTCATTAGGGTTTTGGTTTGGTGGTTTATAGCGCGCGGAATACACAAATGCCCATTTCAAGATAGTGTAATGGGAGTAAGGTGGTCAGTATATGTAAGAAGCAACGGTGAAACGCTCCTCCATAATGGGACATCATTTCTATTAAATCCCATCAATGCCAGGCGTTACCACCTCTTCCCATTTAACTCACCCGTTTCCTTCTATTATGTGTCCAGAGTACATTTCCTTCTTGACTTGTATAACTAGGCTTACCTATTTCTACCAGAACATAAGTTCTTGGTCAGGAGAAAAAACACCGCACTCAGAAAAGCAACTCTTGCTAGCTTTACCAAAAGCTTTCACCTTCTGATACAAGTCAAGTGCTACTCTAGAATTATTCGTGTCTCAACACTCTCTTCGCTTCCCTCCCTAAACCAGCCCTTCTCCTCTCCTTTGTGACCGAAGCAAGTCTGGAATGGCCATTTCTTGGTTTAGGCCGGACTTGTACAGATTGATCTCTTGAACTTAAAAGTAATCCCTTACAGTACATTGTTTAGGGTTTAAACTGTTTCTCACCTTCGCACCAGCAATTACCAAAAACGGTAGGAACTATTTTTACGTATAAACAGTAGTATCTCGACTTGTATCAGAAGTGTAGAAGCTTGTGAAAGCTTGCTAGTGATGGAATCTTTTGAGAGAGCTTGCAAAGTTGCTATCTGATAGTGTTGTATTTTGCCTGACCAAGACTTGTGTCTTTTGGCAGAATAGGAGAAATCTATTTATACAAGTGAGATTGAACGTACCCTGGCCTCATTAAGGAATTGAGTAAATGTGTCAATTAAAACAAAGGAGGTGGAAACCGCTGGCTTTATTGTGAAAAATGTTTTCACCATAAATTTCCTTATTTAATTGACCGTATTCATTCCTTACACGCCTTTCTTTATTGCGAGCGTAGTGTACGCTGCACGCTGTGACTGCCAAACCAAAACCCCAAGAAATCATCCCCCAGTTTGTATTGATGTCTTGAGAGTGTGCGCAAGTGGCAATGCCAAAGTTATTAGTGAAGCGTTGAGGCATGTGCCAATGGCATGTGCGGGATATCTCAACCGCAAGTTGTACTTTGAGCACGGATGGAAATGCCAAAGTCGCTTGGTGGAGCATTTGGCATGTACCAATGGAATGTGAAGAACGCCTTGGCCGCAATTTGTACTTTGAGTGCGGATGGTAATGCCAAAGTCACTTGATGGAGCATTTGGCATATGCCAATGGCATGTGCGGAATCCCTTGGCCGCAAGTTGCACTTTGAGTGCGAATGGAAATGCCAAAGTCGCTAGTGGAGCATGTGTGACACGTGAATATGGCATGTGCGGCATTCCTTGAATATTGGCTAGCAGGTTAGGGATAAAAGTGTCCAGTGGTTGCGTGTTGGCATGTGCCAATGGCACGCACGGCCACTTTGGCCAAATCGCATGTGCTACAATTGGATAGTGGCTTGGGATAGAAAGTGGCTAATGTTAACGTGTTGGCATGTGCCAATGGCACGCACGGCCACTTTGGCCAAATCGCATGTGCTACAATTGGGTAGTGGCTTGGAATAGAAAGTGGCTAGTGGTAACGTGTTGGCATGTGCCAATGGCACGCCCGACCACTTTGGCCAAGTCTCGGGCGCTACAATTGGATAGCGGCTTGGAATAGAAAGTGTCTAGTGGTAACGTGTTGGCATGTGCCAATAGCACGCACGGCCAATTTGGCCAAGTCGCGGGTGCTACAATTGGGTAGCGGATTGGGATAGAAAGTGGCTAGTGGTAACGTGTTGGCATGTGCCAATGTCACGTATGGCCACCTTGGCCAAGTCGCGGGCGCTACAATTGGGTAGCGGCTTGGGATAGAAAGTGGCCAGTGGTAATGTGTTGGCATGTGCCAATGGCACGTATGGCCACCTTGGCCAAGTCGCGGGCGCTACAATTGGGTAGCGGCTTGGAATTGAAAGTGGCTAGTAGTAACGTTTTGGCATGTGCCAATGGCATACACGGCCACTTTGACCTAGTTGCACGGTTTGCAAGCCTAGGGTGCTATTTTTGGCATGTGCCAAACGGTATAGTGGCTTAAAAATTGTCTAGTGATGCGTGTTGGCATGTGCCAATGGCACGCCCGGCCAAGTTGACCTAGTTGCACGGTTTGCAAGCCTAGGGCGCTATTTTTGGCATGTGCCGAATAGTATAGCGGCTTAGAAATTAGCTAGTGATGCGTGTTGGCATGTGCCAATGGCACGCATGGCCAAGTTGACCTAGTTGCACGGTTCGCAATCCTAGGGCGTTATTTTTGGCATGTGCCAAACGGTATAGCGGCTTAGAAATTGGATAGTGATGTATGTTGGCATGTGCCAATGGCACGCACGACCAAGTTGACCTAGTTGCACGGTTTGCAAGCCTAGGGCGCTATTTTTGGCATGTGCCAAACGGTATAGCGGCTTAGTTTGGCATGGTTGCCTGTGGGTGCAGTATGTGGTTTGGTTTTGGCATCGTTGCCATGGTGCGCAGTATGCGACTAGGTTTTGGCGTTATTGCCATGGTGCGCAATATGCGGCTTGGTTTTGGCATCGTTGCCATTATGCGCAGTATGCGGCTTGGTTTTGGCTTCGTTGCCATGGTGCGCAGTATGCGTCTTGGTTTTGGCGTCGTTGCCATGGTGCGCAGTATGCAGCTTGGTTTTGGCGTCGTTGCCATGGTGCGCAGTATGTGGCTTGGCTTTGGAATTAGGGTTTTGTGTCGAAAACCCTAATCTGGTATTTTGAAAAAATACCCCCATTAATTATTGACACCTGAATTAAATGCTCGTAGTTAATGTGTTGCTGGTAACACTAGGTCATGGGGTTTTACGATTTTACCCCTTATCTAAAATCCACCATCGACATTAAGTCCCCTGCTTAGCTCGGAACAGGAGCTTTTTTGCGAAGTAAGCATAAGATGGTGCCAAGACAAGGTCTGAAAGGGAAACGAGAGATTTTTCTGGCCTTTTTTCTGAGATAAGGACTGGATTCGGAATCCTCGTCCTTGGCAGTTTTTCATGGAGCAGGAGGTTAGCACAATTTGGCGGAAATGGACGGCTGAGAAGCATTGAGCTGCTGGAACGAGTTGAGAAACTAAGCGTGCTGGCTGGCGGGGCCGATGAGAGATAGACATGATAGCTGGTGCAACTTGGGCATCATTGACAGGTCGGTGCGATTGGTGAGACCGTCATGAATTTTGGAAAGTTGGCGCGAGTTGGAAAATTGAGCATGCTAGCCAGTGGGGCCGTTTCAACCGAGTGAAGAATAATCGCTTGATGCAAATTTCCTTATGATTTGAATTTCCTTCTTTATGCACGGCTCTGATTGGGTATCCTTTATTGATGTGCGAATTCTTGGGGCTGTTACATCCATGAAGCGTGCCCTTCCTTCTCACATAAATATTGCTGGTAAGATTTCGTTGTCTTCTCCCTATCTACTGGTCGTATAGTGAGGCGACTACACCGTTTTCATACTTTTGCGATGGCATCCCATGGTGACAATGGCGATGGCATTGTTGGTTTCTCCGAGAAGCATCATAGGATTAATGGGGCTCGATCTTCTTTCAAAGAGTCGTTGGGAAGAATCGGCTCATTACTTTGCGAGATTAGATCCATCATCCAAGATATCCCTTCTGTTCCTCCGGGTGAGGTACGTAAAAAAAGCACAGGTTCCCATGGATTCTGATATGAGCGAGTCAAGTGATTTTCTTGTAGTATCTGCTGAGAAAAATCTTAGTGAAAACTTTGTTGATGGCGTTGGTGATGTCGGAGGAATCATGATTGCGCACGTTGAATCCATGTCGGAGATGAAGGGGAAAGAAACGTTGGTTGGCGATGCTGGAAAAGCATCTGGATGGGAAATGGAGGCCCTTTCTGCTGTTGACGTGTCTTCTTTGTAGAACCTTTGCTGTTCGGAGGATTGCTGGGGGAAGTGTAGGAAGAAATCTTAACGAGGCGGATCTTCTTTATTTTGTTTCTCTTGAGGCCTAGTCGCCTTTTAATGTCTTGCAATTTTCCTTTTATTGTACATTGTGCTGAGCTTCCGTGTCTTGGTCTTGTAATAATTTGTGAGCTTGAAAGTTCCGCCGAAAAGATAACCATTTTGTCTTCTGTGTGTTGCTTCTCCTCTTTTTTTTTTGGGTAACGGGTTTTAAATTTGGGGTTGATCTTGAGAAATTTTCAAGGAAGAAGAAAAAAAAAGGGTTCTTTTACTTCACTGAAGAGGATATATAAGATTGGCCAACGGGAGCGACAATTGAAATTTTTCTGGATGAATGTAAGTGATGCATCCATCCTGAAGCGATACATAGTAGTTGTGAAAAGGAAAATTGCTAAAGAGGTGCTGAGGAGCATGTGTCAGGAAATTGAATATCTTGACCTTTCATATGTTGGCAGCCTCCAACCAGCATGAATGTATCACTATGCCTTCCATTTTATCCATTTTGATAAGTTTGCAATAGCAACCCGAGAGGATATCGGCTACTAGGTATGGTCCATCTTTCTCTTCTTCGAGAGAACTTTTCCGACTCGGTATCTTCACATTCATCTTTCCGACTAGATATGAGGCGGCTCTGATTACTATATCCCCTATCTGGAAAGGATTGGGTTGTGTACAATCGCCTGGTGGTTGTTCCCGCAGTCTTCCAAGGCGTCTTTCAGATCTCTGGTGAAACGCTTAAAAGGTTCGGCGTTTCATTCACATCTCTTGACAGTGTTGTGCTCGACAACTGTGTCGAGTCCCCTGGGTGGGTTGCGGTGATAAATGGTTGGTGATAAAGAGAGCGTCTTAGTCAGGCTTACTTGAGCTTGGAGTTTGGAAGGTGGCTTTGGCGACTCCTTTCCTGGTAGTAGAGTATTGCCGGTAAGCTGTTGACAGGGTAGCAAGTTATCCGGCTTGTTGGATACCCTCTCTAGCATTGACACGGGAAAAGGTGATGCTCCTAATTCCATTTTGTTTTCGAGTACCCACGGGCGCCCCAAAACCATGTCGTTGTTTAGATTCTTGACAATGTGGAAAGTCCCGCGCGTTGCGATATTTCCTATGTTGATCCCAAGATTAGCGTAGCCAAGCGCATGCAAGTGATTCCCCTCGTGGTCTTTAATAGCCGATGGGGAGTGAGTGGCCTCTTGTTTTGTTACTCCTGCCGCTTTCAGGGTCTTGAACGTAACAATGTTGAACTCTGAGCTTGCGTCGATGAGCGTATTGTCGAACTCGGCGTCCTTTAAGAGGGCCATGATGAGAAGTCCCCAGTTGTGCTTCTCGGCAGGAACGCCTGGCGAGATCTGTTCCTCAGGTATGTTTTTTATGGCAGAGTGGAGTCGCTTCCCAGATACTATGTGGTTGAGGGCTGCGAAAACGTCTCGACGCTGTTCCTTGGAAAAGTAGAGGATTTCACAGATGTGCTGCATCATGGACTACACTGTTTCGTGTGTGGAGTCCCCATAGATTTTATAGTTTCTTATGGAAAGTGGATCTTTATGTACTCCTTCATTCCTTAGTCGTAACTCCCCTGCCTCTATCCTTTCTTTGAAAATGCTTTTCAACCTGTTGCAGTCACTGGTTGGATGACTGACGAATCTGTGGTAGTGACAAAATTTGGGATTTTCCATCTCTTCCTCAGTAGGTGGGTGCCGAGGAGCCGGTAGCCTGATGACACCATCTTGGACCCATATTTCCAGAAGTTAGATTACTTCCTCGATCGGAAAGGGGAAGTCCGAGTCGTCTCCTCTGGCTTCAAGGCGACGTTCAGAAAGCTTGGTTGGGGCCTTTCGCGGGGCTTCCCTTCGTGCTGGGGCCATGCGCCTAGGGTGTTGATCCATTGGAGGTGCTTTCCTCTTTCCCCTTTCGTACACCACGCTCACGGAGGAGGGGCCGGTGTTGTATGGCTTGTTGAGAAAATACGGGCATCTTCAAACTTCTCTTGTATCTTCATTTCTGGGAGGCCTAGTTATTTCCAACAGGGCTGGCGCTGTCGTGGTTGATCGTTTAGCATCTTCGTGGAGTTCGGAGAAGGTCTGGAATCGTAAGTTTTCCAGTAAAGCCCGATAGATGGGAGTCATGCCATTGATGCACGAATTTACTAGTTTCTGCTCAGTCGCACCCGGGTCGTGGCAGTTCAGTGCTTGAATTCTGAATCTCTTGACAAAATCATTTGGATGTTCGTCATTATCTTGGAGAATTCTTCCCAGATCCGAGAGAGTGACTTACTCGGACACAAACAAATACTTCTTATAAAAGGACGTAACCATTTCACCCCAATCGCGGATGCTGCCTTGGGCGATGAAGTTGTACCATGTGTACTCTTCTAGAGAGTGACTTCGAAAATTCTCGCAGGTGGATAACATGGTTGTATTCGTGCTCACCTAGAGCCTCTAGAAATCGTGAGACATGTTTTCTTGCGTTGCCGGTTCCATCGTATAAGGCGAACTGAGGGGATGAGTATCCTCTTGGGAGGGGAATTCTCTGGATTTCAATTGGATAAGGAGGTTAGTGTTGATGTACGTCTGTGTCATTCTTGATTCGGTTTTGTAGGAGTTGTTCCGGGTCTTCACGTGTTACGAAATCCAGTGGGCGATTTCCTGCCACTGGGTTCCTATTGAGGATTTCCTCGCTTGCGTTGGTGTGCTCAGTGGCGGTGCCAATTCTAATATCATTGGGAGCGCTTGACCTTGGCGCTGTCTGGCGTATCTCTCCTGGGGGTGTGACATTAGAATCAAGGTTGTCGGAAGCATCTGCTCTTGATTCAGGCCGCCGTGGCTCCCGTGGAAGTTGCTCCTTCAAGGATTTGAGGAAGATGAGCACCTCCTTCTGGGTTGAAACCATATCCGTTTGAGCCCTGGATAGAGCCTCATGCCTTTCCATCAAATCCGTGATTGTGAAATAAGGTTTTCCTCCTCTGTTATCTCGTACCGGAGATTGAGTAGATGTTGTGGCTCGAGTGGTGATTGGAGGCGTCATGCCTGATGAAACACTAGTGGTGGCAGCGGCGGCACGAGTCGTGGTGACCGGCGGCGTGACACCTGAAGGGCTGCCCTCAGTGTTGTTTGAGTTGGCGGATGGTGCAGAGACATTTGGAGCGGAAGTATCCCTAGCCCTGGTAACAGGAGGTGTAACACTTGGAGGGGTACTTTCCATGCTACCAAGATCGGAAGGTAACACAGAGGCATTGGTGGAAGGAACATTTATCCTAGGGGCGGTTTCTATATTGGCGCCTTCAGACTTTGTCGCGGACCCAGATCTTAGTTCTACCATGTTGAGCGAATGGTAAAGCAGATTTTGAACTAAAGGTCAGTTTTTGTAACCGTGATATTGAAACTCCCGATGTGCTCGCCAATTGTTTATGGGAGAAAATCGCCACTGCCGAATTTGGTAAATTCGATGGTGGAGAGACTAGTTTAAACCCTTAAACAAATGTGCTGCACGTGAGCACTTTTGATTCGAGATATCAATCTGTACAACTCTGGCCTAAACCAAGAAAATGGTCGTTCCAGATTTGCTTCGGTCACAAAAATGAGGAGAAGGGTTGATTTGGGGAGGATAGCGAAGAAGGGTGATGAGACTATAGAGTTTTGGCTAGGTAGTATCTCGACTTGTATCAGAAGTGTAGAAGCTTGCGGAAGCTTACTAGTGATGGAATCTTTTGAGAGAGCTTGCAAAGTTGTTATCTGATAGTGTTGTATTTTGCCTGACCAAGACTTGTGTCTTTTGGCAGAATAGGTGAAACCTATTTATACAAGTGAGATTGAACGTACCCTGGCCTCATTAAGGAATTGAGTAAATGTGTCAATTAAAACAGAGGATGTGGAAACCGTTGGCTTCATGGTGAAAAACCTTTTCACCATAAATTTCCTTATTTAATTGACCGTATTCATTCCTTGCACTCCTTGCTTTATTGCGAGCGTAGTGTACGCTGCACGCTATGACCGCCAAACCAAAACCCCAAGAAAGAATCCCCCAGTTTGTGTTGATATTTCGAGAGTGGGCGCAAGTGGCAATGCCAAAGTTGCTAGTGAAGCGTTGCGGCATGAGCCAATGGCATGTGCGGGATATCTCGACCGCAAGTTTTACTTTGAGCGCGGATGACAATTCCATAGTCGCTTGGTGGAGCATTTGGCATGTGCCAATGGCATGTTCGGAAAGCCTTGGCCGCGATTTGTACTTTGAGTGCGAATGGCAATGCCAAAGTCGCTTGGTGGAGCATTTGGCATGTGCGGAATGCCTTGGACGCAAGTTGCACTTTGAGTGCAAATGACAATGCCAAATTCGCTAGTGGAGCATGTGTGGCATGTGCCAATGGAATGTGCGGAATGCCTTGGAAATTGGCTAGCAGGTTGGGGATAAATGTGGCTAGTGGTTGCGTGTTGGCATGTGCCAATGGCACGCACGTCCACTTTGGCCAAATCGCGGGCGCTACAATTAGATAGCGGCTTGGGATAGAAAGTGATTAGTGGTAACGTTTTGGCATGTGCCAATAGCACGCACGTCCACTTTGCCCAAGTCGCGGCGCTACAATTAGGTAGCGGATTGGGATAGAAAGTGGCTAGTGGTAACGTGTTGGCATGTGCCGATGACAAGTACGGCCACCTTGGCCAACTCGCGGGCGCTAAAATTGGGTAGCGACTTGGGATAGAAAGTGGCTAGTGGTAACGTGTTGGCATGTGCTAATGGCACGTATGGCCACCTTGGCCAAGTCGCGGGCGCTACAATTGGGTAGCGGCTTAGAATAGAAAGTGTCTAGTGGTAACATGTTGGCATGTGCCAATGGCACGCACGGCCACTTTGACCTAGTTGCACGGTTTGTGATGGACACATTTTTGTGTCTGATTTAATCTCAATTGTATATATTGTTAATGCTCGATTTTGTATTTACTATGGCTTTTTGTGTCTCTATAGGTGTTTTTGGAGAAATAAGCTCTTGCGGAGAAATTGTCTCGAAAAGTGACATTTGGATCTCTGAAGGAAAATACTAAAGGAACCCCGAAATTACATTGAAGGCACCCCAGAAAAGTTCCATTTGCACCCAGAAAAATTGTTGAAAAAACCCAAGAGAAATGCTAAAGGCACCCTATTGATGGATAAGGGGCACACCAGTTGTTAACAGCACCCCAGCAGAGGATAGGGGGCACCCCCTTCATCGTGTTTAAAAGTCTGAAAAAGGCGGGAAATTGTTTTCTCCAGCGTATTCTACTGGCAGAGTTGGACTCAGTTTTTGTACGTATATGGGAGATATTTAATCATGGGGCTTGTTTGCGTTGGACTATACTTGACTAAACATGGCTGGTATAAGAGATTTCACGGAATTGTGTTGGGCTGGATCGTTGGTTTTAGTTAAACAGGGAAGGATTATTCTCGGTCCTTTCTGGATTTGTTTTGGACAAGAATTACTCGAGTTTGCATGTACAGATGGTTGATAGTACCCTGTTTTATCGAAACAGGCTTGGTACTCGGGTTTCTATGGGAAAGAAAGCAATCTTGCATGTATTCTTTACGTAACAGGGCATGAGGAAGTTTCCAGAGTTTTGGTTGATTTATATTTGGCAGTTACAAGGAAGTTGCGAAAGAAACAGGGAGTAGAATATTTTCTATAAGATTTTTTTCCATCCTAAGAAGAGTCTTGATCAATTACGATTCGATTATTGACGCGGCGTGAGATAAAAATGGGAAGAAAGAGATATTCATCTCAGTATCTTGTAGTGGAGGAAAAGAAAGATATTTTCGACGATACAATCACCTGTAGGGTATAAATACAAGTTCTTGGAGGTCATCAAGGTGTATAGAGTCTTTGGGAGAAGTTTGGGGCAATTGCAGAGAAATCCAAGAACTGCAGAGGCGTGTTTGATCATCACAGAAGAAAGAAGAAGAAGAAACGATCACAGTTATTGTGTAACATCCAGGAACTGTCATCTTTTCTTTCTCTATTTACAACAGTCTCATTGCAATAGTTTTTTTCTGTTAAGTCTCTGTAACAGTTTGTAACAGTCAGTCTGTAATGCGCACCACTCGTTGCAAACTACCTGAGTCATTAGTTTTCTCTTGTTTTTCAACTATTTGAGATATGAACACCTATTTTGATCACTTGAATAACATGAGGAGATAAACCCCTTTGCTGAGGCGACGGAGGAAGCTATTTTTCCAATCCATATGTGGTAATATCTATTTAATTAATTTCTGCAATTCGTTTTATGACTATTTGCACTGAACTGAAATCAAATATATGATTCTGATAAAGTGGTTGTGTTCTCAATTGATGGGTCATGCTTAGGTTAAGTCTTTTGATGGTCCATGCTTTCGATTTACAACTATTGTTTTGAGAATCTACTTGTCTAGGAAAAAATATTAGAATCACTTTAAACGTAAAGAGTTGCGTGAATATTGATTAGATTAAATCACATAAAAATTGGAGATTAGTGAAATCATGAGTCTCAGTGCTTTTAAAATCTTGATACAACCTTCTTTGAGCTTTCTAATTTTATTTCAATCTAAAATCAAATCTTTATAAGTATGAGAGGAACAACAACTTTACTACCACTTTCTACAACAATTAAAATTATATCAATTTTTGGCGGCGCCGACGCGGACTTGTATTTAGGTTTAGGTTTTAGATTTTTATTTTTATATTCTTTGATTTTACTTTGGTATTTTTGTTTTTGGTGTGCAGGATTGACTCGAAGCGAAAGTTGGAAGTTAGACTTGCTTGCCATAAAAGGAGAAAGCCGGAGATTTTTTTTTTTAAGGACTTTTATTTTTGGTAGTTTTTTTTTTTATTATTATTTTTGGACTTGTAATTTTCTTTTATTTTGTTGCTTGTTAATTTCATTTATTATATAAAAAAAACACGCACACAACAATTGCATACTCATCCGCCACCGATTTTAGGAAAACAAGTGGTTTAGTACGGTGAACCCTTTGGGCGTTATCATCCGAAACACCACAAGCCTCATCCTCGTACCTTTGGGTATATTTTGTTGTAGGTAACCCAAGCTTACCTAAATTAGTGAGCCCAACATTTGCATGTGCACAAATGTTTGTTGAATTATTGTGTATGCATGAACGTAAAAGAGACGCTTCTAGTCGGTTTGTTAAGGAGAAACCTAGTGGTTCTAAGCGTCTCGATTACCTTAATTTAGAGAGTCCAATTTTTGAAGAGTCCAGTTTTGAACGTCCGTCTTTTACTGAGGAGAGAATCCCTGATATTCCGATAGCGCCAGAAATGGAAACTTTAAAAACTTTGTTGAATCCGACTAGGACTACTCGTCCCTCATGTATCAGGTTAGATGAAACGGAAGCAAATTATGAACTTAGACCTAGAACCTTACATATGCTCCCAATCTTTCTAGGTAAAGAAAATGAAAACCCATATTTCCATATTAGGGACTTTGAGGAAATTTGTAGTACCCTAAAAATTAGAAACCTTGATGATAATGCTTTGAAACTTAGGTTATTCCCTTTTTCCCTAAAAGATAAAGCTAAATCGTGGTTATATAGTTTGGATTCCAATTCAATTGAAACATATGAACAACTTACATCTGCATTTTTGAACAAGTTTTTCCCTAGGCACAAAACATCTTCTATTAGGACGCAAATCTGCACATTTTCTCAACAGAAGGGAGAATATTTGTATAGGTATTTGGAAAGGTTCAATGATCTATTAGCCCAATGTCCTCATCATGGTCTAGAAAAGGTTAGGTTAGTTCAGATCATTTATGAGGGTTTAGATTATTCCACTACGACCACAGTAAAATCTATATGTACAGGTGGGTTTGAAAACTAAACGGTTGATGAGGCGATGACATTTTTGAATGAAAACGCTGAGAAAACCCAGCAATGTGAAAATAGCAAGGAACCCCCGAAAATAATTCTTCTAACTAGAGGAAACGTTAATAGGGTAGAAGGAAATTTTGAATCAGATGCTAAAATTGCAGCAATAGACAAAAGGTTAGAAGCTTTAGAATTGGGTCACACTAGTTGCTTTAGATAACCGTCAAAAGCCTGATCAACATTCGGAAACCTACAATCCTGGTTGGAGAAACCATCCAAACCTTTCTTGGTCCAAATGCCATATTCAAGGTCAGTTTAGTAATTCTAATATTCCCCCAGGTTTTGGCTAAACTAAGAATACTTCAGGACCCGCTCAGTTTCAAAATTAGTCTGATAAGAAAATTTTAAATCTAGAGGAATCTCTCGCCTTGTTAACCCAACAAACTGCAATGTTTCACCTATCGATGATACAAGGTTTAGATGAAATTAAAAAGATGGTCCAGGATAATTCTCAGGCTATTGCCGAGTTAAAAATGCAGGTTAGTCTGATAAATGAGTCCTTGAGAGAAAAAGTTAGGTTTCATAGTCAAACACAACCTAACCATAGAGGAGTTCATGAAGTAGGTGCAAAACCATCACATCAGCTGAATGCTGTTAGCACCCTTAGGAGTGGTAGAGTTGTAGACAATAAGGTAACCATGCCCGATAGTGAGCATAATGTAGTATACCCTTCAGGACAATCCATAGCTGAGGAGACTGATAAAATTTCTGATAATGCCAATTCGGTTCCTGAGAGGCCCTATTTTATGCCTAGAGCCCCATTTCCACAGCTATTAGTACCAACAATGAGTGAATCCAATTTTAATGACATAATGGAGGTTTTTAATTAAGTTACCATAAACCTTCCGTTGTTAGAAGCTATTAGGCAGCTTCCGTCTTATGCCAAGTTCCTCAAGGATATGTGTACGCGAAAATGCAAGCTTAGTGTCCCTAAGAAAGCCTTTTTAGCCAGTCTTTTAAGTTCGATCATTTAGAACCCCACAACTCCTAAGTATTAAGACTCAGGTGCCCCTACCATTGTTTGCACGATAGGAAAACATCGGGTAGATAAAGCTTTACTTGACTTAGGAGCTAATGTGAACTTACTACCATACCATGTGTACTTACATCTAGGACTTAGAGAATTGAAACCTACCAAGATAACACTGCAGTTAGCTGATAGGTCGGTTAAAATTCCTCGTGGTGTGATAGAAGATGTTCTTATTTAGGTCGACAAGTTTATTTATCCTATGGATTTCGTGGTCTTAGATACCCAACCTGTCCCTGACCCAGAGAACCAAATACCTGTGATTTTAGGTCGCCCATTTTTATCTACGTCTAATGCGATCATAAACTGTCGAACTGGTATTATGAATCTATCTTTTGGTAATATGACTATTGAATTGAATATTTTTAATGTCAATAAGCTACATTCTGATCTATATGACACATGCATTGAAGAGTTTAACATGAAAGGAACCTTAGTTCAGGAGTCATTACCAAACATCGTATCAGAAGATCCATTAAAGAGTTGTCTAGCCCACTTTAGCATGGATTTCGACGAAGATAGCAACATTGAACAAATAAATGCTTTGTTGGATTCCATTCCTGTGTTAGATATTGATAAATGGAAAGCTAGGGTCGAACCATTACTAGATTCCGGATCTACCTTAATCCCTTATTTAGAAGATCCTGAAGAACCTTCTAAGTTTGACCCTAATTATGGCCCATCTGAGACTTTGCCTGTGATTATAACTTCCGATCAGAACAGTAGGCCAGAGATCGTGCTTCAAGACAAGGAAACCTTAAGGTTAACCATAGAGGATATGAAACATATGAGTCCTACAGTTGGTATGCCTCAAGTGTATTTAGAGGATGAACCACCTGATTACAATATAGAAGCAATTGACCTTTTTCAGGAACATGATGGTCTAGAAATTAGGAATATTGTGACTAGTCTATCCAGAGACACCGAAAATTCTAAGTTTGGGGGTAGTGGTCAAGTTTCCCCATTAGAAGTCCCTAACTTGGGACTCGAGCCTAGTGTGCCTGAGGTATTACTTGAGTCTCTTCCGACCCCACAACATGATCCTCCTAATACTATCCGGGAAGAAACCCAGGAATTAGAAACCCATAGTTCAGAAGAATCTATTTGTCAAGACACTCATATGAAGCCTAAGTGGGCACCACAGAAAAACCCAATTTTCTTGTAGGAAACCTTGGATGAGGATATGCTATGTCTGTTCTTTTTTCTGATTTGGTGATGTTATCTCATAATTGTGGCAATTTTATTTGATTTTGACGATCCACAGTTGTTCCGGCTATTGATGTATGATTATATGAGGTGATTAATTCTTTCTTATGTCCGGCTGAAGACTTTAAACTTAGCACTTCTTGGGAGGTAACCCAATATTCATGCGACACGGTAATATCTTTCCTTATCTCTTTTGCTTCAAATGGTAACAGTTTTCCTTGTTCATGATTTTTATTTTATCTTTAGAACATTGAGGACAATGTTAGATTTAAGTTTTGGGGTATGGGAGAAACTTTTAGTTGCAATTAATAAACTCCAGAGCCTAGAAATTTATGCTTATGGCACTAACAAATCTAAGTGGATGGAAGCATTTTGGTTGTAGGAGCTGAGGAACCAATCTGATTAGATGGAAACATCTAAAGAGTTTATTCATAAAAGCACAGATCTCAGGTGTTAGAAATAACATGATAGTTTCACCATATCTCGTCGAGTCCTTTTCACTTCTATTTTTATTTTATTTTGTTTTTAAACTATGTTTCTCTAAGTGATTAGGTGGGTCTCATGATTTAAGTTGTTACCACTGCTAGGGTGAAATAGAGTGATTGAGTTACTATAAAAAATAAAAAATAAAGACCAGACCAATTAGACCAAATGGAATAAATAAAAAAAATTAAAATTAAAATTAACACTTGGGAATAGCAATATGTGTGTTTTCTCCCTGTCTCCGTCGCCTAACAAGCGTGGAACGCAGGATCCACGGGAATTACCATGTGATCTGCTAACAAGAAGCATGCGCTTGGATCCAAAAGATCAAATCATGCAGTTTAAAAAAAATAAAAAAAATGAAAAGTTTATTATTGTGCAATAAATTGACCGCTGGTTCCCTTGTATATGCCAGACGAGTTGATCTAGAATTAGGATTATCGACCACTGGTTCCCTTGTATATGCCAGTTGTGTTGATATTAGTCAGACCAGTATCTCAGTCCATTAGGATAGGTTCATTTTGGTAGTGGCCTTCAGACAGATATGAGAAACACCGTTCACCTAGTCAACATCAAAACCATCTATGATTTTCTATATCCACCTCTTAATCTATCCATGTGATTTGTTGACTCAGGATATTGATGTCTATAGTGCGACTATCTGAGTAGAGCTCTGTCACTTATATATGAATTTTAGTATGCTTGAGTGCAAACTCGTGTACATCAATTGTGTAGTTGCAGAATAACCTACAACTACACCCTCAATAGAATTAGTAAAAACTCAAGAAGTTCTTGATGATGAATAACAATTTTCTTATTAATGTTCTCAATTGATTACAAAGAAGTATCTAAATGGAAGTAGAATAGTTACAACTTTCTCTATTCTCTTTCCTAAGATATTTTCTAAAACTCACTCAAAAAACCTCCCGAATTTTACATTTGAACTCCTATTTATAGTAAAACTTATACAGTTGTATATGAATTGCGAAGTATCGCAATTCATACTCGCAAAATTACTTCATCCTCGCAAAACTTCGTATTTCTCCGTGCTACTTCTATCATCGTATCATTTTATAACTCTTTTCTCCTTTATTTATTACGATACTCGTGAACTATTATCTTGCGATATTTAGTACCTACATCTTGCCTCTTCTCATGTCAATTCTACGAAGAAGAAATGATCGTGAGAACATAACCGTTACTTAGTATTTTAAAATTTTGACACGTCTTTTGTAACCATTCTTTTCTAGTTATTCCCTTATATAACTCCTTTATATTCTCTTCCTTTTCTTATTCTTATTTCCGCAATTCTATCTTCTACTCATACTTTCTATTACTGTTTTCTCTGCAATTTTTTATTCTTCTTATATCTTCATGAGTTCTCCAAGGTAATTTCCTTCTATCTCCGCGCATTTCATTTATTCTTTCTCTTTAATTTCTGTATAATTTGTTATCTGATTTTGGTTTATTTCAGCAAAATAACTCCTCAGATGAAATCTCAACTAAAGAATCCAAGCCTTAATCCACGAAGAAGAAAATCTGAGAATCAAAAGGTAGTTAAAATACTTTGCCTTCTTTCCTGAACAATATATTGTTGCCTCAGTTTTTAATCTACATTTTGATTCCCAGGTTGGCGAAAAATCAAATCCTAGTAAGAGATCTCGAATAACTAAACCCACACCATTAATTCCGATTTATGATTTCCTTCCTGAAGTTGATAAGGAATTTTCCTCTCCTCCTCGTGAAAATGCTTCTTCACACACTCCTGCCTCTACTCCATTACCTACCTTTCAATCTCCCATCAGTGTCAATTTATCAACACTTCTTCAAGATCAACCCTCACAAAATATTTCTTCAACTTCTTCTCTGAAAAACAGCCCTCATAAAATATTTCTTCAACTTCTTCTTTTGAAAAACCTGTCTTGTCTCCAAATCCTTTGAGTGCTATTTCTCCAGACAATTTGCACTTGCTCTTATTCCTTCAAATTCTTCTCCTCTTCCTCGGAAATTCGAGATGGAATTTATTCAACTTTCCGAATGTTATCGAGGTTTTGACAAATCTTTGCGAAGTCTACTAATGTTCGTTCGCAATATGAGTTTTGCGAAGTTCTGAATAATTTCGTCAATCCAGACATTTCTTCTTCACGTCAATCCTTAGAAAAAGAAATTGAATTGCTTCGTCAATCTTTGAAATCTTCTCAAGCAGAATGCGAGGATCTCCGTAAAGAAAATCATCATTTTCAGAATAATTCTCTCGACTGTGCGATACTTCGCAAAAGAAATGATGAATTGAAAGGTATGATTAATATCTTCATATTTTCCCTTTTATTTACTTATATTCTTCATATGTTTGAAACATCCATTAAAACCCATTCCCCTTTATAGAATCCATCTAGAAATGTAGAAGATTGGTACTTCACCATGAATCAGATGCAACAGAATATCGAACCAAGCATGAAAGCCTCTCAAACCAATTCTCCCATTTATCTAATCTTTACTCGTGTGCTCTTGACAACTCTGACGCTCTTTTTCAAGAGAATACTCAACTAATATATGATCGAAAAATTTTGAATGATGATATATCTCAACTTTTTTCTTCCTTAACTAAAGCTAATTTGAGAATAGAAACCTTATTAGAAGAGAACAAAACCTTATCAGAAGAGAAATGTTCGTTTTTGAATACAATGATTGTTTCTTCACAAGAATTAAAAACTCTTCAGAATAAATGTTGCGATCAAGAAAATCTTCTTTCTCTGTTGAAAGGTGAACTTGAGGAATTAAAGAAGTCTTGAGATCTTTGAAAGAAATTCTTTTGTTATTGAGAAGAATTCCCTTATTAATAATAACATAGTCTTGAGTGCTAAGAAGAATCAACTTGAAGAAGATTATTCGTCATTAAAAAGTCTTAATGCCAAACTTGCGAAGGATAAGAATTTTCTCCTTTCTAAAGATCAAAAGCTTCAATCTCGACTTAAAGGATTAGTTGGTGATGGTTTTGATAATGCGATGAATCAGATGAAGAACTGTTGTCTATCTTTAACTCAATCTCTTACTTCGCAAAGAGAAGGTAGTCATTAAAATTTGACTGCCTCTGGTATATCTTTAAATTTCGTTATACTCGCAAATTTTATTCTTTGAACTTTGTTTTATTTGCAGAATCTGAGAACAACCTTCGTAATGCGAAAAGGCTGGATTAGAAGCCTCCTGTGTTCCGAGCTTCGTAAGAAGAATGCTTTGCTTTCTACCCGCTTAATCAACTCTCGTGACCGTGCTTTACTCGGAGATTCAATTATCTTGCTTATTCCAAAGATATCGAAGATACCAATCATCAAAAAGCTATACTTCGTGAAAGTCATCTCGAAAGCTCAAGTCTTTACGAATAACATTCTCTTATCAAGAGGCTTGCCTCTGTGAAAATTACTCCTCTGAAGATATCTGACGATGAAGTTGCTCGTGAGCCTGATAGTGATTTCGATTATGAGAGTGATGATGAAGATCTTGATGATGAGAAAGAATCTATTCCTCAAGGAGATGTCCCTGTTGCATATTCTTCCAAGGATGATATCTCGCAAAAGTCGAAGGCTGCTAATGACCCTACTGATCTTAAAGATCCGGCACAGAGTGTTGATGAAGCATGATAATATTCCTTTTTCAATTTATCATTGACTCTCCTGTCTTTCTTTCTTTTGAATTCCTTCCCTTAGTTACTGTTGGTTTTCTTTTTGTTCTATTTTTTGAGAAGTACATCTGATATTTTGCGAAGATGATTTATCCTTTCTTTCTGATATTTTGCGAAGATAATTTAACCTTTCTTTGATTAAATTTGCCCCATTTGATCATATGAAGAGAAATAATATATAACTCACAGATAAAGCTTAGTATATCCTTTTCCCCCTATTATTTATCTTTAAATGATTAAACATTGTTTGAAGTATTAAAATATCTGCCTCAATTTATCTTACGAAGTTTCAACTTGTTACGATTGTAGATAAGAAATCGTCCCTTTTAAGTATAAAAAGTAAAATATATGAAATATCCTTAATAAGTATACTACATATACAATACCTTTGTAGAAGTATTAGAAGTACCAAATCCATCAAATGAAGAGATATAAGAAGTATTAGAAGTATTCAATTCACCAAATGAATTATTAGAAGTACTCAATTCCCTTTTACGTATTAGAAGTACTCGATCCACCAAATGAAGAGATATAAGAAGTATTTGAAGTACTCAATTCATCAAATGAAGAAATATAAGAAGTATTAGAAGTACTCAATTCACCAACTGAAGAAATATAAGAAGTATTCGATCTGTGAATAATTATGTAACATATGACGAAGTATAATGATTATTTAACCTTCACCAAATGAAATATCCATTAAAGAAGTATAATAAATATGAGATATTCTTGAAGAATTATAAGAAGTATTCAATCTTTTGGAGAAATATTCAATATATGGAGAAGTATAAGAAGTATGCAATTCTCGTAAACTTTTACGAATATGAACTTATCTGTATTTGATTGCTATCAAAATCGCATCTTTTGTTAAGTCTTCATTAAAATTCTTCAATGATGTTGTCTTCTTTGATAGGACTTCTTGTAAAAATTCTTCAATGATATTGACAAAGCTGTCTTCTCTTCAAAACTTCTTGATGTATATTCTTGTAAAATTTCTTCAATGATATTGACGAAGTTGTCTTCTTTTCAGATCTTCATAATGTATATTCTTGTATAATTTCTTCAATGATGTTAATGCAATGAATTTCATTAATTTCTGTGGTCTTATCATGCCTTCCTAAGTAAAGGTCTTATTTTGCCACCACTTTTGTAGTAAATTTTTGTATTTGCGATAATATGACAAGTCTGAACATTCTTGCGAATATACAACCTTGTGACATTATCGTCTTGCGATGAAATCGCAGGACGTTCTTACACTTTCATGCAAAAACCCATTGATCTCATCTTAACTTCTTTGTATAGTATTTTAGCCTCTTTAGGAATTGTTGCGACAATATGACAGGCCTAAATATTCTTGCGAATATAAAGCCCCATGACATTGCCGTCTTGCGATGAAATCGCAGGACGTCTCTACACTTTCATGTAGTGACCCATTGATCTCATCTTAACTTCTTTATTACGTTCTGCGAGTTCTTTATTCTTTTCTTTCTTTCTTTTTTTTTTTTTTTTTTTTTTTAGAAGGCTCGCAGAATTTCATTTGTTGCACAAATATGACAAGCCTTTATGTTTTCGCAAACAAGAAGCCTCGTGACATTTGCGTCTTATAGCACGTATCAGCTCCCTAATGGAGGGTGCTGCCCTTTATCTTCCCCCTGATTGCCCCTTCAAGGAAGCGTACATCGACCATACAAGGTTAGCTCTTCCCATCCGGTTCTGCCAAAAACCATCTTTTGATCGCAACCTCTTATCCTTTTTTTCTATAGGGCTTATAGTTACGAGGTTGCACCCTATGGGGTATCTTTGGGCCAAGTGCATCATTTTCCAAGACTTGTCAAAAATGGCAGATGTGGTTCAACCTCACCCGGCACTCTTGACTCAACCGTGTACCTCGGCGCCTTGATCGTTTTCTGCACTTCTTGGGAAAGACAGTATGCCTTAGTCGCCCAACCTAAATCCTCTTACACCGCATTTTATATTGCGTAATGTCATTAGATTAGGTGAGAATCCAAGGTGTCTAACCCGGATAGGTACCCCATTATTGGGTTGTACCCCAAAATTTTTACCATGTACTAAGGTCCCTTGGTGGTGTTCCGGTTACCCTTAGCCACATTATAGGTACCCCCTTAAATGACGTACTTTAGGACTTTGCCTCTTACGAATTATAGCTTCGCGAACTAGGGTGTACGCCACAAAGGTTTGCCTGTATAAAATTTTCTGCGGCTCTCTTTCTTTTTTGGAGGCTGATCACAGATTGCGGTCTTTTATTCGCAAATTAATGAAAGTTTAATCGGAATATAAATTCTGAAATTCGTAACTTTTCCCAATTTCCTGTGAGCAAACAATATTCGTAAAAAATTTCATGAGTTTTATGGGTAATACCTTTTCAAATATAGTCTGTTCCAAGGTCTACCAAGCCTCAAACCCATGTCTCTCCCTTCTGATCCATCAGACGATAAGCTCCGCTTCCTACAACTTCTTTAATAACATATGGTCCATCCCATTTTGGTGCTAATTTTCCTCCATTTTCTTTTTGATATTTAGGTGTTTCTCGCATGACCAAATCACCTGGTTTATATTCACATTCAATGACTCTCTTGTTGTATTCTCGAGCTAATCGTTCTTGATAAATCTTCATATGGTGCAACACCTTTTCTCTTTTTTCTTCCAAATCATCCAATTCACTTAATATTACTCCCGCACTTAAATTTCTTTCCCAAGCTTCTTTCTTTGTTGTCGGAATTACAACCTTTGTGGGTAATACTGCTTCTACTCCATATGTTAGACAATAAGGAGACATTCCAGTTGCTTCTCTTCTAGTTGTATTGTATGCCCAAACTGCGCTAGGTACTTGCTCGCACCACCCTTTGAGATGTCCTTCTAATTTCTTTTTGATTGTATCTGCGATTGTTTTATTTGTTGCTTATGCTTGTCCATTAGCTTGTGGATATAACGGGGTTGACTTCCCACATTTTATTCTAAAAGCACTGAGTAACATCTCTATATTCTGCCCCTCAAATTGTTTTCCATTATCAGATACTAGTTGTGCTGGAACCCCATACCTGGAAATGAGGTTCTCAAATATAAACGTAAAAACATCTTTATCACGAATATGCTGTACTGCTTTTACTTCTGCGAGCTTCGTGAAATAATCTGTTGCAACTATCAAGTATCGTCTTTGTCCAGATCCAGGTATAAATGGTCCAACAATATCCAACCCCCATTTACCAAAAGGCCAGCAGCTTGTTGAAGAAGTTAATGTGGCCCCTGGTGCATGAATTCTTTTACCATGTCGTTGGCATTCCTTGCATCTTCGTACGAACAATTTTGCGTCTGTATGCATATAAGGCCAGTAATATCCTTGTATCTTTGCTCTATATGCTAGAGATCTTCCCCCACTATGATTGCCAGCTTCTCCTCCATGTAACATCTTCAATATATTTTCTCCTTCTTCACGAGTTAAGCACCTGAGAGGTGGTCCATTAAAAGATTTTCTATATAAAATTCCTTCTCGCAACTCATAGTTTGTTGCACGACTCTTTAATTTATGTGCTTCTAGTCTGTTCCTGGATATTTCTCCTGTTGCGAGGTATGCATGAATTTGTTTTCTCCAATCTGTGATGTTGTTTGATAACTCTCTTTCTACTTCCATCGCAATAGCTTCCTCAATTTCTTTCTCTTTGTCCACTGATGGGTGTTGAATTGTCTGTATTTGGATATTTCTTGTATTTGGATTTGTCATCATGCTTGGAATAAATGCAAAAGCATCTGCGAGACGGTTATATTTTTTTGATATATGTCTCCATTTTAATTTTGGTATCTTCGCAGATAATTCTTCAACGAGTTTCTTGTATTTCTTCAAAGAAGATTCATTTGTGGTATATTCCCCTTTAATTTGACAAATCACTAATTGCGAATCACTTGTTATCCTTATACTTTCAAGCTTCTTTTCTATTGCGATCTTTAATGCATGCACTACAGCTTAGTACTCTGTTTCATTGTTCGTGGATGCAAATTCTAGTCTGAATGAGAATGCTGTTCTTTCTCCTTCTGGTGAAATCAACATGACTCCAATTCCATTTCCCTCACTATTGGATGATCCATCCACTAGAATTTCCCATCTATCAGGCTCTGTTAACAAGTCTTTTGGATTTCCAAATTCTTCTTCAACATCCATCATTTCCTCTACTGCTTCATCTTCTTCCAAAGGAAATTCTGCCAAAAAATCTGCGACGACTTGTGATTTTTGCGATGACAACACTTCGTATTTTATCTTGTAATGGTTTACTTGTGCATTCCACCTTTCTATTATTCCTGACCTTTTTGTGTTCTTCATGACTGATTCAATTGGGACTTTGGTTACCACTTTTATTACATGTGCTTGAAAGTATATTCGTAACTTGAATGATGCATAAACCAGGGCTAAGATTAACTTCTCCATTTTAGAATAATTCTTCTCTGCTGCATTAAAGGTTTTACTAATGTAGTAAATGAGCCTTTCTACTCCTATCGTCTGCTCACAATGAACGCACTTAGAGCATATGGAGTTGTTGCGAGGTATACCAATAATTCTTCGTTTTTCTCTGGTTTCTGTAGTATAGATGTATTTGCGAGGTATTCTTTGATTCCTTGAAAAGCTTTTTCACATTCATCAGTCCATTTGAATTTTGCTCCCTTCTTAAGTATGTTGAAAAAATGCTTGCAATTATCTAACATTCGCGAAATAAATCTTCCAAGTGAAGCCAAGAGTCCATTTAGCTTTTGTACTTCTTTTACTGTTGCAGGTGTTGGCATGTCACGAACTGCTTGGACCTTTTCTGGATCAACTTGTATTCCCTCCTTTGATACTATGTATCCCAAGAACTTTCCATATGAAACCCCAATAATACATTTCTCAGGATTTAATTTGATGTTGAACTTTCTCATTTGCTCAAATATTTCCTTCAAATCTTGCACATGGTCTTTAGATTCCTTGCTTTTTATCAACATATCATCTACATATACCTCCAAAGTTTTATGTATCCACTTCGCGAACACTTTTTCAACCATACGTTGATATGTAGCACCCGCATTCCAAACCAAATGGCATCTTCACATAACAATACAAACCCCTTGGAGCAAAAGGCAGTATGTTCTTGATCTTCTTCTGCGAGTGATATTTGATTATACCCTTTATATCCATCAAGTGAAGTGACTCTATCATGACCTGCAGCTGATTCCACCATTTGTGGTATATCTGGTAATGGAAAACTGTCTTTGGGACATGCCTTGTTTAGATCAGTGAAATCTATGCAAATTCTTATTCCTTTATTCTTTTTTAACAATGACCATATTCGCAATCCATTCGGATATTTTGCTTCCCTTATGATCCCTGCATCCAACATCTTTTGTAATTCTTCTTCTATCTGTACATGATAATTTTGTGATATCTTCCTTATTCTTTGTTTGAATGGTCTTACATTTTTATCTATGTTCAATCTATGACACGCCACTGATGGATCAATTCCTGGTATCTCATCTACACTTCCTGCGAAGATATCTTTATATTCTCGCAAAAGATCAGTAGTCCTTTTTTCTTCTTCTTCATCCATCTTAGTTCCAATTCGTAAGAATAAAGGCTCCTCTTTACTTCCAATATTTATTTCTTTAGTTGGTTCATCTGCAACATAGCTTGGACTTTGCTCCCCCATAGGTGTTGTCTCTTTGATTATTTTTGCTGGTTCCCCTTCTTTTTCTGGAATTTCATTTGGTATACCTTTCCCTTCCTTTGCTCTTATTGTATACACTCGGAATTCTTATTCTTTTCTTGTTTCCTTCGCAAGTTTCCTACGAAGTTGTTTCTTTCTTGCTCTTCCTCCGCATTGTGTTACTTCAATTTGATAACAAAATTTTGCACTATCAAGATCTCCTTTAACTTCTTGTATTCCATTTGGTGTAGGAAATTTGATTTTCTGATGTAATGTTGAAGCAACATCTTTGATCGCATGAATCCACGGCCTTCCTATCAGCATGTTATATGGAGATTCCATATCTATCACACACAAGATTACATGTGTTTCGATTTCTCCTAGTAATATTCGCAGCACGATTTCTCCTTTAGATTTTGTTGTAGATTTTCCTAATCCATGAATAAGACACTTTGAATTTATGATTTCTTCATCTTTAATTCCCATCCCCTTAAGTGCATGATAGAATATAATATTAACAGAACTCCCT
Organism: Papaver bracteatum; assembly: GCA_023529315.1. Lineage (NCBI taxonomy): Eukaryota > Viridiplantae > Streptophyta > Magnoliopsida > Ranunculales > Papaveraceae > Papaver > Papaver bracteatum. Next base: position 161,717 of record JAJJWX010004071.1, on the reverse strand, counting down.
GTATCAACCAAAATTCGGTTTAATTTCCATTTTTCTTCAGCTTTCTTATCTTCTAGCATGATTGGAAATGTGATCACCAATGGTGAAGTGTGGTTCAAGTCTTCATTTGGAATTTCTGCTACTGAAAATGTGATTTTCTGCTTTTCCCATTCTTCTAAAGTTGTTATCTTTTCTTCCTCCATGATCTTTCTTCCTCTACAATCTCGCTTGTATATTTTTCCCTTCATATTACTATGAAATTCATCAATCATTGTCTCTATGATCATGTTACATTCTTCTTTTTTGCAATCTCCATCTACTAACTTCATTTGATCTTCAAATTTTCCACAATTCCCTCAAATTTAGGCTACCACAATTCTCAAGTTCCTTGTTTCTAGCGCCAATTATGTAGTTGCATAATAACCTACAACTACACCCTCAATAGAATTAGTAAAAACTCAAGAAGTTCTTGATGATGAATAACAATTTTCTTATTAATGTTCTCAATTGATTACAAAGAAGTATCTAAATGGAACTAGAATAGTTACAACTTTCTCTATTCTATTTCCTAAGATATTTTCTAACACTCACTCAAAAAACCTCCCGAATTTTACATTTGAACTCCTATTTATAGTAAAACTTATACAGCTGTATATGAATTGCGAAGTATCGCAATTCATACTCGCAAAATTACTTCATCCTCGCAAAACTTCGTATTTCTCCGTGCTACTTCTATCATCGTATCATTTTATAACTCTTTTCTCCTTTATTTATTACGATACTCGTGAACTATTATCTTGCGATATTCAGTACCTACAAATTGGAATTTCGCATCAGGGTACTTCCTCTTGTAATCAATAAGTATGCCAACCAAGGAGATTCTTTAGTTCCTTCCAAGGTTCTGCGTAGATAGCTACGGTCTGGAGTATAAAGGTTTTGTGGATATATCTCTAGTAAGTCCTCCCGAGACTATAACTCGGCCACTAGGGCCATCTAGGGGTTTAAAGGCTTATTGCATACGCTAAATGCAATCGACGATGCCTGCGACAGTGAGTTAGGATTTTGTTTTGTAGATTTGATTTGCTCGGGACTAGCAAATAATAAGTTTTGGGGTATTTGATGGACACATTTTTGTGTCTGATTTAATCTCAATTGTATATATTGTTAATGCTCGATTTTGTATTTACTATGGCTTTTTGTGTCTCTATAGGTGTTTTTGGAGAAACAAGCTCTTGCGGAGAAATTGGCTCGAAAAGTGGCATTTGGACCGCTGAAGGAAAATACTAAAGGCACCCCGAAAGTACATTTAAGGCACTCCAGAAAGGTTCCATTTGCACCCAGAAAAATTGTTGAAAAAACCCAAGAGAAATGCTAAAGGCACCCTATTGCTGGATAAGGGGCACACCAGTTGTTAACAACACCCCAGCAGAGGATAGGGGGCACCCCCTTCATCGTGTTTAAAAGTCTGAAAAAGGCGGGAAATTGTTTTCTCCAGCGTATTCTACTGGCAGAGTTGGACTCGATTTTTGTACGTGTATGGGAGAGATTTAATCACGGAGCTTGTTTGCGTTGGACTGTACTTGACTAAACAGGGCTGGTATAAGAGATTTCACGGAATTGTGTTGGGCTGGATCGTTGGTTTTAGTTAAACAATGGAGGATTATTCTCGGTCCTTTCTGGATTTGTTTTGGACAAGAATTACTCGAGTTTGCACGTACAGATGGTTGATAGTACCCTGTTTTATCGAAACAGGCTTGGTACTCGGGTTTCTATGGGAAAGAAAGCAAGATTGCATGTATTATTTACGTAACAGGGCATGAGGAAGTTTCCAGAGTTTTGGTTGATTTATATTTGGCAGTTACAAGGAATTTGCGGAAGAAACAGGGAGTAGAATATTTTCTATTAGATTTGTTTCCATCCTAAGAAGAGTCTTGATCAGTTATGATTCGATTATTGACGCGGCGTGAGATAAAAATGGGAAGAAAGAGATATTCATCTCGGTATCATGCAGTGGAGGAAAGGAAAGATATTTTCGATGATACAATCACCTGAAGGGTATAAATACAAGTGATTGGAGGTCATCAAGGTGTATCGAGTCTTTGGGAGAAGTTTGGGGCAGTTGCAGAGAAATCCAAGAACTGCAGAGGCGTGTTTGATCATCACACAAGGAAGAAGAAGAAGAAGAAACGATCACAGTTTCTGTGTAACATCCAGGAACTGTCATCTTTTCTTTTTCTAATTACAACAGTCTCATTGCAACAGTTTTATTTTTGTTAAGTCTCTGTAACAGTTTGTAACAGTCAGTCTGTAATGCGCACCACTCGTTGCAAACTGCCTGAGTCATTAGTTTTCTCTTGTTTTTCTTCTATTTGAGCTATGAACACCTATTTTGAGCACTTGAATAACATGAGGAGCTAAACCCCTTTGCTGAGCCGATGGAGGAAGCTATTTTTCCAATCAATATGTGGTAATATTTATTTAATTAATTTCTGCAATTCTTTTTATGATTATTTGCACTGAACTGAAATCGAATATATGATTCTGATAAAGTGGTTGTGTTCTCAATTGATGGGTCATGCTTAGGTTAAGTCTTTTGATGGTCCATTATTTCGATTTACAACTATTGTTTTGAGAATCTACTTGTCTAGGCAAAAATATTAGAATCACTTTAAACGTAAAGAGTTGCATGAATATTGATTAGATTAAATCACATAAAAATTGGAGATTAGTGAAATCCTGAGTCTCGGTGCTTTTAAAATCTTGATACAACCTTCTTTGAGCTTTCTAATTTTATTTCAATCTAAAATCAAATATTTATAAGTATGAGAGGAATGACAACTTTACTACCACTTTCTACAACAATTAAAATTATATCAGTTTGCAAGCCTAGGGCGCTATTTTTGGCATGTTCCAAACGGTATAGCGGCTTAGAAATTGGCTAGTGATGCGTGTTGGCATGTGCCAATGTCACGCACTGCAAAGTTGACCTATTTGCATGGTTTGAAATCCTAGGGCATTATTTTTGGCATGCGCCAAACAGTATAGCGGCTTAGAAATTGGCTAGTGATGCGTGTTGGCATATGCCAATGGCACACACGGACAAGTTGACCTAGTTGCACGTTTTGCAAGCCTAGGGCGCTATTTTTGGCATGTGCCAAACGGTATAGCGGCTTAGAAATTGGCTAGTGATGTGTGTTGGCATGTGCCAATGGCATGCACAGCCAAGTTAACCTAGTTGCACGGTTTTCAAGCCTAGGGCGCTATTTTTGGCATGTGCCAAACGGTATAGAGGCTTAGTTTGGCATGGTTTCATGTGGGTGTTGTATGTGGTTTGGTTTTGGCATCGTTGCCATGGTGCGCAGTATGCGACTTGGTTTTGGCGTCGTTTCCATGGTGCGCAGTATGCGGCTTGGTTTTGGCGTCGTTGCCATGGTGCCAGTATGCGACTTGGTTTTGGCGTTGTTGCCATGATGCGCATTATGCGGCTTGGTTTTGGCGTCGTTACCATGGTGCGCAGTATGCGGCTTGGTTTTGGTGTCGTTGCCATGGTGTGCAGTATGCGGCTTGGTTTTGGAATTATGGTGGTGTGTCGAAAACCCTAATCTGGTATCTGAATTAAATGCTCGTAGTTAATGTGTTGCTGGTAGCACTAGGTCGTGGGGTTTTACGATTTTACCCCATATCTAAAATCCACCATCGATAACTGGAAACACCAAATAATAGACTTTTGTTGATGCTTATAATTCGAGAGGAATCTATTTATGTTCTTTAGAGTATATCATAATCACATCATATGGGAACCGAAAGCGTGTTTCATCTCTTTTAAGATCATACAAGAACAATTTTAAATGTTGTAAATTTACCTTATAGTGGCCTAATTTAATTGTAAAACGGCCAACGATCAAGAAATGTAACCATCTTTCATGGTTTTCTAATCTATTTCCAAATTCAACCATTTATAGATGAAGTTCAATAACTATGTTTGATGTCAAGAATAAATAATTCATGATGCCTGAAAATTGCCATGAGTGTATTTTTTCCTTGAACAACTTTCCCGAACTTCAAATAATATGATTTTTTGAAGTTTATAACTCGAGAAGAATCAATTTTACATAGAAATGGTCTTAATGTTTTAGCTTAATCACATCATATCGGTCCATAAAGCTGGTTTCTGCAATTTTAAGAGGATTTTATATACCATTCTTTTGTCCCATGATCACATTTGATAATTTTAAACTGTGTTCAAGCTTCTCAAGGGTAATCTATTGATATTGTAAAAGGGTAAAAGATCAGGACATGTAACTACCTTGCATGGTTTTAAATCTTTTCCAAATTTCATCATTAGTTGGAAAAGTTCATTAAGTATTTCCAATGTATGGAATAATTTTTTTCCTGACATGAATATTGACATGAGTTTATTATTCCAGACCCTTAGATTTTGGATACCCCGAACAATAGACTTTTATTGATGCTTATAACTCGAGAGGAATCTATTTAGCTTAGAGATGGTATTTTGAGTATATCATAGTCACATCATACGGGAACCTTAAGCCTATTTCATCTCTTTTAAGATCATATATGAACAATATTAAATGTCGCAAAGTCACCGTATAGTGGCCTATTTTGATTGTAAAACGGCCAACGATCAAGAAATATAACCATCTTTCATGGTTTTCTAATCAATTGCCAAATTCAACCATTTATAGAAGAAGTTCAATAACTATTTTTAATGTCAGGAATAAATAATTCCTGACGCCTCAAAATTTCCATGAGCGTATTTTTTCCTAGAACCAACTTTCCCGAACTTTAAAAAATATGATTTTTTGAAGCATATAACTCGAGAAGAATCAATTTTTAATAGAAATTGTCTTAATGTTTTAGCTTAATCACATCATCTATGTCCATAAAGCTGGTTTCTGTAATTTTAAGAGGATTTTATATACCATTCTTTTGTCCCATGATCACATTTGAGAATTTTGAACTTTATATTCAAGTTTCTAAAGGGTTATCTATTGATATTGTAAAAGGGTAAAAGATCAGGACATGTAACTACCTTGCATGGTTTTAAATCTTTTCCAAATTTCATCATTAGTGGAAAAAGTTCATTAAGTATTTCCAATGTATGGAATAACTTTTTCTGACATGAACATTGTCATGAGTTTATTATTCCAGACCCTAAGATACTGGAAACACCAAATAATAGACTTTTATTGATGCTTACAATACGAGAGGAATCTATTTATTTTCTTTAGAGTTTATCATAATCACATCATATGGGAACCGAAAGCATGTTTCATCTCTTTTAAGATCATATAAGAATAATTTTAAATGTCGTAAATTCACCTTATAGTGGCCTATGGCCAACGATTAAGAAATGTAACCATCTTTCATGGTTTTCTAATCATTTTCCAAATTCAACCATTTATAGAAGAAGTTCAATAACTATGTTTAATGTCAGGAATAAATAATTCATGACGCCTGAAAATTGCCATGAGTATATTTTTTCCTAGAACCAACTTTCCCGAACTTCAAATACTATGATTTTTTGAAGCTTCTAACTCGAGAAGAATCAATTTTTAATAGAAATGGTCTTAATATTTTATCTTAATCACATCATCTCTGTCCATAAAGCTGGCTTCTGCCATTTTAAGAGGATTTTATATACCATTGTTTTGTCCCATGATCACATTTAATAATTTTAAATTGTAATCAAGTTGCTCAAAGGTTATCTTTTGATATTGTAAAAGGGTAAAAGATCATGACATGTCACTACCTTGCATGGTTTTAAATCTTTTCCAAATTTCATCATCAGTTGAAAAAGTTCATTAAGTATTTCCAATGTATGGAATAATTTTTTCCTGACATGAACATTGTCATGAGTTTATTATTCCAGACCCCTAGATAATGGAAACACCAAATAATAGACTTTTATTGATGTTTATAATTCGAGAGGAATCTATTTATGTTCTTTAGAGTTTATCATAATCACATCATATGGGAACCGAAACCTTGTTTCATCTCTTTTAAGATCATATAAGAACAATTTTAAAGGTCGCAAAGTCACCTTATAGTGGCCTAATTTGATTCTAAAACGGCCTACGATCAAGAAATGTAACCATCTTCCATGGTTTTCTAATCAATTTCCAAATTCAACCATTTATAGATGAAGTTCAATAACTATTTTTAATGGCAGGAATAAATAATTCCTGACGCCTGAAAATTGCCATGAGTGTATTTTTTTCCTAGAACCAACTTTCCCGAACTTCAAATAATATGATTTTTTTAAGTTTATAACTCTAGAAGTGTCAATTTTAAATATAAATGGTCTTAAAGTTTTAGCCTAATCATATCATCTCAGTCCATAAAGTTGGTTTCTGCAATTTTAAGAGAATTTTATATAATATTCTTTTGTCCCATGACCACATTTGATAATTTTAAACTGTGTTCAAGTTTCTCAAGGGTCATCTATTGATATTGTAAAAGGGTAAAAGATCATGACATGTAACTACCTTGCATGGTTTTAAATCTTTTCCAAAATTCATCATTAGTTGAAAAAGTTCATTAAGTATTTCCAATGTATGGAATAATTTTTTCCTGACATGAACATTGTCATGAGTTTATTATTCCAGACCCTTAGATTTTGGAAACCCCAAACAATATACTTTTATTGATGCTTATAATTCGAGAGGAATCTATTTATGTTCTTTATAATTTATCATAATCACATCATACGGGAACGGAAAGCATGTTTCATCTCTTTTAAGATCATATAAGAACAATTTTAAATGTCGTAAATTTACCTTATAGTGTCCTAATTTGATTGTAAAACGGCCAACGATCAAGAAATGTAACCATCTTTCATGGTTTTCTAATAAATTGCCAAATTCAACCATTTATAGAAGAAGTTCAATAACTATTTTTAATGTCAGGAATACATAATTCCTGACGCCTGAAAATTGCCATGAGTGTATTGTTTCCTAGAACCAACTTTTCCGAACTTGAAATAATATGATTTTTTAACTCGAGAAGAATCAATTTTTAATAGAAATGGTCTGAATGTTTTAGCTTAATCACATCATCTCGGTCCATAAAGCTGGTTTCTGCAATTTTAAGAGGCTTTTATATACCATTCTTTTGTCCCATGATCACTTTTGAGAATTTTAAACTATATTCAAGTTGCTCAAGGGTTATCTATTGATATTGTAAAAGGGTAAAAGATCAAGACATGTAACTACCTTGCATGGTTTTAAATCTTTTCCAAATTTCATCATTAGTTGAAAGAGTTCATTAAATATTTCTAATGTATGGAATAATTTTTTCCCAACATGAACATTGTCATGAGTTTATTATTCCAGACCCCTAGATTCTGGAAACACCAAATAATAGACTTTTACTGATGCTTATAACTCAAGAGAAATCTATTTATGTTCTTAGATTTTATCATAATCACATCATACGGGAACCGAAAGCCTGTTTAGTTCTTTTAAGATCATATAAGAACAATTCTAAATGTCGCAAAGTCACCTTATAGTGGCCTAATTTGATTGTAAAATGGCCAACGATCAAAAAATGTAACCATCTTTCATGGTTTTCTAATCAATTTTCCAATTCCACCATTTATTTTAATGTCAGGAATAAATAATTCATGACGCCCGAAAATTGCCATGGGTGTATTTTTTCCTAGAACCAACTTTCCCGAACTTCAAATAATATGATTTTTTGTATCTTATAACTCGAGAAGAATCAATTTTTAATAGAAATGGTCTTAATGGTATATAAAATCCTCTTAAAAAAAGTTTTCCCATGATCAAATTTGAGAATTTCAAACTGTATTCAAGTTGCTCAAGGGTTATCTATTGATATTATAAAAGGGTAAAAGATCAGGAAATGTAACTACCTTGCATGGTTTTAAATCTTTTCCAAATTTCATCATTAGTTGAACAAGTTCATTAAGTATTTCCAATGTATGGAATAATTTTTTCCTGACATGAACATTGTCATGAGTTTATTATTCTAGACCTCTAGATTCAAGAAACACCAAACAATAGACTTTTAGTGATGCTTATAACTCGAGAGGAATCTATTTAGCTTAAGGATGGTATTTTGAGTTTATCATAGTCACATCATAAGGGAACCGAAAGCCTATTTCAACTATTTTAAGATCATATAAGAACAATATTAAATTTCGCAAAATCACCTTATAGTGGCCTAATTTTATTGTAAAATGGCCAACGATCAAGAAATGTAACCATCTTTCATGGTTTTCTAATCAATTTCCAAATTCAACCATTTATAGAAGAAGTTCAATAACTATGTTTAATATCAGGAATACATAATTATTGACGCCTGAAAATTTCCATGAGTATTTTTCCTAGAACCAACTTTCCCGAACTAGAAATAATATGATTTTTCGAAGTTTATAACTCGAGAAGAATCAATTTTATATATAAATGGTCTTAATGTTTTAGCTTAATCATATCATTTCGGTCCAGAAAGCTGGTTTCTTCACTTTTAAGAGGATTTTATATACCATTCTTTTGTCCCATGATCACATTTGAGAATTTTAAACTGTATTAAAGTTTCTCAAGGGTTATCCATTGATATAGTAAAAGGGTAAAATATCAGGACATGTAACTACCTTGCATGGTATTAAATATTTTCCAATTTCATCATTAGTTGAAAAAGTTCATTAAGTATTTCCAATGTATGGAATAATTTTTTCCTGACATGAACATTATCATGAGTTTATTATTCCAGACCCCTAGATTTTGGAAACACCAAACAATAGACTTTTATTGATGCTTAATTATAACTCGAGAGGAATCTATTTAGCTTAATGATGGTATTTTTAGTATACCATAATCACATCATACGGGAACCGAAATCCTGTTTCATCTCTTTTAAGATCATATAAGAACAATATTAAATGTCGCAAAGTCACCATATAGTGGCATATTTTGATTGCAAAACGGCCAACGATGAAGAAATGTAACCATCTTTCATGGTTTTCTATTCAATTTCCAAATTCCACCATTTATGGAAGAAGTTCAATAACTATTTTTAATGTGGGGAATGAGTAATTCCTGACCCTGAAAATTTCCATGAGCGAATTTTTTCCTAGAACCAACTTTCCCAAACTACAAATAATATGATTTTTTGAAGCTTATAACTCGAGAAGAATCAATTTTTAATTGAAATTGTCTTAATGTTTTAGCTTAATCACATCATCTCTGTCCATAAGGCTGGTTACTATAATTTTTAGAGGATTTTATATACAATTCTTTTGTCCCATGATCACATTTGAGAATTTTAAACTGTATTCAAGTTGCTCAAGGGTTATCTATTGATATTGTAAAAGGGTAAAAGATCAGGACATGTAACTACCTTGCATGGTTTTAAATCTTTTCCAAATTTCATCATTAGTTGGAAAAGTTCATTAAGTATTTCCAATGTATGGAATAATTTTTTCCTGACATGAATATTGCCATGAGTTTATTATTCCAGACCCATATATTTTGGAAACCCCAAACAATAGACTTTTATTGATGCTTATAACTCGAGAGGAATCTATTTATGTTCTTTAGAGTATATCATAATCACATCATACGGGAACCGAAAGCATGTTTCATCTCTTTTAAGATCATATAAGAACAATTTTAAATGTCGTAAATTTACCTTATAGTGGCAAAATTTGATTGTAAAACGGCCAACAATCAAGAAATGTAACCATCTTTCATGGTTTTCTAATCTATTTCCAAATTCAACCATTTATAGAAGATCAATAACTATGTTTGATGTCAGGAATAAATAATTCATGATGCCCGAAAATTGCCATGAGTGTATTTTATCTTAGAACCAACTTTCTCGAACTTCAAATAATATGATTTTTTGAAGTTTATAACTTGAGAGGAATCAATTTTACATAGAAATGGTCTTAGTGTTTTAGCTTAAACACATCATATCGGTCCATAAAGCTGGTTTCTGCAATTTTAAGAGGATTTTATGTACCATTCTTTTGTCCCATGATCACATTTGATAATTTTAAACTGTGTTCAAGTTTTTCAAAGGTTATCTTTTGATATTGTAAAAGGGTAAAAGATCAGGACATGTAACTACCTTGCATGGTTTTAAATCTTTTCCAAATTTCATCATTAGTTGAAAAAGTTCATTAAGTATTTCCAATGTATGGAATAATTTTTTCCTGACATGAACATTGTCATGAGTTTATCATTCCAGACCCCTAGATACTGGAAACACCAAATAATAGACTTGTATTGATGCTTATATTTCGAGAGGAATCTATTTATGTTATTTAGAGTTTATCATAATCACATATTACGGGAACCGAAATCTTGTTTCATCTCTTTTAAGATCATATAATAACAATTTTAAATGTCGCAAAGTCACCTTATAGTGGCCTAATTTTATTATAAAACGTCCTACGATCAAGAAATGTAACCATCTTTCATGGTTTTCTAATCAATTTCCAAATTCAACCATTTATAGATGAAGTTCAATAACTATGTTTAATGTCAGGAATAAATAATTCCTAACGCCTGAAAATTTCCATGAGTGTATTTTTTCCTAGAACCAACTTTCCCGAACATCAAATAATATGATTTTTTTAAGTTTATAACTCGAGAAGAATCAATTTTACATAGAAATGGTCTTAATGTTTTAGCTTAATCACATTATCTCTGTCCATAAAGATGGTTTTTTCAATTTTAAGAGGATTTTATATACCATTGTTTTGTCCCATGATCACATTTGAGAATTTTAAACTGTTTTTTATAGGTGAAAATGGTTTCTACAGGTTTTGGTAATCGCGGGTGTGAAAGTGAGAAACAATTTAAACCCTAAACAATGTACTGCAAGGGAGTGCTTTAGATTCGAGATATCAATCTGTACAAGTCCGGCCTATACCAAGAAATGGTCGTTCCAGACTTGCTTCGGTCATAAAGTGGAGGAGAATGTGTTGGTTTTGGGGAGGGAAGCAAGGAGAGTGGTGAGACCAGAATAGTTGATTCTGGAAGAGCAGTTGGGTTTCTACGACTTGTTATGACAAAATTAAGAGAGCTCACGAGGAGAGATAGCAAGTAAGTATTTATGAGTGTTGTCTTGTCCGAATGAACTTGTTGTCCAAATGGAAATAGGTAATACCTATTTATGCAAGTAGAAGTAGAAACTATACCCTGGTCTCATTAAGGAGGGGGGAAGTAAATGGGAGGAGGTGGAAACCGTATGCATGGACATGATGTTCCATAAAGTGGTTAACGCATGAAACTTGTTTTCATGAAACTGTTAACGTTATGGAATTGATGTTCCATAAAGTTGTTAATGCACGACTTTATGTCCCATGAACATTTCCCACATAACTTCCCATATTTACTAGGCGCCTCACCCTTATGACACTTCCTTATGAAGGGCGTAGTGTACGCTGCACGCTGTAAACCGCCAAACCAAAACCCAAGAAAGGATCCCCTAGTTTGTGTTGATGTCTCGAATGTTTTGGAAAACATGTAGCATGTTGCTAGTTATATGATGAGCGCAAGTGGCAATGACAGGTTGCAAGTAACGCATAGCATGTGTGCCAATGGCATGTGTGGTATGCCTTGTTTGCAGGTTGAAAGTGGTGATGCCTAGCTGCAAGTGGCGTGTGGCATGTGTAGTGTGCCTTGGTTGCACGGTTTGCAAGCTAGGCTACAAACGATCATGTGGGCATGTTCCAATAACATGCGTGGCCTCTTTGGCCCTAGGTTGCACGGTTTGCAAGTTAGGCTACCAGTGATCATGTTGGCATGTGCCAATGGCATGCGTGGCCGTTTTGGCCATGGGTTGCACGGTTTGAAAGTTAGGCTACCAGTAATCATGTTTGCATGTGCCAATGGCATGCGTGGCCGTTTTGGCGCTAGGTTGCACGGCTTTGGCAAGCTAGGCTGCAAGCCGCATGTTGGCATGTGCCAATGGAATGCACGGCCATTTTTTCCCTAGGTTGCACGGCTAGGCTACCAGCGCCACTTTTGGCATGTGACGGCATTGGCCCTAGGTTGCACAGCTTGGGAAGCTAGGCTGCAAGCGCCACTTTTGGCATGTGCCATTGGTATGTGGCAGCATTGGCCCTAGGTTGCACGGCTTGGCAAGCTAGGATGCAAGAGCCACTTTTGGCATGTGGCGGCATTGGCCCTAGGTTACCCGTCTTGGCAAGCTAGGCTGCGAGCACCATTTTTGGCATGTGCCATTGGCATGTGGCGTCATTGGCCCTAGGTTGCACGTCTTTGCAAGATAGGTTGTGAGCGCCACTTTTGGCATGTCGCGGCATTGGCCATGGGTTGCACGGATTGGCAAGCTAGGCTGTAAGCGCCACTTTTGGCAAGCTTGCCATGGTACGCAATGTGTGGCTTAGTTTTGGCAAGGTTCCCATGGTGCGCAGTGTGCGGCTTGGTTTTGGCAAGGTTGCCATGGTGCGTAGTGTGCGGCTGGGTTTTGGCAAGGTTGCCATGGTGCATAGTGTGCGGCTTGGTTTTGGCAAGGTTTCCATGTTGTAGTGTGCGGCTTGGTTTTGGAAAGGTTTCCATGGTGCGTAGTGTGCGGCTTGGGGTTGGCAAGTTTGCCATGGTGCGCAGCGTGTGGCTTGGTTTTGGCAAGGTTTCCATGGTGCTTAGTGTGCGGCTTGATTTTGGAAAGGTTTCCATGGTGCGCAGTGTGCGGCTTGGTTTTGGCAAGGTTGCCATGTTGCGCAGTGTGCGGATTGGGGTTGTCAAGGTTGTCATGGTGTGCAGTGTACGGCCTGTATGGACTTTAGGGTTTCGGCATCGAAATCCTAATTTGGTATTTTGAAAAAAGATACCCTGGTAATTATTTAGAGACACATTAAAGGCTTTTCAATAAATACGCCTAGTAAATGATTTATCACTTATGTGTTGTGACGTCACTGTCTGCTAGGGTTTAGTGTTTTACGATTTTAACCCTAAGTTAGAAACTACCATCAACATTAAGTCCCCTTCTTAGCTCGAAATAGGTGCCTTGTTGTGAGGTAAGCATATGATGGTGACAGACGAGGACGTCGTCGAGATGTAAATCATTGCAAAAATATTCAGTAAAATCCGACTAACCTCTTGAGTGGTGAGATGAAAGTTACCGTCTTGGTCTGGTCGTACATTTCCAAGAAAAGGGGGAGATGTCTTGGAAGGCGGAGCAAGTGGACGTCTTTGATTGAGGGGACAAGAGGTGGCGTGGTCTTAGAAAGGCGAACGCGCGTGAATGATAGGGTCGCAACAGTGGAGTAGGCGGCTTGGCATAGCGTGGCCTTGGCAAGACGAGACGTACACGGACGGCTAGGCGTGGTGGGGCTGCGGCAATGGAGTGATGGCTTCGCCTAGCGTGACTATGACAAGGCGTGGTTCGGTGAGGCATGCATAGGTGGCTCGGTATGGTTTTGATTTGTCTTTGTGTCCCGATTGCTTCTTGTTCGATGCCCATGGGAAATCCTTTCCTCTTTTAAACATCAAAGTATCGCACCCTCCTATCCCGCTTAGCTTTCATTTGGGTTTTGATGAGGCTTTTTGTTTTGAGGCTGATCTCCCGGCCGTGATTCCATCATGTTCCACCTATTCATCCTGCATTTATCTTTCTTCCTTTAGGGCTTCACAGTATTTACACCTGGTGAAGTTGTATCTTGAGAGTGATCGTTCGAATGTCAGTCCCTAGTTCTGGAGAGGTTGCGGCCGTGAGGCCCTAGCCAAACCATGTATACCCTTGTCATGGTGTGGGCATAACCTAACCACAAACTGTTGATGGCGGATTATTTCAAAAATTGAACGTGGAGCGCTGGCAAGACTGGCACTGGCAAGGAAAGCGTGGATGTCTTGAGAGTGGCAAGGCTTGCTCTTGTGGGACCGATTGCTTTTCTTCATGCGCAACTTTAATATGGAATTCTTTTCTTATTAAAAAATCTTCTTCTAGAGGTAGGTAGCATCCGAAATCCTTTCATATGATAGCTTTTCACAAATCCCGGTATGATTGGGTGTCTTTAGGGCTAGGCTTTGGAACGCGACACGGAGCTGCTAGCACGGACTTGGCATGAATGAGACCCATTATCACTGACGAGCATGGAGCGGGTGTGGGCCTCTATGTAAAGCGCTTGGCAAGAAATGACGCTGGTAATAGAAACGCTTTGGAAGGGAAGCGCTTGCAAGGGAAACGCTTGCGGTTTAGGGTTTGATACCCCGAAACCCTAATTAGCGCCCTTTACTAGAATCGATGTATAATCCTCTTACGGACTCGGATCTTGATGTTCCACCCTTTTATCAGACACGAAACAGAAATCTGTATCTCCTTGCTCGAGAATATTTAGGCTTTCAGCTCGCTTAGGAGGTGAAAACGGCCCGACAGTGAAAATCAGGAAGAAGTCAGGAGGGATGCTGCTGTTTTGGGGTGGCATAGTCGCGCGCCAGTCACCTATTCCCGTTCATGGAGCAAGAAGGAATATTCATTCTGTTCAAGCTCTAAAAACTTTGTCCGCATGAAAAGAGGTATCGACCCTTTTCTTGGTTTTTGTTGTTCGTCTGGATCCGTGTTTGCGACTGCAGTGTCTCTCCAGTGGATTCCAAATATTTTACCAAAACTCCGCTATATAGACCTTCTGATCGTGATGATGATGTGTTGTGAATGCTTGCATGGTCGAAAACTTCTGTCACCCCTGGATAAAATAGGGAGACGTACCATTGCCGAAGCGCTGCTATCAAGTCTTCTGGGACTTTTTTCCAGGTTACTTCTGAATCTTGAAACATCATATGTAATGGGATGCGGTGAGAAGTCCCCGGTTATACTTTGGTTTGATATGATGTCATGGATTAATATGTGAATATAACCTTCTAACGTGATTTTGGAGTCTTTGGTGCACATGTACGGCTTCATGTTGAGAAATTCTCGCGGCTCATAAAACCTCGATAGTGATGATATTGAAATCAGTAATAACCTGGTTGAAGGGAGTGAAAGCGTCTCATGCTGGTAGTCCCCATGTGTAACCTACTTTCATTACATCGCCTTGAATCCCCGTCCACGGGATTTGATATAAGCCTACCATACTCTTCTGGATGTGACACTGGGATGCTCGGAAATTACATGATGAAATATTCTGGGTAGTGCAGGCTTGGGATCCCCCGCGGCCTCGTAAAGTGTTGAAGGTGTCTTCTAGACAGAGAGGTGATGATATTCTTACATTGCACCCTTGAAGAGTAGATGACCTTGTTGTGGGTACAGACTTTTGGTTGATTATGTCTTCTGAGTTTTGATAATGAAGTGATCCCATGTATATCCTCAGTCCTCAAATATGGTTTACATGTTTCCATCTTTTTAGTAATTGCTATTGCAGTGAAGCTCTGGCTGGTATCAATGAATGAGCGATAACAGTTCTTGGTAGGAGAAGTAATCAGAAGAGACTACATTGTCGAGGTAACAAAGTAGGTTGGCTAGAATTGTATGAGCTTCCATAAAAGTAAAAGGATTGGCTGGGTGCGTAAGCGAGCAAGTCTTCTATGACCACAAGTTTTGGCGGGACGGATCAAAGGGCTGCCATGACTACAAAGATTGGCTGGGTGCGATCATAATCCTTGACATTGGGGGCATGGTGGTATGACCCTTAGTAGGAAGAGGTGGCGTTGAAGTAACTTCGGCTCTTAGAGAGGATGTTGAAACTTAAAAATTCAAACACTGAAGTTTTGGCTTCATATCCTGGTATAGCTCATGGTCAGAACACTGAAGAGAAGTGACTGCTAGAGCGAGCGTTGAAGCGAAGCGGCTGTCAGAGCGAACGTTAAAGAGAAGCAGCTGCGTTAATCAATTTTCTGTCAAACCGAACACCCTACAAGAAAACAACAACTAGGAGTCCCCAGTTCCATCTATTAATCGTGATTTCCAGGAGATGTTGGGGTTTGGGAACGGCTTCCCTGGATGGAAAGCCTTCTTTCCTGATACAGTGCAGTTGAGGGATGCAAATATGTCTCGACGCTGCGCCTTGGAGAAATATAAAATCTCACATAACTATTTCATCATAGACTGTAAGACTTTGTATGTGAAGTTCCCATCATGCAGGTCCTAACGGGAAGAGGATCTTTATGAAGTCATGGGGGGGGGGGGGGTTGTTGATTTTCTTTGCTTTCGATTTTGGAGAAGTCATCCCTAATCTTTACGTGTGATTAAATTGGATTGCTTATCCCCTTCTACTTGGCGTTCAAGAGAAACACGGGCCTCTTTATCCATAAACGCACGTCCTGCTGAAGTGTCTTTTGTCTTTTCATCAAATTAATAGTGGTAAAAGGAGGTCGGCTTCTTATGGATCTTCCAGTATCTTACCCTGATAGTGGAGTAGCGCCTCTGGTGACGGTTGGAGCTATCATGCTCGTTGGGGCGGCGGAAGCGGCTCTATTTCTGTTGATCGTAAGCGTATCGTGCAGAGATGGCATTATTTTGATCACGTAGTGCTGGAGACATGGCGCTGCTTTAGGGCATGTGTGTCTGGCATGAGCGTGCGGAATGTGTGCCTGACATGCATGTATGGTAAGCACATCTGGTAAGCGCATCTGGTAAGCTTGTCTGGTAGGCGGGTCTGGTAAGATCGTCTGGTAAGCTCATCTGGTAGGCGATTCTGGTAAGCTCGTCTGGTAAGCTTGTCTGGTAGGCGCGTCTGGTAGGCGCGGACTGTTTACTGTGCATGGCGCAGACTTTGGCTTGGCACAGCGCTGGCTTGGCGCGATGCTGGCTTGGCATGGCGCAGACTTGTTCTTGCGGGCCTAGTTTCCTCTTTCCACACATAGCTCGAACAAGAAATCCTTTTGTTATTCAAATTCCAAAAAGTGTTATGCTTATGAAAGGGGTTGGCTCCCCTTTTTACCTCGTATCTTCGTTATCACATCCTGGTGTTAGCGGTAGCGCGGTAGTGATAAAATGGGCAAGCATATTCCAGCTATGTACTCCAGCGTTTCTTTTTCAATTTGTTTTATTGTGCTTGTGCAAACCATACCCATAGGTATGCCTTCCATAAATCTGTAGAAATATTTTTCTTCTGAATCTGGTGTAAACTCTAGCCATGGGTATGCCTTTCATAAACTTGTGGAAATGCTTCATCATAAACAATTCTTCGAATATCACCGTAGTAATGTCTGCTAATAGTGACAGGTAACCATTATTGTGCAAAGTAGGCACATGTGGGTATGTGACTCTCTTTTTTGAAAGGCAAACAAAGCACCTGGTTTATGGTTTTTGATTTCCTAGACTTCTTGGGTTGATAGATAAATGTTACCTTGACGGTTTTGGATTATACTTTTTTTTTTGAATGAAATGTTTAGAATTGAACTGTCTTTGGCTATGAATGAAAGTGACACATACGTCCCAGGTAAACCATGGAACCATGTGTTGGTAGATGACATGGGATGAAACATAGTTATAGGTTTTATCAAAACTTGAAAAAGCAATCCATCGTATTTTGTCTAAATAAGACTTACTCAGTTTCTCAGGTCTTCTGATGAAAATAAACTTTCCAGGCGTAGGACTAAGTTTTACGAAAAACATGGCCAAGGGAAGTCCCCAATGTTCTGAGTCGTTGCAGAGTTGTCTAATAACCGAGACATTAATCCTTGGGAGGATCATTTTGCTTCTAACCCCTGGGAAGTCCCCAACCATCCCTTGTCGTGCCATGACTGATAATCGAGTCGTCGAGTAACTGAGTCAGAGTGAGTCGCCTTCCTCTACCATCTTGACGTCTGGGTCGAAGAACGATATCGACATTCGAAAATTGATATTGTAACCGATAGATCAATCCTCCCGCTGTGGTCGCAAATTGTTTATAGGTGAAAATGGTTTCTGCTGTTTTTGGTAATTGCGGGTGTGAAAGTGAGAATAAATTTAAACCTTAAACAGTATACTGCAAGGGAGTACTTTAGATTCAAGAGATCAATCTGTACGAGTCCAGCCTAAACCAAGAAATGGTCGTTCCAGACTTGCTTCGGTCAAAAAGTGGTGGAGAATGGGTTGATTTTGGGGAGGGAAGCAAGGAGAGTGGTGAGACCAGAATAGTTGATTCTGGAAGATCAGTTGGGTTTCTACGACTTGTTATCAGAAAAGTAAGAGAGCTCACGAGGAGAGATAGCAAGTAAGTATTTCTGAGTGTTGTCTTATCCGAATGAACTTGTTGTCCAAATGGAAATAGGTAAGACCTATTTATACAAGTCGAAGTAGAAACCGTACCCTGGTCTCATTAAGGAGTGGGGAAGTAAATGGGAGGAGGTGGTAACCATATGCATGGACTTGATGTTCCATAAAGTGGTTGACGAAGGAAACTGTTAACGTTATGGAATTGATGTTCTATAAAGTTGTTAACGCACGGCTTTATGTCCCATGAACGTTTCCCACATAACTTCCCGTATTTACTAGGCACCTCACCTTTATGACACTTCCTTATGAAGGGCATAGTGTACGCCGCACGCTGTAAACCGCCAAACCAAAACCCAAGAAAGGATCCCCCAATTTGTGTTGATTTCTCGAATGTTTTGGAAAACATGTAGCATGTTGCTGGTTACATGATGAGCGCAAGTGGAAATGACAGTTTGCAAGTAACGCATAGCATGTGTGTCAATGGCATGTGTGGTATGCCTTGTTTGCAGGTTGAAAGTAGTGATGCCTAGCTGCAAGTGGCATGTGGCATGTGCCAATGGCATGTATGGAATGCCTTGGTTGCACGGTTTGCAAGCTAGGCTACAAGCGATCATGTTGGCATGTGCCAATGTCATGCGTGACCGCATTGTCCCTAGGTTGTACGGTTTTCAAGTTAGGATACCAGTGATCATGTTGGCATGTGACAATGTCATACGTGGCCGTTTTGGCACTAGGTTGCACGGTTTGGAAGTTAGGCTACCATTAATCATGTTGGCATGTGCCAATGACATGCGTTGCCGTTTTGTCCCTAGGTTGCACGGCTTTGGAAAGCTAGGATGCCAGCCACTTTTTGGCATGTGCTAATGGCATGCATAGACATTTTTGCCCTAGGTTGCACAGCTAGGCTACCATCCACTTTTGGCATGTGTCATTGGCTATAGGATAAGTTTAGGTCCTTGGGTACAGATACATCTACCCAAGGCCCTAAACTTATCCTATAGTTTATAAAATCATATTTATGTGGGTGCAGATCCAGCTACCCAAGTCCACTTTTGGAATGTGTCATTGGACTTGATGTTCCATAAAGTGGTTAACGCATGAAACTGTTAACGTTATGGAATTGATGTTCCATAAAGTTGTTAATGCACGACTTTATGTCCCATGAACATTTCCCACATAACTTCCCATATTTACTAGGAGCCTCACCCTTATGACACTTCCTTATGAAGGGAATAGAGTACGCCGCACGCTGTAAACCGCCAAACCAAAACCCAAGAAAGGATCCCCCAGTTTGTGTTGATGTCTCGAATGTTTTGGAAAACATGTAGCATGTTGCTGGTTACATGATGAGCCTTGTTTACAGGTTGAAAGTGGTGATTCCTAGCTGCAAGTGGCATGTGGCATGTGCCAATGGCATGTGTGGAATGCCTTGGTTGCACGGTTTGCAAGCTAGGCTACAAGAGATCATGTTGGCATGTGCCAATGGCATGTGTGGCTGCATTGGCCCTAGGTTGCACGGTTTGCAAGTTAGGCTACCAGTCATCATGTTGGCATGTACCAATGGCATACGTGGTCGTTTTGGCCCTAGGTTGCACGGTTTGGAAGTTAGGCTACCAGTAATCATGTTGGTATGTGCCAATGGAATGCGTGGCCGTTTTCTCCCTAGGTTGCACGGCTTTGGAAAGCTAGGCTGCAAGCCACGTGTTGGCATGTTCCAATGGCATGCACGAACATTTTTGCCCTAGGTTGCACAACTAGGCTACCAGCTCCACTTTTGGCATGTGGCGGAATTGGACATAGGTTGCACGGCTTGGAAATCTAGGGTGCAAGCGCCACTTTTGGCATGTGGCGGCATTGGCCCTAGGTTGCACGGCTTGGAAAGCTAGGCTGCGAGCACCACTTTTGGCATGTGGCGGCATTGGCCCTAGGTTGCACGGCTTGGCAAGCTAGGCTGCGAGCGCCACTTTTGGCATGTGGCGGCATTGGCCCCGGGTTGCACGGCTTGGCAAGCTAGGCTGCAAGCGCCACTTTTGGCATGCTTTCCATGGTGCGCAATATGCATCTTGGTTTTGGCGAGGTTGCCATGGTGCGCAGTATGCGGATAGGTTTTGGCAAGGTTTCCATGGTGCGCAGTGTGCGTCTTGGTTTTGGCAAGGTTTCCATGGTGCGCAGTGTGCAGCTTGTTTTTGGCAAGGTTTCCATAGTGCGCAGTGTGCGGGTTGGTTTTGGCAAGGTTTCCATGGTGCACAGTGCGCGGCTTCGGGTTGGCAAGGTTGTCATGGTGCGCAGTGTACGGCTTGGTTTTGGCAAGGTTGCCATGGTGCACAGTGTGCGGCTTGGTTTTGGCAAGGTTGCCATGGTGCGCAGTGTGCGGCTTGGTTTTGGCAAGGTTTCCATGGTGCGCAGTGTGCGGCTTGGGGTTGGCAAGGTTTCCATGGTGCGCAATGTGCGGCTTGTATGGACTTTAGGGTTTCAACATCGAAATCCTAATTTGGTATTTTGAAAAAAGATAACCTGGTAATTATTTAGAGACACATTAAATGCTTTTCAATAAATGCGACTAGTAAATGCTTAATCACTTAAATGTTGTGACGTCACTGTCTGCTAGGGTTTAGTGTTTTACGTTTTTAACCCTAAGTTAGAAACCACCATCAACAACTGTATTCAAGTTGCTCAAGGGTTATCTATTGATATTGTAAAAGGGTAAAAGATCAGGACATGTAACTACCTTGCATGGTTTTAAGTCTTTTCCAAATTTCATCATTAGTTGAAAAAGTTCATTAATTATTTAGAAATTTATGGAATAATTTTTTCCTGACATGAACATTGTCATGAGTTTATTATTCTAGACCCTTAGATTCTGGAAACACCAAACAATTGACTTTTATTGATGCTTATAACTCGAGAGGAATATATTTAGCTTAGAGATGTTATTTTGAGTATATCATAATCACATCATACGGGAACCGAAAGCCTATTTCAGCTCTTTTAAGAACAATATTAAATGTCGCAAAGTCACTGTATAGTGGCCTATTTTGATTGTAAAACGGCCAACGATCAAGAAATGTAACCATCTTTCATGGTTTTCTAATCAATTGCCAAATTCCACCATTTATAGAAGATGTTCAATAACTATTTTTAATGTCAGGAATAAATAATTCCAGACGCCTGAAAATTGCCATGAGTGTATTTTTCCTGGAACCAATTTTCCCGAACTTCAAATAATATTATTTTTGGAGGCTTATAACTCGATAAGAATCAATAAATGGTCTTAATGTTTTAGCTTAATCACATCATCTCTGTCCATAAAGCTGGTTTCTGCAATTTTAAAAGGATTTTATATACCATTCTTTTGTCCCATGATCACATTTGAGAATTTTAAACTATATTCAAGTTGCTCAAGGGTTATCTATTGATATTGTAAAAGGGTAAAAGATCAGGACATGTAACTACCTTGCATGGTTTTAAATCTTTTCCAATTTCATTATTAGTTGAAAAAGTTCATTAAGTATTTCCAATGTATGGAATAATTTTTTCCTAACATGAACATTGTCATGAGTTTATTAATCCAGACCCCTAGATTCTGGAAACACCAAACAATAGAATTTTATTGATGCTTATAACTCGAGAGGAATCTATTTAGCTTAGAGATGGTATTTTTGGTATATCATAATCACATCATACGGGAACCGAAAGCCTGTTTTAGCTCTTTTAAGATCATATAAGAACAATATTAAATGTCGCAAAGTCACCGTATAATGGCCTATTTTGATTGTAAAACGGCCAACGATCAAGAAACATAACCATCTTTCATGGTTTTCTAATGAATTGCCAAATTCCACCATTTATAGATGAAGTTCAATAACTATTTTTAATGTCAGGAATAAATAATTCCTGAGGCCTGAAAATTGTCATGAGCGTATTTTTTCCTAAAACCAACTTTCCCGAACTTCAAATAATATGATTTTTTGAAACTTATAACTCGAGAAAAATCAATTTTTAATAGCAATTATCTTAATGTTTTAGCTTAATGACATCATCTCTGTCCATAAAGATGGTTTCTGCAATTTTAAGAGGATATATTTTATATACCATTCTTTTGTCCCCTGATCACATTTGAGAATTTTTAAACTGTATTCAAGTTGCTCAAGGGTTATCTATTGATATTGTAAAAGGGTAAAAGATCTGGACGTGTAACTACCTTGCATGGTTTTAAATCTTTTCCAAATTTCATCATTAGTTGAAAAAGTTCATTAAGTATTTCCAATGTGTGGAATATTTTTTTCCTAACATGAACATTGTCATGAGTTTATTATTCCAGACCCCAAGATACTGAAAACATCAAATAATAAACTTTTATTGATGCTTATAATTCGAGAGGAATCTATTTGTATTCTTCAGATTTCATCATAATCACATCATACGGGAACCGGAAGCCTGTTTCATCTCTTTTAAGATCATATTAAAACAATATTAAATGTCGAAAAGTCATCGTATAGTGGCCTATTTTGATTGTAAAATGTCCAACGATCAAGAAATGTAACCATCTTTCATGGTTTTCTAATCAATTGCCAAATTCCACCATTTATAGAAGAAGTTCAATAACTATTTTTAATGTCAGGAATAAATAATTCCTGACGCCTGAAAATTGCCATGAGTGTATTTTTTTCCTAGAACCAACTTTCCCAAACTTCAAATAATATGATTTTTCAAAGCTTGTAACTCGAGAAGAATTAATTTTTAATATAAATGGTCTTAATGTTTTAGCTTAATCACATCATATCTGTCCATAAAGGTGGTTTCTGCAATTTTAAGAGGATTTTATATACCATTCTTCTGTCCCATGATCGCATTTGAGAATTTTAAACTGTATTCAAGTTGTTCAAGGGTTATCTATTGATATTGTAAAAGGGTAAAAGATCAGGACGTGTAACTACCTTGCATGGTTTTAAATATTTTCCAAATTTCATCATTAGTTGAAAAAGTTTATTAAGTATTTCCAATGTATGGAATAATTTTTTCCTGACATGAACATTGTTATGAGATTATTATTCCAGACCCCTAGATACTGGAAACACCAAATAATAGACTTTTATTGATGCTTATAATTCGAGAGGAATATATTTCTATTCTTCAGAGTTCATCATAATCACATCATACGGGAACCGAAGGCCTGTTTCATCGCTTTTAAGATCATATTAAAACAATATTAAATGTCGAAAAATCATCGTATAGTGGCCTATTTTGATTGTAAAACGTCCAACGATCAAGAAATGTAACCATCTTTCATGGTTTTCTAATCAACTGCCAAATTCCACCATTTATAGAAGAAGTTCAATAACTATTTTTAATGTCAGGAATAAATAATTCCTGACGCCTGAAAATTGCCATGTGTGTGTATTTTTCCTAGAACCAACTTTCCCAAACTTCAAATAATATGATTTTTCAAAGCTTATAACTCGAGAAGAATCAATTTTTAATATAAATGGTCTTAATGTTTTAGCTTAATCACATCATCTCTGTCCATAAAGGTGGTTTCTGCAATTTTTAGAGGATTTTATATACCATTCTTCTGTCCCATGATCTCATTTGAGAATTTTAAATTGTATTCAAGTTGTTCAAGGGTTATCTATTGATATTGTAAAAGGGTAAAAGATCAGGACATGTAACTACCTTTCATGGTTTTAAATCTTTTCCAAATTTCATCATTAGTTGAAAAAGTTCATTAAGTATTTCCAGTGTATGGAATAATTTTTTCCTAACATTAGCATTGTCATGAGTTTATTATTCCATACCCCTAGATACTGGAAACACCAAATAATAGACTTTTATTGATACTTATAATTCGAGAGGAATCTATTTATGTTCTTTAGAGTTTATCATAACCACATCATACGGGAACCAAAAGCCTATTTCAGCTCTTTTAAGATCATATAAGAACAATTTTAAATGCCGCAAAGTCACCGTATAATGGCCTATTTTGATTGTAAAACGGCCAACGATCAAGAAATGTAACCATCTTTCATGGTTTTCTAATCAATTGCTAAATTCAACCATTTATAGAAGAAGTTCAATAACTATTTTTAATGTCAGGAATAAATAATTTTTGGCGCCTGAAAATTGCCCTGAGTGTCAACTTTCCCAAACTTCAAATAATATGATTTTTTGAAGCTTATAACTCGAGAAGAATCAATTTTTAATATAAATGGTCTTAATGTTTTAGCTTAATCACATAATCTCTGTCCATAAAGGTGGTTTCTGCAATTTTATGAGGATTTTATATACCATTCTTTTGTCCCATGATCACATTTGAGAATTTTAAACTGTATTCAAGTTGTTCAAGGGTTATCTATTGATATTGTAAAAGGGTAAAAGATCAGGACATGTAACTACCTTGCATGGTTATAAATCTTTTCCAAATTTTATCATTAGTTGAAAAAGTTCATTAAGTATTTCCAATGTATGGAATAATTTTTTCCTGACATGAACATTGTCATGAGTTTATTATTCCAGACCCCTAGATACTGGAAACACCAAATAATAGACTTTTATTGATGCTTATAATTCGAGAGGAATCTATTTATGTTATCTAGAGTTTATCATAATCGCATCATACGGGAACCGAAAGGCTGTTTCAGCTCTTTTAAGATCATATAAGAACAATTTTAAATGTCGCAAAATCACCGTATAGTGGCCTATTTTTATTGTAAAACGGCCAACGATCAAGAAATGTAACCATCTTTCATGGTTTTCTAATCAATTCCCAAATTCTACCATTTATAGAAGAAGTTCAATAACTATTTTTAATGTCAGGAATAAATAATTTCGGCACCTGAAAATTGCCATGAGTGTATTTTTTCCTAGAACCAACATTCCCAAACTTCAAATAATATGATTTTTTGAAGCTTATAACTCGAGAAGAATCAATTTTTAATATAAATGGTCTTAATGTTTTAGCTTAATCACATCATCTCTGTCCATAAAGGTGGTTTCTACAATTTTAAGAGGATTTTATATAACATTCTTTTGTCCCATGATCACATTTGAGAATTTTAAATTGTATTGAAGTTGTTCAAGGGTTATCTAATGATATTGTAAAAGGGTAAAAGATCTGGACATGTAACTACCTTGCATGGTTTTAAATCTTTTCCAAATTTTATCATTAGTTGAAAAAGTTCATTAAGTATTTCCAATGTATGGAATAATTTTTTCCTAACATGAACATTGTCATGAGTTTATTATTCCAGACCCCTAGATACTGGAAACACCAAATAATAGACTTTTATTGATGCTTATAATTCGAGAGGAATCTATTTATGTTCTTCTAGAGTTTATCATAATCATATCATATGGGAACCGAAAGCGTGTTTTATCTCTTTTAAGATCATATAAGAACAATTTTAAATGTCTTAAAATCACCTTATAGTGGCCTATTTTGATTGTAAAACGGCCAACGATCAAGAAATGTAACCATCTTTCATGGTTTTCTAATCAATTGCTAAATTCAACCATTTATAGAAGAAGTTCAATAACTATTTTTAATGTCGAATAAATAATTTTTGAGGCTGAAAATTGCCATGAGTGTATTTTTTCCTAGAACCAACTTTCCCAAACTTCAAATAATATGATTTTTTGAAGCTTATAACTCGAGAAGAATCAATTTTTAATATAAATGGTCTTAATGTTTTAGCTTAATCACATAATCTCTGTCCATAAAGGTGGTTTCGGCAATTTTAAGAGGATTTTATATACCATTCTTTTGTCCCATGATCACATTTGAGAATTTTAAACTGTATTCAAGTTGTTCAAGGGTTATCTATTGATATTGTAAAAGGGTAAAAGATCAGGACATGTAACTACCTTGCATGGTTTTAAATCTTTTCCAAATTTTATCATTAGTTGAAAAAGTTCATTAAGTATTTCCAATGTATGGAATAATTTTTTCCTGACATGAACATTGTCATGAGTTTATTATTCCAGACCCCTAGATACTAGAAACACCAAATAATAGACTTTTATTGATGCTTATAATTCGAGAGGAATCTATTTATGTTCTTTAGAGTTTATCATAATCACATCATACGGGAACCGAAAGCCTATTTTACTCTTTTAAGATCATATAAGAACAATTTTAAATGTCGAAAAATCATCGTATAGTGGCCTATTTTTATTGTAAAACGTCCAACGATCAAGAAATGTAACCATCTTTCATGGTTTTCTAATCAATTGCCAAATTCTACCATTTATAGAAGAAGTTCAATAACTATTTTTAATGTCGAATAAATAATTTTTTGGCGCTGAAAATTGCCATGAGTGTATTTTTCCTAGAACCAACATTCCCAAACTTCAAATAATATGATTTTTTCAAGCTTATAACTCGAGAAGAATCAATTTTTAATATAAATGGTATTAATGTTTTAGCTTAATCACATCATCTCTGTCCATAAAGGTGGTTTCTACAATTTTAAGAGGATTTTATATAACATTCTTTTGTCCCATGATCACATTTGAGAATTTTAAATTGTATTGAAGTTGTTCAAGGGTTATCTAATGATATTGTAAAAGGGTAAAAGATCTGGACATGTAACTACCTTGCATGGTTATAAATCTTTTCCAAATTTTATCATTAGTTGAAAAAGTTCATTAAGTATTTCCAATGTATGGAATAATTTTTTCCTGACATGAACATTGTCATGAGTTTATTATTCCAGACCCCTAGATACTTTGAAACACCAAATAATAGACTTTTATTGATGCTTATAATTCGAGAGGAATCTATTTATGTTATCTAGAGTTTATCATAATCGCATCATGGAACCGAAAGCCTCATTTCTACTCTTTTAAGATCATATAAGAACAATTTTAAATGTCGCAAAATCACCGTATAGTGGCCTATTTTTATTGTAAAACGGCCAACGATCAAGAAATGTAACCATCTTTCATGGTTTTCTAATCAATTCCCAAATTCTACCATTTATAGAAGAAGTTCAATAACTATTTTTAATGTCAGGAATAAATAATTTACGCCAACAAAATTGCCATGAGTGTATTTTTCCTAGAACCAACATTCCCAAACTTCAAATAATATGATTTTTTGAAGCTTATAACTCGAGAAGAATCAATTTTTAATATAAATGGTCTTAATGTTTTAGCTTAATCACATCATCTCTGTCCATAAAGGTGGTTTCTACAATTTTAAGAGGATTCTATATAACATTCTTTTGTCCCATGATCACATTTGAGAATTTTAAATTGTATTCAAGTTGTTCAAGGGTTATCTAATGATATTGTAAAAGGGTAAAAGATCTGGACATGTAACTACCTTGCATGGTTTTAAATCTTTTCCAAATTTCATCATTAGTTGAAAAAGTTCATTAAGTATTTCCAGTGTATGGAATAATTTTTTCCTAACATTAGCATTGTCATGAGTTTATTATTCCAGACCCCTAGATACTGGAAACACCAAATAATAGACTTTTATTGATACTTATAATTCGAGAGGAATCTATTTATGTTCTTTAGAGTTTATCATAACCACATCATACGGGAACCAAAAGCCTATTTCAGCTCTTTTAAGATCATATAAGAACAATTTTAAATGTCGCAAAGTCACCGTATAGTGGCCTATTTTGATTGTAAAACGGCCAACGATCAAGAAATGTAACCATCTTTCATGGTTTTCTAATCAATTGCTAAATTCAACCATTTATAGAAGAAGTTCAATAACTATTTTTAATGTCAGGAATAAATAATTTTTGGCGCCTGAAAATTGCCCTGAGTGTCAACTTTCCCAAACTTCAAATAATATGATTTTTTGAAGCTTATAACTCGAGAAGAATTAATTTTTAATATAAATGGTCTTAATGTTTTAGCTTAATCACATAATCTCTGTCCATAAAGGTGGTTTCTGCAATTTTATGAGGATTTTATATACCATTCTTTTGTCCCATGATCACATTTGAGAATTTTAAACTGTATTCAAGTTGTTCAAGGGTTATCTATTGATATTGTAAAAGGGTAAAATATCAGGACATGTAACTACCTTGCATGGTTATAAATCTTTTCCAAATTTTATCATTAGTTGAAAAAGTTCATTAAGTATTTCCAATGTATGGAATAATTTTTTCCTGACATGAACATTGTCATGAGTTTATTATTCCAGACCCCTAGATACTGGAAACACCAAATAATAGACTTTTATTGATGCTTATAATTCGAGAGGAATCTATTTATGTTATCAAGAGTTTATCATAATCGCATCATACGGGAACCGAAAGGCTGTTTCAGCTCTTTTAAGATCATATAAGAACAATTTTAAATGTCGCAAAGTCACCGTATAGTGGCCTATTTTGATTGTAAAACGGCCAACGATCAAGAAATGTAACCATCTTTCATGGTTTTCTAATCAATTCCCAAATTCTACCATTTATAGAAGAAGTTCAATAACTATTTTTAATGTCAGGAATAAATAATTTCTGGCGCCTGAAAATTGCCATGAGTGTATTTTTTCCTAGAACCAACATTCCCAAACTTCAAATAATATGATTTTTTGAAGCTTATAACTCGAGAAGAATCAATTTTTAATATAAATGGTCTTAATGTTTTAGCTTAATCACATCATCTCTGTCCATAAAGGTGGTTTCTACAATTTTAAGAGGATTCTATATAACATTCTTTTGTCCCATGATCACATTTGAGAATTTTAAATTGTATTCAAGTTGTTCAAGGGTTATCTATTGATATTGTAAAAGGGTAAAAGATCTGGACATGTAATTACCTTGCATGGTTTAAAATCTTTTCCAAATTTCATCATTAGTTGAAAAAGTTCATTAAGTATTTCCAATGTATGGAATAAGTTTTTCCTGACATGAACATTGTCATGAGTTTATTAATCCAGACCCATAGATACTGGAAACATCAAATAATAGACTTTTATTGATGCTTATTATTGGAGAGGAATCTATTTGTGTTCTTTATAGTTTATCATAATCATATCATATGGGAACCAGAAGCGTGTTTTATCTCTTTTAAAATCATATAAGAACAATTTTAAATGTCTTAAATTTACCTTATAGTGGCAAAATTTGATTGTAAAACGTCCAACGATCAAGAAATGTAACCATCTTTCATGGTTTTCTAATCAATTGCCAAATTCCACCATTTATAGAAGAAGTTTAATAACTATTTTGAATGTCAGGAATAAATAATTCCCGACGCCTGAAAATTGCCATGAGTATTTTTTCCGAGAACCAACTTTCCCGAACTTAAAATAATATGATTTTTTGAAGCTTATAACTCGAGAAGAATAAAATTTTAATAGAAATGGTCTTAATGTTTTAGCTTAATCACATCATCTCTGTCCATAAAGCTGGTTTCTGCAATGTTAAGAGGATTTTATATACCATTCTTTTGTCCCATGATCACATTTGAGAATTTCAAATTGGGTTATCTATTGATATTGTAAAAGGGTAAAAGATCAGGACATGTAACTACCTTGGATGGTTTTAAATCTTTTCCAAATTTAATCATTAGTTGAAAAGTTCATTAAGTATTTCCAATGTATGGAATAATTTTTTCCTGACATGGACATTGTCATGAGTTAATTAATCCAGACCCCTAGATTCTAGAAACACCAAACAATAGACTTTTATTGATGCATATCACTCGATAGGAATCTGTTTAGCTTAGAGATGGTATTTTGAGTATATCATAATCACATCATATGGGAATCGAAAGCCTATTTTAGCTATTTTAAGATCATATTAAAACAATATTAAATGTCGAAAAGTCATCGTATAGTGGCCGACTTTGATTGTAAAACGTCCAACGATCAAGAAATGTAACCATCTTTCATGGTTTTCTAATCAATTGCCAAATTCCACCATTTATAGAAGAAGTTTAATAACTATTTTGAATGTCAGGAATAAATAATTCCCGACGCCTGAAAATTGCCATGAGTATTTTTTCCTAGAACCAACTTTCCCGAACTTCAAATAATATGATTTTTTGAAGATTATAACTCGAGAAGAATCAAATTTTAATAGAAATGGTCTTAATGTTTTAGCTTAATCACATCATCTCTGTCCATAAAGCTGGTTTCTACAATTTTAAGGGTATTTTATATACCATTCTTTTGTCCCATGATCACATTTGAGAATTTTAAACTGTATTCAAGTTGCTCAAGGGTTATCTATTGATATTGTAAAAGGGTAAAAGATCAGGACATGTAACTACCTTGCATGGTTTTAAATATTTTCCAAATTTCATCATTAGTTGAAAAAGTTCATTAAGTATTTCCAATGTATGGAATAATTTTTTCCTGACATGAACATTGTCATGAGTTTATTATTCCAGACCCCTAGATACTAGAAACACAAAATAATAGACTTTTATTGATGCTTATAATTCGAGAGGAATCTATTTATGTTCTTTAGAGTTTATCATAATCACATCATACGGGAACCGAAAGCCTGTTCTACTCTTTGAAGATCATATAAGAACAATTTTAAATGTCGCAAAGTCACCGTATAGTCGCCTATTTTGATTGTAAAACGGCCAACGATCAAGAAATGTAACCATCTTTCATGGTTTTCTAATCAATTTCCAAATTCAACCATTTATAGAAGAAGTTCAATAACTATTTTTAATGACATGAATAAATAATTTCTAGCGCCTGAAAGTTGCCATGAGTGTATTTTTTCCTAGAACCAACTTCCCCAAACTTCAAATAATATGATTTTTTTAAGCTTATAACTCGAGAAGAATCAATGTTTAATATAAATGGTCATAATGTTTTAGCTAAATCACATCATCTCTGTCCATAAAGGGGGTTTCAGCAATTTTAAGAGGATTTTATATACCATTCTTTTGTCCCATGATCACATTTGAGAATTTTAAACTGTATTCAAGTTGTTCAAGGGTTATCTATTGATATTGTAAAAGGGTAAAAGATCAGGACATGTAACTACCTTGCATGGTTTTAAATCTTTTCCAAATTTCATCATTAGTTGAAAAAGTTCATTAAGTATTTCCAATGTATGGAATAATTTTTTCCTGACATGAACATTGTCATGAGTTTATTATTCCAGACCCCTAGATACTGGAAACACCAAATAATAGACTTTTATTGATGCTTATAATTCGAGAGGAATCTATTTGTGTTCTTTAGAGTTTATCATAATCACATCATACAGGAACCGGAAGCCTGTATCATCTCTTTTAAGATCATATAAGAACAATTTTAAATGTCGCAAAGTCACCTTATAGTGGCCTAATTTGATTATAAAACGGCCAACGATCAAGAAATGTAACCATCTTTCATGGTTTTCTAATCAATTTCCAAATTCAATCATTTATAGAAGAAGTTCAATACCTATGTTTACTGTCAGGAATAAATAATTCCTGACGCCTGAAAATTGCCATGAGTGTATTTTTTCCTAGAACCAACTTTCCCGAACTTCAAATAATATGATTTTTTGAAGTTTATAACTCGAGAAGAATCAATTTTAAATAGAGATGGTCTTAATGTTTTAGCTTAATCAAATCATATCTGTCCATAAATCTGGTTTCTGCAATTTTAAGAGGATTTTATATACCATTCTTTTGTCCCATGATCACATTTGAGAATTTTAAATTGGGTTATCTATTGATATTGTAAAAGGGTAAAAGATCAGGACATGTAACTACCTTGGGTGATTTTAAATCTTTTCCAAATTTCATCATTAGTTGAAAAGTTCATTAAGTATTTCCAATGTATGGAATAATTTTTTCCAGACATGAACATTGTCATGAGTTTATTAATCCAGACCCCTAGATTCTGGAAACACCAAACAATAGAATTTTATTGATGCTTATAACTCGGGAGGAATCTATTTATTTTAGAGATGGTATTTAGAGTATATCATAATCACATAATACGGGAACCGAAAGCCTATTTCATCTCTTTTAAGATCATATTAAAACAATATTAAATGTCGCAAAGTCACCGTATAGTGTCCTATTTTGATTGTAAAACGACCAACGATCAAGAAATGTAACCATCTTTCATGGTTTTTTAATCAATTGCCAAATTCCACCATTTATAGAAGAAGTTCAATAAATATTTTTAATGTCCGGAATAAATAATTCTTGACGCCTAAAAATTGCCATGAGCATATTTTTTCCTAGAACCAACTTTCCCGAACTTCAAATAATATGATTTTTTGAAGGTTATAACTCGAGAAGAAGCAATTATTAATAAAAATGGTCTTAGTGTTTTAGCTTAATCACATCATCTATATTCATAAAGCTGGTTTCTGCAATTTTAAGAGGATTTTATATACCATTCTTTTCTCCCATGATCACGTTTGAGAATTTTAAACAGTTGTTTGTGGGTGAAAATGGTTTTTGCTAATTTCGGTAATTTCGGGTGTATGGGTGAGAAAAGAAATTAAACCTTAAACAATGTACTACATGGGAGTACTTTAGATTCGAGAGATCAATCTGTATAAGTCCGTCCTAAACTAAGAAATGGCCATTCCAGACTTGTCTCGATCACAAAGTGAAGGATAATGGGTTGGTTTTAGGGGGGAAGCAAGGAAAGTGATGAGACCAGAATAGTTAATTTCTGAAAGAGTAGTTGTTTTCTATGACTTGTATTAGAAAGTGGGAAGCTAACAAAATGGAAAGATAGCAAACGTTTTCTGAGTGTTGTATGCTCCTGAGTGAACTTGTTGTTCGGTGGAAATATGTAAGACCTATTTATACAAGTCGAAGTGAAACATACTCTAGTCTCATTAAGGAACGGAAAAATGGGTGAGTAAATGGGAGGAGGTGGTAACCGTTAACGCATGGAATTGATGTTCCATAAAAAGAGCATTTCACCATTAACTCCCTGTATTTACTAATCGCCTCATTCTTATGACACTTCCTTATGACGGGCGTAGTATACGCCGCACGTTGTAAACCTCCAAACCAATACCCAAATCGGATCCCCCAGTTTGTGATATGCGTTGATGTCTCGAATGTTTTTGTGGAAAACATGTAGCATATTGTTGTTTCCTGGCAAGTCGAGCTTGGGAGACTTGCTATCTTGGTGACCTTCGATGGTCGAGGTTTTTCATCTTAAGAGGAAAGGTAGTCGTTGATCATCGCACGCTTTCGTTTTTTGGTGGACGCATAGGGAAGGCCAGCATGGTGGCGCGTCTAGGTCGGCATGCCATTGGCATGGCATGCCTTGGCGCGGTTTGATGTGGCCAAACTAGGGTTTTGGTTCAAAGGTTACCATGTGTTGTCTGGTAACCTTGGACGTCTAGGATTTTCTCCTGAGATTGAAGGGAGACCGTTGATTATTGCACGCCTTCATTTTGGTAGTCGTATAAGGAAGGCCAGCATGGTGTAGCGGCTAGGTTGGCATGGCATGCCTTGGCGCGGTTTGGTGTGGCCAAACTAGGGTTTCGGGTCAAAGGTTACCATGTGTTGTCTGGTAACCTTAGACGGCTAGGATTTTCTCCTGAGATTGAAGGGCGACCGTTGATTGTCGCACGCCTTCGTTTTGGTATACGCATAGGGAAGGCCAGCATGGTGGCGCGGCTAGGTCAGCATGCCTTGGCGCAATTTGGCATGGCCAAACTAGGGTTTCTGGTCAAAAGTTACCATGTTTTGTCTGGTAACCTAGGACGGCTAGGATTTGCTCTTGTGATTAAAGGGAGACCATTGATTGTCGCACGCCTTCGTTATGGTAGCCGCATAGGGAAGACCAACATGGTATCGTCTATGTAAATCATTAAAGTACCGCTTTCATTTTGGTAGCCATATAAAATAAATCATTAAAGTACCGGTTATGTAAATCAAAAACTATCACAAGAAAAATTATAAATCAAATAACTTTATTCATAATAGTTTTATTCATTAGACTCATACAATCAATGAAAGCGATCAAAAATTGATGTTTATTTTTCTTCACTAAGTATTCTAAACTTATTCATCCTTATTATCTTCTGTTTCCATGATCTCATCAAGGTTATCATCATACATTTTGAGACTTTCAGACAGAGTACCAATCTTTTGAAGATCATAAAAATCTCTAAACGATGCCCAGCAGACAACATAATATATAATTTCTTTTCAAGCATCAGCAGATCATTTCTTCAGAAGTTCCTTTCTTCCTATAATTCAAGAACTCCTTCACACAGGATTGTTGCCCTTATTTCAGAGAGAGATGGAATGATCTGATAAGAGCATAAATCAGAGCAGATCTTAAGTCTTCCTTTATTAGAGGAATCTAAGAAACTTTCTACTTCCTGGATACAATATTCTCCTACAAATTCGTTGTAAGACCTTGTATTTTCAGTAAAACGGATTACATGAATCTTCCTTGTCAAAATATCATGAAATCTACAAGAGTATATCAAATTTGATATAACAATCTTTAAGTCCTTCATTGAAAACATTCATGAAGAAATCGAATAAGAATTCGGTTTTTCTAAGACATATTTAAATTTAAATGCTTTATAAAAGGAAATCCTTTTATACAGAGAATTTTTTGAAATCTTTTCCAACAAGAAACATCCGTAATTTTTCATTTTTAAATAAATTTCTATAACACATCCGTGCTTGGGAATAGAGAAATTTTTCTTTATACAACAATGTATTATCTTTTACTGTTCTTTCTGTCTCGCATCCTCAGGAATGATAGATCATCATAATCAAGGAGTGGTTCAGAGATTTTCCTCTTGAAGGAAGAGAAACAAAACTTGTCTGCTTAAAGTCACTTTTCTTACACCCCTTTTTGAACCTTTTTGGTGTAAACTGAGTATACCAAGGATTGGCAAAAAAATCCTTATCTTTGCTTGTCAAGACATAAGGAACACCTGTCATTTTTCTTAATTCCTTGGTAACAAATTTGAGAGCCTTTTGTATTTTATGAATCTTGTATCCTTTTTGTATATGATTTTTACTACCACAAGAGTAACAACATCTGATATTATAAGAGTTATGATATCAATTATTACTTGTTTGTGCAAGATTGTTGAATGCTCCTTCCTCTTTCTCTACTCTTTGCATTTTTGATTTCTTTATTTCTTTATAATCTTCCTTCTTATGGTCTGAAAGATCATTACTTGATAGTTTTTCCTTTGGATTTCCTTTATCATGTTGATCATTTCTTTTGGGAAATCCTGTGTAAGAGTACTCCTGGATTTGACAAACTTTATTTCATTGTTAGGAACTGCAGTACTTTTACTTTCATATCCCAAACCACGTGTGTCTCTGTGACTTCTTCCTATTTCCAATAAGGAGGATAGATTGTTCGAACTTTCGTTAAGTTTTCTTAACATAGAGACTTTTTCTTTTAAAGGGGTATTTTTATTAAGCGTAGAGTTAATAGTTTTCTCTAGACCTTTTATATTGGAAATAAATCCTTTTTCTTTTTATTTGTAGATCTCATGTTGAGAGTTCAATCTTGCTTTAGAGTCATCGAGCACTTTTGCAAAGAGGCATATTTTTTCTTGAGATTTCTCCAGATCAGTTTTACACGTCTCATGTTCACTCACTTTCTGTGTGATTCCCTTTTTTAGAAGCTCATTCTCCTTAGAGAGAATTTCAACCTTTAAGGTTAGCTCTTGTTCTTTCTTAAGTGTAGAAAGAAGTTCTTCAGAGATATAAAGAAATTGTTTTCTAAATTCCTTTATTTCATAAGTTTTTACACTTGATCTTTCATTCGAAATCTCAATCATGGATTTCAAAAATGTCTCGTTAGAGAACTCATCAATTGAGCAGTCTGAAGAGTATTCCTCTTTTGAGCATATCCCTTGCAATTCTTTAATTGATCCCTTCTTAAGCTTTCGCTCACGTTTGACTTTACTTTGGCCCATTTCTTATAGGATGGATTGCACCAAATACAGATTGTTAGATATTTTCGTGTTTGCCCGCTCTGATACCAATTGAAAAGGAGAGGGTACCCCAAATATACCTCAAGCTATAACTTTTCCTTCCTATAAGTCCTTTCCCCGAAAGTGATTGTCTATAGACTGAGTCGAGACAATACAACAAATTGGTTCATACTTTGTGTGATCGTCTATGGACACTAGATCGAGACAATACAATAACAAAGTGTGTTTACTTGATACAAAGGTTCGGACCTAACCAAACTCAATAGGATTCACGTATAGTAAATAGAAATTAACGTTTATGTAATTTACTTTAATTATAATAAAAAATTATAATGCGGAAATATAAAGTAAATGACACAACAAGATTTTGTTAACGAGGAAATCGCAAATGCAGAAAAATCCCGGGACATAGTCCAGAATTGAATACTCTCAGAATTAAGCCGCTATACAAAATAAGACAACTTCGTATAGTTGAGACCAATCAACTAAACCTATAGTTCACCTAGTTCCCTTAGTATTCCTATGCCTCCAACCTATAAACAAGTCACGTACTTGGACCAATTTATTTGGATCGTATTCCAAACAGTAAAGGAACAATAAATCTATTTGGTATCAACTCTTTTCAACCAAGTGATATGAGTTGCGCAAAGGTTCCCTTATTTATCTTAACATAAACTCCTTTGCTAGGTTCCAAGATCTATCTTACGTTAAATCACCTAAAGCCAATCACTAAGATTAATCCAACAACACTCTTCAACCAAGTGATATGTGTTGATGCCGATCTTCCTCAATTAATCAATCCAATCTACCACAAGGATAAACCGATTATTAATTGAATCCTCTTTTTCCCAAACAAGTATTGTGCACACCAAAGATTACAAAAACACCAAGTAAAAAATCTTTAATATCTTCTTTGTCTTTAAATCTTCTTAGATCTTCAATAAACACATGCACACAATCACTTGAATCTCTTGTGATCAATCACACACATAACGGAGTATATTAACAATGGATTATCACAAGATCGTCTTTAGATCTAACAACAGTCTAAAGATCCCTGTCAAAACCTTGAACTAGTTTGAGTGATTCTTATATCAGAAGAGAAGATTCTCAAGCATAAACAAACTAGGTGCATGATAGACACATTTTTGTGTCTGAATTGTCCTCAGTGTCTCTATTGTTAGTGCTTGATTTTGTACTTATTATGGTGTTTTTATGTTTGTGTAGGTGTTTTTGGAGAAATACACTTGTGTGGAAAAAGTTTCTCAAAAAGTGCTATTTGGACCTCCGGAGGACATTTGCTAAAGGCACCCTCATTTTGGATAAGGGCACCCCCATCTGCTAAAGGCGCCAGCATTTTGGTTAAGGGCACCTCACCTTCTTCATTTGAAAAATAAAAATTGGTGGGAAAATATTTCACTTACTGCGTGTTATTCTGTTGGATTTTTGGAGCTGGAGATTTAATGGCTGAGATTCATTGGGATGGCTTGAATGAGCGTAACAAAAGTGGTAATCAAGGTTGTGAAATCGTGAATCGCAAAGCGAATCGTTTTTTAAATTTGAGAATCGAATCGTATGTTAAAGCGCGAATCGTAGATTCACGGTTGATTACTAAATCGTATGTTTTCTTGTAAAAAAATATGAAATTGTATGGAGGTCACCTAATTTTGGTCTTTGTTCCGCATATATGATAATAATGTTCATTAAGTTCAACAAATATCAGGGTGGAGCATTGGTTAAAGGTTCCTCATGTGATCAAGAGGTCGTGGGTTCGAAACCTTGTGCTTTCATTTTTGGGAAATTTCGTTTGGACCTTGAAAATTTAGTCAAGAATCGCAGTCAAACTAGGTTGACTTGCGATTTATAGGAAAAACGATTCATAAGCACGATTCAAATCGAACTGGTTAGAAATGAATCGCACGATTTTAAAAACCATGGTGGTAATGTTGTTAGAATCGAGAAATTGGGCTATAATCACGGTGAGACGAATACAGGGTTATTCGTGTATGCAGAGAGAGATTCTCGGGATTTATGACTATTCTTGGAGCAATGAACGAGTCTACAACGTTGTCTACTCATTCTGGAATGTATTTCAGTCAATTTGGAGCGTGTCAGTTGAAGGTTTTCGAGAGCAGAGATATGAAAAGGAAGAAAAATCCCGTATCTTGCATGGGAGTAAAAGAAAATATTTTTGATTGATTGTCGAAATTAAATGGAGTATTAGGGATTTATTCTCGGTCCAAAGGGGTACAAATAAGGTTATGGGATGTCTTAGAAGGGTACGAAGGGTTTGGGGAGAAGAACATAGCGAAATCGAGAGCCGCAGAGAATTTTTTTTTTCTGCTGCTGTGATCATCAAGAACACAAAGAACATACGGCTAGAGACAGTCGTTAAAAACTGTCAATATGCTCAGGCTTAGCAACAGTTTCACAGTGACAGCTGAACAGTAACTGCGACAGTTTCTTTATATCGTTCTATAACAGTATCATTTTCAACAATTATAATCGTTACAAATTGTTGTTTTCATATATTTTCATCCTTGTAAGCACCTTTTGAGTAATGAAATCAATTTTTGAGCGTGTTTCCATGATGAGAAGCTAAACCCATCCTCTAGCGCGATGGAGGAAGCCAAATTTCACAAATGTGGTAATTATATCAATTCTTGTTACGACTATTTTGCATTGTTATTCAGTTGATTTATGAGTTTCATTGAGTGACTGTGATTACAATTGATGGGTCATGCTTAGCTTAGATATTTTGATGTCCCATGCTTTAGTTTTACACCCATTACTTTCGAAATCTACCTTAGGGAATGAATTAGAGTCAATAATACTTTATCATTTGATCTTTTATTGTTTAGAATTGATATTTGAACCATATAAGTGCGGAAATTGGTGGAATCCTAGCCATAATCTCTCCATAATTTTTTTCCAAAACTTTATTTTGAATTTGTTATATTTTTTATTTAAAAATTAAGTTTAAAAAAATATGCTTTCACAAGTCTCATCGAAACTATTATCACTACAACATTATTGAGAACATTAGTGCAATCAAGATTCAACCTCCATTAGTCAATCAAATCAATAAGAAAACTAAAGATAAACCACAATATCTAGTTTCCCACCAACGGGTCGCGCTAGAGCTTCTCAATCCCAAAGAAGACTTTAAACTGAGTGGTCGTAAGAGATTTCACCTAGTTAGATTACTCTCCTCTCCGATAGGCGCCTCACCAGTAACAAAGACAAAAGAGGAAGTCTAGGTTACGCAGGATTAGTTTGCTAGAAATGCAAACTCAAAGTATTTAATTATAGACAAGGAAGTTTGGACACCAAGGAATTTCCAAAACCGAAAATATTCGCAAGATATTTTTATTACTCCACCAAATTCGGTTTTCATAATTCATGTGAATGCACTGTCCAAAAATAGTGATCGAAATCTCCTTGGAAAATCTAATTAGCAAATGCACATTACTAATTCTTATTTTCCATATATAATTAAAAAGATTCTTAACTTATTTAAATTCGATCTTGGGATTTACTTCCTTCTTAGACTTTAAGGAATATCTTTGAACAATATAGAATAAGCATTAATGCACCGTGTTCAAAGAGTGTTGACATCTTACTCTTGCAAGTCTATACCATGCTTGCTCACTTGAAACCGATTTACCACACTTCCAAACAAGTTTAGAATTGGTTCATCTGACTTTCAAGAACTATGTGATTGATCAAGTTCCACTCAATCACATCTCATGGGTTTCCATGTGAGTATTGTGCATAGTTACACTAGCTTACCAAAGAAACGGCTGACTAGGTACTAGGATCGGTTCCCCACATATATATATGGTATCTAACTTGTATGCACTGCACATGTCCATAGGATTGGTTCCCCCTTCCCAAAACTTTGTTGCACATGTTCATAGGATCGATTCCCCCTTTCCAAAACTTTGCTGCACATGTTCATAGGATCGGTTCCCCTTTCTTCCATAAACCTTGCTGCACCTCATACAAGGATCGGTTCCCCCTTGTGTTGCATTGCACCTCTTACTAGGATCGATTCCCCTCTTCCCATTAATAAGTTCAGACATACACAACCCGATCATACCCTAGGTGATTACTTAAGATTGGTTTTACTAATAAAAGTTATACCAATACAAAAGTCAGGCCTTATGTGAATAGTTTTACCAAGAACACATACAAGTTGTGAACGGTTATATACATCACACATATTGGTCGTTCATAAGATATGCAATGAAGAACAACCCCCAATAACGCCTGGCGATTTCCCTTTCGGTTCACAACACGTATCATGAACTTACTTCCTTAGAACACATGTAAACATTATTCCCTAAGACGAAATCCTCACCTCATACCCATACATAATTACAATAGCATTTATATGATTATGTTGATGTCTTATATACAAAGTTTAATGGTTAAGCAAGAAACTTCATATTGTATTCCTTAATACTATGTCT
The DNA here is from genome assembly GCA_023529315.1 of Papaver bracteatum. Lineage (NCBI taxonomy): Eukaryota > Viridiplantae > Streptophyta > Magnoliopsida > Ranunculales > Papaveraceae > Papaver > Papaver bracteatum. Next base: position 121,243 of record JAJJWX010004071.1, on the reverse strand, counting down.
ATCTAGAGTGTTCATGCTTCGCAGTTTTATGTTTTCAATATGCACGACTTGAAAGATACGATAGGGAATGAAACAGTTCAAGGCAAATATCACTAATCTTAAGTGGAAGGATTATGTTGTTGTTGTAGCTCCGTCTTATTCTTCACATCTTCAAGTCTTCACAATACTTGTAATATCTCATCCTAATAATTTCAAGCTAACCTATACGAAGTTGACTCTAGTACATATAAATCAAGCGACTCTTAAATGAGTTCGGCTTCACTAAAATATGATAACCAAACTTGACATACCAACGCTTGGTGGGTTCAACTGAGCAATGCTCTAACAGTGGGGCCAAGGGCTTGGCATGCCATGAGCGCATGGTGAGGATAGCATGGCTAGGTCCAAGGCAAGGTGTTGTTTGGCTTGGCATGGTAGGGTCAAGGGTTTGGCGTGACCAAGCTAGGATCGTGACCAAGATAGGGTTTTGGGTCAAAGGTTACCATATGCTGTCGGATAACCTTGGACGGCTAGGATTTGCTCCTGTGATTGAAGGGCTACCTGTTGATTGTCGCACGCCTTCGTTTTGGTATCCGCATAAGGAAGGCCAACATGGTGGCGCGTCTAGGCATGGGGCCATAGCAAGGTGCATTTGGCATGGCACGGTGGGGGCCAAGGTCTTGGCATGGACGGTTTGGCTTGGCATGATGGGTCCAAGGGCTTGGAATGACATGGGAGCATGATGCAGCTAGCATGGATAGGGCCAAGGCAAGATGCGGTTTGGATTGGCATGGTGGGGCAAAGGGTTTGACGTGACCAAGCTAGGGTTTTGGGTCAAAGGTTACCATGTGTTGTCTAGTAACCTTGGACGGCCAAGATTTGCGTCTTAGATGGGAAGATGGCCGTTGATTGTTGCAGGTCTTTATTTTAGCAGCTAGGGTTGTGCATGGCATGTTGGGATGTCAAGCATGGTTAGCATGCTTTAGAGAGGAGATATGGCTGGCATGGTTTTCCATTGGCACAGTGGTGTGGCTAGCATGGTTGGCATGCCTTGGCACGGTAGGTGTGGCTGGCAAGGCTTTCCATTGGATCATGGGGTGCGGCTAGCATGGTTGGAATTCCTTGGCATAGTAGGTATGGCTGGCACGGCTTGCCATTGGCACAGGGGGTGCGTCTAGCATGGTTGGCATGCCTTGGCGCGGTGGGTGTGGCTGGCATGGTTTTCCATTGGCACATGTAGCGTGGGAATTAGGGTTTTGGCCTATCGAAACCCTAATTAGTAATTAATTTGAAAAATTGATAATCGTTGATTTAAAACTATATTAGAAATTCCGAAGAAGAAGGTTTACGAATATGGTAGCCATCCTAATCAACCACAACCCCCAATAGGTCAAGAACATAAATTTGAAGCTCCTCAACCGTCAAAATCAAGAACAATGACTTATATGAGGTATGTTTCGAAAAACCCAGTTAGGTTTTAGTTTATTGTGTTGGATTTAAGTTAGTTTTGTATCAAAAATTAGGGTTTTGTAAAAAAATTAAAACTGAAATTTGCAGTTGCATGTGAGTTACGGTTGGTAATAACCCAAATACGAACCGTAAATGACAATGACAATTAAAATGTATGTGTTTCTGAAGGTAGTTACTGTTGGTAATTGAATTTTGTTACGAACCATAAATAACCTTGAAACCTTGAATTTTGCTGATATTTGCTCAGTATACTTGGATTTGATATATAGATTGAACAAAATACTTCATTCATAATGTGAATCAAATAGATATGATATTGTCACTTTTAATCACATCACATTTAGTCAAAATACCAAAATACAAGATATAAAATGTATCTCACCATCCTTAGGAACATCTACGCATCCTCTTCATCACTCATAACTACGAATTGGGTTGGCCTCGATAATAGTATAGCCTTCCATAATTCTATTCTTTCCTCATTCTCTAGCCCACTTCTTTGCATCTTCTTTCTTATTCCATGTCTCCTCGGTTAAATAGTGAAAGCTAGAATCTTCTGTGAGAATTTCATTTGCTAAAGGTTGTTCATTCATTAGGGGAGGTACATCAACGACCAGGACAAAAATATACCAACATTAGTCTAAACGAGGCAACAAAACGAAAACATATATGAAGATACGGTTGGTAATGAAAGAGTATAAAAAAACCGGAACAGAGTTACGGTTTGTAACTATAATCCTATACAAACCGTAAAAAACCTACGGTTAGTAATTTGTATCTTCTAAAAAACCACAAATACATCAAAAGAAAATTAAAAAACATAGAGTACCCTACGATTAGAAACGAAAATTCAATAATACACCATAACAGAATTACGGTTGGCCTCGATTTACATCTTATCAACCATAAATAATGCAACAAATACTCCCATGCACATGATGAATTACGGTTGGTAACTACTGCACGACATTAGCAACCGTAATTATGATATGGTTCGTAATGAAACAAATTATACCAACGGTAACTGGTATTATGATTTGGTTTTCCCCCAAAATTGAGTTACGGTTAGTATTTGATGCTTTACGAACCGTAACTAAGAGTTACGGTTGGTCACGAGCTTAATTCCAACCGTATGTTCTTCTGAAATTTTAAAAAAAAATTGATTTTTTTTACGTACTTTAGATAATTTTGAGCAACAAAAAGCTAATGGGAACTAATTTAGAAGTATACCTGGTCATTTTCAGTGCTGGGTTCTTCACTTTATTGGTTAATTTCTTTAATTGGTTGAGATTGACCTTCACTTTGGGTTAAAACATCTATGCCATCTAAAAAATACTCCATATCAGGATCTCCATCAAGAGGTATGTAGTACTTGTTTTCTCTATCATATAGAGATTCACCCATCTCAAATTTGTAACTGGAATCACTCATTTTGGTTGAGTGAATCAAAATCTAGGGTTACACAAATATCACAAAAGTTTTTTTTTCTCTTCTCCTCTATACTTTTTTTTTAACTCTAAAAATCTGATTTTGTTTTGATTTTGAGTTAATATAAGTGAAATTAATCATTAACTCTAAACTTGATTATCATCACTAAACTAGGTTATTAATTATGAGGGTTGTCATTTCCAGTTGTTTTTTTGGATAAGGGATACTTGAATTATAAAGTAATGACCCTTTTTGACCTATTACAATGCCGCTTCTCTAATAAACCATGCCGCCCCTATAACATGCTTGCTAAGAATACATGGTACTAAGTCCAAGTCTACAAAAAAAAAATCCAATAATCTAAGGCCTGGTCTAACTGTTCAACTAACAGTCACTAACGGCCAACATTTGGTCAGAATGAGTAAACTAACGGTCAACGTCTACATCCAAGTCAAAGTTCGGGTCAACAGAGTCAGGTCAAGTCAACTAGTTACCTCAGTCAATTGATTGGGTCATGTGAGTCACAACCGAGTATAACTGATTCAACTCAGTCAGACAAGTTCGATAAGATAACTCAGCTAGCTGACTAGCTGACCTAATACAAGCCTTTGGTATTATTGCACCATAATGGTGCATCACAAGCATCCTAAACAAACTTAAGAAAACTACATCATTTCCTACAACCATTCTAGCTGCGATACTAGTTCCAAGTAAAACTTCATTTGATGTACACAACCACTCATTTATAACTCAATATTTATTCACAACAACATAACTTAGCTTACCTATAATTGCAGCTCTAAGCAAACTCAGTTCATCTCAATACATTCACTTAACTCCTTTTCCAAAACTTCAGTCACATAACACTCGATGTTTTTTGCTTCAATCAAACCATTCATTCAATCCACTAGATTCAGTTCACACCACTTAACTACCATTAGCTATAATAACAATTCTACATAAGCCTACCAAAACTGAATCACCACTAATTCATATTAACTGTAACTACAATTCAATACCTCCACAACTTGAACCACATCAATTTATCTATAGCTGCAAATCCATTGTAACTGTCCGTGCCAATTACTCACAATAATCCTTACTGCTAACATCTTCATCTCAGGTCAGGTACAAAACTAATAACCCATATCCATTATCTCAAGATCATCACCACTGTCAGAGCAATAACTAACCCCAATCTTCTATTGTCACAACTCAAGCTCTTCTTTCAATCATGTCCATTCAGTACTAACACCTGTAACTCATCTCCCCACCTCCAATCCCACATCCTTGCACTTTCTCTATTCATTCTAATTCACTGTAATTCAATACAAACCTACTTCATCCATATTTCTACTCCATACAATAGTTCAATGACAACATCGTTACTACTTCCACCCCAAACTCCATTTCTGTTTCATCTACAGCTACAGTTATATTCTAAAATCATTCACAATTGATTCAATTGCAGTAAATGCCTTCGTATATCCTTCCCCTATGATTCATCACATACCCACCATATCCAATTCAGTTCTTATTGCATTGTGAAACTTTTAAACTCAATAACAATCAACGATCACCAGCATCCTATATTGCTTTACCTGGAGGGCATGCAGACAATCAATGGGCGACCGACACTGGTGCCACCCATTATCTTACTGCCGATATACGAAATTTGACGATTCCCCATGAATACAATGGTACTGAGAAAGTTTGTGTTAGCAATGGTAATATACTGGATATTTCAAACGTTGGTAATGCATCTTTCACGATTAATTCAAGATCTTATCAACTGAACTAAATTTATCATGTTACCCAAATCAAAACTAATTTGTTGTCAGTATCACAGTTTTGTAAAGACAAAGATGTCTACTTTGAATTTCACACTTATTTTTTTGTCGTAAAGGACAAGCGCACGGGGATAACGCTGCTGAGAAGGCTCAATAAGAATGGGCTTTATGTTTTTGATGGAGTTAACATGCTAGAGCATCCAATAAAACCACAAGCACTGGTCTTATCTTCTCTTCCGATAGGACACCAACGAATGTTGCGTACTGTTTCCATGATATGCCATCAGTTTCCCCTTCCAGTACAAAATAAAAAAATTGAGTTTTGTCATTCTTGCCATGTTAGTAAAAGCAAGAAATTGTCCTTTTCTCTTAGTAAAACTGTTTATGACAAGCCTTTGAGCTTGATTGTATTAGACATATGGGTTTCTCCTTCTTTATCAAGAACTGGGTTTCGTTATTATATATTGTTTATGGATGTCTTTTCTCACTATACCTGGGTTTTTCCTCTAATACAAAGATCAAATGCATTACACACTTTCATTCTATTCTGTAAACAAATAGAGAATCTCACGGATCATAAAATAAAAATTTCCCAATCTGATAATGCACTAGAATATAAGAAGTTACTTTTTTTCTCAATAAGTCAGGCATACAACATAGATTTTCATGTCCTCATACATCCCCTCAAAATGGTCGGGCAGAGAGTCGTATTAGGCATGTCACAGAGTCTGGTTTAGCTCTTCTTTTTTATGCACATATGCCTAAATCTTATTGGGAAGATGCCTTCACTACTGCTTGTTATCTGATAAACAAGCTTCCAAAATCTCAAAAATTAAAACTCCACTAGAATTGTTGTTCAACAAGTTGCCAAATTACTCATTCTCAAGAGTATTTGGATGTTTAGCTTATCCTTGTCTAAGACAATATAACAGTGACAAGATTAAACCTAGGTCACTGCCTTACGTCTTTATTGGCTACAGTAATGCAGACAAAGGATATATGTATTTGCATAGGGAAACCAATAGAATCTACATCTCCAGACATGTTCGATTTGAAGAAAGCTCGTTCCCATTCTTATCTCCCAAGCAGCAATCTTCGTTGCCAAATACAGGTATTGAATTGTACCATCTAGCACAAGTGTATTAATTAAGAAACATTTTAGGAGTAGTCATTTGCCTGTAATTCAGGGATCTAGTCCATTACAATCGCAGTACACCACAATGCAGTGGACATATCTTCGCCAGCAAGCACGTCTGTGAATACTTCACTTAAAGCGACTGCATCAACAAATACTCCACCACAACTGTTTAATTTTCCAGAGATTAGTCCTCTTAATTATGCTGCATTAATTGATTCCCATGACCTGAATTCTGTAGCTACTGCGAATCAGGAAGTGCAAAGTAGAACAATAACTCGTCCCATGGTGACATAAGCAAAAAATGGTATTCGCAAGCCAATTCAGAAGCTGTTTTTGACGGTATCAAAACATCCTTTACTAGATGTAGATTTCATGGAACCAGTGTGTTTTTCATCTGCATGGAAGATTCCAAAATTGAGGAATGCAATGGATGTTCAAATTAATGCCCTTATTCGTAATGGTACATATTCTCTGGTCAAATATGAAAAAGGCATGAATATGGTAGGCTCGAAATCGGTTTACAGGGTTAAGCAAAACCCATATGGAACTATAGAACTCTGCAAAGCGCATTTGGTAGCAAAGGGATATAATCAACAAGCATGTATCGACTATGGTGAAATTTTTTCACCAGTTATAAAACCATGTACTATATGTCTGGTGATTTCCATTGATGTGATGAATCAATGGGAAATCAAGCAACTCGATGCGGAGAATGCGTTCTTGCATGGTCAATTGGAAGAGGATGTTTACATGCAGCATCCACCGGGCTATGTGGATGAAAACTATCCAACCCATGTGTGAAAACTGCACAAATCACTCTATGGCCTTAAATAGGCACCTCGAGCATGGTTCTCAAGCTTAGTATCTATTTAATTTATTTAGGTTTCAATGGTTCTCAAGCTTAGTATCTATTTAATTTATCTATTTAAGAGCATGGTTCCCTCTTTATCCGTCAATCCCCAGACTCAATCTCGTATGTTCTGGTGTACGTCGATGATATTATTGTCACCGGATCTAGGACGGATGAGATTGCTCAGCTGATTACATATCTTGGTGCAGCCTTTGCGTTAAAGGATATGGGTGATTTTTCCTTCTTTTTGGGTGTAGAGGTACTCAGGAAGGGTACGAAACTTATTCTCACTCAACGTAAATATACTACAGATCTTTTAAAAAGGACAAAATTGGATGGTGTGAGACTAGTCAATACACCTTTAACAGCTAATGTAAAGATTCAGAAACAAGGTACCAAAAAGTTTGAATATTCCACTTTGTAACGAAGTGTTGTCGGTGCACTTCAGTATTTGCATCTAACAAGACATGATATATCCATCGCAGTCAATAAGGTATGCCAATATATGCATGATCCTTATGAGGAGCATTGGGATCTCTTTAAGAGGGTAACAAGGTACCTCAAAAGTAATATTGATTATGGTCTTCATCTTCTCCAATCCAAGGATTTTTCTCTGCAGGCATATTCTAATGCGGATTGGGATGGAAGTTTGGATGATCGTCATTCGACAAGCGGATACTACATCTACTTTGGTGGTAACTTAATTTCATGGAGTGCAAGGAAGCAAAAAACAGTATCAAAGTCCAGTACTGAGGCTGAATATCGAGGGGTTTCAATTGCAACTTCATAGATTATTTGGATACAATTACGGCTTAAAGAGCTTGGTGTATCAGCTTCAACATCCATTCTGTAGTGTGATAATTTAGGTGTGGCATACCTGACAGCGAATCCATGATCGTACCAATCATATAGAAATCGACTACCACTTTGTCCGTGAACGTGTAGCTGCGAACCAACTTCATGTCATATTTATCAGTTCCAGAGACCAGCTAGCTTACATCTTCACTAAAGGTATTCCAGCTCCGATGTTTCAAATTATACGTAGCAAGTTGCAGCTTCGCCAGCTCCAGTACAACATGAGAGGAAATGTTAAGGATTCAGAAGTTATATCTCCTACGGACTCTCAACAAAGTCAACAATCTGAGAAAGTAATACGCTAGAGTCTAAGGAAACTCTTTACGGCATGTCAGTCTTTTAGAATTTGTTAGATTGTTAAACAAATATGTAATTGATTATTGAATATTTTTTAGTATAAATAATCTGCTATCTGCGCTTGATCAAGTGTGGAAGTATTCACCCCAGTATCCCTTTCTAACTCCTTTTTAATAGCAGAACCAAACCCTAGTTTTTCATCAGCTTTAATTTAACATCTAATTCAGAACTTCAAACCCAAACTATCAAACTCACGATGTTCTTCAACCTCATAATCTCCCGTAGAACGTTAATTTTCACCTCCCAACTTTCTATGAATTCTTCTTATGAACCCTAACTTCTCAATTTTGGGAAGAAAATGAACTATAATCCTTCTTTTGATTCAAAGTTCACCCTGTCGAACAAATACCACCACTATCACCAGATCCACCAACTAATCTCCAATTTCTTCTTAATCATCACCTAATTTGAATTCCAATTCATCTCAAGAAACCTTAATTTCCCAATTCTCCTCTTCTCTAATTTGATACCTAAACAACAACTTAATTCTCCATGCCAACAAAACCCATCTTATATCTACTTCATAAAACATCAAATTCATCTTCTAATTCTTTCTTGAACTCTTCCAGAAACCTTAACTCTACTTACAATAACATCATCTTCTTCTTCTCCCGAAACTAAATCGACCCAGCACCATCACCACCTCACTCGGATCATCATTTTATAAAACTTCAGCTACTCAGCTCACAAACATCAAGCTCAACTCTTCGATTTGGAAACGACAAGAGGAAGCTAGAAGAAAGAAGAACAGAAGAGAAAGAGAAAAAGAAGAGCAAAAAAGAAAGAAGGATGAAAAAGAAAATAAAAGAAAATGAAAGTTTATCCTCTCGATCAGGGGATAAGACCAACGAGATATTATTGAGGAACCCAACATCATGGATAAGGGCTGCCAAGTCGATTTGTTAACAAAATGACTAATCTACCCTTCATACTCATCCGATGATATCTTCTTCGTCTGGTATCCTAATAACACGTTCGAGTAGTCCATTTTGAATATTTTTTCGAGACCTATTCAACGATACTTTTTTCGTATCTTAATTGGTGTTAGATTAATTCCTATTAATTAACATTCGTGTTAAACTAATCGAGTTATTATCGGCTAATTCGTCTCTTGACTAGTCTAATAGCGTTGACGAGCTTGAGGGTCTTTACAACTATCTTCCTTTATTGATTGAATGACCAAGTTTACATCATCTTCTATATGTATGTCCTGTAACTGTAACTCTTTAGCCCATAGTAAATCTTCACGTATAGCCATACATTCTCCATCTTCTGGACTTAAAATTCCTTTTGAGAACCTTCCTTTGATTCCAATGCAAGTACCTGCATGATTATGGAGTACAACCACAGTACCAAGTTGCAAGTTGTGTCAAAATTAATAGTCTGGTATCCCAAAGTTCTTCCTTCATGAATAAACTTCCATACAAATAACTGCATCCTTTGTAATATACTTGAGATTCTTTGAAATCTCTTCCATAAAACTTCATTGATGCCCGCTGCTGCGTTAATGAATGAGAGATCACCAGATTTTTTTTTTGTCCAATATGAGATTATTGAGACAGGATTTGAAAAAAAAAAATCTTCTTTAGCAAATCCATATATTTGATTTTATCATCATATTCCATCAGAAACACCTAAAGGCTTTGATAAATCGATGTATAAGCGTAATAAAACAACAAAGGGCCTGAAGTGGCCATGGATAATCAAAAGAAACAACAAACCGAAACCAGAAACATAAAACCTAATATTGCAAAACGCAATAAATTTTTATGAAAACAAAAAAACTAATAGTTAATATTACATAAATTTGCTCGGTAGGTCCGAAACTCATATCCAAAACCGAGCAAATGAGATTGAGAAAAATTGGAGAAAAAAATAGGCTTGAGAAAAACAAGGATAATTTTTGTTTTTTTTTATTGGAAATATTATTATTGAGAGAGAATGGGTGCAAGTAGGCAAGGGATGAAAATATGATCCCGATAGGTTAGGAGTTATCGGAATTCCGATTTCCGATTTCCGATAGTATCCTAAACTGAAAACCTAAGCCGATATATGTTAAGGTATCGGATATCGGATTTTAATTCGATAAATTCTGTTATCTGACCGAAAATTGGAAATACAGGTTCTAAGTTAACATTTCAGTTCAACTCAGTGATTCAAGTTCAAATTTCACACGTCCAAACTGTCTTCAAACACCAAAAGGTCCAAAAGAGTTTCAAGCACACATTCAGTTCACTCTCAGTGTCTCACACACAAAAACAAACACAAAAACAAACACAAAAACAAACAAAAGAAACACTGAAATACTGAGACACAACACAAAACACTATTGCTCCTGGTTGGCTGCTACCTGAATCATGAATCCAAAGGCATTGCACTACAATCAGTTCAGCTTCATTCTTCCACGACTTCCTTATCTGCATTAGCAACATTATAACACATTCAAATTAGATGACATGAAGATAAAGCAACATAAAAGCCCAATATTAAAAACCTTATTTTCGTTATAATAGTTTAATGCCAGAAACCCTAGTTGATTATCAAAAATCTAAACGTTTACAACTTATAAAAGAAACCCAAATCTAGTAAAAACATAAACCCTAATTTGATCCACACCCGGATTACCAAATATCAGAAACCCTAATTTTGTTAATAGTTACACACACAACAACCCTAAAAATGAATCGAACAAGCTATGAAGCTAACAATTGAAATTAACTGAAGAACAAAAAGGAAGACTCAATACCTGATTACTCGATTGGTTGTTATCAATTGACTGATTGTGGAGAGTGAGAGGTCTCGGAAGAGAAGAAGAAGATGAACTGCGAAGTGAGAGGTGAAAACAAAAGGGAAGGAAATGAGCTTCCCTACTTCTCTTGACATCTAATATTAATGGGTGATGGAAATTACTAGTACATCCCTATCTGTCATCGGATGTCGGAACTTAACAATCAGATAGGGTCTAATCTGATTCTGTTACGTTAAGGGGAAATAATCCGATATAACGGATAAAATCCTATAGGATTTCGAATTCTCGGAAACCAATTTCGGATTTCAGACTATTAGTAACAGGCCTAGATACAAGGGTGACTGTAGTATTAATATTTTACAAACAATCATTTCCCAAAAAAATTGCTGGTCTCAGATTCTATCATGTAACATTACCGAAATACCCTTGATCTCAGATCAATTATTTCTCTGGGAAAGTGCACCCCCACTGACACAGATAACAAGACTCAAAATTCAAATTTTGAACATTATTTTACTCCAAGGAAAGAAAACACTAGAGACAAAACTCAAAAATTCACTTTATTTTGAATTTCAAAAATTGCCCGCCTATTCCGAATTCCAAGAATTTCAACCATCTCACCCTATTTTACCCCTACTCCAACTTTATCAACCCTTTTTTATCTTCCTTTTCGCTTTCCTTTTTCTTTGACCTAAAACACAAAAAGACCCTTTTCAAATTCTTCAAAAATTGACAGTAGAAATGGACGACGGAGGAGGAGGAAGAAGGAAGAGTTCAAGAATCAAAAACCCACTAAAAGAAATCAGAGTGGTTAAGAAGAGGAAGTTGAGTGAAACAAACAATGAATCGGTAAAGGTTTCCAAGAAATTACGCCAGGAATCAGCGAAGATGGATGAGCCTGTTGATTTGGGTGAAATTTCTGCTGCTGATTTTGAAAACGAAGTGCAGATTGGTACTGAATCGGTCGGAAAGGGCATAAAATCGGTCAAAAAGGGTATGAAATCGGTTGGGAAGGGTACAGAATCTGGTGAAAAGGGTTCAGGGGAGGAGAAGAGTGATTATGCGAGAGTAAGAGAAACAATTAGGGCTTTCAACACACACTATCTGCATTTTGTTCAGGTGCACATACTATCTAACCCTCTTTTAAACCCTATTTTTGATTTGTTTTGTGTTACTAGTGATTAATTTTGTTGACTAGAATGGTGATTTTACTGATTATTCTTGGGATTTTGTTCTGATTATGGATTTGGATTATTGGAAACATTTTGCTCATGGTTATTTGTTGGTACAGGAAGAGGAGCTGAGGGTTAAAAACATTGTAAAAGTTTCAAAGAAAAATAAGGTATATTTCCTTAATACAGTTAATTGGATGCATTTCAAGCAGATTTATATGGAATTGATGAAAATGCTTGGATCTAACATGAATTTTGACTATTAGTCTTTACGTAATTTGGGTTCTTTGTCAATTTATTTTTGGAACTTGTTCTACTATCTGGAATACATACATAGTATGTAAGTAAATGCATATAAGACCTGATTGTGCCTCATGAGTGTGCATTTTTATCTTACTTAGCCCTCCTAGATTGTAATTCATTTACGCTTGTTTGGCGCAAGGTTGGATTCAAATTTTTCTAAAAGTTTTAGGGGAAAAAATGAAAATGTTTTCATGTGATGCTATAACTATGCTTGAATCTAACATGAATTTAGTTTTACATAATTGGGTTCGCTTATCAATTTGTTTGCTGCATTATTGTCATACAAACTTGTCCTTCTACGGTCCTGCCATGTTGTACATATCTAAGTGAATGCTTAGAAGCATGCAATCAATTATTGGCATTTTCATGAATTCTCTTATGAATCCTGTCCTACTTGCGATGTTGAATGTATCTAAGCTGATTGCGTCTCATGAATGTACATTTTTATTCTTCTTATCCGTGGCTAGTGTAAACGGATTGTATGCATATCTGCTTGTGCAAGAAGTCTAGATCATCCTGCAGCAGGATCAGTATTGGTTAATTTACTAGTGGCTGTAGAAGAAATTTTGGGGATCTTTTATGTTTGATAATTTTTAATCAAGTAGTTATAAATGTGTACATGAATCTAGCTGAGTTGCTCTTACTTTGTCTTCGCTTATCAATTTGTTTTCTTCTTTTTGGCATTACTGTCATACAAATTTGTTCTATCTGAGTGAGAAATAACAATTTTCAAATGCTACAATTTGCTTTTACTTCACGCACCCATCTATTTTTTCTTGAATCGGAGTGAGAAATAACGATTTTGCTGATGTTTTGATGTTTATCTGTTGTTGGTACAGGAAGAGGAACTCACAGTTAAGAACATTAAAAAAGTTTCAAAGAAAAAGGTATATATGTTAATAATTATTTGTGAATTCCAAAGAGTTGGATGCATTTTAAGCCAAGTTAGACATTGTTTTTTCGGTAGAAATTTTCTAAGAGTTGTATGGGATTAGGGAATCTGATGAAAATGTGCTTGATTTTAACATGAATTGAGTATTAGTTTTAAGCAATTTGGTTTGCTTATTATTTTATTTTTTTAGTTTTACTGCCATACAAACCTGTCGTCCTACCTGCGATGTTGTACATATCTAAGTGAATGCATAGAAGCATGCCCTGCATCCTGATTGTGCCTCATGAGTGTGCATTTTCATCTTACTTAGCCCTCCTAGATTGTAATGCATTTACGCTTGTTTGGAGCAAGGTTGGATTGAAATTTTTCTAAAAGTTTTAGAAAAAACATGAAAATGTTTTTCATGTGATGCTATAACTATTCTTGAATCTAACATGAATTTAGTTTTACATAATTGGGTTCACTTAATGCATTATTGTCACACAAATTTGTCTTTCTACGGATCCAAGTCATGAATGTATCTAAGCTGATTGTGTCTCATGAATGTACATTTTCATGCTTCTTATCCCTGGCTAGAGTGAATCGGATTGTATGCGTATCTGCTTGTGCAAGATGTCTAGATCATCCTGCAGTATCAGCAAGGATCAGTATTGGTTAATTTACTAGTGCTGCTGTAATAGAAGAAATTTTGGGGATCTTTTATGTGTTATCATTTTTACTAAAGTAGTTATAAATGTGTACATGAATCTAGCTGAGTAACTTTTACTTTGGCTTCGCTTATCAATTTGTTTTCTTCTTTTTGGCATTACTGTCATACAAATTTGTTCTATCTGAGTGAGAAATAACGATTTTCAAATGCTACGATTTGCTTTTACTTCACACATCCATTGACAATTTTTGAACCGGAGTGAGAAATAACAATTTTGCTGATGTTCTGATGTTTATCTGTTGTTGGTACAGGAAGACGAACTCAGAGTTAAGAACATTAAAAAAGTTTCAAAGAAAAAGGTATATATGTTAATAATTATTTGTGAATTCCAAATAGTTGGATGCATTTTAAGCCAAGTTAGACATTGTTTTTTCGGTGGAAATTTTCTAAGAGTTGTATGGGATTAGGGAAACTGATGAATTAAGTATTAGTTTTAAGTAATTTGGTTTGCTTATGAATTTGTTTTTAGTTTTACTGCCATACAAAACTGTCGTCCTACCTGCGATGTTGTACGTATCTAAGTAAATGCATAGAAGCATGCCCTGCATCCTGATTGTGCCTCATGAGTGTGCATTTTCATCTTACTTAGCCCTCCTGGACTGTAATGCATTTATGCTTGTTTGGAGTAAGGTTGGATTGAATTTTTTCTAAAAGTTTTAGGGAAAAAGATGAAAATGTTTTCATGTGATGCTATAACTATTCTTGAATCTAACAAGAATTTAGTTTTACATAATTGGGTTCGCTTAATGCACTATTGTCACACAAATTTGTCTTTCTACGGATCTAAGTCATGAATGTATCTAAGCTGATTGGGTCTCATGAATGTACATTTTCATGTTTCTTATCCCTGGCTAGAGTAAATCGGATTGTATGCATATATGCTTGTGCAAGATGTCTAGATCATCCTGCAGCAGCAGCAAGGATCAGTATTGGTTAATTTACTAGTGATACTGTAGAAGAAATTTTGGGGATCATTTATGTTTGATAATTTTTACTAAAGTAGTTATAAATGTGTACATGAATCTAGCTGAGTTGCTTTTACTTTGTCTTCGCTTATCAATTTGTTCTATCTGAGTGAGAAATAACCATTTTCAAATGCTACAATTTGCTTTTACTTCACACATCTATCTGACAATTTTTGAATTGGAGTGAGAAATAACAATTTTGCTGATGTTTATCTGTTGTTGGTACAGGAAGAGGAACTCAGAGTTAAGAACATTAAAAAAGTTTCAAAGAAAAAGGTATATATGTTAATAATTATTTGTGAATTCCAAAGAGTTGGATACATTTTAAGCCAAGTTAGACATTGTTTTTTCAATAGAAATTTAAGAGTTGTATGGGATTAGGGAAAATGATGAAAATGTGCTTGATTTTAACATGAATTGAGTATTAGTTTTAAGTAGTTTGGTTTGCTTATCAATTTGTTTTCAGTTTTACTGCCATACAAACTTTCGTCTTACCTGCGATGTTGTACGTATCTAAGTGAATGCATAGAAGCATGCCCTGCATCCTGATTGTGTCTCATGAGGGTGCATTTTCATGTTACTCATCGTCTTATCCCTGGATAGAATATACTACTGGATTGTGATCTTACTTCTATTATATGTATCCCGCGAGCTATTGCTAAACTACCTTACTGTAATGTAGGTGCAGAAAGGAGATGGAAAATGTGAAGTAGTTGAGAAAAGACCTTCAAAACGCCCAGATTTGAAGGCGATAACAGAGGCAAGTGTATCTTTCATTTCTTAGAAATTTGTATACGCTATTTGAGATATACACTTTGCTGGAAATCAGTACTAGCAGAAGGTAGCCAATTCAGATATCTTCTTACTTGTTATTTTCTGTTCTATGACAGATGTTAGACACAAAAACTGTCCTAAACCCTCAGAAAAGACCCGGCCATCTTCCTGGTTTGCTTCCACCCTTTCTCCTAATTTTTTGTGTCAATGGAATTTGAATAGAACATGATGATTTATCTTTCCATGTCACAGGTATTGATGTGGGCCACCAGTTCTACTCTAGAGCTGAAATGGTTGTTGTCGGACTTCACAGCCATTGGTTGAATGGAATTGATTACATGGGTGTAGGAAAATTCAAAAAAATGGTAATGCAATTTCGAGATTTGGTTACTCACTTTCGTATCTGTGGTATAATGATAATAATAACTATGTGGATGCTAGCAGTTTTATTGAGTTTTGCTGTTTTCAAATGCTACAGGCAGAATATAAGAACTGTACTTTCCCAATCGCAGTTTCGATTGTGTTGTCTGGACAGTATGAAGATGATCTAGATAATTCTGATGATGTTATTTACACTGGACAAGGTGGCAATGATTTACTTGGCAACAAATCTCAAATAGCTGACCAAGTAATGAAACGTGGCAATTTGGCTCTCAAGGTTTGTGATTTTTTCTTTCTTTAACCAAATCTTAATTTTTATCGTAGATATTCAACTATAATGGGAATCAAACCTATTTATCTTGCAGAATAATATAGACCAGAAGATTCCTGTCAGAGTCGTTCGTGGACAGAAATGTCCTAGCAGTTACTGCGGAAAGGTCTATACTTATGATGGGTTATATAATGTGAGTAACTTCATGCCTAACATTGAATCACCTCTGTACTCTTGAATGTCTTTCTAATTGTCAATTTTTATTTCAAGTTGCTTTGACACTTATTATTTCCTATCTTCAAAATTTATAAGTTCAACTACTCCCATGAACATATATTAGGTTCTTTTTCTTAAACTGAGATGGTTCTATGGCTTTAGTTCTTATAAGTAAAAATGTCTAAACAAATTTTGCTTTCATATGGTGCATATTCAGTTGGCTGAGGTTATAAGTTATAACTGCTGCAAAGTTCACTGTGCAATGGATAAATGTATATTGCAAATGATTTTAGTGGTTGTAATTTTTCAGGTTGTTGGGTATTGGGCCGAAAAAGGTGTTTCTGGCTACACAATCTTCAAGTACCGTCTCAAGCGCCTTGATGGGCAGCCAATACTCACTACCAACCAGGTATATGTCTCTGTCTTAACATATCAACATCCAAATTCAATTGTGTAACTTTAGTTTCTAACCAAGACTTAGACTTTACTTTCTTTTATTCTCTATACAGGTTATGTTTACTAGAGCTCAAGCTCCTAAATGCGCAGCTGATATACGCGGGTATTTACTTAGTAATTTTTTGACTTTAATTTACTGTACTTCTAATAGTCATTGCTTTGTAACTAACATGAAGTTTGCTGTTTCGTAGGTTGGTTTGTAAAGATATAAGTGGGGGAAAAGAGAATATACCGATTCCAGCAACCAATTTGGTCGATGACCCGCCTGTTCCTCCGACAGGTAATATCAAATGCATAACAAGCACCTAGTTAGATACATCTTTCCATTGAGTATTAGTTTTAAGTAATTTGGTTTGCTAATGAATTTGTTTTTAGTTTTACTGCCATACAAAACTGTCGTCCTACCTGTGATGTTGTACGTATCTAAGTAAATGCATAGAAGCATGCCCTGCATCCTGATTGTGTCTCATGAGGGTGCATTTTCATCTTACTTAGCCCTCCTAGATTGTAATGCATTTACGCTTGTTTGGAGTAAGGTTGGATTGAATTTTTTCTAAAAGTTTTAGGGAAAAATATGAAAATGTTTTTCATGTGCTGCTATAACTATTCTTGAATCTAACATGAATTTAGTTTTACATAATTAGGTTTGCTTAATGCATTATTGTCACACAAATTTGTCCTTCTACGGATCTAAGTCATGAATGTATCTAAGCTGATTGTGTCTCATGAATGTACATTTTCATGTTTCTTATCCCTGGCTAGAGTAAATCGGATTGTATGCATATATGCTTGTGCAAGATGTCTAGATCATCCTGCAGCAGCAGCAAGGATCAGTATTGGTTAATTACTAGTGATACTGTAGAAGAAATTTTGGGGATCATTTATGTTTGATAATTTTTACTAAAGTAGTTATAAATGTGTACATGAATCTTGCTGAGTTGCTTTTACTTTGTCTTCGCTTATCAATTTGTTCTATCTGAGTGAGAAATAACCATTTTCAAATGCTACAATTTGCTTTTACTTCACACATCCATCTAACAATTTTTGAATCGGAGTGAGAAATAACAATTTTGCTGATGTTTATCTGTTGTTGGTATATCAAAAAAGTTTCAAAGAAAAAGGTATATATGTTAATAATTATTTGTGAATTCCAAAGAGTTGGATACATTTTAAGCCATGTTAGACATTGTTTTTTCGGTTGAAATTTTCTAAGAGTTGTATGGGATTAGGGAAACTGATGAAAATGTGCTTGATTTTAACATGAATTGAGTATTAGTTTTAAGTAATTTGGTTTGCTTATTATTTTATTTTTTTAGTTTTACTGCCATACAAACCTGTCGTCCTACCTGCGATGTTGTACATATCTAAGTGAATGCATAGAAGCATGCCCTGCATCCTGATTGTGCCTCATGAGTGTGCATTTTCATCTTACTTAGCTCTCCTAGATTGTAATGCATTTACGCTTGTTTGGAGCAAGGTTGGATTGAAATTTTTCTAAAAGTTTTAGGGAAAAGTATGAAAATGTTTTTCATGTGATGCTATAACTATTCTTGAATCTAACATGAATTTAGTTTTACATAATTGGGTTCGCTTACCAATTTGTTTGCTGCATTATTGTCATACAAACTTGTCCTTCTTGGGTCCTGCCATGTTGTACATATCTAAGTGAATGCTTAGAAGCATGCTATTGACATTTTCATTAATTCTCTTATGTATCCTGCATCTAAGCTGATTGGGTCTCATGAATGTACATTTTCATGTTTCTTATCCCTGGCTAGAGTAAATCGGATTGTATGCATATCTGCTTGTGCAAGATGTCTAGATCTTCAGTTTGTCCATGAATGGCTATTGGACAGTATGATACTGAACATAATGGGTTTTGATGATATAGGTTCGACATATATCACCACTCCCCAAGTTTCGGCAAGTGTGAAATTTCCCTCAAATGCCCCGCATGGATGTAATTGCAAAGGGGCTTGTATTGACCCAAAGAAATGTGCCTGCGCAAAGCTCAATGGTTCTGAATTTCCTTATGTGTCTAAAGATGGTGGCAGGTAAAATAGTTTCATTTTCTCAAAGTAGATCAGAATTTCCATTTGGTTGACTTGTACATGTTTTCTTACGCAATGCATCTTGTACTGATGAATTTTATCTTTTTCTGTTTTCAGATTGATTGAAGCAAAGGATGTTGTATATGAATGTGGACCGTCTTGCGGATGTGGACCTGCTTGTGTGAACAGAACATCTCAGCATGGGCTGAAATACCGCCTCGAGGTTGATTTGTACTTATGTTGTTTTAGATGCAATTTTCTTCCTAATTATATGAATTGTGCTGTTTTTTATGAAGTTATTATTTGAAAGCCTTACAATGCTCTTTGTTTTGGTGCCGCATTATATAGGTTTACCGTACTCCAAAGAAAGGATGGGGAGTTCGGTCTTGGGACTTTATTCCTTCGGGTGCTTATGTATGTGAATATATTGGAATCATCAACAGGACCGATGAAGTACATGATCCGGAAAACTTTTATATTTTCGATATTGATTGCCTCCAGACAATGAAAGGGCTGGATGGGAGGGAGGTATTGTTATACTTAATCTAATTGAAATTTTTACCAGTTGTATTGTATTATACGTAGTAATTCGTATAGATGCTGCTACTGATTTAGTTTCTTTGGTGTGTCTTACAGAGAAGAAGAGGAGATGTGTCAATTAGCCCAAGTGCATCCTTAGACAAAGTTGATGACGAGGTGTCTTATTGCATAGATGCTGGAACAACTGGAAATGTGATGAGGTATATCAATCACAGTTGCGCCCCCAATCTGTTTGTGCAATGCGTGTTAAGCGAGCACCATGATGTCAAGCTTGCTAGGATTGTACTATTTGCTGCTGATAACATACCCCCACTCCAGGTAATCAACTTTGTCTTAATTCAGAATTTTTACTAACGTTTAACAGTGTTTTTCCTACGTGTAACGTGTTTATCGTTGTTATGTTATGATACTGATTTCCATGTATGTTTCCTGTAGGAACTGTCATATGATTATGGGTATGCAAAGGATAGTGTTGTAGACAAAGACGGAAAGATTAAGCACATGGAGTGCTTCTGTGGTGCTCCAGACTGCAAGAAACTGATGTTCTAGGTAATTGGTTTGGATGTGGGCATTATTTTTTGCAAGCATGGATGACAACTTCACATTTTTTGGCGATCCACAAAGGATCGAAGGATAAGATTTCACTTATACATGCATATATATCATAAATTTTGTAACTATTGGTCCATAGCTTCATGTAGTTTGAACTAGTGAACTTGCAAACTGCGAACTATTAAGTTCTCGTGCCTTTGGTGAACGGCAAACGCAGAATACCAGTTTCCTTTCAGCATGTAAATGCCAATTTTATTTAGGATCTTAAAAGGGTTGTTCAGTACTCAGTAGTGTTTCTGAACTCTGAAGGGTTCTGCTTACAAGTTCAGGTCATTTTGTAAAAAACTCATATTGATTATTACAATTTCGTATTTTGCACAAAAGTTTGCCACAAGTTGAGAACATATCTGCTACTGAGTTTCTAAATACAGTCTTGCCTGATCAACAATGTCAATTATCAAAGGTCGAAATTTCTAAATACAGTCTTTTGCCATCTCCCTTTTACTCTACCCCATGACACTTTGATTGGTGCAAAAGCTTAAATGCCACTTTGCAAACCAAAATTTCACCTTGATGTTCAGAGAACAATGCTAAATTGCCCGTATTCTCATCAATGGATGTAGTAATAGGCTAATAGCCAATCAGCCATTATTATTTCGGCCTAAGTGACCACCCCAGATCCAAAAGCAGATATCGAATCAGACTGCTGAATCAGAATGTTACATAAACACCTCTGGCACACCCATTCCAAAGCGTAAAAATGATTGCAAGAATTTCTGCTATGTAATTGGTTGCACAACCAATGCTACCTGCAACAGCTCCAAAGACAAACTTCATGATTCCTGACAATGAACCCAAGTCCAGCAGGACCTGGATTCCCTTTGGCAGCACCATCACAGCAGACTATGTACTAATTTGGAAGGGGAAGGTACCAGAAAACTTGCTTGGCAATCGCAGTCTTCACTGTCCTACACCCCAAGAATTTGCAAATCGTACATCCCATTCCACATAAAGCCCTTCATTCTAAAACCACAATCCTCAGTACGAAAATAAATCTTCAAACACAACTTTGTTTCTTTGAAACCATAGCTCCATCATATTACTCATAGCAGCAGTTAACCATATTTCTTTAACCACTGGACTTTTGTTCTTTGTCAAGGAATCGTTTTACTGAACTCACAGTTGCAGAGAATGTGATCAAACTATCTATTCCATTACCACATCTGTAACATTTTGAAACTAAGCTAAAGCCTGTTTTTTTTTTTTTTTTTTGCATTTTGGTATCAGTAGCACTTGCATCTCTTAAAATTTTCCAAATGTTACCTGAGATTTTGGGATGAATTCACATTTGCCAAACCTGATGAGCCCAATTAACTTTAGGAAACTTCTTTCGGATTTTGTCAACTGCAGCTGCCACAGAGAAGTTACCTTGCTGGTCAAAAGGCCACATTTTCCTATCTTCATCACCAGTAATGGCAGGAAGGTTATCACAAGGGATTAGAGTTCGCAAATATAATTTAACACCAGCAAAATTTGATAATGACACAATCTCCAAATCAGTTAAACATAACACTCCATATTTTTAATCAAAAGCACAAAAGGATTAGCATTGTAAATGTGCTACAAAGAACAAAATGGAGTAACAAAAATTCATAGCCTAAGAATATATTCAAAGAGTTCAGCATTAATGAAGAAATACCAAGAAGTAATGTATACAAATCAAACACAAGCGAGCGACTGAATGTATGGATAACCAAGATTTTTTTTATTCAAGTATTGTGCATAACCAACAAACTCTCGAGGGCCTGGTGCAAGCTGTTGAATTTCCTTAAAGCTCGTGTCTTGTAAATCACAAGAAATAGCTTTATCCCGTATGCGTAATAGCAACTTCGGTGACTCTCCTTCTGATTCCTTGACAAGTAACACATTAAATTCAAACCCTGGATATTCTAATTCTTGAAGATTAACAAGATATATTGTGTTCCATCCTGTGTAGTCAGTCTTCATTTCCAAGATTTCTAAATTGGTAGGTGAAGATTTACGGCTACGTATAAGATAAAGGTGACCCTTACACTCCCCAAAGTAATCTGTCTTCAATCCAAGCCCTTTGTCATAGAATTCCGTTTCCATTTCCGTTCCTAATTCGCGGTCAACATTAAAATAGAAAAGCCTATTTGCCTTAACAATCCAATGCAATGAACCATTCCAAAACACACCGATGTCAGAGTAAAAACGATCAGGTTTGGAAAAAAACTCTCCAGATAGCTTCCAAGAAGCTGTTTCAGATGAGTATATCTCAATTTGAAATTTTTTCTTCTTCTCACCAAGTTCCGTCACCAACCAAATGCAAACAACTTTATAATGAGGTGATTTGAGGGGGTCGTAAGCTATACTGACACTAGAAAGTTTTCCAAAACGTTTCTCATATTTTTGGGATTCACAAACAATTTTGCGATATTGTCTCGTAGATGGATTGCAGACGTAATACGTTCTGGTCTCGCAACCTTTCTTGCAACACATGAGACCGTTGCAAGATTGCACGATAGATAAACTTGACGAGTTGCTAATAAAACTTAGGGTTTGAAAGGGGGCAGAGGATGATGATGATCCATCAAGGGGAATGTATTCGAGTTTTTTGACGACACCACTCGCCCAAGTTTGTGCAAATAGTCTTTGAATTGAAAGTGCGTTTTGGAGAATGTTGTATTTGTTAGTGAAAAATGGATCGGAAATAAGGGAAAACCATTGTTTTGATACGGATTTAAATATTAGAAGAGATTTTGCTGGTAAACGCAGTAGAATCTGGGTTAACATATCAACATTACTAACTATAAAAGATGCAGATGATGATGATGGTGATGGATACTCGTAATTCTTGCAATCAGAAAGGGAAGACATCTTCAAAATGATTATTAAAGTTTAGTTCAGTTTGAGAAACGAGTTACCTGACATTAAAGCTAATGGCGGCTTCACCTTTAACTTGTGGTCTGGTTCATGCGGAAGAAGAATATAAACCCATTACTTCATTCTTCGGAAACCCTAGTTTTCCATATCAAATTTCCATAAATCCCCAATTTTATAAGGATCGATCGACTGGGAAATCCTAAAATGGAAGAGACTTCAAGTCTAGTCAAGTCAATTCAAGCCATGCTCACGTATTTTATTGGGTGTTTAGATAAATGTCTAAAAGCTAGAAGTTTTTTGGACTATGATTTTTCTTTTTTTCTTTTTCTTTGATTTTTGTCAACGGGAGAGCAAAAATAGATCCGAGGAGAGCAAAATTCGGAATTGACTCACTGAGCAAGACTGGTCATATAAATGTACATGAATCGGACAAAATTGCCCTTATTAAGTTACCTCGTATTGTTTCTTTCTGTAATTCTTTCCATCACCAGAAACGCCCATTTCTTATGTAACCTTACCACCACCATTAGCAATAGGTGCCAATTTTATTATTCTACCTCCACCCAAGTAATGATTGCTAGGTTAGTTAGATTTATTTTTTTTTGAAAATCTTTACTTAAGTTTGATTTAAAAAATAGAATCCGCTAGAGAAATTTTTTTATTTGGCGAGTTCCATAACTAATTCCAAATACAGACTTTCAGGTAAATTAAAACTTCTTAAAGAAAGAAGATACAAAAAAAAAAAAAAAATCTTGTCCCGATCCCATATATTAAAATAAAGGCATATTATGATTCTATTATCGATTAGAAATAAACCAAATGAACACGGACTAATGCACTAATGCAGCTAATAGTTCATCGATATCTAATGTATTCATCAGTATCACAGATCGTAACGTGATGTTGGTGGTAAGAGAACGTGATGCCTTTGAAGACCAAGTGGAAGAAGTCTTGAGAACTTGATGTACTGGAAGGATTGTCTTATTCAGAACAAACACAAAACAACTATAAATAGCCTTACAAGGACTAGAAAGTAGGAAAGCAAAACAAACCACGACTAGTGGTGGTATCTAACAGAAAGAATAATTCAACAAAACTACTTTCCTGAACATCAGGTTTATTCATCACTAAAGACTCGATCTATGACTAACTACTTGACTGAATACTTTAACATTTCCTCCCTTAAACTGAAAATTTGAAATTCAGCTTGCACCAGGTTCAGTGCAAACTCCTAATAGACCCCTGAGTCATACAAACACATTCAGCTTCAAAGGTTTTGTCATGATATTTGCAATCTGATCTTGGGTTGGACAATGAACCATCTTTATAACTCCATCTTTTGTAAGGTCGCGAAGAAAATAAAACCTGACATCTATATGTTTGCAATGACCATGTAAAACTGGGTTCTTTGAGAGTGCAATAGTTGAGCTATTATCACAGAAGATAGTTGTATGATTACCACTTACTTTCTTATTGAAATACTCTAAGACCCTCCTTATCCAGACTGCTTGACAAGCACATGATGTTGCTGCAACAAACTCTGCTTCAGTAGTTGATAAGGTGACAATTGGTTGTTTCTTCGATAACCAGGACACAACACCTGAACTCAGCATGAAGACATAACCTGATGTGCTTTTACGGTCATCTAAATCACCTGCGTAGTCGCTGTCAGTGTAACCTGTCATCTTATCATCTCCTCCATTTCTATAGAAAATAACAAAGTCATATGTTCCCTTTAAATACCTTAGTACCCTCTTTGTTGTGTTGTCGTGAAGCTCTATGGGATAATCTATATATCTGCTAAGAAGGCTCACTACATACATAATATTAGGTCGCGTAGCCGTCATATACATTAAGCTGCCAATGATTTGCTTGTAACGACAACTATCCACCCGTACACCATTCACATCCTTTGTGAGTTTAAAGCCAATTGGATTAAGAACTGGATTGCATTCACTCATACCAAACTTCTCTAGTATCTCCTCTGTGTACTTCCTTTGGCAGATAAAAATACCTTCAGATTTTTGCACTACTTTTATACCAAGAAAGTACCTCATCTTCCCCAAGTCTGTCATGTCAAATTCTTGCATCATTGAGTTCTTAAACTCAACAAACATATTCTCATCATTTCTAGTAAAGATAAGATCATCAACATAAAGACAAACAACTAAAATTTTACCTGCCTCTCCTACTTTGATGAACAAAGTGTGTTCATAGGGACACTTCAGAAAACCTTCCTTAGAAAAATAGGAGCTTGTTTTAGTCCATATAAAGCCTTCTTTAATCTGTATACCTTTTCTTCTTGACCTTTCATCTTATAGCCAGGAGGTTGTTCGACAAAAACTTCTTCTCTGAGATCCCCATAAAGAAAAGCAAACTTAACATCAAGCTGGTATAAGGCCCATTGTTTCTGTGCTGCAAGAGAAACCACCATCCGAACTGTTTCCAACCACGCTACTGGTGCAAAAACTTCAGTATAGTCCACACCATGTTTTTGAGTGTATCCTTTTGCTACTAACTGGGATTTAAACTTTTCTACTTCACCCATTTCATTAAGTTTTGTTTTATAAACCAATTTTACTCCCACTTTCTTTGCTCCAGCAGGTAAGTTAGTTATCTCCCAAGTATTATTCTTCTCAATGGCTTCAATTTCGGAATCCATAGCCGTCCTCCACTTCATACTTTTCACAGCATCTTCAAAATAGATTGGATCTGTTGTGGAAGCAAGCATTGCTAGCATTGCTTCATCTTCTTCTTCGCTTTCTTCAGAGAACCCCTCTCCACTTACATAGTCTTTCATCCACACAGGTTGGCGCCGTTCTCTTCCTTGATGAACTGGTGATGAAGAATCTTCACTTGAGTTATTTTCAGTGTTATCAGCATCACGTTGATCAATTTCTTCAACTGCCCCACGTCCATCATCTTCAACAGCTGGTTCTTCTTCATTGTCACCCCATTCTAAGTCGACAAGAATAGATTTCTCGTGAGTTTTATCCCACTCACAGCTACTATTTTCTTCAAATACTACATCTCTAATTATTATTATCTTTTAAGAAATAGGTTTATAGAGACGATATGCTTTTGATTCTTCACTAAGTCCAAGAAGTACACACTTTACACTTTTATCATCCAACTTGGTACGCTTGCTGTCGGGAACATGAGCATATGTGACACAACCAAAGACTCTAAAATGATTAACAAAGATGGTTTAACTCCGCTCTAAGCTTCTTCCGGAGTTTTTTTCTTCACAGCAAGTGTTGGACTCCTATTCTACACATAAATTTCCCAGTTCACAGCTTCAAGCCAAAATGTTTTAGGAACATTCTTTTCCACAAGCAAGCTTCGAACCATATTCATAATAGTGCGATTCTTCCTCTCCGCGACGCCGTTTTGTTGTGGAGTATATGCAGCAGTCAATTTCCTTTGTGTTCCATTTTCACTGCAGAAATCAGTAAAGTCGTGTAAGGTGAACTCCCCACCACGGTCAGTATGAAGGACCTTTATAAATGATCCTTTCTCTTTTTCAACACGACTCTTAAACAATTTAAAAATGCCAAAGGCTTCAGACTTTTGCACAAGAAAATATATCCAAGTATTTCGACTAAAGTCATCGATGAAAGTGATAATATACCTCTTGCCACAGTTAGAAATAGGATTGATAGGCCCGTATATGTCGGCGTGTACGAGTTGAAGAACTTGAGTAGCTCTCCATGTGGTTTTTTTTGGAAATGGAAGTCTATGTTGCTTTCCAAGTAAGCATACTTTACATACTTTCGACATTGCACCAAGTTGTGGTAATCCTTTTACCATGCCCTTTTGTTGAAGAGTTTTCAGTCCTTTGCAATTGAGATGTCCGTATCGACGATGCCATAGCTGATCCGAGTCTTCGGTAAGAGAGAAACGCATTTGCTCATTTGATTTGATTTTTGCAAACAAATTGAACATCCGATTTGGAGACATTTCAATCTCTGAGATTAAACCTCTTTGATCGTGAAATATCTTACATTTTCCGCGCTGTATGACAATTGTTAAACCCTTATCATCTAGTTCTCCAAGGCTTAACAAATTGTTTGTCAAGTCAGGAACATAAAATACTCCTGTAATAATTTGTGTTATCCCATTCACCATCATTACGACGTTTCCTTTTTCCATCACATTCATCCTTGAGTTATCTCCCAGCTTCATTGTCTCTCTGAAACTCATATCAAAAGTTGAGAACATCTCTTTCTTGCCACACATGTGATTGCTACAACCTGAGTCAAGATACCACATACAAACCTCTTCTTTGCTTGTTTTTCCTTCATCAATATAGGACATCAAAAGCATCTCGTTTTCTGTTTCAACATAATTAGCCTTATCCTCCTCAACTTGATTAGGACACTCATACTGAATATGTCCAAGTTTGTGACAACCATAACATTCGACTTCAAATTTATCGAAGTTATACCTGCCACCTCCTCTGCCTCGACCTCCTCGGCCTCCTCGACCGCGAAAGTTACCACGTCCCCTTCCTCTTGAAGATTCTCCATACGTAACCTTTTATGCTTGTTCCTATTCAACGTGAGCATTCATACGTTTCTCGTGCACCAATAAGCTACTCTGCAACTCATCTATTGAGAGAATACTAAGATCTTTCGATTCCTCAATTGAGCAAATAACATAATCGAAATTTTGAGTCATGGATCTTAATATTTTCTCAATAACGTCTTCATATGTGATTTTTCCTTTATGTTGTCTCATCTTGTTGGCCATAGTTAAAACTCTAGAAAAATAATCATTTACAGACTCACCTATTTTCATATGAAGAATCTCAAAGTCCTTTTTGAGAGCTTGTAGTTGTGCACGTTGTTCTCGAACAGTTCCTTGATATCTGCTTCAATGAATCCCAAATACTTTTAGCTGAACCTGTGTCCAGAATAGTTTGCAAAACTGTTCGATCAATAGCCTGGAAAAGATAATTTTTCTCCTTTAAATCTTTCAACTTTGCTTCATTGATCTCCTTCACCTGATCATCTGTAGGTCTAACTCCTGCCGCTACAGTTGGAATCCCATCTTCGACTAAACCCCAATACTCTTTAGATCTAAGAAATTTCTCCATCAACATAGACCAATGGTCATAGTACCCATCGAATTTTGGAATCGATGGTTGCACAAAACTGCTCTATGTCGCCATCTTCTTAAATTTCTCACTCAAAAGAAAAGTTGTTGCTTTCCTAAACACTCTGAACACACCCTCTCACTTAAAAAGCTGCTGCTTCTCACAAACAATCCCTTGATCTGGCTCGTATACCAAATCTTGAGAACTTGATGTACTGGAAGGATTGTCTTATTCATAACAAACACAAAACAACTATAAATAGTCTTACAAGAACTAAAAAGTAGGAAAGCAAAACAAACCACGACTACTGGTGGTATCTAACAGAAAGAATAATTCAACAAAACTACTTCCCTGAACATCAGGTTTATTCATCACTAAAGACTCAATCTATGACTAACTACTTGACTGAATACTTCAACAAGAAGCAGGTCTAGCAATCCCTTTCAAGTGCGATGGGAACTACAGAGGAAGAAGAGGGTGATGAATTTCACTGTTTGAGTATGTGAAACTAATACGTGGGTAATTTTGTCCTGCTTATAAAATCAGTCTGACTCAGCGAGTCAATCCCAATTTTCGCAATCCCCGGATCCGTTTTTGCTCTCCCTTTAACAAAAATATTTTCTTTTGGCATGATACCGAAAAAAGGGCTACGCGGTTTAATAACCTTTCAGTTTTTATTTATATAAAGTAAATCTTTTGCTTGTAGAAGGTATTCTAAAATTGTTTTCCCAAACTAATTTGTGATTTTTTTATTTTATAAATCGAAAAGCAACTTATGAAATAGATATACTATTAGAAGTTTCTTTGCAACATATGAAAGGGAAAAAGTTAGAAGTTAGAAGTTAAGTTGAAACACGATTTTAGATTGACTTCTAAAAATAAAAAAACTAATTTTTTTGCAGCAAACTTATTTTACTTATAACTTGTGAGATTGACTTTTAATTCCGGAGAAGCAAAAGCATATCTAATGCTCATGTAGGTACATATCGGTCCAGACTCCGAACAGGTAGATTATTAATACAAATACATCAATCAAAGGTGAATAATACAACCTCTAAACTAGTACATGACTCTTCATTGAAGTTAAAATAAAGAGTCATGTAAGATGACGAGCTGCTTGTTCGTAATTGTCGTAATTGTGACGTAACATACATCTAATTTTCGTGAAATTTAGAAATGATTAATCTCATAACCTGTTTGGGTGAACATCATGATCCTAAAATAAAGATCACACCATATTAATACTAGTGAATAACTAGAACATGTGTATTTTCTAAGATTTATGTAAAATAGTAATGAAGAAGTGATCGATCATGTTAACATCGTTTATTCAGCCTTTACCTTACATTTTTACCACCTAACCAGAGAGGCATTGTCATATCCTAGGGATGAGCTGCCGACACTGTAAACAATTTCTTAAGTCAACTGATCCGAATATCCTACGAAAATTCCAAAATTGATTTGTGGGTGTAAGAAGATGAAGTTAAAATAAAATAAAACTAATAAAGAACATCGGAATCCATGTGATGTATTGATTTTTGATCAAAATATCATGTGATGTTGGATGCACAAATTTTGTTTAAGATCGCCGGACACAAAAATATGATTCCCAATCCCATTATTGTGTCATAACTGGCCTCGAAAGGTGGGGGGATTGGATATCAAAATTGTATGTGCGATTAGAGGTGTAAAATGTGCAGGCCCAGCACAACCCAACCCACGAAAACACGTGCTTAGTGTTCTATGTGCCTTGTTGTGCTGTGCCGGAGATTATGCCGTGCCGTGCTGTGCTGGGGTGTGCCAGAAAAATAAACATGTTGTGTTGTGCCGGGCGCATTTATTTAATATTTTCCAATATAAATGTTTTCCAAATATTTATGTATTATATGTGTTATTATGAAAATAAGTCAACATAACGATAATAAAATGTCAAGAATTGGCTAAAATAATGGTTTTCTTGTGAAATACACGCAAAATGTGATGTATTGTGTCATGCTGTGTAGTATTTTATACATATTATGATGTGCTGTGCTGTGCCGTGCCACGTGCTTATCCGTGCCGCGTGCTGTGCTGGGCTACTGTGCTAATTAGTCAAACCCAGCCCGTTGAATGAAACTAACGTGCTGGGATGGGGGCTGTGCTCAAATTTGAACGTGATGTGTACATGATGGGATTTTTAATTGTTGTAGTTAATAGATCTAAGACTTGTGAAGATTAAATTTAAAGATTTAATGTAAATAATAAATAAAAGCGAGAGTTACTGGGACTAGGATTCCATCGAATTCATATCATAAGGTTCAATTATTTATTCTTCAGCAATTATAGTTCAATATATAAAAACATGGACTCTTATTTTCGCCAAGGTAGATTCTCAAAATATTAGCTATAAATCCTAAGCATGGGACATCAAAACATATAAACAAGCATGACCTATCAAATGAAATGATAACTAATTAATCAAAATCATAATTCTATTTTTATTAATGCAAAAGTCATTTAGAGAATAAAATAAATCTACCCTTGTATGAAATTCATATTCCTCCATTGACCCAGTGTAGGGGTATATCTCCACATCATAAAAACACACTCAAAAAGATAACTCATATATCGAATGGTTTTTTTATTGAGGAAGAGTAATAATACAGGTAATTTGCAACGCGCTATTGGCGTTACAGAATTCACCATTACAAGAGTTGTTGCCAATTTAAAATAAGCATGCCAAACTGACTGTTAGGAGTACTGTTTATAAATGACAGTTCTCTGCGACTGTCCGTGGACGTTATATTCTTCTTCTTCTTCCTTCCTGGAAATGCAGAACTCTGCTGCAACTTCTTCTACGAACCAGAACTCACCCCCTAACTCTCCATCTCCTCTTTTGGCCTCCATAAACCCTATTTATATCCAACAGTACCTCCAATTAAATATCGAAAATAACTCTAATTAATATTCCTCCCTTATTTTCTCGCCACGGGAATAATCTTTCCTTCCTCATCTTTTCACACATCAACTGGTAGATGAAATTCTCCCAACACGACACCAACAGGTTCTCAACAGAGTTAAAGTTCTTCAGACACCAAAACTTCCAAATACAGGGTAGAACATCACGAGAATAACTCACATAATGTGCTCGCCCTGTTTTCTCTAACTCGGCGAATTATTCCTCTTTTGTCGAATCTGGGAAACTTATCATTCCCTGTTAAGTCAAAATATTTCATTGCCAACCAATCTGTTGAATAAAATCACGAGAAAATCTCTCCAAATTCAAAACAGAATATCTCGTAACTTCCCAAAATATAACAACCAACTCCTTCCCTGTTTAGTTGTTATGAGCAGATATCTTTACCTTTTTACCGATTGTACAACCAGTACCATCCCTCTTCAGATAAACAGGACCAAACCAAATCATATCCCACACAGAATCCACGAAAATCTTGTCAACAATCAAGCTAGCAAAGTTACACAGACTGTATTTTCTTCCCGCCAAAATTTTCTTTTGAAATGAAGAAGAAGGACA
The DNA here is from genome assembly GCA_023529315.1 of Papaver bracteatum. Classification (NCBI taxonomy): domain Eukaryota; kingdom Viridiplantae; phylum Streptophyta; class Magnoliopsida; order Ranunculales; family Papaveraceae; genus Papaver; species Papaver bracteatum. The sequence goes on along the minus strand of JAJJWX010004071.1, from coordinate 89,829 downwards.
ACCCCTATTCTGTTATGGGGTGCGAATAACAAGTGGGTGCCCCTTATCAGTTAAGGTTCCCCTTATCCAAAGTGGGGGTCCCTTTAGCAATTGTCCTCCTGGTGTCTGTGGTAATTTTCTCTAGGGGGTGCAAATACAACTTTTCGAGCAACATTCTCCACAAGAGCTTATTTCCTAGAAAAGACTTAAAACAAGTTTATTAGTGATAAAATGAGTCCCGGTTAATGTAGTTATGGGTGAAAAAGTGTCGCAGATACGTTCTTATCAAAATCCTCCACACTTACATTTTTCTAGTCCTCGAGCAAAACAGAAGAAGACCCGCTACACAGCTGGTCATATAATAAGAGAGAGAGAGAGAGAAAGACCCGCTACATAGCTAGTCATATATTTTTTTTATATATATCTTTTTTCCGACCCGCTCAACAGCTGGTCATAACATGCAAGAAAAATAAGAAAAATACCCGCTACACAGCTGGTCATAACCCTAACAATGAACGCGCAATTGGGGGATACTTTTATTAATTGGGGGATATAGCTACAGGACAAAAATGGTGTCCCAATAGCAATTCTGGGTGACCCCCTATGTAATTATTTTTTTAATTCCTAATCTAGGCCCCACTAATCAGGATTAGTGATTAATTATAATTAGTAAAATTTTAAGTATTTGGGGGATAAATTAGTGTGTATTTATTTTTATTTGAATTTGTGTGGGTTAGTTGAGAGTAGAAGGAGGGAAATTTTTTTTGAGTGGAATTTTTTTTTTTGAAAATAGAAGATGATTGTGATTAGAGAATTGCTGCTAAGAGGTTGAAAATTTGATTTTTTTCTTTGAATCCACCATTGTTGCAGGTGAAAAAGCTCGGTGTCGGCATGGTATTCAACCAAAAAACCATACCGGAATTTGTTGGAAATTTTCATAAATTGTTTGCCACTATCCGGGGGAGGGGGGATTTTTAATTGTTGTAGTAAATAGATTCGAACTCTAAGACTTGTGAAGATTAAATTTAAATATTTAATGTAAATAATAAATAAAAGCGAGAGTTACTGAGACTAGGATTCCACCGAATTCATATCATAACGTTCAATTATTTATTCTTCAACAATTATAGCTCAATAAATAAAAACATGGACTCTTATTTTTTTTCAAGGTAGATTCTCAAAATATTAGCTATAAATCCTAAGCATGGGACATCAAAACATCTAAGCAAGCATGACCCATCAAATGAAATGATAACTAATTAATCAAAATCATAATTCTATTTTAATTAATGCAAAAATCATTTAGAGAATAACATAAATATACCCATGTATGAAATTCGGATTCCTCCGTCGACCCAGCATAGAAATCTAGCTCCACATAGTAAAAATACACTCAAAAAGATAACTCATAGCTCAAATGGTGTTTTTATTTAAAGGCACTAATGGGTCCCCTTACACGTACGTAGGTATCAAACAAGAGGGTGTAAACAAGAACTTAGTTTTTCTGCTAATTCAATAAAATTGCAGCCAAACAATACATGTAGGTAGCAAACGATGTCACCACTCACCAGTACAGATACATCAATCAAAGATGAAAAATACGCTCGCCTACCTAAAATACTTAAAGAAAGGAAATGAAGTACAAGCTGCTTATTAAATGCATAATTAAATATAATAACTTGATATCATATCATAGACATTATTAGCTGCAGCTAGCTAGCTAATAACTGGACAACAGCTTCAGTGAAACATTATTTCTGGTATTGCTGCGAATAATGAGGAACCAAGAGCAGTAGTTGATGATGGCAAAGTAAGGCTTTTGCAACAACACTTGCACGATAATAGAGAAGGAGCGCACCCCATTCTCGCTAATGAAGCTCCTCTTGCTGAACACTGACTTCGACAATAATCACTTGTACAAACGCTGCAATCGGTTACGGGGTTTGGTATAAAATCCTCCCCAGCTCTGCAGATATTTATTGGAGGTGTTGGCGGAGGTGGGGGTGATATGGACGGAGGAGGGGGTGAGGGTGGTGGTGGGGATGGGGGAGGCGGTGGTGGTGATGGAGGAGGAGGTGAGGGTGAGGGTGGTGGAGGAGATTTGGATGGTGGTGGTGGGGGCATATTTTTGCAACAGCAATCACACCGGAAGTTCATAGATCCCGGTGGCGTTCTTCCGCACGTTTGAGCAACCACTAAACTACTCATGTTAGTACATTGATCTTTACACCAACTTGTACAAATCGTACAATCCTGTGTGGGACCCCATACAACACTTTTGTATACGTCCCCAGGTTCGCACATATTTGCTGGTGGCGGAGGTGATGGAGATGGAGGAGGAGGTGAGGGTGGTGGTGGTGATGGGGGTGGAGGGGATGGTGGTGACATATTCTTATCACAACAGCAATCACAATCCGTATGATTGGGATTTTCCGACCTCTTGCACTTTTGAGCAGTCATCGACCTATTCAGTCCAGCACATTTATTTTTACACCAACTGAAACAACAGTCGCAAATAGGTGTATTACAAAAAGCCCAATTGTATACGTCCCCAGGTTCGCACATATTTGCTGGTGGCGGAGGTGATGGAGATGGAGGAGGAGGTGAGGGTGGTGGTGGTGGTGGAGATGGAGGTGGGGGTGGAGGTGACATATTTTTGCAGCAGCAGTCACAGTCCAGACTCGCACCGGCTCCTGGGTGTCCCCTTTTTGTGCATTTTTGATTAACTAGCACGCTGTTGATGCTTTCACAGTACTTTTTACAATTACCCTGACAACAGACGCAATTGTGCGTCGGCCAGCACTTGATATATCTGTATACGTCCTCTGGTTTACATGCCTCTTGCCCACCCAATGACGGCGACGTTATCTCTGTACTTACTTCCCATGGAAGCATAGTCTCAGTTACCTCCCATCGAGCCAGTGCCATCTCTACAGTATATATCATCAAATGAAAATATGATTAACAACAGTACTATATAAATGAAACACGATAGATAAATTAACTTTACGAAGCTAAGATCATACATATTATACTTAAAAACGATTATTTTTTTCCTTTTTTGCTTTTGACGCTGCTAGATCGTCAATGATCTAGCAGATGTGGATGATTGATTTTATATATACATGCAAAAATACTTGGGGAATAAAGATGAAAAAAAACCCAAAAGAGTATGGAAACTTACGTGAGATACTGCTAGCAATCGAAATGAGAAAAATTGCGACAAGTAAACAACTCTTAGCAGCCATCACTGAGATGACTTGAATTGAAACCAAGAAACTTTTCTTCTTTTTCTTCTATACTTAGATTGGGTGTACATTAACGAATCGGATACGAGGTCTATTTATAACAACAACAGATCCAGATCCAGCTTCACCATTATTTTTTGTTTTATTTTTTTTTGTTTGATACAAGTGTTTAGCTGAATTGTCGCCAAGAGCCTTGAGCCAAAGGTGAGGAAGGTCAACTTCGGGCAGCAAAATCAAGGAGGGCATTAAAACATATATTGTCTTAAGAGTTTTAACCGAACCTAGTTTTGGATTGCTATAAATACCCTTCATTTTGGTTGAACTTGCACAAATACCCCGAGGGGTAAGAATTAAGTTTTTTAGAATTAAGTTTTTTAGAGTCAACTTGTTGCTTCCACTTTTTGGAAGTAACGTGTATAAAGTTACGTCCACTTCTGGAAGCAACTTGTGCTAGTTGTGTCCACTTCTGAAAGCAACTTGTGCTAGTTGCTTCCACTTTTCAGAAGGTATGGGTGTTTTTAAAAATTAAATAAGGGTATATTGTTGGAAAATACAGGGTAATAGAGAATGAAAACAGAGATTGAAAAGAATGTTGTAACACAAGCTTCAAGCCCTTACGATTCTTTTCAGCATTTATTTCGACCCTTCCCAAATAATTGACGAGTACAATTGGTCAATGAAATATTGCCTTCAGGATAGAATGAAGCCCAAACAACGTTGTTGAATTCAAGAGTTGTACTCCCTTGACCCAACCAAGAACACACAATATTTTGTTTCTGAAGATGCTTAGAGAGAAGGAAATTTCGATGATTAAGATGGGAGAAAGCCTTCACTATTTAAAGAGGGATTCATGCCTTTTCGTGATGTCATTTCATCACGAACAGACGCTTTCAACGGGCATCCATTAATGGTGTCTTTTCAGAAGAAACCTAATGGGAACGGACAGGTTTCTGTAGAAAATTATGGAAACGTTTTTAACAGTCGAAACAGTTATGTACAACCAAACGTTTTTAACAGCCGTGAGGGGCTACGCCCCCCCGGACCCCCCCTTTGTAGCGGCAAACATTATTGAAAATATCTAACATATATTTCAAGAGATAAATTTTGAGGGGTATTTAAATAATCTTCCCACTTACTATTACTATCTACGGCCTCTCTACACGTCACCCTAATTTGACCTCATTATTCATTACGGCCTCTCTACAGTCAACCCTAATTTGAGACCCTCAAAATTGGTCAATTAACCCAATAACGACAATTCCTGGGTGAAAATGACATGTAAAAATAGCCAGGATGTAAACAGTTTCATCTTACCCATTTTCAAATACATTTTTTTTTTAATTTACATAAGGATGCATCCAGTTTGATCTTCGCTCTATTTAATTTTAAAACAGGATAAATCCAATTTCATTCTTGCTATTTTTTTAGTGTCCATTTTACCCATACTAATTTTTACTCGTCCATTAGAACCATATTTGGTCAAATGACCCATTTTCCGAATTTGAGCCTCATTCATTTCTTTACCTTTTTACTAGAGCAAGAAAGTGGTGGACTGTTACAACCAATCAAGTCTATCTATGAGGGCCAAGTATAGTATGGATTATGAGCAAAAAAGTGATGTACGTGTTTCTTCAAAATAACTTTAGAGCATATATAAATTGTTTTACACGATTGATTTTTATCCATATATTTGTGTTTCACTTGTGTCTTTGAAGCCTTATGCTGCAAGGATACTTTTTTTCTCGTACAAAAACAAGTGTAGGGCATCATTTCGATATATGGTTTCGGGGCACTAAATTTTCAGGGCCGGCCCTGAAATGGGCTAGTGAAACTGAGATTCGTTCCCTAACACGTGAATTGCTTCAAACAATGTTGTCTAAACACGATGGTAAAAGACAAAATAACAACAAAAACCACAAAATACAGAACACTGAAGTTAAAATAACTCTTTTAGGGTAGGGTTGATGTACATGCAAGATACTAGCCGGCCCGTGGTGCGTATCGTCTGTGCCCAATGCTCGGTGTGCCCAATGTGCCAGACGAATGATATCGTGTCACTTGTCTTCGCCCAATTTGTTTCAACAAACCCAGCTTTATTCTTTCTAGTTAGCTTTTGATCAATCAAGAGATGGTTGATAGTTTTAAGGAAACAAAAATATTATCTTTTTATCCATTTTTTATTTTTTTCAAAACTTTATTTTTATTATTCGATAAAAAATATCATTATAAGAAAGAAACTAGTTGTAAGCCTAACAAGCTAAGCTTCAACAATGTACTACTATATTAGTTCAATAGGTTTTCGTACTAGCCTACCAGCGAGTCTCATGAGGAACCAGCCAAGGGAGCCGAAGCGGATAGGGGCTAATTATATCGCAAGGGGACAAGCTAACTCTACCTTGCATGTCAAATTCTGCAATATTGCGCCATCGGGCACTCGAACATGAGACCTTCTGAAACGCATCAAACCTTTGAGGAAGGGATGACCAGCTGAGCTAGCTATCCGTCTTCTTTTTCTTCGATATTAAAAAAAAAAACATCTTTGCTAATTTTATGGTGCGTTTGGTTTATTTTTTACTTTTTTTCTCTTTGCATTTTTTTTTTCGGTATTCTGATTTATCTAATATAAAAACATACATCTTCAATAATCATAAAATCATGAATTAAAACTGAGCCTCTCTTAATTTGAAATAATGAACATAAATGTTATCTGCTGCATTGCTCTTTCTCTTCTGAAAATTGGAACTACTTCTTGAAGTGTTACAATATAAGTTAGGTGCAGGCAGAAAGCTTGGAGAAACAACTACTGGCATGGAAATACAAAAGAGGAAGAAATAGGGGAGGAAATTATGGCCGCTGATCATATTTGCTATCATTTGGGAGATATCGAATGAAAGAAACCAAAGGGTGATGGCTAAGAAAAGATGAAAAGAAACTAAAGTTGTCATTCATGATATCAAAAGCACCTTTTACTTATGGGCGTATAAAACAAAAATGATTAATCGGGGGATATGGGAATTAATTGGGGATATGTGCCGGCATGGTCGATGACTTCCGGCATGGTTTTTCATTAAAAAACCATGCCGGCACATATCCCACAATTAATTCTCATATCCCCCAATTGCATGTTCTAAAACAATTTGGTTTAAATTCTGTTGGGATATATGTTTTTAAAATAATTCTTTTGTACATTTATATCAACAATTCGAGCTTGGCCTAGTGGTTAAGCATTTTGGTCCTGGAGGGTTAGGTCTCAGGCAGCGTAGGAACCAGGAATTTGTGTCTGGGTGGGCTAATTTTTTTTCTTCGTACACCCAGATTATAGCAATCTAAATGACTCAAATTTAAATACAGTGATAAAAGCACTGCATGCTGCTTATTATTTTCTATATAGTAAGGTTCAGCTCAGTGACAATATTATATTGCAAAGACAACATATATAATAAAAATAAATATTATTATCTGAAATGCGGACGAAGGCCGGCCGAATTTTTGAATTTTTAAAATGTTACTTCCATATCTTTGTATGGTTCTCAAATCAGTTCATGAAATTAAAAACCGATACATCAGAACATTTAAATGTCAAATTTTTGTCATTGTTTATTAAAAGAAAAGAAAAGGGGGAAAATATTATGTAATAGATTTTGATAATTGGGTTAATTTTTAGTTTACGTACGCATGAACCAAGTTTTAGTAAATATTTGGAAACAATATGGGCTAGATAGATCAAATTGTGATGGAGTGGGAGTAAATTTCAAAGTTGAATTTAATTTCTAAGTAATAACCGAAACAGAAGAGGACACAAAAGTTTAAAAGAAGTAAAAAACGCAACATTATAACAATTAAATTGGGAAGAAGTCATATGAATATGTCATACTAATGGGCTAATGAAAAGTTTTACCCTGGGATAATCTATAGTTATATGAATCTTTTGACCCTCACCTCCATCATTGGTGTTTTAGATCCAAGTTTTAACCTAGAAACTAAAAAGAACCTCAAGATGAGAAGACAAAAAGGTTGGAAGGAGTCACCAGAAGACTAGTTTTCTTGTATGTTTATATAGATAGAGAGTTATTAGTGAGATACGTGGCGTGTGGTTTCTCACTTTTGTATAGATAAAGAGTTTATTTTGGGCTAATTATAATTTTTACCAGGGATTTTTCATGTTTTTCTTACGAATAGGCTGGCTAAAAAGGAGTTTCTCGTATTTTTTTTTTGGGGGGGGGGGGCTGCAGCCTGGGTAAGCCACCCCCTAATACCGTTCCTTGTCTCAGGATCGAATCCCTCCCCCTACTGATGGGTATATATATAAATCATTAGTCCGGGAGCGGGGCCTTGGGAGGTCACTTGAATTTGCAAAGTATTTTTTGCTGTTTTTTGAAAAGATTTTCAAAACGTTTTTTTACTGCCCTTAATTACGTGATTAAATAGCATTGATTTGGTTACAATTATGTTACCATTTTGACTGTTTATTTGTGGAAATTAAAAACAAAATTTATTCTCATTAATTTCGTTTTTAATGACAAGATTATAAAAAGCAGTTTTGAGGTCAGAGAAAATACAAGTTTTTCTGTTATTGTTTTTCTTTGAGAGTCAAGAGACCAGTTTCTTTCTGAGCAAGATTAGAAAGAGTGAAAGTGATCAATTTCTCATTGTGTGCGTGAGAGATTGAAGTGAGTATTATCTCGGCTGTTTTATCCTGGGGGCGTTGTGACGAAGAAAGAACTGCTTGCACAAAACTCAAGGATGAGCCACTAAACGTCTTAAAGAGAGCAACCTGGTTGTGACTCAGCCGATAACTTGTTTTTTGTGTTTAATCTGTGTTTTGCGGGTGTAAAATCGGTGACTGTTCTAACAAACTCATCTTCTTTAGTCAATTGATGACTCATTGGAAAGTCATACTACAAGGAATCTGTAACTTAAACATAACTATCAAGTGACAGCCCTGTAATTGTATCTTTCTTTGTTAGCACTAATAAAATCATAACCATTTTCAAAAATAAAATAATTAAAAGCTAATTATGGAATATATATAGCTGGATTAGTGGAAACAAATTGGGCAAGACAAGTGCCACGGTTTTATTCGCTTGGCACATTGGGCACATGGAACCTTAGGCACAGACGATACGCAGCTGCCCACACAGTCCGGATGTGTATAATTGTCCTAAATTTTTGGAAATGAGTTATCACTGTAGATAAATATCATGATCCCAAAATAAAGACCACACGATGTTGTTAACACTAATTTGGTTAAATAACCCTTAGATTCTTTTTCATAGGTCTACAAGACATAAGATTAGATACTATTTAAATATCAAAATCTTGTAAAATATAGAAGGAGACACGGAGTAGAGGGGAAGAAAGAGAGAAAAAAATTCTATTAATTTGTGCATATATGGATTATAAAAGTTTAGGACTTTATTTATAGAGTTTACATACTTGGTGCCCAAGTAATAAGGTCCCACTAAAATGAGTATCTACATGATAAACTGCCGTTTATAACACTCCCCTAGATGACCACTGTATCTAAGCTAATTTCTTATTAAAATTTTATCAAGAAAGTCCGAAAGGACAAAACCTGACTCAAGGGAAAATAATATAATTATTATAAAACTTAGATTTTTGCATGTCCATTAAAAACAACCTTTATTTTTACTTGGTTATTACAATTAACTTTAATAATTTAATAATTTATGTCCATTTGAGCTGTTCTCTGTGTTATTAATCCTGGCTTGATTGGGGTATACCCAATAAGACGAAATGGGTCATTATGAAGTAAATCCAAGCCACCCCTTAACCTTGTATTTTTTCTAAATGGCTAAAATGACATTGGTTAATTAGCACTAAAATTATGATTAGGTTAACTAATTGAGTTTAGATTAAAATTTTGAAATTATGAATTCAGTAAATTAAACCTTTCATCTGTCTTATGATTTCGATCAAAAAAATTAGGTTTTGAAAATGCACAAGGCCGGCAAGGTCGTGGTTTAAATAAGATGTCGGCTGTTCTAAGGCCGGCAAGGTCGTGGTTTAAAATGCACAAGGCCAGCAAGGTCGTGGTCCACTTTGAATAACCTGTCGACCAATGTTCAACCGGTAGGGCCCACTTTGAATAAGTTGCCGACAAGGTTTCGGCCGGCATTGTCTCGGTTGAAGAACACGTCGACTATATCTTGGGCCAGAATTTTACGGTCGGCATGGATCTTTGTCGTTCCCGGCACAATGAATACCCCCCGATGTTGTGAAGTCAAGAGTTTTCCACCAACACGAGGAGGTCTTGAAGGAGGACTAATAGCTTTCAGAGCTTTCTTCTTTTCCTTCTCCACCCTGAACAAGAACAATTCAGAAAAAAAACATTACAGGCCGGAAGTCTCTACAAATATAACCTTTCCGGCGGAAACATGGCCGGAAGGGTCCACTAAAAGATGCGTGCCGGCTAAGCCATAGCCGGAAGGGTATCATTAAACATCCTTCAGGCTCCCAACAAAAATGTACACAGTAGAAACAAGAAATTTTCACTATACAAGTCGGCAAGGTCCATTACACATACATTGCCACCTGACAAACTGCCGGCATGGTTTTATATAAATAACCTTCCGGATTCAAAAATTCTAGGCATCAGGAAACATTCAAAAGAAGCAGGCGGTAGGGTAAAAAATAATTAGATGCCGACTTCATTAAAAAAACTGATGCTGGCAAGGTATACAGTTGAATAACTCGCAACCCTCGCTAGTAGCGATTATAAAACTATACAAATTTACAAGTTCTTCAACCTTATAGCTTGCCGGCCAAATCCTAACTATGATAATCCGTCAAGGTCGATAACAAAATACCTTGTCGGCGTCGCAACTTCCAATTCAAAATTTCGGATTTTCTAACCTAATTTGACATGCAAACATGAAATCGAAGTACTAAAGTGAGTTTAAGTAGTCCCTTACTACCATTTCTGTTTTTTCGGCGGCTTCAATTTCTCCTTCTTCGACGGTTTTTTTCTTCACTTTTTGTTGAACTATTTTTGCAATTTCGGGATTGAATTCATTGCGTTTTCTATTTGTTTGCTTCATCTTACTAGCCCCACGGCGGATCCATTGATGAAGATTAATCATAGTTTTGGAATCCACAATTTTAACGAATTGATCGTCGAGGTTTTTTGATGGTGGTGGTGGTGGGGGTCGGTATGGTGGGGAGGAGAAGAAGAAGAGAGGAAGATGAAATGAAGAGAATAAAAACTGATTTAGGGTAATTAAGATTATTAATGAGTAAGGGTAGTTTTGTAACTTACCCATTAAAACTCTCCCTAAAACCCATTAAAAATGTCCTTTTAAAATTAGGTATGCCCCAAATAATCTAGGTATACCCCGATCTCGCCGGGTTATTAATGGTGAATTAATGGAACACAAGTATATTTTCTAACATTTCTTCAAAACTAAGAGTAATTAAAAATAACCAAGTCTGTCCAACAAGTTATGGTTCATGAGAATTAAATTTTTTATCTTAATCGAAAATGCCAAAATTGATTTGTCGGTGCAGGAATTAAAAAACTAGAAATATAAAGTTAAAATAAAAGAATAGTAATAAAGAGCAGAGGAATCCATGTCAGGTCATGTTGGATGAACAGTTGTTTTTTGAAATTTATTTTTAAAAAAAATATACAGAAACCAAGTTGATTACCAAAAGATTGATCCATTGGAACTTGGAAGTAACGTGGACATTGAAACCTGGAGGTAACATGGACAAAATCTCCAGTACACACAAAAGATTCAGATATGATTCGCAGCCCAATAGTGTCGTTGGCCGTGAAAGGTGGACATCGAAATCACATGTGTAATTCATACGATTTTCAACGAATAAGAGATCAGCAAGCTCCAAAAGCAGATATTCGGATCTCTAATTTCAAAATTTTCGCCTTATTTTTTGGGACGCACCAACCCTGGGTGTTAAAATTTAGACCCTATATACTTTGCATTTTTAGGGACGACCAAAAAAAATATTACGGGTAAAAGAAAATTAGGATGATTAGAAAGTAAAATGCGCCGACCCTTTATCTACACATTTTTCGTAGTGGGTAATTAACCCTTGATCAGTGTTAATTGGTTTTTTTTCTTCTTTTTTTTTATCAGTGTTAATTGGTAGAGTTACTTAGTGGGTAAGTTATTTTTTACCTAGATCAAAATAAAAATGGGTAAGTATGGAGAGGAAGGACGGGAACATCATAAAAAATATCATATTGGAGGTCTAATAACGATTAGAGAGACGATTAAATGCATTCAGCGCCATTAACGTCTCAGAATCGGTAGATAACATAGCTCTACCGATTATACCCTTTTGTTCAAATAGAGAAGCACAATCGGTAGTTTTGAGATGTTCCTTATCTACCGATTGTACAATCGGTAGTCTCGTGATGTTCATTATCTACCGATTGTGATAGTTGCCCCAAATTTTAATTTTTTCAAAACTAATTCAAATTTCGAATTTCTCTACTAGCATAATCGGTAGTCTTGTGATGTTCATTATCTACCGATTGTACAATCGGCAGTCTCGTGATGTTCATTATCTACCGATTGTGATAGTCGCCCCAAATTCTAAGTTTTTCAAAACTAATGAAATTTCAGATTTCTCTACTTTCACAATCTGTAGTTTAGTAATGTTCAGTATCTACCGATTGTATAGCCGTATATTGGATGTGATTTTGATATGATGTTATTTTGCATTGACGAATCTGTGGTGCAATGGTAGCACGACTGACTCCGTGTCAGAAAATGTGTATTCTACTCATGCCAAATTCACTTATTTTGTGTATACTTTTTCTATTTAGAGGCGACTTAGGATACTTTTAAAAAACATCATCTACAAACCAAAACCAAAACCAAAACGAAACCCTAGTTGAGAAAAACCAGTTGTTATCTGAGAACTTCGAAGAAGATGAAATAGAAAGAAAACCAGTAGAACGAGGGGAGGCGTAGTTAGTATTATGGTTTTGTTTTTATATAGAGTAAGGCAATTAAGTAATTTCAAATATATTTTTGACCTAGTATACAAGATGTGACCAAGTTTGGTGGTCCCGGACCAATATCTCAACTTTAAGGGAAGTTTAACAAAGTTTTAAAAAACGGGGGCATTTTTTTAGTGGGTACCCAAAAAACGGGGTACTTCATCAAAATTCCCTAAATATTTTGGAGACTGTGAAAATGACTAGTAAAGCGCAATGAATATTACCAAAATCAAACCAACTTCGTATAGTTGAGACCAAGCAACTAGACCTATAGTTCACCTAGTTCCATCAGTATCCCTGCGCCTCCAACTTGTAATAAGTCACGCACTTAGAACAATTCTTTTGGTTCGTATTCCAAACAATAAAGGAACAACAAATATGTTCGGTAACAACTCTTTTTAAACAACGTGATATGATTTTGACAAAAGGCTCTTCCGTTTATCCCAATAAACTCCTTTATCGGGTCCTTAGATCAATCTCTTTAACAACTACCAAAGTAATTATTTAGACTATTCAATCAATACTTTTAATCACAAAGAATTGTATTGATGCCGATCTACTCAACTAATCAATCCAATATATCACAAAGATAAACCGATTATAGTTGGATCCCTTTCCAGCCGAAACAAGTTTTGTGCACACCAAAAATTATGAACCCAAATATCTTCTTTGTCTTCAAATCTTCTTGATCTTCAATAAACACATGCACACAAACAACTTGAATCTCTTGTGATCAATTACACAAAAAATGGAGTTTGTTAGCGATGGATTATCACAAGAATTCTTTATATCTACAAACATTTCTAAAGATCCCCATCAACACTTCGATCTAGTTTGAGTGAATCTTATATCAGAAGAGAAGATTCTCAAGCATAAACAAACTAGGTCCAATCAAAGTTCAACAACTGTTAGTCAATCAAATCAATCGAAAACTAATAATAAACTACAATTATCTAGTTTCCCACCAACGGTACTCGTAGAGATTCCCAATCTCAAAGGAGGCTTTAAAACGAGCGGTCGTAAGAGATTTCGCCTAATTAGGGTACTTTCCTCTCCGAATAGACGGCTCCACCAGTAACGACACAATTAGGTACTTTTGTTGGCTCTGAGGATTAGTTTTCTAGAAATACAAACTTCAGTATTTATAGACAAGGAAGTTTGGATACCAAGGAATTTCCAAAATCGAATATTCTCAAAGATATGCTATAAACACAAAATCGGTTTTCATAATTCCTGGAAATGCTCTGTCCAAATATTGACCGAAATCTCAGTAGAAAATCTCCAATGCACATTACTAATTTTTATTCTCTAAAGATTTTCACTTTAATTGCTGGAAATTAAAAACATATAAAACTATAAACCTCAATTAAAAGATTCTCAATTTATTTCGATCTGGGATTCTCCTTTAGCTATTAAGGAATATCTTTGAACAATAAAAGATAAGAATTACTGCACATGATCAAAGTATGTCGACATCTTTACTTTGTAAATCCTTTTTCACATTTACAACCTTGGAACTGATTTGCCACACTTCCAAAAAAGTTTAGAATTAGTTCATCTGACTTCCAAGAACCATGTGATTAATTATCCTATCAAATAACCATTAATGGGTTCACGGTTCTACCTCAACAAAATTTTTTGGTTCTACCTCCAAGTGGGTGCTAGGATCGGTTACCCTAGTTACCATAAAATGGCTAACTAAGTACTAGGATCTGTTACCACTTTTATGGTAAAACTTGTGATCGGTTGACCAAGTTATAGGATCGGTTACATCTACTTACTAAAACTTTTTACACTCTCTTGTGATCGATCACACTCTCTTGTGATCGATCACACCTCTTACTAGGATCGGTTACCCAATGACTAGTATTTAGTCACACCAATTTCAAGATATCGATCTTACCATCTGAGGTGATTACTTAAGATCAGTTTCACTTATAAAAGTTATACCAATATAAAAGTAAGGCCTTGTGAATAGTTTTACCAAGATTCATAAACAAGTTATGAATGGTTATACTAAACACACATATTGGTAATTCAAAAGATTTGCAATGAATAACAAAACCAATAATCCTAGCGATTTCCCTTTCGATTCACAAAACAAGCTTATGAATTTACTTCCTTTAAACGAATGTAAAACATTTTTTCCTAGGACGAAATCTTCACCCATACCCATAAATAATCACAATAGCATTCATACGATTATGCCAATGTCTTATATATGAAGTTCAAAAGATAGACGTTATACTTCGTATTATAATTCCTTAATACTATGTATAACTAGAGTATAATATTTACCGCTTTGTAGTTATGTTTACAATATGCATGAATTGAAAGATACGTTAGGAATGAAACAATTCAAGTCAAATATTAATAACCTCAAGAGGAAGGATGACTTCGTCGATATATCTATTTACTTCTTCACATTCTTCAAGTCTTCACGTAATACTTGTAAATCTCATATCCTAGTAACGTGATAGATAACCTATACAAAGTTGACTCTAGCATATAATCAAGCGACTCTTTAAATGAATTTTGTTTCACTAAAATATGACAACCAAACTTGACATACCAACGCTTGGTGGGTTCAACTGAGCTATTCTCTAACAGTACCAGTACGCGTACTGGCGGTTGTTAGATGTCTGGCCAAGTATGCATAACCGTACGAATACTGGCGGAAGTCTCATGTCCTTGAATTTCTGCTTGAGTTTGTAAGTGTGGATTGGTATGTGTATCCGTACACGTACTGACGTATCCAAACTCAGTCAGGCAACTTAGGTATGCGTACATGTTTGCATACTTGAGTTGGTTACCTTTCTAAAATCGATTGTACATGAAGTTAAACATTTATAAAAATAGGGAACGCAATCTTTGCAAACCATGGGTATAATGTTCATTAATTGATTCGAGGGAATCAAACCGATTTTGTTTCAATTGTGTTCTTGTATAATTCTATGAGAATATATCGATTGAACAGCTCTTTAACTAGTTTCATTTGAGTAATTTGAACTAGTTATGGTTAAGATGGATAAGGTTGATTTAAGAGGAATCATATGGCTAACTTCGGTTAACTATTGGTGAGCCAACATGATATACATGTTTGGGTACGGTTACATAAACCTAAATGAGGGTACATTTCATTTGTGTGTAACAAGATAAGTTCGATCTAATGGTTGAAAGATATTAGCTTGGTTGAATTAGGTTTTTCATCTAACGGTGAATATTGAATGCTTTGTTACCAAGGTAACTTGGATTACAAACACTGATTTGAAAACTATATAAGGTAGAACTCTAGCAACTGGGAAACCTAATCCCCAAACCTCATGTGTGTTACTAGTTCATCAACTAGAGTCGATTCTCCTTTAACCTTAGGTTTCTATCGATACCCTATAGGTTAACGAATTCAAAGACTTCATTAGGATTGTGAAGCCAGACCCAACTATTTTCTTTGTAGTTGCGTATTCTGATCTTGACTGATTCTATCATTTGAGTACTATATTCTATAAGATTTGATCGAGATTTAATTTCTGATAGGCAAGATAAAAAGTAATAAAAACACCTTCGTCTCATCGTTTGTGATTCCACAATATATAGTTTCACCATCATATGATGTAGATTATTGTGAGGTTATCGATAATACTAGGCTTTTCTTCGGGAATATAAGGCTGGTTTATCAATTGGTTCATGTTCACCTTGATTTATCAAAAGACGAAACAAAACTCATAGTTATTTTTGTGGGAGACAAAATTATATATTCCAATAGACTTTTATGTGTGAGACAGATTTGTTTATCAAGTCTTCGACTTTGGGTCGTAACAACTCTTGGTTGTGTGTGAGATCAGCTAAGGGAATTAAGTGCGTAATATCTTGCTGGGATCAGAGACACTTCAAGTCTAGTCAAGTCAAGTCAAGTCATGCTCACTTATATTTTATAGGGTGTTTATATAAATGTCGAAAAGCTAGAAGTTTGTTGGACTATGAAATTTCAAAATGACTTATGGGAGAACAAAAAGTGTGTTTATATACCAAATGTACAGGTTTATTTTTTTTAACTTTGTTTTTGGCATGATACCGAAAAAAGGCCTACGCAGTTTCATAACCTTTCAGTTTTTATTTATATAAAGCAAATCTTTTGAATGCGCAATTGGGATAGTAAAACTAATTGGGGGATAGAGGAAAATGACAAAAATCGGATCCAAATATCAAATTAGGGTCACTCATTATCTAAGTATTTTACCTAATTCCTAATCTACCCTTCACTAATCAGGTTTAGTATTTAATTATAATTAGGAAAAATCTTAAGTATTTGTTATAAGATTAGTGTGTGTTTTTATTTGTATTTGGGTGAGTGAGGTGAGAGTAGAAGGAGGGAAAAAATATTTGAGAGAGAACTTTTTTTTGTGAAAAGGAAAGATGATTGTGAAGAGAGAATTGCTTCTAAGAGGTTGAAAATTTGATTCTTTTCTCTTTGAATCCACCATTTTTTCAGCTGAAAAAGCTCGGTACCGGCACCGAGCTTGTCCCCCAATTTGAAATTCAAGCCGGCATAATATTCAACCAAAAAACTATACCGGTATAAAAGTTGTTTTTTACCTACCTTTTCCGTTTTGATTTTTTTTTCTGGTTTTCAGTCCACTGCCGGCACAGTCAGTTAATTCTCAAGCATGCCGGTGATTCTACCAGCATGGTATGTTGCTTGAATTTCTTTGCCGGCACATGATGTAAAGTATCCAGAAAATTAATTTTTTTTTTCACTTGACTACCGGCATTGATAGATTTCTATTGAGCATGCCGGCACTTAGTTACAACATTGAATGTTAGTTACCAAGCATGCCGGCACCATTTTCCGGCATGGTCTTCATCACTTCCGGCGATGTAAAAAAATATATTTTCGACATGCTATTCATCACTACCGGCATGGTCTGCATCACTACCGGCATGGGATCTTCATCTATACCGGCATGGTCTTCATCACTTCCGGCATGTCTTCATTACTTTCGGCATGGTCTTCATCACTTCCGGCATGGTCTTCATCATTTCCGGCATGGTATTCATCACTACCGGCATGATCTTCATCACTTCTGAATGTTAAAAAAAAATCGTTTTCAAAGTGAGGAGGCGACAAATAAGGAGAAGAGAATTTGAAAGGGAGTGGGGAAATTTTAGAATTTGAAAGGGAGTGGGGAATATTTAGGTTTCAAAGCCTAACCCTAAAAGAGATTAATAAGAGGTGAAGATGGAATTGGGGGATATGATTTTGTTTTTTGATTTTAAGTTTTTGAATTTTTATTTTGAGGGAAGGGTATTTTAGTATTTTTATATGCAGAAATCACCCCTTAGCAGACACTATTGGTTGTGGGAAGTAATTTATATCCCCCAATTAGTTTCAATATCCTCCAATCGCGCGTTCAATCTTTTGCTTCTAGAAGGTATTCTGAAATTGTTTTCCCAAACTAATTTTTTAATTTTTAATTTTATAAATCAAAAAACAACTTATGAAATAGATATACTATTAGAAGTTTCTTTGCAATATATAAAAGGAAAAAGGTTAGAAGTTTAGTTGAAACACGATTTGAGATTTACTTTTAAAAATAAAAAAACTAATTTTTGTGCGGCAAACTTATTTTACTTATAACTTGTGAGATTGACTTTTAATTCCGGAGAAGCAAAAGCATATCTAATGCTCATGTAGGTACATATCGGCCTCGCTCCAAAAAAAAAAAAAGGTACATATCGGCCCATACTCCGAACAAGTAGATTATTAATACAAATACATCAATCAAAGATGAATAATACAACCTCTAAACCAGTACATGACTCTTTATTGAAGTTAAAATAAAGAGTCACGTAAGATGACGAGTTTCTTGTTCGTAATTGTCGTAATTGTGATGTAACATACATCTAGTTTTCGTAAAATTTAGAAACGATTAATATCATAACCTGTTTAGAAATGATTAATCTCATAACCTGTATGGGTGAACGTCATGATCCTAAAATAACTAGAACATGTATATTTTCTAAGATTTATGTAAAAGAGTAATGAAGAAGTGATCGATCATGTTAACATCGTTTATTCGGTCTTTACCTAACATTTTTACCACCTCACCAGAGAGGCATTGTCATATCCTAGGGATGAGCTGCCGGCATTGTAAACAATTTCTTAAGTCAACTGATCTGAATATCCTACGAAAATTCCAAAATTGATTTGTCGATGTAAGAAGATGAATTTAAAATAAAATAAAACTGATAAAGAACATCGGAATCCATGTCATTTGTTGGTTTTTGATCAAAATATCATGTGATGTTGGATGCACAATTTTTTTTTAAAGATCGCCCGACACAAAAATATGATTCCCAAGCCCATTATTGTTTCATAGCAGGCCTTGAAAGGTGGGGGATTGGATATTGAAATGGGAAATTGTATGTGCGATGCGAACCAATATGAAATAACCAAAATTAAGAGACATGTTTTTGGGCATACCAAAAAATTACCGGGCATACTCAAGGTTCGGCTCACAACTTTTTTTTTGCCTAGGTTTGCTAGGTTCGGCTCACAAGTTGTGTGCCGAACCTAGACAAAATGTATGCCCGATAATTTTTTGGTATGCCCAAAAACAGCCCCCAAAATTAACTCCAAAGTAGAGATTGCAATTTCTAACTTTCAAATAGGAGACCCCGGCCTTTGTTTATTAGTCGTCCATGGATATGACCATCAGAGGAACCATGTTTTTGGGACAATGTTTTTTTGTTTTTTTTGGGACCATGGTTTTATTTTGGGTAAGACATTAGAAGTAAATCTAGGTCACTCCTTATCTAGATATTTATATTAATACCTAAATTACCGTCCTGATTAATTTTGGGTAATGATTAGTTAGTGTAATGATTAGTGAAATGATTAAGTTAAAGATAATTAGTGAGATTAAAAAATGAGATGGTTTTTTTTTTTAAAGAAGTAAAATTATTGAAAGAGTAAAGTTAGAGAAGATAAAGAAGAAAAACATGGATTTTACCAACCACAATCGGAGGAAGAGTATTTGGGTACCCAGATATGCTTCAAACTTAGATAATGTTGGTTGAATTGATCCAAAATTTCACAAAAAGGTAAAAATTTTAAGTAGATTTGGGCTTGTTCGGTTACCTTATGTGAAGAACAGGTAACCGAACACATTTGAAAGTGTAGTTCGGTTACTTTTTCCAAACGCACAGGTTACTGAACTCGCTCTTAATGGAGGTTTTTAGTCATTCGGTTAACATGCAGGTTACCGAACTTTGTTTATAAGACTTACCGAGTAATGTTCGGTTTGCCCGTAATGTTTCCGAACTTTAGGGTCTAGAAGTTCGGTTGGTTCGCAACCTATACCTAACTGAACTTCACGTTGATTAAGATTTTACCAAGTGTACAAAGTTCGGTTGTTTCGAAAACTTCATACCAACCAATATCTAATCGAATTTCACGCAATTAGTGAAGAGTTCGGTTTGTCAAGGTTTTTTGCGAACAAACCGAACATAGTGGGACAAGTTCGGTTAAATTGAAACTCAACATAGTGGGCAAAATAGCACCATTCGGTTACATTGGTTTTTTTTTTTTTTTTTTTTTGTAATATTGGTAAAGTTAGGTTAGAAAATAGTTTTAGCCTTCTTTGCGAACCAACCGAACATAGTGGGCAAAGTTCGGTTTAATCAAAACTCAACAATTCGGGCAAAATAACACAATTCGGTTACATTTTTGTATTTTTTTTTTGTAATATTGGTAAAATTCGGTTAGAAAATAGTTTTATACCAGCCGAACTCAGCATTTGTTGTTCGAATACAAGTGTTCGGTTAAAGGAAAAAAATTTCCAATTAACCTAACCAACCGAACACAATATATTGGTTTTCAATGAGGAGTTCGGTTAAAACTATTTTTGCGAATGAAAAATTAAATTCGTGATAACCGAAGTGTTCTTCGTGTTCTTGGTTTCAGAATGTTCGGTTACAAAACTAGTTTTTTTAAAACTATTCCTAACCGAACATGCCACTTTAACTTCCATTTAAACCATATTTTGATGATTTCTACTCAATTTTCTCAATCAAAAAAGCGAATTAAAAAGATTGATGGGTTTTTCAATCGAACGAGGAACGCCAAGGAAAGAGAGAAGAAGATTTATTTATTTTTATTTTTTTTAAAACTAAAAAATTTCGATTCCCTTCATGTTTTTGTTTTTGATTTTGGTTAATATATTCATTTAGATTAGATGCATATGATTAGATTTATATAGTTATTAGCTTAGTTTTAATTTAAATTAAAGTAAAGAGTAAATGTGTATTTACCTAACTTTAGGACACACTTATAAATATAGGGAGGTTGGCCTAATAAGACAATGGTGCCCAAAAAAACCATGCTCCCTAAAAAATGGTTCCATCAGAGGGAGTGCGCAATCCAATCAATGAAATGAATCTAATTAGGTTTAAGTCGAGTTAATATCTTCACATTTTCCCATTAACCGGGACATGCACAACAATGAGCCCCCTGATGAAAGTGGGATCAACATTTGGTTCCACCACCAAACCCATAACATCATCTCCTAACATGTACAACTCCTCCACTCAATTGTTTTCATTTCAACTCTGAAACAATTCTTCCTGTTTGGACATCCACTATCTTGCATGCTAAGTTGCAACATCCTTCTACTGATGATGAAAATCATATTGATTTTGCATATCTATTATTATTTTTATTGATGAGAAGAGAAATTTATTAAAGAGAGGAGAATTTACAGAGGTCTGCTAAAGGTAGATAGTGAAATAAAAAAACAAAATACAAGATGCAGATGACTTAGAAGAACACTGTCTCCCAATTGATGACAGTATTTGCAAAATTCAAATGAAACTTATTTCCATTAGCATTAGCCCGGGACAGCACAAGAGTCTTCACACATCA
The DNA here is from genome assembly GCA_023529315.1 of Papaver bracteatum. Classification (NCBI taxonomy): domain Eukaryota; kingdom Viridiplantae; phylum Streptophyta; class Magnoliopsida; order Ranunculales; family Papaveraceae; genus Papaver; species Papaver bracteatum. Next base: position 68,693 of record JAJJWX010004071.1, on the reverse strand, counting down.
GTTGCCACGTCTAATTATGTCTTGAAAACATATTTTTCCTCAAAGATTCGACATTTTATTTCTCGTCACAGCACCTAAATGACTGTCGCAGGGAGAAGATCCAAAACTACTTTTCCAAATTGAAAAGGAGTATTACGAGACCATGTATGAGCTAAGGATAACAAAGTTTCAGAAATACCCAAGACCAATGCTTGTCAGGTGTTACAGCCATCCAAATTGTAAGGACCCTCAAGCTCGTCAACTCTATTAGACTAGTCAAGAGACGTCTTAGCCTCTAATTACTCGATTAGTGTAACTCGAACTTTAATTAATAGGAATTAATCTAACAATGATCTAGCTACGAAACTAGTACCGTTAAATAGATCTCGAAAAGTTATGCCGAATGAACTACTCGAACGTGTCAATCGGATATCGGACGAATAAGATATCATCATATGAGTTTGAAGGGGAAAATAATCATTTGCAGTTTAGCCGACCTTGGCAGCCCTTATCCAATTTTTGGGTGCCTCGGTAAATATCGCCGGCCTTATCCCATTCGAACCGACTTACTCTCTTTTCTTTTATTATTCATTCTTCATTCTCTTTCTTCTTCTTCTTCTTCTTCTTCTTCGTTCTGTCTCTGTTCTTATTCTTCTGCCGTTTTATATGGGTGTACCGATTGGTAAACATCGATTGATGTTGTGGTGTAGGTGAAGAGAGTGGAGGGGTTTCTTCTATGAATCATGAAGGAGAAGAAGATGGTGTTGTAAATCGTGAGAAGAAGAGTAAGGTTTATGAGTAATGAAATTTACCGAGCAATTATATGGATTTGGGTATAAAGACGATTAATTAGAGATGGGTTTTATGTATTGAGGACATTTGGTGTTTAATTTTCGATTCACAGTGATGGTTGGAGAATTAGGGTTTCGTAAGAAGAACTCAGGGATTAGCTAGAAGATGAAATTGATGTCCAAGGATGTTGATATGAGATGGGTTTGAATTGAATCAGGTTTAAGGCCGAAGAATTACTTGAGAGTGATAGTTAGGGTTCTGGATTTTGTAAATTGAAGGTGCTGCTGAAGTTAAGTGTTGAATTAAAGCTGATAAAGAACTTTAGTTAGGTTCTCGTGTTAAGAAGATGATGAAATTATTATTGAGTGTTGAACTTGGTGGTGCTTGAGAAAAATTGGGTTGAGGTAATTGTCTTTATCTACTAATTTAGAAAAGTTATTATTTATGTTCTTGAATTGTTGTGGAGGCATGAGTACAGTGATGTTATTAATTATCCATGTTGAATTGAGCTAGAGTTAGTGGTATTCAAGTAAACTGAATGACAACAGTTCATGTGATGACTTTCCAGAATTATGTTAGATGAATGGAGTATGTGATGGTGATGAAATTGTTAGCTAGTAATATTGTTTTGCTTATCTGATTTGAAAGAATTATTCATATTCTTTGTAGAGTATTTATGAATACTTATGAAGCTAAGAATTGAGTTGATACGGAGTGGAGCTGTATATGGTTGTGATTTGGGTTTGTTTTGATCTACAGCGGCTAGTATATGTTGAAGATGAAATTAGAATTACTCTGGTTGTGTAGGTTGAGCTGAAATGAATGTATGTCGATAACATAATTGGGATTAGAAATGGGTTCAGTTTGCTTTGAGTTTTGAAATGAGAAGGTGCAATGGAACTATGGTTGTAGTTTAGTCTGTGTTGGAGATCGATGATATGAGTATTTTCCTTTGAAGATGTGCCTGGTGGTGGTTTTCTGAGTTAAGCTAATTGAACTGAAGTGATGGGTATGGATGTATGTTAGGATATTACTTGAGAAGATGTGATGAATGTCTGGATATGAGGATGATGTTGCAAAGGAAATATGGTTGTTCGGAATTGTAGTTAAGTTGTGGTGGTGGTTGAGTTGAGATAGATAGATATGAAGTGAAACAATAGAAGTTAATTAGGAGTTGGTGATGTTGCAACTACCAAATTTGCAGTGAAGAGATGGAGCTGTAATTGGTGGTGGAGAGTTGAAACTGTTAATTACAAATTTATGGTTGGAATATAAAGTTGTAATGTGAATGGTGGTTTCATCTAAAGATAGTTGTAGTATTGTGTGGCAATGACCTCAGTAAAAGCCCGCATCTGCAGATTAAGGTAATTAAGCTGATCTTGTATTTGTAAATGAAGTTATGAAATTGTTTTTGAATGAATGAATTGTACTTAGGCCTGTGAAGTTCAATTAGCAGGGGTATTAATGTTAGTATAGTAATGAAGAAGGTGATGATGCGAATGTATCTTGTGGATGCATTAGACTGTGATTTGAGAATAGCTCAGGTTTACTCTCATTTAGTTGAGTCAGTCACCTGACTCAGATCCTGCTATGTCTGACTATGTTTGTCTGACAGAGGCGACCTTTCTGACTCGCCTGGATCAGTCTAATTGACTGAGTTGAACCATTTGGCCCGATTCATGTTTGACTACATTGACCTTTGACTTGACCGTTACTTGACCTCTTTGACTGTTAGTTGACTTAGATAGACTGGACCTTAGATTAATGGGCTGGTGTAGTGGACTTGGGCTTAGAACCATTAGGCAGACTTGTATGATTCTTGTGTGAGCCATTTTGGCTGGATTCTTAAAATTCTTGTGTGATTAACAATTAGTCCTTATTAACAACGATCGATTCTAAAGTTGAACCAGTGAATTGTTGATCTCGAGGTAGGCGTGGCCTGTCATCAAAAGAGGTGGGAATTTATATTTAACTCATCTGTGATTATTGTTGTTTTCCTTTACAAAAGTTTATGTTTAATTAACAAATTCATGCATTGTCCGATTGTGTATTGTCGTGCATTGTTTTATTTTAAATTCCGAAAGTATTGTTATTTCTTTTAATCTTTCCATTGTTTGCAAAGGAATTGTAATGCTTTGTTTGGGATATAAGAATTTCCATTTGATTGCTTGGAAAATGAGAATTTCCATCTTTGGTATATAGGATACTGCTCCTTCATTTATACATACTTGCTTTTATTATCTATAGGTGCGGGACGAGTTCACCATATTATTATCTAGGTGCGGGATGAGTTCACCATATTATTACATTGTTTGGAAGGAGTTAGATCCATATACATGATTGTTTACCTATGTGAAATTAGTTGCGTTTTAGTGTTTAGGGAAAACATGAATTGTTTTCAAATCATTTACAATGATTACTAGAAAGTTAAATGTTATTTCCTACTGGGAACCCCTTTTAGGGATGATGTGCTCACCCATTACCACTTTTAATTTCAGAGACGGATCAGAGTTGCGCAGTGGAAGCTTTGAGGGTTGATTTCGTTAGTTGGATAACTTCTTATATGTTTATTATATTTCATATTGTATTTGTAAACCAAATGACTATTGTATATGTATCATTTGAGAGGAGTTCTTGTATATATATTTCTGAGCGGGGATAGTTTTGGGTTAAGTTTGTAGCAGATTTGTTAATTGAATGTTTAGGTAAATGATTTAGATTTTTAGTGCTTCTTATTTAGTTAATCTCTTGGATTAGTCAGCTGCTAGCTTAGGGGGCGCTACACAAATGTTATAGGAAACCTTGTAGTGTATTAGAATATGTTTATGCGATTCCGAACTATCTCTGCAAAGAATACAAGAGCTGCAGACATCCATACCTTTGTGTTGTAACATGTACAAATAGTTCAGCCTACCATGAACAACACACCAAACCAAGAAGAAGACTTTAGGTGGAACTCCTTCCTTCCAAATGAAGTGATGTGGGAAGTTGACTACACCTTCAGCTAAGACAAATGTTTCGTAAAGGGATTTAACCTAGAAACATCATGAGTTATGAATCATCCATCGTCTAGTATCAGGCAATAAATCTGTTGCAGGTGGATTACTTCCAATAATGCTGAATAATTCTGCTAACTTATCAACTTCTGAGCTATTTAAGACTCTTTTGAAATCAAATTTCCAAGAGCCATCATATGTAATGTGATCAGCAAGGCTGCCATATTATAATCTATCAAGTTTGCAAAGAAGGTAAAAATAGTTTTCCAAAGAAGAAGTATCGACCCACTTATCGTACCAGAATGAAATCAAATTACCAGAATGAATGCATAAGGTTGAGTTATATATTATTTACCAAATCGCTAATTGCATATATAGTTTTCCAACACGAAACTCCATGCGGTGAATTGATCGAACCTGGTACCCAGTGAGAAAAATTTGGTCCATATATATTTATCGATTAGGAGCTTATACCACAGGTAGTTTTTATCTATCCCAAATCGTCAACTCCACTTTGCTAGGAGAGCTAAGTTCATGAATATTAAATTCAAAACTCCCAACCCCCTCTTTATTTATCAGCATAAACCACATCCCATTTTGTCAAATGAGAATATTTGCTACCACACCAAAGGAAATTCCTCATCTTCTTTTCTAAAATCTTTGTTAGAGAATTTCTCGGTCGAACTCGCATGCGTTGCTATCTCAAGCATGTTTGTTAATGTTAGTGATCGAAACTATTAAGTCTTGATTTCTATTCTACTATAGATAAGGTCTCAGACTAGGATAGAAAGTGTAGTTGAGCTCAAGAAATCCATGGGAATCATCATACAAGACGAAGGACTACTTAAGGAACCAGTGGATCTTCATCGACTAAAAGGTATGTGGAGACTTGAAATTATCTATCACTCAAAAGTATATCTACTTTATCTCCTATCTTGAGACAAAAGTCGTTTTACTATATAGATTAACATTATACACATGTGGTATTTTGAGATGAGTATATCTCGCATATCTATTTCTCGAAATATGTGTTGGTAAAGCTTTCGCTTTAGCCAAGTTCATATTTACCTAGTAACGAAAGTCATGTTAAGTTTCAATCACTTTGAAAATTGCTCTGATGAAAAATAGTTTGTGAATAACAACTATGTAACGCCCTCTGAGAATGTTTCAATGATTGAAATGAGAGTTTAGACAATATAACCAATGGAGGATATAAGCATTTTTGTGGACACACATATATGTATAAGTCCTTATTCCTTGAACCAAAGTTTGCGAACTTTGTTGATCAAGAGAAGCATAGAAGTACGTGAGCTTCAGTCCGCGAACCCAGTCCACTAACTGGCGGAAGTTCTCGACCCGAGAATTTCTGCTGGAGTTTGTGAACTCCATCCGGGAACTTAAGTCCGCGAACTTGAGTAAGTTATGTCTAAAAACGATGTTTGTGAACTCATCTCTATAAACTAAGGAATGCTATTGCAAACCATGGCTATATAGTTCATGAACCGATTCGAGTGAATCAAATCGTTTTTGCTTCAATTGTGTCTTGTGTAGTACATAAAGATCTAAGCAATTGAACAACTCTCTAACTAGTTCATTTGAGTCATTTGAACTAGTTATGGTGAAGAAGAATATGTTTGATATGAAAGTTATCATATGGCTAACCAATTGATTGACTATGTTGAACCAACTAATGTACAAGTTTGGGTATGGTTACACAAGCCTAGAAATGTGCATTACATGTGTGTATAACAAGCTATGTTTTTGATCTAACGATTGATAAATATTAGCTTGAATCTAATCAGGTTTTCATCTAACGAAGAATATTGAATTCTTTGTTACTAAGCCAACATTGATTTCAAACCCTGATTTGAAAGACTATATAAGGGAGAACTCTAGCAACTGGGAAACCTAATCCCCACACATTATGTGTGATACTAGTTGTGCTAAGCTAGAGTCGATTCTCCTTTAACCTTTGGTTTACTCTTCTAAACCAGGTTAACGACTTAAAGTCTTCATTGGGATAGTGAAGGCAGACCGATAATACTTTTCTTGTAGTTGTGTGATCTGATCTTGCATCTTCTATCGTGAGTACAATTGTAATAATTGGCTTGAGATTTCTATTTCCGATAGGCAAGATATAAAATTAATCACAAACACTTCGTGTCATCGTTTGTGATTCCACAATTTTTTTTTGTTGCGTCGATTAACATTATTGTGAGGTGATTGATAATACCAAGCTATTCTTCGGGAATATAAGTCTGGTTTATCAATTGGTTCATGTTCACCTTGATTTATCAAAAGACGGAACAAAAAATCGTAGGATACGGATTTATCTACTACCATAGACTTTTCTGTGTGATACAGATTTGTTTATTAAAGTCTTTGACTTTGCGTCATAGCAACTCTTAATTATGGGTGAGATCAGCTAAGGGAATCAAGTACATAGTATCCTGCTAGGATCAGAGGCGTAGGAGCATAACTGTACCTTGGATCAGTGTGAGATTGATTGAGGTTCAACTACAGTACATACCGAAGTTAGCTTGGAGTAGGCTAGCTAGTTTCTGTAGCGGCTTAATACAGTGTATGTTTAATCTGGACTAGGTCCCGGGGTTATTCTCCATTTGAGGTTTCCTTGTTAACAAAATTCTGGTGTCTGTGTTATTTCATTTTCCGCATTATATTGTTTATATTTATAATTGAAATAATACAAGTTGTACGTTGAAGTTCAATCAATTAGAATATCCAACCTTTGGTTATTAATTTACATTGATTGACACTTGGATATTGGTCTTTGGTACCATCCAAGTTATTCCTTGTATTTGATTAAGGACCCGCTGATTTCTATTAGCTTGAGTAAATCAAATCAAGAGAGAGATAATAACTCCTTGAGATATTCTTATCTAGATTGAGTCTTGCTGTCTAGTTGATTATCTAGAAAGTAACTCGGAGTTTGTCCATACAGATTAATTGCTAATCGAAATATTGTGTGTGGTTGTTAGACCCTCGTTTTTTCAATTGGTATCAGAGCAGGCAAACACGTTCAAGACCTTACAAGTCTGTGTTTGTAGCGAGCTGACTCTATGGACAAATGTGCTATCTCTATCAACGTACCACCAGTCTTCGATGGCTCTAATTACTTATGGTGGAAAATTTCTATGCGAGATTTTCTTCAAGCATGTGATTTTGAATCATGGGTATATGTTGTTAATGGCTATGATGCTCTCGTTGAGGCAGTTCGAGATGTAAACATTCCCAAGAATATTGGTGAATACACCCCTGCCGTGGTACTTGTTGCAAAGAAAAATTATGACGGTTTGAATGCAATCAAACATGCCATTACCCCAAATCTTCAGCACCATGTGTCAAATTGCACTAAGTTTAAAGAAGCTTGGGATATCTTAGAAATTGTATTCGAAGGTAATACCAATGAGAAGGAATCTAGGCTTCAAAACCTTAATTCGGATTGGGAAAACATTCGTATGACAGATGAAGAAACATTTGATGAGTTTAATAAAAAAGTGTCTGAAATTGTTAATGCATCTTTTGTATTGGGTAAGATTATTCCTGAAAAGGACATTGTGATGAAAATTCTCAGATCACTGCCATCTAGATACGATTCTAAGAAGCATGCCATCATTGAGGAAAATAACCTGGATAATCTCTCCAGAAATACGCTGGTTGGAAAGCTTAATATCTTTGATCATAAACATGCGTACAAATCTAAGGATGTTGCGTTCAAAGCATTAAAGGAACTGGGTGTCCGAAAACCCGATATCCGTAGATACAGTAGATACACATGGGATATATCCTTATCCAGATATCCGTTTACCTCATGGCTTCATATTTCCGGATATGGATAAATATGATGGAACTGGGTGTCCGAAAACCCATATTCGTATGTATGTTGGGTACTTAAAACCATTGGGTATTAGTGATGGGTTGTTAGTACAATTGTTTCAGAGAAGTTTGACCGGTATAGCTTTAAAGTGGCTGATGAAGACAGATCCAAGTCTAGTTTCGACTTAGAAGGATATGGTCGATATGTTTGTGACACGGTTTATGTTGGTCCCTGAAATTCAGTTTACTTGGAGGCACTTGGAGGTGGTCAAACAAGAACCCAATGAGGCATTTACAGAATTCTTTCCACATTGGAGGACCAAGGCATTAGAGCTCGATGAAAAATTAACTGAAGAAGATATGGTTGATATGATAATGAACTGCTTGAACTATGAATATTGGAATCGGCTCATATCATCTTACCACCCAACATTGCATTCTTTATGGAAGGCGGGTTCACAGATTGAAAATGCATTGGACACGGGCATAATGACAAGGTTGACCAACCCAGAGGACTCTAATGGGAATAATTGCCGAAGGGCCACGATTACAGATAAAAATCAAATGAATATTGTGACAGTTGCATCACCTACAGGACCATACCAGGGGCAGATCCAGAACTGGAATCAGGGCAGATATGGACGTCCTCAAAGGAATTATGGGGATAGAAAGCATTTGAATACAAACCCATTGCAAAATCATCAAAGGGAACCCATGGTCAATTTTGTATTGGCAGAAAATGAAACCAATTTAGCCGGCTCAATCTACAAGCAAGAAACTGCGATGAATCGTCCCGTCCACATCATTCAACTCTTCACGGATCAGGTAAAAACTGTGAATTCATTTAATTCAACAACTAATCATCCTGTTATTTTGTATGAATTAATGGCAGATTATTATGGAGTTGAGCAACCAAGGAACGTGTTAAATTCCAACCGATTCCCAGCAGAGCCTGTGCATATATATGACCTTCTACCAAAGCAAACCTCACCTGTTAGGCATGTGCATATTTCAGAGCTCTTGTCTCATCCCATTCAACCACTCGCGAGTCCAGTCTACCTCTCAGATATCCTACTAAACCAGTACATGCAACAAATCAATCTTCATATACAAGGTGGAATCCGTTTAGAACTGAGGGTGGTGAAGAAGTTCAAAAGGTAGCCAGAAGCAGACCTATTTACCAGCCACCTCATCTCAGGTATAAAAATGTAATTATGCCTCCTACACAACCATCACCCAAGTTTAAATATGTAAGAGAAAAGGATGAACAAAAAGTGGTAAGAACAATAAAGGCTGAGTCAGGTAAGTCTCTAACTCATTCCGTTGAATCAATCAAACCAATTAAGGGTCTTGAATCACCTGAATTTGTAAATAAGTCTTCTTTTATTTCCAATTTTCAAAATATTTCAAAAAATCCAAAAAAAATTTAAAATTTAAAAAACCAAAAGATTTTGTTTGTAGGAAAAATGTTTTGAAGGACAATATACTTGGCATAAACAAATGCGGTGAGAATACTAGAAAACCGTGGGGACTGTGGAACCACCAAAAAGAAAAACCTGAACCGTCTAAAGAAGTAAAGTTTGTCAATCAGAACAAGGAAAATCAACCTTTAAGGGAACCTCAGAGAAAGAAGATGGATACGACCAAGATGTGGATACAATGGAAGAATGTGCCAAAACAAAAGACAAACGTAATGAATTTACTTGAAGAGAAACGTTTGCAGTTAAGACCATAATGGATGTTGAAGACTGATGTCAAGAAGGAAGAAAGATTCAAAATACATGAAGATGAGATTTTTCCACCAAATAAAAGCAAGAAGACTAATCCACTACTTGAGGAAATGGTATCTTACAAGGACGTGTTATTAAATCCGAAAAATAATGGAGCAACTGATCAAAATCCAAAGAACGATTCTCCCCGCATAAAGTTTAAGAAAGCAATTAATCAAATGGAAGTGAATGATTTTCCCAGCAGAAGGTTCAAGAAAGAAAATAATCAGAAGACAATAAATAATAATCGGAGCATAAGGTTTAAGGAAACAATTAATCAGAGGGTAATGAATAATTTTCCCAGCACAAAGTTCAGGAAATAAATTAATCAGAAGGCAGTGAGTGATTTTTCCAGCATAAGGTTTAACAAAACAATTAATCAGAAGACAATGGATGATTTTCCAAGCATAAGGTTCAAGAATGCAATTAATCAGAAGGTAATGAATGATTTTTCAGAGATAAATTTCAAGAAGATGATGCAAGCGGAATTGCGAGAAGATCCAAGAATCATACAAAATAGAAGAATTGTTCAACAATTTGATCGGGGCAACCAACATGATCCAGGCCCAGTAAGTATTACTCGACCCAAGAAATACCATACCTAGGTAAGTGCTCAAATCTATCTAAGGGCGGCGAACGTTCATAAAATTTAAGGAGATTTTTTTTAGAATTCCAATATCTCTCTCATAGTGTCATAGTCTAGGGGCAAAGTCGTCATCATGTTTGGCCCCTTTAGTCAGTCGGTTCGGAAAAAAAAAGAAAAAGGGCAGAGTCATCACCATATTTGTCCCCTTCAGTCGGTCAGTCAGGAAAAAAATATTATTACTAAGGGCAGTCATCATCATTAGACCCCTCAGTCAGTTAGTAAAAAAATAAAATAAAAAATAAAATCATGAATTATTATTTTCAGTTCTATAGTGTCAAAAAAAAAACGGCAGTCATCATTATATTAGGCCCTTCCAAAAATAAAAATAAAATAAAAATAAAAAAATTAGGGGCACCGCCATCATCATACTGGGCCCATGTCATTAAAGCAGTCTTCTATGTTCGGTCTTTTTCAAGTAAATAATTTATAGAGAGATATGTTAGTCTATTTGTATGTCATCATTAGTTCTGTAAGTCATCTCCTAAAGTTCTATGGGCAACGGACGTCCAAACGGATAGATTAAAAAAAAAAGAAAAAAAAGAAATTGAAAATGAAAATGAAAAAAAAAATGAAAAAAAGAAAAAAAAAATGAAATGAAGGAAAAAAAAATGGTTATTAAACAACCACTTGGGAAAATTGAGTAGCACTAAAAAGAGATAGAGGAAATGAAGAGTCGCAAGGGAAATTGAAGATTTGAAGCATCGAATGCCATCCATGGAAAACAACAAGATCATGAATCATTTTTACAATTTGAAGCTAATAGGTGAAGTTAATTATAGAGCTAGGAGGATTGACAATAATAAAAAAATAAATAAAAATCATAATGAAAAATTAAAAAATGAAAAAATGAAAAAATAAAATAAAATAATAATTAAGAACATTTGAAAATTTGGATGGGGACGATAATATTTTTGGTGGCATCTATCAGACACGTGCCAGGTTGGAATTCCTAAACCTTTGTATATATTGAGTATTTTGTTTTTCACCTTTTTTTTTTGAAAATTATTTTCTAGGATTTGTTTTCTTAATAATAAAAAAATAAATAAAAATCATAATGAAAAATTAAAAAATGAAAAATGAAAAATAAAATAAAATAATAATTAAGAACATGTGCTACTAATATCTATTATGCAAGGTCATCAATTGCAGGGTTTCTCCAGACTTTGGACGCAAAACTTGAAGGAAAAGTGAGGCTTACTTTCTACATAAGGATTGTGGCAATCAAGAATGCTCGAGGCAAATTGTTTATCTAAAGCTCCATATGGATCGTAGAAAAGACAAGGGATGATGAAAATATTTGAGCAAAGTCTTAAATATTGAAGAGCCGCTACTCAGACGATGCAATCGATGTGATGACGTAGTATATGGTTAGAAGAATTAAAGCGCAACCTGTTTTCGCAATAGCTGATAATGGCCCAAAGTACCATTTCGTCATGATTCCTATTATGAGGATGTATACTGGTGCAAAATTAAAATACTTAGAAATAATTTGGGTGAAATTTCTAGTGTCATTCCAGATAATTTATAAGTGAGGAATCCAACAAAATATTTTTAAAGTGCAAAATAGGAGTGTATGTCTTTGGCATTCAGTTACACGCAAACCTCTGCCAAAGAGGGGCAACTGTAGACACCCCAATTTTGCACGGTCACGAAAATTCGCTGCAAAATCGTATCCGGAGTAGTCGTACCGAAAATGGGTTTAGTGACGAGCTCAATCTAAATTTTAGTCGAAATTAGTCGAGCCCACAAACAGTACCTACACAAGCTAGCTGGTCACCGTCCAAGTCCACCTAGTGTTAGTGCCATAAGTGGCCTTGGTTAAAGGTTAGTCATCAGTCCATAAAATCCACCCATAATAGAGTCCACTAATGGACCAGTCGACCTTTGAGCTAAGGCACACCGCACCGTTCACCCAAAGATGAGCCATTTGTGTTTAATCGTTGGTGGACTTATATCCCATGAAAAGTCCACTCTAATACACCATATTACCCCACATACCCCATGATTACAAGTTCCCAAAATTAGTGAAACAAAATGTTGACACCATCACAACTTTGCTTTGATCCCAAAACTTTCCCATTTAACTAAAATCTTTGAAATTAATTGACATCTTTCATAAATTTGGAAAATGAAATCAAATAATAATAAGGAATTTTTGTTCGATGGAAATAATATCGGTTAAGATAGTAATAATATTTAGGGTTTTAATGTGAGCCGTAAGATCGACGTCATTTAATCCTATGGTTTTGGTTAATGGAGAAACAATATAAATAGGGAGCTAGTTTTGGTGTCAAAGAGGGGGGAAACTTTGGAGAAAATTTTTGAGAAAGAATTTTAGGGAGAAATCTAGGAAAAGAAATTGAACAAAAGGAAGTTAGTGGGCTAAGAATTTCGGTAATAGAGTTTTAAGCGAATAATTGTTTTGGTGGAATAACGGAGGTTGGATACGATTTCGCGGAGATTGCATTTTGTTGATTCCTTTCAGTATAAGTAACATAATACGAATCTGCTGGCGAAAACAGGTTTGGTCTACATCTCTTATTATTAATTGTATGTTTTCAGCTTCACTGTTATGAACGTATTCCAAACTGTGTTTAATAAATAGAATCTCGTACTTTGGTTTCATAGTGCATCAGGCTATCAATCACTTGAGTTTTATTTTTGGAACTAATTTTCTTTACGGGATCAATAACATATCAATGTTTTGTGATTGGAATATGCAAGTTAATCTGTGAAAGTGGTATATGCATGAATGCTTTTGCGTGGCATGATAAATGAATACGAGTTATGCATGTGAAACTGTGGACAGTTTATTGGAGTCCGTTTGGTAGAATCTCACATAAGTATAAGGTCCTTTTGGTAGGTAAAATTCATTGGATTAATAATAATAGAAATAATAATTCGATTTGCTATTCATAAATTGCTTTGATTTAAATAATAATAATAATTTTTCTTTATAAAAGTAATTATATTGTTTTGCAATTGGATTTTAATCATTTAATCGTGGGTATCTAATATTCTCGTATTTCTGCAGGGAATAATCGAACAAAATTTATTTTTTATTATTTTATTATTTTATATATTGCAATCCAAACCCTAATATCCCAGTTATAAAGTAGAGGCCGATCTTCGGATTGGACGGGCTAGGTGCCTCACACCTTCCTAGCCCGTATGTTGATTCCTGGACTGATCTCTGATTGGACCAGTGTAACTTTTTGGGTCCCAACTCCTTAAGTTGGGTGGCGGTTCTTTAATAATTATTCCCTTGTGTATTTTTCCATTTTGGATATCTTAGAGATCCTAACAGATTTCGACGGTATCCACACGAATCTAATGGAAGAATCAGTAACCAGGGTTTTATTGGTATCCACCATTATTTCTATTTAATTACTGAAATGAAACATAATTATGAATATATGTTTATTGTTCGTTCTATCGACATCACCTATTATATATTAGAGTCGCAAATATCACTGGTGTACCATAAGCATGGCACATCAAAAGACTAAATCCAAGCATGAACGATGACATTGCATCAGTGAGAAAGTTATACGAAACTAAATATAGGTTCATAAAAATTATTTGGCTTCTCTTTACATTTTACTTGCAAATTGTGGTGATGGCGGAGCCATGTCCCACTTTTAGCCTCTAGTGGACTTCACGTGCTTATTCAAAGCAAGTAAATTCTTTGTTTTCCATTTGTATCTCCTTGGCCGTGGACGACGCAAGATGGTGTGTCATCATGAGTGATGAACTTGGAAGCCCACTGCCTCCTTTGGCATACCTAAATACATGAATGACATTGTATCAACTGCACACCCCAACTCCACAGCCCAGTCACCGATAAAAGAAACATCGATCATTAATGGTAATAAGTCTAGTTTTAGCTTTATTGACCTTCAAACTTGCAATATACTCTAAACAATGAAGTATTGAGAATACATTTGTGAGCTCATCTTTTTTGTTATCAATAAAGAAAATAGTGTCATCTGCATAGTGTAAATGATTGACCAATATCCATTCTCCACCATAGAGAAACCATTAAATGAACTAGAGTTAGCGGCTCTATCGATGCATTTCGGAAAACCTTCTATTGCAATGTTGAATAACAATGGAGACATGGGACAACCTTGTCTTACACCTCTACAACTGTTGAAAAAACCAAGAGGAGAGCCGTTAATGAGCACAAAAAAGGTTGCAGTAGAAAAACAAAATCTGGTCCAATTGATCCATTTCCTACTAAAACCCATTTTCTCTAACATGAATTCCAAATAACCCCAATTAATTCTATCAAAAGCCTTATGAAAATCTATTTTACAAATGACTATGACTTCTCAGCTTTCAATCTTGAGTCCACCAATTCATTATCAATGAAGGTCCATCTATGATTTTTCTACCCTCTATATATGCACATTGTACATGTGAAATAAGTTTTGGCATAACTAATTTCAACGTAGTAGCAAGTACCTTGGATAAAATCTTATAGAGACTAGTAAGACGACAAATAGCTAGGTATGCAGTCTCTAATAGTTTCTATATGATACTTCTTAGGAACCAAAGTAATGAAAGTGGTGTTGTGCGCTTGGTGTTTATACAACCTGTCTCACAGAATTCCCACATTGTGGCTAAAATGTCAGATTTAATGAAACTCCAACATTTATGAAAGAACATGATGGGGAAGCTATCTGGACTTGGAGCCTTATTTTTCCTATAACACTTCACCTTTAGAGAAATCAGCATCCAAAATATCATATTCAATAGAATTAATGCTATCAAAAGCAATACTTTCTAAGCTTGGTTTTATAATCTCTTCTTCTTTGAAAAGATTTTCATAAAACTCACAATATGTTCTTGAAGCTTTTGTCTGTCTTCAACCAAAGTACCCTCAATGTACAACTGTCTAATTCTTGTTGGGGGAGGCTTACGAAATCCGAGCCGCTATGCGCAATACGAAACCTACACGAGCAATGAAACACAATGCGGAAATACACAAACTATGACAATATAGAAACAATCACACAACACCGGCAATTACGTGGAAAAACCCCTCCAAGGTGAAGGGTAAAAAACCACGGGCAAATCTTCCACTATAACAATAATGGGTTACACACAATTCTCCCAAATTTGGGGATAACAACAACCTCAAGGTTCCTATAGCACTTGGATATAAATTTGCCTAATTACACTCACCCCTAAGGATGGATCAACAATTCATTCATATATAATATGAGATTCACTATCAATTTAAGAATAAGAAGTGATTTGAGATACTTACTACTAGGGTTTGACAAACCCTAGATTTTTCCCCCTTTGAAGAGATGTGGAAATTGATCAATCAATTCTCCACCACAACAACCAAAAGATCCTTCAACAAGAACCCTTTCTTCTCCTCTTCAAGATGCCTCTAATCTCACCAAAAATGGTGGCCTAATTCTCTCTATCTCTCTTTCTCTTCTTCCTCTCTTTCTCTTTCTTCTTCTCTTTCACGGGTTTGAAGAAATTGGAAAACTTAATGTTCTCCTGATGCCTTTTGATCCTTATAACAAAAAAAAAGGCATCCACTATTTATTTCCCCCCACTGGCTAAGGGGAATCCAAACTTGTTGGGCAATGAGACGTGACCCCAACAATCTCCCCCTCACGACTTATGGCAAGGTACCCATCACCACCAAACCTTCCCTGCTGCAGAAATACACATGCTTGTATTTTGGTAGCGACTTTGTCATCATATCAGAACCGTTGTCATTTGTATGGATCTTCTCAATATACAAGACCTTCTATTCAAGAACTTCTTGTATCCACTGATACCTAATATTGATGTGCTTGGACCTCGAGTGAAAACTCGAATTCTTGCTGAGATGGATGGCACTCTGGCTGTCACAGTAAACGATGAACCTCTGTTGCTTCACACCGAGTTCTCTAACAAACCTCTTCATCCATATCATCTCCTTGCAACTCTCTGTAGTAGACAATGCCACACATTTTTGTAACTTGGATTGCCAAGACACAGCTCCCCATGCATAGGTAAATAAGTAACCCGATGTAGACTTGAGACTGTCTTGAGCACCTGCCAAATCTGAATCTGTGTAACCAACTAACTCTGGCTTTTCACCTCCATAGCACAAACACATATTAGAAGTACCCCTTAGATACCGTAGTATCCATTTCACTGCTTCCCAATGCTCCATAGCAGGATTTGATAGAAATCTGCTTACCACTCCAACTTCCTGAGCTATATCCTGCCTTCTACACACCATTGCATACATCAAACTACCAACTGCGGACGCATAAGGAATTTTCTCCATCTTCCGTTTCTCAACATCATTCACAGGACATTGATCACGAGTTAACTTAAAATGGTTTGCAAGTGGACAACTTACCCGCTCAGCCTTGTCCATGTTGAATCTTTGCAACACCTTCTCAATGTAGCTTTCTTGTGATAGCCACAACTTCCTCGCCTTCCTATCACGAGTGATCTCCATGCCAAGAATACGCTTTGCTGCACCCAAGTCTTTCATAGCAAAAGACTTTCTCGGATCCGACTTCAACTCACAATCTTTTTTCTTATCTTTGCCAACAATAAGCATGTCATCAACATATAGCAAAAGAGTAAGAAAATCACCATCAGAAATTTTTTTGAATGAATACACAATGATCTGAAGCTGTCCTCTTGTACCCATATTCCTTCATGAACAATTCAAACTTCTTGTACCATCTTCTTGGAGCTTGATTCAAACCATATAGACTCTTCTTTAGCTTGCACACCATGTGCTCTTTTCCTTTGACTTCAAAACCCTTGGGTTGTTCCATATACACATCTTCCTCCAACTCACCGTGAAGAAATGTTGTCTTGACATCTAGTTGTTCTATCTCAAGATCCAAACTAGCGGCTATTTCCAAGACAACCCGAATAGAATAAAATCTCACCACCGGTGAGAAAATATCGTCAAAGTCAACACCCTTTCTCTGCTCATAACCCTTCACAACTAAGCGTTCTTTGTACCTTGGTTGTGAGTTACCATCTTCAGTCTTGATTCTATACACCCACTTGTTCTTCAGAATTTTAAGGTTCTCGAAGCTTGTCAACCAAATCAAAAGTGTCATTCTCATCTAAAGAGCCAACCTCTTCTTTCATGGATTTCAACCACTTATGACTTTCAGGAACACTCAGAGCTTCTTCATAAGACTCTGGTTCACCTGTATCTGTGAGCATCACATACTCATGTGGTGGATACTTTGTTGAAGGTAATCTGGTCCTGTTGGATCTTCTCAACTCAGCTTCTGGTTGTTGTTGTTGCTGCACTTCTTACTCAACATCACCCACTGGAACATCTTCATGGGCTTCATATTCATTGCCATTACCATCAACATCATCATCATGTTGTTCAAGAGTAGGAACAACTGGATTTGGATCCAAGGTCATATCATCTTGAAGCTTTGGCATCTCAATCTTCTCAAAGTCTTCAATTGTCTGGTCTTCAAGGAATACTGCATCCCTACTTCTGATAACCTTCTTCTCAACTGGATCCCAAAATCTGTAACCAAACTTCTCTGTTCCATAGCCTAGGAACACACACTGCTTTGCTTTGTCGTCAAGCTTTGATCTTTGATCTTTTGGGATATGAACAAATGACCTGCAACCAAACACTTTCAAGTGATCATAAGTAGGATCTTTTTCTCTCCATACATTTTCTGCTACTTCTCCATCTAGCGGTCTTGAAGGAGATCGATTGATCAAATATACATCAGTATTCATTGCTTCACCCCAGAAATGCTTCTGCAACTTGGAATGAGATAACATGCACCTGATTCTCTCAAGAATAGTGCGGTTCATCCTCTCTGCAACACCATTATGTTGTGGAGTCTTTGGTACTGATTGTTCATGACGTATACCCATGCTCTTGAAATACACTTCAAGTGGCCCAATGTACTCTCCCCGTTGTCAGAACGAAGGCACTTCAAGGTTCTACCTGTTTCTCTTTCCACCATGCTGTGAAACATCTTGAACACATGAACAACATCATCTTTGGTCTTGATTGCATATGACCAAACCTTCCTTGAAGCATCATCTATGAAAGTAACAAAATAAACAACACCACCAAGTGTTTTGACCCTTAAAGGTCCACATACATCAGAATGAACAAGATCAATAATACCAGAATTGCGCTTGGGTAAAGCTTTATGAAAGGAAACTCTAGTTTGTTTACCAACTAAACAATGAGTGCACTTACCCAATTGCATACCTTTGGCATTTGGCAAAACTTGTCGTTTGGTGAGGATTTGAATTCCCTTATCACTAAGGTGACCAAGTCTTCTATGCCACAGCTCGGAGATTGAATCTTTGTCAACAACATTCAACTCACCTTTCAACACCTTCAATTTTGTCTTGTACAATGTGCCACACTTATTGCCTCTTGCAATAACCATGGAGCCCTTGCTTAGCTTCCATTTTCCATCACCCAAGTGATTGTTGTACCCTTGATCATCTAACACTCCTGGTGACATTAGATTCAAACGAAGATCTGGTACATGTCGCACATTTCTGAGAACCAACGTCTGACCAACACTGGTCTCAACCTTCACATCACCCATTCCTACAATTTTCGCAACACCACTGTTGCCCATTCTGACTGACCCAAAGTCACCAGCCTTGTAGGAGGTAAATACATCTTCATGAGGAGTAGCATGATAAGATGCACCTGAATCAATTATCCACTCCGAATCAGAACCTGCAGAACTCACACAAACATCATTACAATCAGAGAATGAAGTAATATCACTACTTGTTACCACAACTGTAACATCATTGACTTGTCTGTCATTTACATTCCTTGTCCTTGGTTCTTGCACCGGCTTCCTACATTCATTTGAATAATCCACGTCTTCACTAGACTTTGATTCACTTCTTGACTTTCCACGGTCAAGAGCTTTGCCACAAGCAGATTTTTGATCATATAACTCCTTTAACTTCGTCCACAAAGAATATGCTAGTTTCTCACTAGACACATGTGGAATAATATAATCATCAACCCATTGCAGAATTAAACTAACAACTTTACGATTAGCAACACTCCACACTTCTTCTTCTATCTTCTTAGGCTTTACTCCCTTGCTCTCTATTGGACCATAAAGATCTTTACAATATAACCAGTCTTCCATCTTCGCCTTCCATATGACAAAGTTCTCACCGGTCAAATTGACCATTCTATTACTAGTGCTAGCTTCCGCCATTGCACAGGATTAGCTCAACCCAAAAGCTCTGATACCACTTGTTGGGGGAGGCTTACGAAATCCGAGCCGATATGCGCAATATGAAACCTACACGAGCAATGAAATACAATGCGGAAATACACAAACTATGACGATATAGAAACAATCACACAACACTGGAAATTACGTGGAAAAACCCCTCCAAGGTGAAGGGTAAAAAACCATGGGCAAATCTTCCACTATAACAATAATGGGTTACACACAATTCTCCCAAATTTGGGGATAACAACAACCTCAAGGTGCCTATAGCACTTGGATATCAATTTTCCTAATTACACTCACCCCTAAGGATGGATCAACAATTCATTCATATATAATATGAGATTCACTATCAATTTAAGAATAAGAAGTGATTTGAGATACTTACTACTAGGGTTTGACAAACCCTAGATTTTTCCCCCTTTGAAGAGATGTGGAAATTGATCAATCAATTCTCCACCACAACAACCAAAAGATCCTTCAACAAGAACCCTTTCTTCTCCTCTTCAAGATGCCTCTAATCTCACCAAAAATGGTGGCTTAATTCTCTCTATCTCTCTTTCTCTTCTTCCTCTCTTTCTCTTTATTCTTCTCTTTCACGGGTTTGAAGAAATTGGAAAACTTAATGTTCTCCTGATGCCTTTTGCTCCTTATAACCAAAAACAAGGCATCCACTATTTAGTTCCCCCCACTGGCTAAGGGGCATCCAAACTTGTTGGGCCATGAGACGTGACCCCAACAATTCTATTGTATCTTCTTCTTGCACTTGTCTTTCTGATAAAGAAAGCAGTATTTTTGTCATCTTCTTGCAGCCACTTGGTATTGGATTTAATTCTCCAAGAGACCTCCTTCATTCTTGTGACTTTTTCAAAGTCTTTTTTTTTTCAGTTCACCAAATCTTGTTGTTGTGTATCAGATAGCAAAGTATCTTCAGCTAAGTTGTCCAAATCTTGAATTTTTGAAAACAAAAGTTTCAACTTTGTATTTGTGTGTCCAGAGATGAGCTTGATCCACTCTTTAAGTTTTCCTTCAAAGTTTTACGTTTGCACCATAAGATATTTGGGGTACCTGCAAAACAAAGAGAAGTCCACCAGTTTTCCAATAATTCAAGGAAGCCATTCTCCAAAAACCACATAATCTCAAACCTAAAAGGCTAGGTCCCCAAGAAGGGTCAAATATGTCTAGTAGGATGGGGATATCATCAGAGGTTGGTCTAGATTTGGCTAGCCGGGAGACAAACGGAAAAAGAGACTCAAAGGATGGAGAGATAAGAAATCTGTCAAGTCTACACATGACAGGGTTAGATTGATTGCATATTGATTACTTGTATGACTGTTTATAGTTTGCATATTGATTCTCTAGCTTGCAAACTGTTTATGGATGAGATCATTTGATTACTTATATCTGTAAAATATATATCCACAAGGTCATTTTGTAAAAAGAATCATATTGATTTTTACAATATCCAAATTTACTCAGAACTTTGCCATAAGTTGAGAACATAAAGTTAAACAGATGAGATCGCAAAATCTAGCTCACCTAAACCATATAGATCGTGTCCCCATGTAAGTCCGTCACTGTTCCATACGCAGCACGAAGAAACTGAAATCAAACAAATTAAATATGAAGGTACTGAATATAGTGAAAATTCTCCATAAGCTAAAATCGGTAACAAGGGAACAGAGATTGCACATCCTCATGTTTGTTAGTACTTGGATTAGAAACATGTGAATTGTAGAAAAATTGTAATAGAGAATCAAACAAAATATGAAGCCTTCAAGATACTTTAATATAATACTACAAGAAAAAGATTCTCCAGGTAACGAATCAATCAATGCTACTATTAAACGCACCCGATCTCGATGCATATATTTTCCTACTCTATCTATGTGTTGATCATCTATAAAATTAAGTTACACTGAGGAAAGACAACATAAACAGAAAAGAAGATGACTTCATTTATCATAATATCCTTGTATTTATTTATCTTTCTATTATCAGTTTCGATCTCAACGGCGTTAATGCTGGATGAAGAAGAACCAGAGAACTTCATTGTTCATGTCTTTAAATCAGAGAAACCATCCATCTTTACTTCCCACCATGACTGGTATACATCAGCTCTCCAATCTCTTCCTCATTCATCTCATCCCAGAGAGATCCTATATACTTACAATCATGTTGTTCATGGTTTTGCAGCCCGTATAACGCCTTCCCAAGCTTCTCATCTACGTAATCTCCCTGGAATTGTCTCAATCCTTCCAGAAGAGATTTACCAACTCGAGACTACCCGTTCTCCTGCATTTCTTGGTCTGAATGAGAATTATGGTCTTTGGCCTAATTCAAGTTATGGCGAGGATGTCATTATTGGTGTTCTTGATTCCGGGGTTTGGCCTGAACTGCCGAGTTTCAGTGACACCGGATTATCTCCAGTCCCAACTAGGTGGAAGGGTATTTGTGAGACAGGTCCTGATTTTCCCATTACATCCTGCAACAGAAAACTGATCGGTGCCAGAGCTTTCTATAAAGGAAGCAAAGCGCTTAATGAATCGATATCACCGAGAGACACAGGCGGGCATGGTACTCATTGTGCCTCTATTGCAGCTGGATCTTCAGTTAAGAATGCTGGATACTATCAATATGCAGTAGGAGAAGCGAAGGGAGTTTCCACTCGAGCAAGAATTGCTGTATACAAAGTATGCTGGAGCACTGGATGTGGTAATTCAGATATTCTCGCAGCAATGGATCAAGCCGTTGCAGATGGGGTTGATGTGATATCTTTATCTGTTGGTGCCAGAGGAGTTGCTAGGCCATACCATTTGGATATGTTCGCGATCGCTTCTTTTGGTGCCATGGAAAATGGAATTTTAGTTTCCACCTCTGCTGGAAATGCAGGACCCGGTCCATCCACTACAAATAAAGTAGCGCCCTGGATGTTAAGTGTTGGGGCATCAACAATTGATAGAGAATTTCACGCAGATATCGTTGTAATGGCCGGCGGCAAGACTTTTGATGGTATCTCATTGTATTCTGGCAAGCCGTACGGGAATTCAGCGAAGAAATTAATTTATGCTGGCGATATTGGTAACGAATTTTGCAACAAAAACTTTGGTTCAAATTCTTCTAAAGTTGCTGGAAATATTGTTCTTTGTAATCCTGGTGGTGGTTTTGGAAGACCTAGAAAAATGAACACGGTGAACGCCGCTGGTGGTGCCGGATTGATTCTAGTGGAAGATTCGAACGAAGCTGGATACGGGTTGTCAGGAGTTCGATCTGCGACACCTGTAGTAGTGGTCGATATAGACACTGGAGCTGCCATTCGAGAGTACATCAAATTAGATCCAAATAATCCGACAGCTGCGTTCAAATTTGAAAGAACTGTGATCGGTAATTCGCCACCAGCTCCTAAAATTTACACCACTTCTAGCCGTGGTCCTAACAATTTAACACCGGAGATACTGAAACCAGACGTTATTGCACCTGGCGTCAATATTTTAGCCGGTTGGATCAAAAGTTCGTACAATTTGCAGTCGGGTACTTCCATGGCATGTCCTCATGTGAGTGGATTAGCGGCACTGCTTCGTCAAGCTCATCCTAAGTGGTCACCAGCTGCAATCAAGTCTGCTCTAATGACTACTGCTTATAACATTGACAATTCAGGTAAGTGCATCAGTGATCTCTCTACCGGCGGGTTTTCAACACCATTTGGGCACGGTTCCGGACATGTGGATGCTAACCGCGCGCTGAACCCGGGTTTGGTGTATGACATTGTCCCTGACGATTATGTGGCGTTTCTTTGTTCCACTGGGTACACCCAACGCCAGATTTCTGTATTTGTCAAGAGTAAGAAGGTCGATTGCAAATCGGTGGCGTTATCAACTCCGGGTGATCTTAACTATCCATCATTTTCGGTTGTCTTTCAATCAGGAAAAGGTGATACCGTCAAGTATAAGAGGGTCGTTAAGAATGTCGGAAGCTCGGTTGACGCGGTTTACAATCTAAGGATTAGAAGTCGAACGCCATACGTTGCAATAAGTGTTTCTCCGACGAAACTTGTGTTTGACAGGAATAACACCAGCTTGTCTTACGAAATCACATTCGTTTCAAGTCTGACCGATCCAGACACCGGAAAACACGAATTCGGGTCAATCGAATGGTATGATGGAGTACATGTTGTGAGGAGTCCAATTGCCTTTAGATGGGGTAGTAGTAGTAGCAGTATTAATGCTAGTTTGATTTCTTCTGTTTGATGTATGTCTTTCAATTTTCAACAATGAATAAAATCGGGTTTTAGAACCACTACATCTTCTGTTAAAGATATTTGCTAATTTGCTAAGGTTTCTTAGATCTGTTTTCTTTTTCGGGGAAGGAGCTCTACAATTGATCAAGTTTAGGTAAGAAATCAATTTATTATGTTTCTGACTAGATTTTTAGATTGTATCATGTGTGTGTAGATTCCGACATAATCATAAACAAGGAAAAATTCCTCCTAAGGTGGTTTATGAAGATGATAAGGTATTTCACTATTCTTTCGAGTATTTAATTTGTGATTGTTATTATGCTTGATTAGACTCCAAAAATTTGTATGCTACAGTATAAACAAATTTCTTCAAAGTGACTTCCATTTGTACAGAAATTAAAGAAGAAAAGAATGAGTGCGCCACGCAATTCATTCTCTAAATGAGAACTATATGAATCGTTGATGGGTTCTTTCTTAATTAAGTGGGGAAAACAGCGAAAAGAAAGAAGGTGATAGCATGCACCCATTATATGATCCGTACCCATGAACTTAGGTTGTTAATGATTGGAGAAATTGGCTCTCAACTCTCACTTACTAAGGACCTAATCTCACTCATTTTAGGTGTTTGCAAATGATACTACAAATGCCTATTTATACTAGTTAGCTAAGCCTCCAAGTAAGCAACTCCAAATTGAGTTCTACTTCCTTAGCCTACAAACTAGACTAACATTTTTATCACATGTTTTACATTATGGTATTTGACCAACCTCTCTTGATCATTCTAGATACTTTGAACTCTACCTAACTCTAGACTTCTTTAAACCTTGTTCATATTAGTTCATATTAGACATTACAAATTAGGTAATTCCAACACTTATCTAGAATATCTTTGACTATATCTTCATGGTTGCCTTGTATATGGTGGATATATTCTAACAGTTAACAGGGCTTCTTCTCATTTATGCTAGTAATGAAAAAAATTAACCGTACAGTACATGTTCATGCTCAAGTCTTACCTTAAGCCTAGTTGTAGAATGTATGCTTAAGTTCAGGAGGTCTACCTGATAGCAGACTCCTGTTAGAGGGAGAGATATTAATAGGCTTGTGGTTTGATAGAGTTTGATCAGGTGATTCAATCCGTTTAAAATTGATCGTGTCAGCTTCTTCCATCCGTCTAAATTTATATATGATATGTATTGTAGTAGTTGCTATACAAAAATACGTTTGAATATATGTTCATAATCCCATTAATAGTTTCTTAATCTTAATTACTATTGCCGGATCAAGGTTATAAAATGTGCATTTGTTCAACAGAGAGGTTATACTGATGAACTAAAATCCGGTGAGATGGGATTCAAGCAAGAAATGTTTTCTCCACAGAATTGTATGAAATACGAATGACAGGCTTCCTGATTCAAGGTATCTTTATTGGAGGTGGAAGCCAAGAGAGTGTGATGCACCGAGGTTTAATCTGAAGAAGCTTTTGTGATTGATGCAAGTCTGGGGAATTCATAGGTGATTTGATTAGTCGTGACCATGTCCGGTCATTTCTATGCATCCTATGAATTGAACTCAGTTGAAATGAGATGAAGATATAGAAGTTGGAACTGAATTAATAATATCATAATGGTTATTCTTGAGAAGTTTGGCGGTGTCGAAGACGAAGAGGCTTGGTTACCTAAAGATTCAAAGAGAAATTATGGATGGGGGCTATGGCGTGGTATTCTTAATCATTTTGCTTTTCTTAAAAATGGGTCTACAATTTCTACAAGAAGAGGAAACAAAACTAATTTTTGGGATGATGTTTGGTGTTGTGAGAAAACTCTTAAAGAGTTATTTCCAAAACTTTTGAAAGTGAGTCGAAAGAAGGAAGCAACAGTGGAAGACATGTACCAGGAAAATGGTAATGGGCCGTGTTGGAACATTGATCCTAGCAGAAGGCTTAAGGACCAGGAAATTCAAGAGGTAATGGAGTTTTCAAGACTTTTAGATAACCAAGGAGAGCTTGCGGCAGAGGACGATAAACGGGAGTGGAGGTCCAATCCAAAATGTACTTTTTCTGTTAGTTCTTGCTACGCTTGGCTCATGCATGATCAAGGACAAATCATTCCTCCAAAATTTCCTTCTAAATACATCTGGAACAAGACTATTCCTCCTAAAATTAGTTTCTTGGTTTGGGCAGCTGCAAATAGAGCTGCTCCTACTCTGTCTATGTTGGCAAGAAGAGGCATGATAGTAGTAAATAGCTGTGTGTTTTGTGATAATAGTGAGGAATCAGTGGAGCACTTATTTCTCCACTGTCATTTTATTGGGAAGATTTGGAACCACTTTCTACAACAGCTAGGTATGGTTTGGTTGCACCCTACTACAATTATCGAGTTCCTATGGAAATGGAAATTGAGGCTTTCGCCTAAGCCTCGTATCTTTTTGAGATATTGTTTGCCGTTTGCGATATGGTGGTCAATTTGGTTGGAAAGAAATGATATCCTAATAGCGAAGAAAATAAGGAAAAAAACATTAAATTCTCTTATTTTAGATATCAATTTCTTGTTACTTAGTTGGACCATCAATGTTGATTCTTTTAAAAACATTAAGCTTGATGATTTTGTTTTGGATTGGGTGAATTTGCACTACACCAAAACCAGGATTTTCTCACAGTGTAACCTGTCACAGTTTATTTTTCAGTAACAGATATACCTGTGATAAGTCCTGCAACAGTTATAACTGTAATTAAATTTTGTATTCGTGATAATAATTAGGACTTTTATTAGTCACACAAATATTTGTTGATAATTATTTGAACAACAACAATTATAATCTAAAATGATATTTCCACCCAAAAATTCCACCACATCAAAAACAACCATGAATTAATCACTCTTAAAATTTTGGTTGTCACTACTTTCGCAACAATTATACAAAATAACAATTTTATTTAATTTCTAAATATCAAAATTTATTTAATTTTTAATTTTTAATTTTCTTAATATTAGAAAATAGGATCAAGACCAAGTCAACAAGTCATGACTTTGTATGACATTTGACTTGGACAAATACCAACCTTTTCTTTCGATTTTCTCGACAAAACCACAACAAAAAATTCTGCTTCTTCCGAAGAACGTGAAAATGACCATATTACCCTTACTCGGAATAAGTGCAATAAAAATTCAGAAGAACGTGAAAATGACCATATTACCCTTACTCGAAATAAATGCAATAAATATTATAGAGACTGTGAAAATGACCAAAACACCCTTATTGAAAAAAATAAAGTAAAAATTACGGATTGTGAAAATGACCATATTACCCTTATTGGAAATAACTGCAATAATTTTTATGGAGACTGTGAAAATGACTAGACTACCGTTATCGAAAATAAGTAAAGTAAATATTACACACGTTGAAAAAGACCATATTACCCTTACTGGAAATAAATGCAATAAATATTATGGAGACTATGAAAATAACCAGACTACCCAATTAAGTGTAATAAGTAAAATAAATATTACAGACTGGAAAAATGACCATATTACCCTTATTAGAAATAGTGCAATAAATATTATGGAGACTGTGAAAATGACCAAACTACCCTTATCGAAAATAAGTAGATTAAATATTACAGACTGTGAAAATGACCATATTACCCTTGTAGGAATTTAGTGGAATAAATATTATGGAGACTATGAAAATGACCAGACTGCCCTTATTGAAAATAAGTAAAGTAATATTACACACTTTGAAAATGACCATATTACCCTTATTGGAAATAAGTGCAATAAATATTATAGATATTGAGAAAATGACCAAACTACCCTTATTGAAAATAAATACACTAAATACTACATATTGTGAAAAATGACCATATTACCCTTATTGGAAATAAATGGAATACATATTAGGGAGACTGTGAAAATGTCCAAACTACCCTTATTGAAAATAAATAAACTAAATATTACATACTGTGAAAATGACCATATTACCCTTATTGGAAATAAGTGCCACAAATATTATAAAGATTGTGAAAATGACCAGACTACCCTTATCGAAAATAAGTAAAGTAAATATTACAGATTGTGAAAATGACCATATTACCCTTATTGGAAATAAATAGAATAAATATTAGGAAGACTGTGAAAATGACCAAACTACCCTTATTGAAAATAAATAAAGTAAATATTACATACTGTCAAAATGACCATATTACCCTTATTGGAAATAAATGCCATAAATATTATGGAGATCTGAAAATGACCAGACTACCCTTATCGAAAATAGGTAAAGTAATTCGTACAAACAGTGAAAATGACCAGACTACCCTTGTTGAAAATAAATATTACAGACTGTGAAAATGACCATACTACCCTTATCGGAAATAATTAAGTAAATGTTACAGACTGTGAAAATGACCATATTGCCCTTATTGGAAAAAGTGCAATAAATATTATGGAGACTATGAAAATGACCATACTACCCTTATCAAAAATAAATAAAGTAATTCTTACAGACTCTAAAAATGACCATATTACCCTTATTAGAAAAAAGTGAAATAAATATTATGGAGACTGTGAAAATGACCATATTACCCTTGTTGGACAAAAGTGCAATAGATATTATGGAGACTGTGAAAATGACCATACTACCCTTATCATAAATAATTAAAGTAATTCTTACAGATTGTGAAAATGACCATATTACCCTTATTGGAAAAAAGTGCAATAAATATTATGTAGACTGTGAAAATGACCATATTACCCTTATCGGAAATAAGTAAAGTAAATGTTATTGATTGTGAAAATGACCATATTACCCTTATTGGAAAAAATTGCAATAAATATTACGGAGTCTGGGAAATGACCAAACTACCCTTATTGAAAATAAGTAAAATAAATATTACAGACTGGGAAAATGACCATATTACCCTTATTGGAAATACGTGCCATAAATATTATGGAGTCTGGGAAATGACCAAACTACCCTTATTGAAAATAAATAAACTAAATACTACATATTATGAAAATGACCATATTACCCTTATTGGAAATAAATGGAATAAATATTAGGGAGACTGTGAAAATGACTTGTAAGAATTTATTGCACTTTTTTACAATAAGGGTAATATGGTCATTTTCACGATCTGTAAGAATTACTTTACTTTTTTATGATAAGGGTAGTATGGTCATTTTCACAGTCTTCATAATATTTATTGCACTTTTTTACAATAAGGGTAGTATGGTCATTTTCACAGTCTCCATAATATTTTTTGCATTTTTTTCTTCCAATAAAGGTAATATGGTTATTTTCACAGTCTGTAAGAATTACTTTAATTATTTCTGATAAGGGTAATATGGTCATTTTCACAGTCTCCATAATATTTATTGCACTTTTTTTCAATAAGGGCAATATGGTCATTTTCACAATCAATAACATTTACTTAATTATTTCCGATAAGGGTAGTATGGTCATTTTTATAGTCTGTAAGAATTACTTTACTTATTTATGATAATGGTAGTATGGTCATTTTTATAGTCTCCATAATATTTATTGCACTTTTTTACAATAAGGGTAGTATGGTCATTTTCACAGTCTGTATGAATTACTTTACTTATTTCTGATAAGGGTAATATGGTCATTTTCACAGTCTCCATAATATTTATTGCACTTTTTTCAATAAGGGTAATATGGTCATTTTTAGAGTCCAGTAAGAATTACTTTTTACTTATTTCGATAAAGGTAATATGGTCATTTTCACGATCTCCATAATATTTATTGCACTTTTTTTCAATAAGGGTAATATGGTCATTTTCACGATCTCCATAATATTTATTGCACTTTTTTCTAATAAGGGTAATATGGTAATTTTTAGAGTCTGTAAGAATTACTTTATTTATTTCCGATAAAGGTAGTATGGTCATTTTCATAGTCTCCATAATATTTATTGTACTTTTTCCAATAAGGGCAATATGGTCATTTTCACAGTCTCCATAACATTTACTTAATTATTTCCGATAAGGGTAGTATGGTCATTTTCACAGTCTGTAAGAAGTACTTTACTTATTTCTGATAAGGGTAGTATGGTCATTTTCATAGTCTCCATAATATTATGTGGTAATTGAATATTTGTCCCTACTTTTGATGGTCTATATAAATATCCTTATCACATAATAATTTTGTCCCTCTTTCTTTATAAGCCCATCAGGGGTCCAATAAGGTTTTTGTTGGTTCCAAATTTGCCCTCTTATCTATTGATTTTATCTAGGTCTATCCCTACTTACATCTTCTTCTTCATTTAGCAGCGAACTTGTTTGAGATTTCCTCATTTCTCGATTGGAGAGACGTTCCACACAGAGAAACACCGCTCCACCTCTCGTCCGTCTCAATGACACGCGTTTCAGTTAAATCACTCGCTTCACGGATCCGATGTTTCGTTACAAAACGCTTGATCCGATTGGAATCCGTTACAATAAGTTGTTTGTTCTAGTTATCGGAGCACTGAAATTGCATTGATTCTTCTTCGTCTTCATCACCGTGCTGCTTGGTCTAAATGGAGGAGGAGATTTCCTCGTCTTGTAGCTGTTCTGAGAAGGATGGGAGATTTTTATATGGAGATTTCTTTTCATTTTGAGAGATCGTTTGTTCTGTTTGTTGGTAAAATTGCTCCTTCGGATACTTATAGAATCTCGAAACGTGATGGTAATCTCCGTGATGATACTTCTCTTGCTGGATTTGATGGATACAATATTCGAGAACATATTTGGTGGTTCAATTCTAGTCTCATATATTTTCACTGGTTCCTCATTGCGTAATTCTTCTTCTCTGAAGATTTCACTCTTGACCATTATCTTTTGTTGCATCTGAAAAAATGATGAGTCACGATTTGAAGATTCAGTCTTGAAACACCATATTACTTTGAGGCTTTTCCCAAATATTAATTTGACCTTCTCATTGATGTTTTTAATTCGATCTCTTAAGTCATGCCAAAGTCTTAAGTTGATGGAATTTTGACACCGTTGTTCTTGATGATGAATTCTTCAATGACATCCTCGACTTCTAGGGCTATATCAAGCATTTGGTTCGCATAAAGTTTCAACCAAGATAATCAACCAGATTTGGTGGTTCAGTTCGATTAAGAAAAGCGGATCTGAGATAATAATCATATTTGGTGGTGGTGGTGGTGCTGTTGATTAAGGATATTTACTTAATTAGAGGTAATAATCATGTTTATCTCTTTTTGATTTTTCATTTTCTTATACTCCGTCGATAAAATTGGTGTTGGATTTTGGTTTTGGTGGTGGTGGTGCTGGAGAAGTATGATTTGTTGGTGGAAGTGTTGGTATGAGTTGTTGTTACAGAGATTGAATCCTGTTGCTGAATGAAATATGGTGGTTATCTTGGTTGAAGCAGGCAGTGATATTGGATCAACTATGGTTGTTGATCCATATTTTTTTTCGATCAATCGTGGTTGTTGATCCAACTGCAATGGATAAACATACACTGTTGATCCAACTTAAATGGATGAACATCCACTGTTGATCCAACTGAGTTTGATTTTGAAGCTGGTCTTGGGGCTGTTGGTGTTTATGAAGCTACATGTAATGATCATGTAATGAAATATGGTGGTTATCTCAAGTTGAAGCGGTGTGATATTGGATCAACTATGGTTGTTGATCCATCTATATGGGATCAACTACTGTTGTTGATCCTTTGAACTCATGCTTTTGTAGTTTAAATCATGTAAATTTGTTTCAATGTTGAACTTGTGGTGCAATGGTAGCATGACTGACTCCATGTCAGATGATGCGTGTTCGACTCACGCTAAGTTCTCTCCATTTTACATGGATCAACTATCATTATTGATCCTATTTTACATGGATCAACTTCTACTATTGATCCTTTTTTTTTGGATAAACTTCTATTGTTGATGGTTTTGTTGGTGGATCTGAAACTGCAGCTGATGAAGTGGTAGCATTTTTCCATCCGCTTGGATAAACATCCATTGTTGATCCAACTGCAATGGATAAACTTCTACTGTTGATCCAACCGCAATGGATAAACATTCATTGTTTGATCCAACTGAAATGGATCAACTACTTTTTGTTGATACAAAAATATTTGAACCAGTGGCGGCGGCGGCGAATTTGTGGTGGTGGCGGAAACAAACTAGTGGTGGAGGAGGACTAGTGGTGGTGTAATGGTGGCGGTGAAGGAGTGGTGGTGGAATATTGGTGGTGGTGGCGGTTGGTAGGCGGTGGTGGTTGAACGGTGGTGGTGGTTGAATGGTAGTTGAATGTTGGTGGTGGTGGTGCTAGTGGTGGTGGTGAAGTGGTAGAGGAAGAAATTTGTTGTATTTTGAAATAAAAAAAATATTATATGAGTGAGGGTATTAAGGTAATCTAATATTAAATGGATAAGGTTATAAAAAAAGGAGGGACATATTTATTGTTGCATAAGGATATATTTGTAGGGAGTTAAAAGTAGGGACATATAAATAATATACCCTAATATTATTGTACTTTTTTACAATAAGGGTAGTATGGTCATTTTCACAGTCTATAAGAATTACTGCACTTTTTTTCAATAAGGGTAATATGGTCATTTTCATAGTCTCCATAATATTTATTGAACTTTTGTCCAATAAGGGTAATATGGTCATTTTCACAGTCTCCATAATATTTATTTCACTTTTTTCTAATAAGGGTAATATGGTCATTTTTAGAGTCTGTAAGAATTACTTTACTTATTTCCGATAAGGGTAGTATGGTCATTTTCATAGTCTCCATAATATTTATTGCACTTTTTCCAATAAGGGCAATATGGTCATTTTCACAGTCTGTAACATTTACTTAATTATTTCCGATAAGGGTAGTATGGTCATTTTCACAGTCTGTAATATTTATTTTCAATAAGGGTAGTATGGTCATTTTCACAGTCTGTAAGAAGTACTTTACTTATTTCTGATAAGGGTAGTATGGTCATTTTCATAGTCTCCATAATATTATTGCACTTTTTTACAATAAGGGTAGTATGGTCATTTTCACAGTCTATAAGAATTACTGCACTTTTTTTCAATAAGGGTAATATGGTCATTTTCATAGTCTCCATAATATTTATGGCATTTATTTCCTATAAGGGTAGTATGGTCATTTTCACAGTATGTAATATTTACTTTATTTATTTTCAATAAGGGTAGTTTGGTCATTTTCATAGTCTCCATAATATTTATTGTAGTTTTTCCAATAAGGGAAATATGGTCATTTTCACAGTCTGTAACATTTACTTAATTATTTCCGATAAGGGTAATATGGTCATTTTCAAAGTCTCCATAATATTTATTGCAGTTTTTTCCAAAAGGGGTAATATGGTCATTTTTAATTCTGATATATTTCGTCTTCAGATCATCCGGACGAGAAACTCATGTCTAACTATAGTAATCTTTGAACCTGTGATGTTCAATTCTGATATATTTCGTCTTTAGTTCATCCGAAAAAGAAACTAAGGTCTAACTCTGTTAATCTTTGAACCTGTTATGTTCAATTCTGATATATTTCATCTTCAGATAATCCGAACTAGAAACTCGGGTCTAACTCTAGTAGTCTTTGAACCTGTGATGTTCAATTCTGATATATTTCGTCTTCAGATCATCCGGATGAGAAACTCTGGACTAACTCTAGTAATCTTTGAACATGTGATGACCAATTCTGATATATTTCGTATCAAGTTCATCCGAATGAGAAACTCGAGTCTAACTTTGGTAACTGAACTGTGATGCTCAATTCGATATATTTCGTCTTCGATCATCCCATTTTGAAACTCATGTCTAACTCTAGTAATCTTTGAACATGTGATGTTCAATTCGATATATTTCTTCTCAAGTTTATCCAAACGAGAAACTCGGTCTAACTTTGGTAATCAGAACCTGTGATGCTCAATTCTGATATATTTCGTCTTCAGATCATCCGGACGGGAAACTCATGTCTAACTCTAGTAATCTATGAACCTGTGATGTTCAATTCTGATATATTTCGTCACAAGTTTATTCGAACGAGAAACTCAAGTCTAACTTTGGTAATATGTAAACCTGTGATGCTCACTTCTGACATATTTCATCTTCAGATAATCCGAACGAGAAACTCGGGTCTAACTCTAGTAGTCTTTGAACCTGTGATGTTCAATTCTGATATATTTCGTCTTCAGATCATCCGGACGAGAAACTATGGTCTAACTTTAATAATCTTTGAACCTGTGATGTTCAATTCTGATATATTTCGTCTCTAGTTCATCCGGAAGAGAAACTCAGGTCCAACTCTAGTAATCTTTGAACCTGTGATGTTCAATTCTGATATATTTCTTCTCTAGTTCATCCGGAAGAGAAACTCAGGTCCAACTCTAGTAATCTTTGAACCTGTGATTTTCAATTTTGATATATTTATTCTCTAGTTCACCCGCAAGAGGAATTCAGGTCTAACTCTAGATATCTTTGAACCCTTGATGTTCAATTCTGATATATTTCGTCTCAAGTTCATCCTAAAGAAGAATTCAGGTCTAACTCTAGTTATCTTTGAACCCGTGATGTTCAATTCTGTTATATTTCGTCTTCAGTTCATCCGAAAGGGGAATTCAGGTTTAACTATAGTAATCTTTGAACCCGTGATGTTCAATTGTGATATATTTCGTCTCAAGTTCATCCGAAAGAGGAATTCAGGTCTAACTCTAGTTATCTTTGAACCCGTGATGTTCAATTCTGATATATTTCGTCTCAAGTTCATCCGAAAGAGGAATTCAGGTCTAACTCTAGTTAGCTTTGAACCCGTGATGTTCAATTCTAATATATTTCGTCTCAAGTTCATCCGAAAGAAGAATTCAGGTCTAAGTCTAGTTATCTTTGAACCTGTGATGTTCAATTCTGATATATTTCGTCTTCAGTTCATCCGAAAGGGGAATTCAGGTTTAACTCTAGTAATCTTGGAACCCGTGATGTTCAATTCTGATATATTTCGTCTCCAGTTCACCCGAACAAGAAACTTAGGTCTAACTCTAGTAATCTTTGAACATGTGATGTTCAAATCTGATATAATCCTTCTCAAGTTCATCCGAACGAGAAACTCAGGTTTAACCCTAGTAATCTTTGAACATGTGATGTTCAAATATAATATATTTCGTCTTCATTCATCCTAAGTAGAAACTCAGTCTAATTCTAGTAATCTTTGAACCCGTGATGTTCAATTCGGATATATATTTCGTCTTCGATTCCTCCTAAAGAGAAACTTAGGTCCAACTTTAGTAATCTTTGAACCTGGGATGTTCAAATCGATAAATTTCATCTTGAGTTCACCCGAATGAGAAACTTCGAGTTTGACTCTAGTAATATTCGAACCTGGGATATTCAATTCTGATATATTTCCTCTCCAGTTTATTCGAGTGAGAAACTCAGGTCCAACTCTAGTAATCTTCGAACATGTGATGTTCAAATATGATATATTTCGTTTTCAGTTTATCCGAATGAGAAACTCAGGTCTAACTCCAGTAATCATTGAACCTGTGATGTTCAATTCTGATATATTTCGTCTCCAGTTCATCCGAAAAAGAAACTCATGTCTATTTCTAGTAATCTTTGAACCCGGGATGTTCAATTCTGATATATTTCATCTTCAGTTCCCCCGAATAAGAAACTCAAGTCCAACTCTAGTAATCTTTGAACCTGAGATGTTCAATTCTGATATATTTCATCTTCAGTTCACCCGAAAGAGAAACTCAGGTCCAACTCTAGTAATCTTTGAACCTGAGATGTTCAAATATGATAAACTTTTATCTTCAGTTCACGCGAACAAGAAACTTAGGTCTAACTCTAGTAATCTTTGAACATGTGATTTTTAAATCTGATAAAATTTTATCTTCAGTTCACCCGAACAAGAAACTTAGGTCTAACTCTAGTAATCTTTGAACATGTGATGTTCAAATCTGATATAATCCGTCTCAAGTTCATCCGAACGAGAAACTCATGTCTAACCCTAGTAATCTTTGAACATGTGATGTTCAAATATGATATATTTCGTCTTCAGTTCATCCGGGCGAGAAACTCAGGTCTAATTCTAATAATCTTTGAACCCGTGATGTTCAATTCATATATATATTTCGTCTTCAGTTCATCCGGATGAACTATTTTGACTACCGATTATAAGCTTAACCAAATTAGAAAAACAGAGGACTTTTGCAAAATCTCATTTTGGGCAACTCTATATTCGGTAGTTATATGAACTATCCTAGGATTTCGGTAAAGAGGTCCACTGTATAATCGGAATTTAGGATACCTTCATTTACTAACGATTATAGGCTCAACCAAAATTCAAAATTCAAAATTCAAAAAAACATGTTTCCAAAATCTCATTTTGGAGCGATTCTATATTCGGTAGTTATATGAAATATCTTGACTACCGATTATGCTAGGATTTTGGTAAAGAGGTCCACTGTATAATTGGAAGTCAGGATACCTTCATTTACTACCGATTATAGGTTAAACCAATGCAGTTGAAAAAGATCGGTGCGGGCATGGACGTGGTATGAATACAATGCCGGTATGCTATACAGGGGGTCTGGGGGGTGGGGGTGGGGGGTCGTAACCCCTCCCGGCTGTGTTTGACCTGACAGGTCAGGTCACGGGGGTCTAGGGGGCAGCGCTCCCTAGCAGAGTGCGAGACAACGTCTCGTAGAAAAAAAAATTCTACGAGTAAAATTCAATTTTAATCTGTTTTGAATTTTTTTTCTGGTTTTCAATCCACTGCCGGCACAGTCAATTAGTTCTCGAGAATAATTGAATTGGGAGTCAGGGTACCTTCATTTACTACCAATTATAGGATAACCAAAATTCAAAACATAGAGGATTTTATTTTAGGGATAATTTATATTCGGAAGGTAAATAAACTAAATTGACTCCCGATTGTGGATTAACTTCCGATTGTAAAGTGCAGTTTGGCTATTAAAAAAAAACACCCCGAAAATTATATACTGATTGTGAACTTGCCTACCGATTAACCATTCTTGAGAGTCGGGCTCCTGCCAATCAAGCTAACCCCCAGATGGTTAAACATTCTTATAATATATTCTTTGGTGTAATTTATGCGTGGAAATAAGCATTATTATATGATATAGATGTAAAAACAATGACCACCGTTCAATGACCTTTGTTTTTTGACGCGTGGTTAGAGATTAACCATTTGATCCCCCATAAACCAATCATGTTGGTGTCGTATGAAATGGGCATCCATCTTTGATACCCTATAACCTAAGGTTCTATACAAAGATAGACGAGAGAGAAAGTCACCCAAAACCTTATCTATTCTCTTTTTTTCTTCTCCTTATCCGCCTCCCACTCCAACTCCCACATCTTCCTCTTCATTTTTCAGAAACCAAACTTTCTTCTCCCTTTCTAAATCTGAAATAATCAGTACCCAAATCGAAACCCTAACCTTTCTCAGTAGAAACCTCAACAACAACGAGAAATATAAGAAGTTTATGTTTTAAATCTACTAAAAACAAAACCCTAAGTCAATTTTTTTATGAAGAATCCCTAATCCCGTCACCTGAAGAAGAAGAGATAAGTTTCTTAACTACCAGATCTGTAAATCTAGGCGTCGAAATCTCTAATGAGTTTTATTATTTGTTAAGATTAAAATTCTAATCATATTTTCTCTGTTCTCTGTTAGGTTGCTTGAAGAAGTAAAAGAAGAGAGAAACCCCTAAACATGAGCGAGAAAAAATGAGATCAACTTAGTTCATGTTGATTCAAGGTGGGTGTATTCTCAAATCCCTTACTTTTTTATTCTCCCTAGTCTGATTTGGCTTATCAACTTGATTCAGTTTTTTTTACTCTACTGTGCAGGGAAATGTGAACTACCTCTTGGACTTGCTGAATGATAGAACGATGTAGTTATAATTTCTTATTATGTTCAAGGATCTGTTTCCATTTTATCAGTTTTGTTGTTTTTCCAAGAGATTTGAGTTTTTATATGCATGAAAGATTTGTCGTTTGGGTAATGCGGGTCTTATGAGGTAGGATTTTGTTTTTTAAGGTTATATATGGATCTAAAGGTATAAATGAAAAAAAAGAAAAATACATTTTTTTTGATGGTTCAATTTCTTAGAGGTAATTTTGTAAATTTTTCTTTGCTTATTCAAATTCTTAGAGTGTTTGTATGGTTTGGTTAGTGATTAGTGTTGTTTCTCAATTTTAGTTTAGTTTTATTTGAGTGGCCTTTAATTTTTTTTGATTTTGGGATTTGATGTTCACCCCCATGGCTTGTTTAAGTGCCTATGGGATGATCAATTCCCATTAGAAAAATTTATTTGAATAAGTATTTATTTTTTTGTTTGTAAAGTGTTGATGATGATAACCTAAGGCTTGTTTCTCAAGAACAACTGCAGTTGCTTTCGCCTTTTGTCGGGCTTGAGAGCTAATGCTTCCTTGGATCTCTGAAACATCATCTTTACAAACTCATTTTTTTTCGAAAATCTTCGGATTTCATTTTTTGATTAAGTTTTTATAGTCCCTGAATTTGTTGTGATTTGTGAAAGCTGTATCTGAATTGTAGGAGAATTTGGGCAATCTTGTAGAGAAAAAAGTCTAATGTTGATAGCTTTTATGAAGCATTCCACAC
This sequence comes from Papaver bracteatum, assembly GCA_023529315.1. Lineage (NCBI taxonomy): Eukaryota > Viridiplantae > Streptophyta > Magnoliopsida > Ranunculales > Papaveraceae > Papaver > Papaver bracteatum. Next base: position 30,541 of record JAJJWX010004071.1, on the reverse strand, counting down.
CCTAAGAGTAACCTATGGCATCAGTCATTTGCAAAGTAACAAAGAAACATTGGTTTGAAGGATTAGCAAGAAGCAAATAAGTTTGTATTCATTATATTGTTTTGTTTTTCCTAGTCAAAATCTTGATTTGTATGTTAATGATATGAATCGGGTATGCAGATGGATGTCGATAATTTTTTATTTATTTTTTGCTGTCATTGCATATGTCCTGCTAATTTTGGTTGAGTGGTTGGTTATTAAGAATTTGGTATTACTACATGAGAATGTAGTTAACTTGAATATTTGTTTAGTGTCAGTTCCTCCTAATAACAGTATGTTATTCCTGTCACATGTTCTGTGCCTAGTGCAGAACAGAAATAGTCTATGTCCAAGTTATACCTTTGGTTGAATGTTTCGTCTTCGTATTTTGCAGTCATGTGATTGTAAGCTATCTCCTGCTTCTCCATGTGTTGATCACTGGTAAGCTAAGTGTGTGTTGTTGTTGGTGGTGGACTGGTGGTTCTATTGGTGGCGATGTTGGAGTTCGCAATTTCTCTTTGGTATTGGTAGTGTTGTTACGTGTTCAAGAAAATGAGAAATCGTATTTTTATACTTCTGTATACCTCGATAGTGATATACTTTTTCTACCTTTAGAAGTATCCTAGGATTGACTTGTTTGTACTAAGCTTTGAACCTGAACATTCACATATTTGCAGTACATTCAATTCCTTGGAAACTCTGCGGTTGAACTTTATGGGTGGACTTCAACTGCATATCAACATACATTTGTTTTCATTAGATTGATTAGTTTGACTACAGTTTTTTAATTCACTGATGTATACTTGACCATTCAGGTTAACTGATGTAGACTCTGTCGAAGATTGGAGAACAAAGTACGTCTAATTAGAGGTTTGTTTTCATATACTTTAACTCGTGATAGTTTTCTCTGTATAACTGTTTCTTATGTGCGTGGAATGTCATCTGAAGGAAATGATGTTTTTATTCTCGCATTTGAGATCAAAAAGTGCAAACATTTTGAGATCACTTTCAATGGAAAACATGCTTCACTTGAAGCAAAGGGTTCTACAATCGGATAGAGTGCAAAGATTGGTGTCTGCTGATATGGAGGAGTTAGTAAAAATTGCAGCTGTTGACAAAAGGTGGCAAAGGAAGCTGAACTTAATATAATATCATATTTTCATGTATGCATATGGTGTGTTTTATCAAATTCATTCCGATCATAACTCTTTACGCGTATTTTACTTTCGCAGGGAGGAGTTTTCTTTTTTCTTGAGAGCATAGTGCGATTTAGGAGTCTATGCAAGGCTCCAGAATGGCATAACCTAGGCCCCTAATTTCAAAAGTAAGGTATATGCTATACACTAGTTAGTAGTTTTAAATCTCAGTTTCTCAGGTAGTAGTTCTTTAACATTCAGGTTTCGTGTTGCAGGGGGTATTTAGATGGTATCACTTACAAAATATCGAAAGAAGATGAAAAATTGACGGTAAGGAACTGTATCTTTAGCTCAAATTACTTTTGTGAGTTTTTACAAGGAAAACTGTTGTTACCGGATCCAGGTCAACAACTAAATTACCTTGACAGATATGCAGGAATTATAACATGAGTTGCACACAGTCAACAGATCATAGGAGAAGGCCTGAGAAAGTACAGCACTTGCAGATAATTGGAAAAATGGTCAAAAAACTTAAACCCATTTCTCTTGTACACTTTCTCAATGTTCTGTAACATTCGTTATGCTTTCTCTTGGGAGATAATCAAACAAAACTCTTTGGCTTAAGATTTCCACTTTTTTGATGTTTTGTAGAGGTTAGCCTCATGTTGCTCAATATTGAGCTGAACCACCAAAAGAAGCTTGTAAGGAATATGCAAAAGAAATCTTTTTGTTCGAAAGATTTAGGTAAATATTTGTGAACTACTAATTTTCTCTTCATTACTTGGAATAAACTATCATGGTTTGGAGAAACTATGTACGTCTTGTAGTGTACTTTGCACTTTGAAATGAAGTGATCTTCTGTTAGTGAAATACGAGGAACATGAAGCCGATGAAATTAAAAATTCTCAAGAGTACTGATGACGTTGTTTCCATTTCAGGTTATAGGAAAACTTATTGGGGCCATTAATATAACGCATCTACAGATCTCATAAGCGTTCGGCAGTAACTGTACGTGGTTATAAAGAATTTATCACTATCTCTTCTGATAATTAACTACTTGGTCTATTGAAAGCTTTGAATTTATATAATTTCTGAGTATCATAGTTCACTTGCATTCTTAAACAGGTATCAGCAGTAGACCAAAACAAAATTCTTAAAGGTTGGGTCCATGAAAATTATTCCGGTCATCTGACAAAGGTTAGTTGTTAACCAAGTCATGCATGTACTCGTTCAATTTTTCAAATTTCATCTAATTCACTTCAGCTCATATACAAGTGCCTAATATGCATATAATAAAAACAAAACAGTCTCTCCACCGTGCCCCTGCCTGCAATTTCAAATTTGAAATCCTAGTTTCATCACTGTTCATGGCCGTCCTATTTTATTCTCTTCCACTGATCCTTTGTGCTTTACTGCAGTTTATAGATGAAAAGGAGGATTTTCTATTTCAGTATGAACTACTAGGTTGCTGGAATAAAGATAATAGTGATCTTGAAATCTATCCGCGCAGGGAAAAAAGGGGGTGTCTATTAGTTTGTTCACACTTATTTTTTGGTGCCTAGGAAGTTTGTTTTGCAATCATATTTGTTTCTTTGTTCATAATGAGTAGAATGATTTTTGTAATTGTGTCTGTATGAATTGTAAGTTGCGAGAATGTTCGACGGATTGAAAAATCCAAGATTGCAGGCATGTATTTCAGGTTTGGTTGTTGTATTGCAGGCCTGTGTTTCAGGTTTAATTGTGAAGGCCTGTGTTTCAGGTTTAATTGTGCAGTCCTGTAAACTGGAAGCCCAGGTCCATGAGAATGACCTGGACTGTCCATTTTTTTTAATTGTAATTGAAATAATTGTCACAGATATAATTGTGACGAAAAATGCGAAGAAAAAACACGTGTCATCATCTTAATTCTGTTACAAATGAGAGTAACAGTTTAAACGTTACAATAATAGTGACAAAAAGATGACAGGTGTCCATAGTGAATTTTTTGCAAAAATTATGCAACACTTATATGTGTTATTGTAATTGTAAGAAAATGTGACACGTGGAAAAAAGAAATTGTTACCTACGTGGCGGCGTATGACACGTGTCATTACCGAATTGTTGCAAAGTGAGAATAACAATTAAACCTGTTATAATTACTATGACAAATGTGCAACGTGTCGCTATTTTAAAATTAGGTTAACTGTTACGATTAATTATTGTAACAGTTTATAACTGTGATTGTAACCAAAGTTTGTCACAGTTAAAACTGTTGCAAAAAAAAATAACAAAAAAAAATAACAGCGTTTCTGTCACGGCGTATATGTGTTACAAATTTTTTTAGTAATGGATATACCCTGTGACAAAATCCGGGATTTGGTGTAGTGTTGTTTAGGGAGTAGTTTGTTGTAAACTCTCTTTTCACTTCTCATCTTGTTTCTTTGGAGGGTGCTATCTTAGCACTCTTTTACTTATTTATTTCAATCTTTCCTTTTTCAAAAAAAATAAAAAAATATCATAATGGTGTAACCATGTCCGGTCATTTCTTTGCATCCTATGAATTGAACTCAGTTGAAATGAGATGAAGATATAAAAGTTGGAACTGAATTAATAATATCATAATGGTGTTGGCGTTGGTCTTAATGGTTGAATAATTTGTTATGCATCTACGAAAACGGTTGCATAACTTGTTATGCATCTAAATTTTTTATTGCATAACCTGTTATGCATCTACAAAATTTGTTGCATAACTTGTTATGCAGTCCCGAAAATGGTTGCATAACACGTTATGCAGCAACATTTTTGTTAGTATCGAAACCAATAAAGAAAAAGGCTACATAACTTGTCATGCACCTACAATAATAGCTGCATAACATGTTATGCAGTTAAGAAATGGATGCATAAAGCATTATGCAACCATATTTTTGTAAGCACCGAATTTAAAAAAAATATGATGCATAATCTTTTATGCATCGAGAAAATAGATGCATAACCTTATATGCATCCGTAAATATGGATGTATACTGCATTATGCATCAATTTTTTTATGTACGCACTAAAATCAACCAAAACAATGGTTACGTAACTTGTTAAGATGCATAACTTTGTTATCCAAATGCATAATTTGTTATGCAGTGGAGAAAATGGTTGTATAATTCGTTATGCGTCTGCAGAATGTGTTACGCATCTTTTATGGTGGCTGCATAATGGTTATGTATAAAGTTTTCGAAAATTTTGCCTAAAATGATTATCACCTACGATTTTTTCGTGAAAAACAAAAATTTGATATTCTTGTTTGTACTCGTTGCATATCTCTCTTTAAAATATTTCCAACGATATAAAATTTGTAAAATTCCAATGCGCGGATTTTTAGATATGTTATATCCAAGTTGGGTTGCCAATTATACCCCTGAAAAATTATGATACATAACGAGTTATCCCTGAAAAAACAGTATGCATAACACGTAATGCGGATGTATAAATCGTCATGCAGATAGGTTTTGATAATTTCGGATAATTATGGGTGTCACAGAAATATTTATGGGTGTCACAGTATCCAAAATTAATTGTGGGTCTGACAATGAGAATATTTTTTGTTTTGGGTCTCCCCATAAGTTTCCCAGAACTTTAAAGAAAGTTGCACTGATACTCATGCAGGAACAAACCGATATTGTCACAAATACAAATACATGTATCCAATATGAAAAATACACTTACTTCCTAGATGCTTAAAATACAAAATGAAGTACACGCTGCTTATTAAATAACTTGCTATCAGTATTAGCTGCAGCTAGCTAATAACTGTACAGTAGCGCTTCACTGGAGCAGTATTCCTTGAATTGCTGCGAATAGTGAGGATGACGCCAAGGTAATGCTCTTGCAACAACACCTGCACAGTAATAGAGAATCAGCGCAACCCATTCTCGTCATTGTAGCTCCTCTTGCTGAACATTGACTTCGACAATAATCAGGTGTACAATCGCTGCAACTGGGTATGGGGTTTGCTATAAAATCCTCCCCGGCTCTGCATATATTTATTGGAGGTGTCGGCGGAGGTGGAGACGGAGGAGGGGGTGAGGCTGGTGCTGGTGGAGAAGGAGGAGGGGGTGAGGGTGGTGGTGGTGGTGGAGACGGGGGAGGCGGTGAGGGTGGTGGTGGGGATGGAGGAGGAGGCGAGGGTGGTGGCGGCGACGGGGATGGTGGAGGTGGCGAAGGTGGAGGAGGAGGAGGTGAGGGTGGTGGGGGTGATGGGGATGTAGGAGGAGGTGGTGGAGAGGGGGGCAGTTTTTTGCAGCAGCATTCACACCGGAAATTCATAGATTTCGGTGGGTTTCTTAGGCACGTTTGAGCAACCACTAAACTATTTATTCCAGCACATTCACTCTTACACCAATTTGTACAAGTTGTACAATCTTGTGTGGGTCCCCATGTAGCCTTTTTGTATACATCCTCAGGTTCGCACATATTAGCTGGTGGGGACGGTGGCGGTGGTGATGGATACGGAGGAGGAGGTGAGGGTGGTGGGGGTGAAGGGGATGGCGGTAGCAACTTGTCATCACAACAACATTCACAATCCACATTATTGGGTTTTTGAGACCTCTTGCAGCTCTGAGCAGTCATTGCTCTGTTCTTCGCAGCACATTTTCTTTGACACCCACCAAAACAACAGCCACAATCAAGTGTAGGCCCACACCGAAACCACTCATACATGTGCCCAGGTTCGCAAATATTTTTTGGTGGTGGTGGTGGGGATGGTGGTGGTGGTGGTGGTGGTGGTGGCGGTGGCGATGGTGGTGGGGGTGAAGGCGACATATTTTTGCAGCAGCACCCACAATCAACATTTGGCCCTGGATTACTGATTCTTTTGCATGTGTGTTTAATGGCCACGCTTTTTATCCGGCGACAGTAGTTTTTACAGCCATCGGAACAACAGATGCAATTGTGTGTTGGCCCGCATATGAAAGGATGCGATATGTCCTGTGGATTACATATCCCTGCACCCAATGATGACGTGATCTGATTTACCAGCTCCCATTCAGGCGAAATTTCGGTTATCTCCCATCGAGCCAGTGCCACCTCTACAGTTTCAAAACACAACGTATGAGAATATATTTATACATAAAATTGTTTTTCACATAGAGGAAAACAAGAAGTAGTAGTAGTGAAACTTACGTGATATGCTGCTGCTAGCAATGGAAATTAGAGCAATTGCATCAAGAAAGCAAATCTTAGTTGCCATCATTTAGAAGATCTGATGACTTAGAATTGGAACCAAGAAACTTTTCTTGTGATGCACATAACAAACGGAATACTAGTTCTATTTATAGGAAAAAAAACAAATAGATCTAACTTCTCTCTTAGTTAAGAAATTAATTTTCACGTACTTAAAAATTGATTTATTTTCCTTCGATGTGATATTGATTTCATGTAAGTGTTTTGAGCTGGATTCTCTCCATGAAAATGGGCAATTGAAACGTGGATTCTTTCGTGTAACACGTCCTCGATCTGAATGTGTCCTATGAAAGAAGGACCAAAAGGACCAAAACTGATTTCTTGCTGTAAGAGCGAAAAAGAAAACAAGAAAATTGAAGCTGAGTTAGAATACTAATAAGTGACAACGGAATCCATGTGATGAAGTGTTGGATGGACAGATCTTTTTATTGTATTTTTAAGGAAATTAAAGAAGTGTAATTGAATACCAAAAAGATTACAAGATCAAGATCAATGACAAGGAATAATAATCAAATAATAACATCGTACTCTAATATGATTTCACAACCCAATATCATGTCATAGGCCGTGAAAGCTGGTGATTTGGTATCCAAATTGCATGTGACATACTGATTTCCAATCAATAAGAGATCACCAAACTCCAAAGTAGAGATTCGAATCTCTAACTTGGGAGACGATATATGTCAGACATTGGTTTAGGCTATATTAAGTGACGGATCCCAGGATTTTTCTTTAGGTAGGAGTAGATTGACACGGATAACATATGTAGGAAGCATTTTTTTTTCTAATCTTTTTTTTTTTTGGAACGGATAACATGGTAGAAGACAACTGTATGTTCTAAGTTCTAACCCTCTATCGCCTAGTAATGGATAACTGATTTTTCAAACGATCAACAATTATTATCAGTGGGCTCGGTCGACAATAATGTCTTCAATCAATTATCTTAGCTTGGCAAAGAGATGAGCAAAATGCACCCATTCCTCTGATCCAACTCAACCTAGTATAATTTGTTGTTGGATTGGAGATTAACCCCTGTGTTGAAGGTTAAACCAAGATAATGAGAAGATTACATTAAGGATCAACAAGTATTGTTGATATAGTTGATAGGGATCAACTATGAGAGTTGACTGAATTTAAGTGGGTCAACAAGTGTTGTTGACACAGTGCATGAATCAACTAGTTTGGTTGACACGGTGGTACAGATTTGGGAAGTAAACTTGGGTTGCAAGTCTTACTGGTTTTAGAGTTTGTTTAAGGGAGAAGTTTCTAGAAGAGTCTTTGTTAGAGTTTGATTATGTTAGGAAATAATTTATTGCTTGAGAGTCAAGTTTGTTAAACATATAAATAGGCTGTTGAGCCATGAGTCGAAAAATATCAATTAAGAGAGAATTGTTTGAGTTAAGTTTCGTGTTAAGTTTCATTAATTCTTTGATATCAGATTTTCTACATATGGTATCAGAGCACTAGTATTAGATTCTAGGGACGTGGGTATGAGTTGTTGAGAATAAGAAGATGGCGTCAAGTTTGAGTTCTATTAAAGTGTCGGTGTTTGAAGGTAAAAACATTGAACATTTGAGGTTACAGATGGAGAATATTTTCATATACCAGGTGTGGGATATTGTGAAAGATGGTTATGTTGAACCATCAGAAGGAGTTGTTTTAATAGAAGAACAACAAAATGCTTTAACAACAAACAGAAAGAATAACTCTAAAGCAACCAATATTCTTCATCAAAGTGTTCATGAATCTCTCATGAATATTGTTATCTATATTAAGCAAGCTAAAACAACATGGGATGGTTTGGTAAACTATTATAAATATTCTGACAAGGTCAAGAAAGTGAGATTACAAACTGTGAAGTGTAAATATGAAATGTTACAGACGGATTCATCTGAAATTATATCATAGTTCTTCTCAAAGACATTAAATCTAGTCAATGAGATGAAAGTTAATGGTGACACTATTGAAGATTCAGCAATTGTTGAAAATATTTTAAGAAGCTTACCTGAGAAGTTTGAAGAAAAAGTAACTTCTATAGAGGAGTGTAACACTGCTGCAACTATGACTCTGAATGAGTTATTAGGTTCATTACAGGCTTATGAGCAGAGATTACTTGAAAAAACAGCTGTTGCAAAAATAGTAGAAGAAACACTACAAAGCCATGTCAGATGGACTAACAACCAAGGAAATTCTAAATCTGGAGGAATACCTAACAATGGAGGTTATCAGGAAAGATATATATATATATAAAATTCTAGAGGGAGATAAAATAATGGAGGTTATTAGGGAATAAACCAGTAGATAAAGAACAACTCCAGTGTTATAGTTGTGGAGACTTTGGACATTTTGATTTTGATTGTCCAAAGCCTAGAAAGACAACAAAGAATAACTACAAAGCCAACTTCAAAGCAAATATAGCTGAAAGTCAAGAAGAATAAGAAAAGAAAGATGAAAACATGTTACTTGCATGTCATACAGCTGAAGAACAAACTAATCTTAAGTGGTACTTAGATACAGGTTGTATTAATCATATTTATGGCAGAAAAACCTTATTTGACAATCTTGATGAGTCTGTATGATCAACAACGAAGTTTGGTAATAACTCTACCATTCCAGTTATTCGAAAGGGAGAATAGGGTTTGTCCTTAAGAATGGAGTAAATACATGCATCATGGATGTATTCTATGTACCAGGATTACATCAAAACTTATTGAGCATGGGTCAATTGTCTGAAAGTGGATATGGTATGAACATCTATAATGGTGTTTGTTTTATCATAGATAAAATAAGAAGATTGATAGCAAGGGTAGAGATGACCAAAAACATATTATTTCCTTTGATTATTCAACATCAAAAGGAAGGTTGTTTCAATACTCATGTGCATAATGACAATTGGTTATGGCACAAGAGAATGGGTCATGTAAACTTCAATAGTTTACAAGTTTTATCCAAGAAGGAGATGGTGTCAGGATTACCCTTTATTGAGCTTCCAAAATAAAGATGTGAGAATTGTATTATTGGCAAGTAGCACAGAGAACCATTTCCAGTCAACAAAGCCAGAAGAGCTGATCAACAATTAGAGATTATCCATAATTATAATCTCTAATTACTTTATAACTTTCATTTATGATTATAGTATAAAGGCATGGGTTTATTTACTTAGACAAAAGAGTGATGCTTTTTAAGCTTTTAGAATTTTCAAAGCTTATGGTGAGAAACAAATTGGCAAGAGTATTAAGATATTAAGAACTGATAGAGGAAAAGAGTATACTGTGGTTGATAATTTCATAGAAGAACCTGGGATTCAACATCAGTTAACATCTAGATATACACCACAACAGAATAGTGTTTCTGAGAGAAATAATAGAACAATAATGGAGATGGCAAGAACAATAAGAAGAATAAAAGATTTACCAAAGATTTTTCGGGGTTATGCATTAGACATAGAAGTATACTTACTTAACAAATGTCCTACAAATAGTTTGAATAATATGACACCAGAAGAAGCTTGGAGAGGTGTAAGACCAAGTGTAAGACATCTAAGAATTTTTGGGTGTATTGGATATGCACATGTACCCAAAGAACTAAGAAAGAAGTTGGATATTAAGAGTGAGAAGTGTATTCTTGTTGGTTATAGGTCAATAACCAAATGATATAAGTTATATAATCCAGAAGCATGGAAAGTGTTTACAAGTAGAGATGTGATCATTGATGAAGAATCACGATGGAATTGGAATACTGGGTCAACAATCAATGTTGATCCAAATATTGGGTCAACAAGAAATGTTGATCTACACACAGGATCAACAAGGAATGTTGAACCACCTACTACTTTTAAAACAGTTCCAATTGTAGTTGAAGAAGAAGTGCAAACTCAAGATAATATTGAAGAACATCATGAAGAAACAAGAACTGAAGAAATACCGCAACAAGAAACTACAAGATCAAGAAGAAAATATGTCATACCTGCTAGGTTGAATGATTATGTTTTATCAAGAGATAATGAAGATACTGATGATGATGTGGTAATTTTGCATTATTTGAAGACTGTGATCCTGTAATTTATGAAGAAGCTTCTAAAGAACAAGGTTGGATTCAATCCATGAATGATGAATTGAACTCAATTGAGAAGAATAGCACTTGGGAACTAACTACACTTCCACAAGGAAAGAAACTTGTTGGTGTTAAGTGGGTTTATAAAACAAAATACAAGTCAAATGGTGAAGTAGATCGTTTGAAAGAAATATTAGTTGCTAAGGGATATCGACAAAGATAAGGAGTTGATTATTCAGAAGTGTTTGCACCATTTGCAAGACTTGATACAATACGTATGATTATTTCTTTAGACGAACAAAAGCATTGGAAGATTTTTCAGATGGATGTGAAATCAGCAGTCTTGAATGGAGTTTTAGAAGAAGAAGTTTAGGTTGAACAACCAACATGCTACATTATGGAGGGAAAGGATAATGAAGTATGCAAGCTAAACAAAGCTTTATATGGTTCGAAACAAGCACCACGTGCTTGGTCAATAATTGTATAATGTCTATTTTGAATAAAACTATCTATTATTTACGAATAAAATTATTATTATATAATTTTTCCTGTGATAGTTTTTCGATTACATGGTCTGTGCTTGAATGCTTTATATTTTTGCTATGTGTTTATGGGATGTTTTCCTTAATATCCGATCTCTTATGGTGTGAACCCTTATGGAATGTCTGGATTTTTGATTTAGTAGGATTGAGTTCTAGCCCATGTTGGTAGGATTTATCAAAGGATCATAAGGTGTTTGGATTGAAACTCATATGTGAAAAATCCACAATATGTTGAATCGATTTTGGTTTAGCATAAAAGCATATATTTTTTGGGTTTTCAATTTTTTCTAAGCATTAGTTAAAATCGATTGAACCTTTATCTGGTACGTAAAGGTTGCTCTTTGTTGTTGTTCTTTTGTTCTTGCGAGAGGATGACAACAAAACGGGGGAGAGTTCTAATGTGAACTTGCTCTTAATGATATATATTTCTGGTGAGAAGAGGATGCGGAATATTAGGTAACGAATTTTTTAGTTAATCGTTTTCCTGTTTAAGAAAAGCCTGATTTTATTCCATATATTTTGCTTTTGCTTAACGAAATTTCGGTATAATTGATGTTTATTCCATTATGTGTGAATGGATGTGTGTGTGATTCAATTGTTTCCGGTTGAGAAAAACTATTGTTACCTTTCTTTATTGTTTAGGATTAACAAAATATCGGTGCAATTGCGATGCTATAATGTCTATGTTTGTTTCAATTGCTTTCGGTTAAGAGAAATAGTTATGCAAGTTGATTTATTTGGTTTGCATGAATTATTTAAGGCTTAAAAAAATTTGGGATAATTTTTTTAGTCCAGAATAAATTTTTATTTCATTAAGAAAGGGTTTACAAGATGTCCACATGAGCATACCTTATATTTGAAAGATGATAGTCTTGGCAATCATATTATATTGTGTTTATATGTGGATGATCTCATATTTACTAGAAATAGTTCTGAGATGATCAATGAATTCAGGAAGGATATGGTGAAGGAGTTTTAGATGACACATCTTGGTTTAATGTCATATATTCTTGGCATAGAAGTACAACAAACTGAAAGAGGAATTTTTATTAATCAACAGAGATATGCAGAAGGAATACTAAAGCGTATCAAGATGGATAATTTTAATACAATTATAAAACCAGTAGAGGAGAGGTTGAAATTAACAAAAGAAGGATCAAGAGAGCTTGTGAATTCAACAGATTTTAAGGGTCTTGTTGGATGTCTTAGATATTTAACTGCTACAAGACCTGATATCGTGTATGAAGTTAGGTTGGTTAGTAGATTTATGGAATCTCCTAGACAATCACATTTACTAGATGCAAAACGTATTCTGAAGTATGTAAAAGGAACAACAAGCATGGGAATATTTTATACTATCTCAGAAGATTCCAAGTTAGTTGGTTTTATTGATAGTGATTGGGCTAGAGATACAAAAGGAAGAAAGAGTACATTAGGTTATGGATTTCAGTTAGGAACTAGTTTTTTCTCTTGGTCATCTAAGAATCAACAAGTTGTTGCATTATCTACAACAGAAGCTGAGTATATAGGTGCTAGAAATTGTGCTACACAAGATGTATGGTTGAGAATGATGATGAAGTCATTGTTTCAATAACAAAAGACACCAACAACAATAATTTGTGATAACAAGTCAACAATTTTACTAACTAAGAATCATGTGCTTCATGGAAGGAGTAAGAACATTGATATTAAGTTTCATTACACAAGAGAGCTTGTCACCAACAAGGAGATAACTGTGGAGTTTTTTGAAAGTGAAGAGCAAGTGGCTGATAATTTTACCAAGTCTTTGAAGTCTAACACTTTCATTTATTTGCGTGGAAAATTAAGAATGATTGGCAAAGAGTATCTTGGTTTAAGGGAGGATGTTGAAGGTTAAACGAAGATAATGAGAAGATTACACTAAGGATCAACAAGTATTGTTGATACAGTTGATAGGGATCAACTATGAGAGTTGACAGAATTTAAGTGGGTCAACAAGTGTTGTTTACATAGTGCGTGAGTCAACTAGTTTGGTTGACATGGTGGTACAAATTTGGGAAGTAAACTTGGGTTACAAGTCTTAGTACTGGTTTTAGAGTTTGTTTGCGTGAGAATTTTCTAGAAGAGTATTTGTTAGAGTTTGATTATTTTAGGAAAATATTTATTGCTTGAGAGTCAAGTTTGTTAAACATATAAATAGGTTGTTGAGCCATGAGTCGAAATATATCAATTAAGAGAGAATTGTTTGAGTTAAGTTTTGTGTTAAGTTTTCATTAAGTCTTTGATATCATATTTTCTACACCCTGCATGGTTAGATTGGGCATTCGTGCGTTCTGAGAAATCAAACAGATTTTGTATTGGATGTGGTCTGGATTAAGAATTCATTGGATACAGATTTAACTAACTATGCTTCAGTTTAAACTATTAAATATATCTACATGGGTGTGGTTGGGGCATAGATTTTGTTTATCATAATTTTTTGTTCATCGAAATTAACATATAACATCTGATTACTATCTAATAATAAGATGAAATATTTTCATAGGATGTTTCTTAATCATATCTATTTTAAATAAATCCTTGGATATATCCGCGCATATAAATCACCTTTTCGCTAGTCTATTGGATGTTGGATTGGATGCGGTTGCCAACTTTAAATTTTTTTAAATGTAGTTTTATAAATACCTTTAAACTAGCAGGTGATGGTGTCCAATGGATTTATAGACATACATCAGCAGCTGATCCAATGTTTAATGAATTTTCAAACATGGACTTATATCCAATCAACCCATGAGCAGGTCTGGTGTTCATTCGCCAAATTATGAGAGGATTGGGTCGGATTGACAGATTAGACGACCCAAGCCCAACTCTAGTTAAAAAAAAAAAAAAAACAAATAAGTACACCCAAAGTTTTGAAGGGACAAATATATATCATTGATTGGAACATTTTTTGACATTTTATTTCTATCATAATTCATACATATGCATAACCCAAATTAAATGTTCTTCTTGTCTAAATGAGACATGAACCTAGGCTATTGTGTTTAGATTATTTTTGGCAATCTTGAGTATGTGACACTGGATATATTTTCTAGGGATACAAATTGATATTCTTGGTAGTGTTTATTCGTATTGGGATTCCTAGGTATGCGTTATGGAGCATTTGCTCAGAAGGTCCTAGTTGTTGTTCACGACAAATTGAAAAAATCTTGTGGGATTTCTGAGTATCGTAGTAGGAGATATATGCACAGGAAATCCAAACCGACGAAGTATTTCATATGTTCAATGGTTTGGAAAACCAATACACAAGTTGGTCAAGGAATTAGTATGGAATTCGTGGCCATTAAACAAATTTTTTCACGGTGTATTTCAGCATTCCGAGACTAATGAGCAAAGTTGTCACAGTGGCCAATACAAATCCGTGACTATTGAAGTTCTGGTCACGATGATTTAAAGAATTAGTCGTGAAATGTACCGTGACCATATGGGCCACTTTTAGCCTCGCAGGCTTTGGTCACGGTATTTCAGAAACAAAATACCGAGACTATAGAGCTTTGGACACGGTAAATTACCGTGACTAAAGGAAATTTTTGTACTAGTGTTGTCTACACTAATTTTTGTTTTGAATTTTGTGGACGAATTTTTTTAAAGGGGTGATAACGTAACATCCGCACTTTTTCGCACCACATATGCTCAGAGATGCGTAACTGAAAGATGAAACTTTCATATCAAGCTTGTGTTGTGCATTCAGGGCATGTTGTCATTGAACATAAATTGCACCATCATGGTGCATCACCAAAGTGGGATGCTATGTCCAAGAGAAAAATTGCATTATTATGGTGCAATTCCCTAGTTGAGCATTGACTAAGAATTGAATTTATGTCACTACAATAGAATTTCTGAAACTCGTTGTCATGAAAGCAGGTGCAATTAGTGCATGCCCATCCTCTCATTTTTTCTACTTGTCAAAATGTCAATAAGACATATATAGGGATGGATTGAAGATACATTTAGCGGAGATGCGTCCTTAATTTATAAAGATTGAAAAGTGAAGTATATGATGCGAAAGCATCCTTACGCCGCATTGCTTACTCGAGTGAGCATCATAATGTGTTGTATTTATCGTCACTTCGCTACTCTACCAATAATACATCAGAATGGTGCCAAATGATGGAAAGGCGAACGTTGCGATAATTCGCATACCCGATCTAAAGAACACATACTTGCGAACTAAATGGACCCAATGATGCACACTTTTGTGCATCACTTGCAAAAAACCCTTTGGTATATACAGACTACAGTTTGCTTGATTTTGGCCTTGCAATACGAGTTGGATTTAGTTGCTTGTCCTGATGATGATGAACCATGGTCTGTGCTTAATCCTTTCAAGGTACAAACAAGGGTACTTAAAAAGCCTCAATGATTTGATCCATTAGTGGTCCATCACCATATCGCTCATATCATCTAATGGCGAGATGATTGCAACATTAATTATGGTAATTCATATCATCTGGATTAGTAATGCGATGCAATAGATGAATATTTCCATAATTAATAAGGTATTAGCAATTTTTTATTTGGATTCTCCTACTTCCTATAAGGTTGTTTGACGCTGGCTTGCACCAATTATGAATAGGACATGTCCAGAAACGAAGCTATTCAGTATGAAAGTTAGGGTATCTTGCATAAGCCACTTGTATTATAGGGATGATGCAAGGAAAAAATGGCATAACCTTTACTGATGCACCCATGGCACGAGAAATATCAATGCAAGCTTTCAACTCAATACTGAAGCGAATTAAGAAGGTAGGGAGTAGGCTTGCAATGGCCTATACGTATTTCCAAGGTATGCCATGCCTGTAGAGGACTCGAAATGAGAAGCTATGTTTAGGGAATCGTGCTTATGAAGTATATTTTCAATGGCGGGGGAACGCGCATTTTCCTGGTGAACATTGAAGTTCAAAGATGAATCATTATGTTTGTCGGGTATTTTCAGCATATGCGGCATGGCACCGGAGGTAGGATTTACAATCCATCTTATTATTTATATCATCTGTCCCGACATGTGAGAAACATATGATTATTGCATATGAGACAGTGCATGACATTGATGAGGTAGTTATATTTTGTACACTAAATGTTCGAACTACCCAGCGATCAGGTATGACCAACATGAGCGAGGCTATTAGAGCATTGCTCAGTCGAACTCACAAGTGTTTCCATCTCAAGCTTTTTGTCAAATTTACTTTTCAAAACTATATCTTGATTTCAAGTATACCATTACTTAAGTCTCATATTAGGATAAAAATATGTAGTTGAGAACTGGACATCACTGCATTTTACCGTTTAAAGTCGAAGATCTACCGAAGATTTTGGAGAACTTCTTCAACAAAAGGTGAGTGAAGACTGAACCGCCTATTTCTCAAGTTATATTCATCTTTTTATCTATGATACGTATTGCATGACCAATTAAACTATCATAAGCATATAAAGAATTTCAAGTCAAGATTATTTTGGTAATTAGTTATCGAAACTATCCCGACATCCCATCACGATAAATGGTGGCATGGACAGATTATTGACCAAACTAGCCTGACATCCCATCTAAACATATTCAACCATAAATAACAATATTGGAATATGCCTTTGTAAGAATGGGTAAGTTTTAACGTAGACGGGACACATGAATACTTAAAACTTAAGTTTTTGACATGGAAGTTCAAATTCGTTGTTAGTCACGCATAACCGACCCCAATCCGAAGCAGTGAAGCAATTTTATGACCCTAGGCCTTGCATTATAGGTGCCTGGAAAAATCTTGTAATATGAATACCAAAAAGGGAACTTTTGATGAAAAAGTATCAAAAACCAGCTGAATGATTGAAAAACAAAATAAAGGAAATTAGGAAAATCCAAAAAAAATATCATTATCAATTTGATACTGAGCTTCATCAAAAACTTACATCTAAAATCAAGCAGATAAACTAACCTCATCGTGCCAGGTGAACAAAATGGTCTCTTGAATCTACATAAGAAAGCATCAATTTCAGTCTAGTACAAACACAAATTTAATCCATAGCAAATAACAAACAAATTTTATGATCTAAGCAAAATAAAATTACATAACAACTACCAACAAGCAAAACCGAGTTCTAAACTCAATGAAAACTAACTGAAATATAGGTCTAGATATCTAACTTTCACAAAATCCCTAATTTTTATTGTATCCTTCCTCAATTTCATCATATAATAGGACTAACTATCAATTCATTAAGAACAAAAAGAGAATTCCAGTTACCTCATCAAAGAAGAAGACAAAGCGTGAAATTTAACATCACTAGAACCAATTTTGGACCATCTTTTTCATCGTCATCCGGATTTTAGCTCAAATCGATCGACATGGGAAGTTGAAAACATAAACCAAGCTAAAACTGACCGAATTCAAATAAAGGTTTTGTCCATATTGGTTAATTTCAAACTGAAATTATTGTAGTCCCAGGAGAGTTAATGGTGGAATGAACGAGACAGAGATGAAGAAAAAGGGTTGTTGTAAGAACGATAGAGATCATAGGGGCTTGGTTTTGTTTAAGTCGTGGCTTTTCCAAAAGTCAATGATCCTTTGACTAAGTCTTGATTATTTTGGACACAAAAAGTAAAGTGTTTTATTATAATTAGATAGATAAATAAATTTTGGTATTTAGAAATTTAAATTAAGTATTAAATTCATTTAATTGTTGGTATGGTAGTGTAAATGAAATCCTAAGAGTTGCGAAATTGGAGCGGTTTTTGGTACCAAAATCATAGGTAGAATTAACAATCCAGATTATAAGTGTTGGTATACAAATGATCCGCAACAAATATTATTGTTACTTATTCAGATTTCAAATCCTGTCACGATTATAAAAATTCAAAACAGTTATACTTGTTACTGGAATTATTACAGATATATCAGTGACTGAAAAAGAATCTTTGACAGTTTCCCCCGTGACAAAATTCGGAGTAGTGTTTAAATCATGTGGGTCGTACATATAGGTCGAGACTCCAAATCAGTAGGTTGTTAATACAAGTACATCAATCAAAGATGAATAATACAACCTCCAAACCTGTACATGACTCTTTATTGATGTTAAAATAAGGAGTCATGTAAGCTGACGACCTGCTTGCCCGTAAATGTGATGTAACATACATTTAATTTTCGTGAAATTTAGAAGTTTTAATCTCTAAGCTTTACCCGTTTACCTAACATTTTTACCACCTATCCATTGAGAGACATTGTCGTATCATATGATCGGGTGGCCGACACTCTAAACAATCTCTTTAAAATATTACACCTTTTTTGTATTCTCTTGATTTGTTTGGATTTGACTGAAATTACCCAATTTATAAGGACATGACTCAATATGTTTGTTTTTTGAGTCAGATCTGATTCATCTGACTAAAAAATATGAGTCAGTGGTTAATTCTCATAAGTCAAGGACATTTTATAACCTGAGTCAAACGGATTCGAGTCAGAGGCTAGGTCTGACTCAGATATTTGATTTAGATCTGATTCAAAAAGAAAAAACAAACAATATGACATCTGACTCGGATCGGGTCAGGGGTTGAGTCATATTTAGATCCCTAGTCATCAAAAAAACATACGTGCTCTTGCTCTTAATTGATCTGAATATCCTAGGAAATTTTCAAAATTGATCTGTCGATTGTAAAATGGGGAAGTTAAAATAAAAGAAAACTAATAAAGGACACCCGAATCCATGTCATTTGATGCTAGATCATCAAAATTTTGTGTATTTATTGAAGAACACAAACAAACCAAAAAGATTACAAGATCGATGGGAAGTAATCTAGACAAATTCCCCAATAAACAAAGATATGATTCGCAGCCCATTATTGTGCCAGAGCAGGCCTTGAAAGATGGGAATTGGATATCGAAATTGTAGCTTGTAGGTGCGTATGTGCGATACGATTTCGTACCAACATGAAAATAAAATGACCAAACTCAAATTCAATAGCCGAGATTTACTTCAAATATATGAGAGTCGGGACTTTGTTTATTGCGACGTCCAGGGATGTGCCACCAGAGGGAGTGCACAACAATAAGCCAATCACTGAAATTAATCGAATTAGTTTAAGTCCAGTTAATATCTTCACATTTGTCCATTAACCAGGCCATGCACAACAATAAGCCCCATGATGAAAGAGTGATCGACATTTGGTTCCACCACCAAACCCATAACATCATCTCCTAACACAACTCCTCCACTCGATTGTTTTTGTTTCAACTCTGCAACAATTCTTCCTGTTTGGACATCCACTATCTTGCAAGATAACTTGCTACATCCTTCTAATCTCTCCATTCTATATGAATCCAAATTTGTTTGCTCCAATTCCCTTCTCAACGTAACGTTCATTCCAAGACCGTGGTTCAAGAATTTTCTGACTTGGAACCATGGTTTCCCATTAAAACCATTGCCTGATTTTGAACCTTCCCATCGTCCGAAGAGACGTAATTTCTGCATGATCAAGTAGTACGCAAAGGATTAACAACTTAACCTCGAATTCTATAGTAAATAGCACGAAAGCGTTTCATGTGAATTTTTTGCTTACCTTTCTAAGGATAGTGGATAAAACTTTGCCATTTACATCCATTAGATGAACTTCATCATTATTCTTACGACCGTAATTATCGATTCGATAAGCAACTTGACCTATTGAATCAAATACAGTGCAACCATTACCATTCATCACTAACGACTTCATCCAGATTGTGAATACTTCTATCTTTGAAGAACAACAAGAAGATGAAGGAGAAGTAGAAGAAGAAAGAATGTCTTGGAGTTGGGGATAAATCCTAAACATGATTTTAGAAAATGTAGTTCTTGGATATGGTGGTGATTGAAGAGTAGAGAGTATGGGTTTTATAAATGATTGAAACTGCTAGGAGCTAAGGCATGGGACTTGATAATGCATCGTGCAAAGAATATATAGATTTTTTAAATCTAGTTGTTGGGTCAAATTGGGCAGCTTCTTCCCTATTTCTTGTACATTTTATTTCACATTTAAAACACGACATTTTCTTAGTACAGAATCTAACTTGAGTGGAATCAGAGTGAATTGGTATAACTATGTATTTTGGAATCGGGAATCTAAAATTTCCAAACAATGGAGTGGAGTAGATAAATGACTGATTGTTGAATCAACTGACCACATGTATTTCAAATATTATTCTTATTCTTAGTGCTCATTCTGATGATACCACATCTCAGCAAAATCACTATATATCAATCTTATTAGTAATTAACTGAGTCAACATTCAATCAAGTATTTTTCACAACCAATACAAATTCGATGTCCCATGAATAAACTTAATACCAAAACCTATTAACAAATATGCCAAACATCTATATTGGATCAATGGATACCTAGAAAAAAACAAAACGTACCCAACCGTTAGGTTTCACTTCTGTTAGGCCAATTTGAGTGAGTTTCGTAAGTGATAGTTTATTAGTCAGGATATTTGCTAAAGCTTTTTTTTTCTCCTTTTTTTGGCCTAGAGATATTTTTGTTAAGGCTCTCGTGTTATAGAAACACATTTGATTAACGTCTTATTTTTTGGTTAAATGAAGTTTTATTCAAACTCCTCAGTTTGTTGAAGAGATTTGTTAAGGCTAGCTACAACCAACCACTTAGGCTTTGAACCCTATTACTCAGCCATTCAGAAATCAGAACCTTCCTTGCGTACACCATTAAACAGTCTGCCAACCTTACACTTCTCGTGCAGTATGAGTAGTTTTACACCCACCAAAAATTTCCCTCCATATAATCTTGTTAAAATTGACTGTAAAAACTATGGGCTAGTGAGGCTCGACTTTCCCGACCGTCAAATTTACTGTTGAAAAAAGATTCAGGATTTTTCTTTTCTTAATAAAAGTTGGTCACGTCGTCCCTTGCTTTTGCATAGTGTGTATTGGAGAGTGTCCAGCAGCTAGACTTTAGACCAAGTGGGTAAAAATCGAGGGAAACTACTATTTTCCAAAGAAAAGCATTGACTAATGGGTCTATGACTGACTCCATGCTCTCTTTAACTTTTTCATTTGTCATCTATTTATTTCAATTTATTTTATTTTTTTTAACATAAAAACTGCTTACAGTTACCACCAAAGAGTGAAGAAAGAAATCCACACCACAATAAGGGAGATGGGTCATTAAATTTTTTGTTTATTTAGTGATTAATACAATGAATCAGGTTAGTGAAAATTAATCTTGTTTTGTTTACATTTTGTGACTAATTAGTCCATGCACAACTATAAGCCCCATGATGAAAGAGTGATCAACATTTGGTTCCACCACCAAACTCATAACATCATCTCCCAACAAAACTCCTCCACTTGATTGTTTTTGTTTCAACTCTGCAATAACTCTTCCTGTTTGGACATCTATTATCTTGCAGGCTAATTTGCTGCTGCTTCCTTTTAATCTCTCCATTCGGTAGCAATTTGCTCCGGTTTCATCCGATTCCTTCTTCAGTATCGTTACGTCTACTTCCATATTCGTGTTCAATTTTTTCCTAACTTGGAACCAAGGTTTCCCTTTTGAACTGGTGGTGCCGGATCTATATCCTTCCCATCCTCCAAATAGTCGTAATTTCTGCATAATTTTAAACACAAGATTAGCAACTTAAACTTCATCGATCAACAAAAAAAGCAACTTAAACTTCAACTTTTAGACAAAGTGTTTGAGCTCATTATAAGCTGGCTAGTGTAACTTTGTGCTTACCTTTTTAAGTATAGTGAACAAAACTTTTCCTTTTAAATCCATGAGATGAACTTCATTACAATGTTTATTATCATAATTATCGATTCGATAAACGACTTGACCGTTTGAATCATATACGGTACAACCATTACCCTGCATCACTAATGATTTCATCCATATTGTGAATATTTCTATCTTTGATGAAGAACAATAATGAAGAAGAAAGAATAATGTCTTCTTGTGGATGAACCTTAGACATTTTAGACAACTAGCTAGGGAAGTGGATGGTGATTGAAGAGAAGAAGCATATGGGTTTATAAATGATATGACATGGGGGGATGGACAATAATGCTATAAAAAATTGGATTTTTTATATTGAGTTGTTGAGTCAAATTACATGAATTTTGAGCAAAAACTCAGAGTTGAGTTGAATCAGAGTGAACTTGGAATAATGATCATACATAATTCATCGTTTTGTTTATTTGTGTGTGACTCAGTTTTGTCGAGTGAGAAAAGGATATCTTGTTTGAACTTCGAAGGGACATTATTAAACCCATCTTTACAACCAATCAAAGGTGATCTTTCTAGAAATGTCATGGAAGTGGTATCCCACATCAAGCTGTATGGAAATTATACATATATCATCACATGATTCACATCTTCTGTTCAAAAATTGGTTGAAGATTTGATGCTCAACCAAGATATCCTTGAAAGCTAAATTTGATAAATAGTACTAGTATATATCACTAGCGGGAACTCCGTCGTAATACGGAAACGATTAACTTCCCGCGGGCCATCCCGTCGATGGGAATGTGAGAGAAAGGGGTGGGTCTCACACTTAACCCACCCCTACAAATCTGCCGGGTAAGGGGACCCCTGTTTTTGTTTCTTGCGGGCTTCAGTATATCATCCCCGGTTGTAATATCCAACCAAGGATATGATCTTCTGTTTAATCTTTATTGCTAGTTGATTTGAAATCTAATTAAGGTGTGATGACGGAAGCAGCAGGATTGGAAGTCTAGGCGAGCTAAAATATTGGATGGGTTGAAAATCAAATTTTTGTGGATGCTGTTTATTTTTGGGAAAAATTCACCCTTGAAAATTTGAATTTGGGGTGGAGTGGTTCTATGAATTTGGAGTGGCATGAGCACCCCAAGCCACCCCTAAGTTCCGTGACGTCGCTGGTTTCGGGATATGCTAAGAGTTGGTACATCAATTTTATAAGCTTGTTCCTTGCAACAACAAAAATTGACTTTTCCACGGTTTTTTTTTGGTGTCCGTCGTGCTTTATAAGGCCATAATTTTCACTTCCCATCAGCTAGCCGAACCAGTGGACAATAAAAATGCGGTAACAACAATAAATGGTAAATGGATCTGTAGGCAGTATCCAATGGACAACTAATAGTATAGTCCAAGAATGTAGACTTTTATTAAATCAATTTTGTTTTTTGGACTTGTTCCCATGTTCAAAGGGATGCTAATGGAGTAGCAGATGTAATGGTGAAAAATGCCAGAACCAATGTACCAAATTTCCTTCTAAACTCTTTATAGAAGGATCAGTCATGTAACTCTATTTATCTATCCATATATTTCCTTTCCTAGCAAAAAAAGAAGAAAAAAATCAGCTAGCCAGACTTCTTTAAGAAAAATTTGGCCCGACAAAGTTGCTATTGGAAATCCAACGAACTTGTACTCTTTAAGGTTGTTTGAATATACCTTGAGAATGATCCCAATGAGCGCAAATGGAGAGAGAGAGCGCAAAAACCGCTCTATCTAGACAGAAAGATTTTCTGTGTTACAATGGAGGTAATGGGAAACAACAAAGGTATCAGAATAGAAAGGAAGAAGAAAAGAGGATTTTCAGCGTGGTTACATTTTTTCAGAGAGTATGGTGTTTTGGTTGGTTGATGTTTTAACGGAAGCAATGGAATATCGATGCAAAAAAAGAAGATGGACAAGAAGAGAAGGAGAAGCATCATATCTGGGAGAAGTGAAGGAAAATGATGCTGGAAGGTACATGAGAATCTCAAGAATCTGCAGGGGGATGGTCCAAGATCGTATGCACTTTGCATTCCTTCTGGTGACAATTGTTACTATTGGAGTAGGATCTACAAAGAAATTATGCAATGTTTAAAGGAGAATAACAGCATAAGGAGAATCGCGCAGCACTCTCCTAAGAGTTCAGATTTTGGATGCTTGGTACAACATCGCAGGTCGAAAGAAACGAGTTGTAGGGGGTGATCAAGGTCAATGGTTTGGTGAGATGGCAACAAGTAACCGGAGAAGTCTTAAAGCAGATGAAGTGGGATTCTTTTCTAGACTTGGAGATTATTGATGACCAATCGGCTTACATCGATCTTGTCAGGGAGTATTGGTTGGATCTTTGGAAACCAAAAAAGTTATTTGTGGATGATGTGGTGATAACTTTATCACAGATGAAGCCGAAAACGGACATGCTGGTTCATAAGATTGAGGAGAGGAGGACGGGATGTGATTATACCAATTCAAGATTTGGAAAATGGTTGAAGATAAGAGGAATCCCGCATAACTCATGGAGTTACGGCCTATTCAGATATGTGGGTAACGCGTTAGGGGGTTTTCTGGAGATTGCTGATAGCATCTTGAGGAAAGAAAATTTGAATTTCTTCAGAATCTCAGTCAAGGGAGGATTTGAAGATATTCCGGCGGTTATCAGGGTGGAAGAAGGTGACCGGGCATGGGCTGTTTCTATTGAATGAGATTACAAATTTGTTCCGAAAAATAAGGCGTCATTAGGGGAATTTCAGCGACTATTACTTGAGTTTGAAAAATTACAAAAAGTTTCAAAGTCAAAAAGTTTTACACCCGCTAATCAAGGAGCTAAAGCGGTGACAGTGGAAATTAAACAATATGATGTTTTGACTAAAGGAATCACAATGTTCCCTGGTCATATAACAAAAGAAAATGCTTCCTCTAATTCTCAACATGAAAGTGACGACGGGATGGAAAATGTAGGCCATACGATACTTTGGGACGAATACGAAGGAGATACTACAATGCTAGACAATGGAGGTGAAGCTGCGGTGCACATTTCACATTCTGATTTCCAAATTCCAACTGGTAATAAATATCAGGTCTTGGAGGGGAATACAATGGAAGGTTAGTTAAAAAATTCATCAAGATTGGAGTTTATTGATAGTATTTTGGAGGCAGAAGAATCGGGTTGTTGGAATCGCATTGGAGGTGAAACAAATCAAATTGGAGGTGAGGGGAATCACATTTATAAAGGTGATATTCATATCGAGAGCTCTTCTAAGGCTAATGGCAGAGGTGCTGTTGAGATTAATGATGTCGTAGTGGAGAATAAAAATTTGGTGGTTTGCGGAGACAATATGGTTTCTTCCGCAGGCTCGCCTGACGACCGAAAAATTGTGGTGCATGCAAGAAAGTTGAATGACGAGACCTCTATTAAAAATATTTCTGTGCTGCTGAACATAACTAGTTCTACAAATATTTTTCACGTAATAGAGGATCATATTGTCATATAAATTGGAAACTTACAGGAGGTGGACATTGACTCAAGTGAGGTGATCTTTTCTACCTCTAAATTGGTCTTCGAGTTATTTTGTTCTCTTGGAGGCATTGCGAACAAGGATGAAACACATGCATAAGAGGTCATTGAAGAAATCTTGTTCAAATACAGAGACAGATATAAAGCTTTGGTGGAAGGTAAGAAGGTGCAAGACAGCTGTGAATCTAAAGAAACTGATGAGAGTGATGATATGGAAGAAGTGAACTCCAGGGAACTAGTGGTGGCTGATGGGGTCTAAAATCGTTAGCTGCAACGTAAGGGGTATTAATGCCTATGATAAATAGATTGCACTTAAAGACTTAACTTTTTTTTTCATAAGTGCTTGTCCTGCGGCATTCAAGAAACAAAACTTGCCAGTATGACAAGATGGTTTGTACGGAAACTGTGGTTCGATAATGACTTTGGATGGGAGTTCTTACCTTCGCAAGGAAGTGCGGGAAACAGTGGTGGCTTATTAATGATTTGGGATAACTCTGCTTTGGAGTTGCTGGATAAGAGAGTGTGAGTAAACTCTATTTCTAGTCTGTTGCGATTTAGAGATATGGGTTTTAAGTTCATACTTACTAATGCTTACTCTCCATGTGATTACAATGCGAGAGCAGCATTCTGGAACGATTTGGCAAGAGATAAGGCAATGGTCGAATGAGGCATGGTGTTTTTTTGGGGATCTGAATGCGGTGAGGAGTGATGCGGAACGTAACAATGTGGATGGTGACATAAGGAATATGAGTTTTCTAAATGATCTCATTATGGCTCAGGAGCTCATTGATCTTCCTTTAATTTTGTTAGTTTTGTTTGAAGTGTTGACTGGCTTGAAATTAAACTTGGAAAAAAGATCAATGATAAGCATATGCGCTGATGACATGGTTCAAGATCTAGCTATAGAGTTGGGATGCAGAATTAAATCCATTCCTATCATTTATTTGGGATTACCAATTGGTGCTGGTAAGAGAAGTGTCTCAATTTGGGAGGTGGTGATCGACAAAAAGAAGAAGAAATTGGCTCCTTGGAAAAGAAAATTTCTTAACAAGGCAGGGAGAATAACCTTAATAAAAAGTTCGTTATAGAATGTGGCGACATATTTCCTATCCGTATTCTATCTGCCGGTGTCGACGGAGAAGAAATTGAACAACTTAATGAAAAACTTTCTCTAGGGCGAAGATGATGATAAAAAGAAGATGATTTTGGTTTCTTGGGTTAACATTTGCAAAAAAAGAAGGAAAGGGGGTTTAGGTATAAGAAATTTAAGCCAGATAAACAAGTCTTTGTTGGAAAAGTGGCACGGGAGATATTGTTTAGAGAAAACATCATGGTGGAGGAAAATAATGAGTGAAAAATATGGGTCAATTGGTAATTTCTTGGTCCCTCTTCAATCGAAAGATACGACGAGAAGGAGTATGTGGTTTGATATCCTAAAAGCTAATAAGGATTTTTACGAAGCTGTGAACATAAGGGTGAAGAATGGAAGAAGTGTGAGATTCTGGCATGACTAGTGGTATCATAAAGGAGCTTTAAAGGATAAATATCCAAGATTATATAAGGTTAGCAAACAGAAATTGGGTGCGATGGATGACATCAAGGGTACTTCATGGAAATTTATATTCTCTAGAGATATGGATCCAGCTGAGATCATTGACTTTCTAGAGATTAAACATGAGCTTAGAGGTGTGGTTTTGATCCCGGAGGAAGAAGATAGCATATATGGTTTGTGTACAACAAAAGAAATTTATGGAAGGCTGGATGAGAATGAGGAAGACTGGGGTTTTAGGAAGATTTTAACCAACAATAACATTCCTCCTAAGGTTCTGTTCTTGATGTGGGCGGCTATGCATGACTCGGTGCCGACGAGGTATATGCTGCAGAGAAGAAGAGTGACAGTCAACTCCAATGTCTGTGTCTTTTGCAACTCTCAGGTGGAAACACAGGATCATCTCTTTTTAAATTGTACCGGGGTTAAGGGATTGTGGGATACTATGATCAATTCTTTAAATGTGATGTGGATTTTTAATGAAGACTTAAGGGGTTTCATGCAGGGTTGGAGACATTAAATAGTGCCAAAAAGGATAAGAATGGTATGGAATCTGGAACCTTTCGCAATTTGTTGGGAGACTTGGTTAGAAAGGAATAGAAGAGTCCATGGTGTTAGGGAGAAATCTAAGGAGGATTTGGAATGTGCGATTAAGCTACACATACACTTATAGAGTTCGGATTCCGATTTATTCGATGGTTATTCGATGAACCATGTTTTATTTCACTGGGAAGACATAATGACGTGAGATAGGATTTTGTGGAGTCTTTATTTTGGTCTGTGATGCATGTCATATGAGTCAAAAATAATTTCACTTCCTCACTTAACTAAATATAAATATAGTATTCGATAAGAAAGAATTTGTATCCACAGAGAGGCGATTGTTGTTATGCAATTTTCATATTTTTAAGTAACCAAGTAACCAAATAACCCAAGGTGTGTTTTTGTTTTTATCAAAGTAATAATACTAAATAAACCAAATTAAATAATTGGAATAATCAATAAGAAGAAGATATTGGTCAAGGGATAGTATCATTCACAAACATGTATTTTTCATCTATGATTAGAATTGGTATTTAATCTCTCAATTATCAAAAGTCCTAGGATATCTTGATCGCAAGAGTATCCCGTTTATTTCCTGATTTTATCACAAACAACATTAAAAGATGCTATTCTGAAATCTACTTAAAAAGCAACCTAAAGTGTAAAAGCACAATTAGGTTTAACTCCCTAAGAGCAATAAGTTCTATGAAATAAGACTAATCAATGCAAACAAACGTGTAAAAGCACTAATTCGTTTTAACAAAGGTTATGATTCATATGTGATTAAAAAGATGTATCACTACAAGTATTAACCACAAGATAATACTAGAAATCAAGGATAAACAACTTTTACGTATTGAAAACCCTAATATATCTATAGAGATGAAAACAAATCCAATTGATTCCGGAATCAACCAAACTAGCATTCAAATCATATGATAATAAAAACAATGAATCAAAAACGATAAAATTGAGACAAAACTAATTCATAGAATCAAATAACATGCTTGAAGAAATCAACTTTTATCCCATAACCAATAATAATATTTAGCTACTCATATTCATGGAATTCATCATCATAATATTCAAAGAAATAAGATGAAACATAAAAGAAAGCAAACCCTAGAAGTAGTTCTCTGCAAAAGCTCCAAGAATAGAATAAAACGTTGTCTCCAAAAGTTAGTAGAACTTTTCTTTTTGTAGCTTTTTCTCCTTCCAAAATTAGGTTTAAGTCTTCAAAGTCCATTAGTTGGAAATCCACCTGGCCCACGAGTGAGAGAAACCCGTGTAGAAAATATGTCCCAAAAACGCCACGGAAAATCAAGGTTTTTGGCCGAATCCGGCTACGGAAAGTCGCCTTCTCCAACCTCAAAATGTATCCAAATAAAGTAATATTCCGTTGAAAGATTCTGTTACCTTTAACTATTGACGAACGTTCTTTAACGGTCGACCGGGTCAAGTTCTCGAGAGTCGAATTGAGTCGCAAATAACTCTACCGACTAGGCTACCGCACAAGCCATTCTTTCACAACCAAGTTGGCCGTGCCTTCTCTACACCCCACCATTATGGCTATATTTTCTTTCCGCAATAAAGAACCAGCAGCTCATGTCTTCCTCGTAACATCGTATCAACACTTCATACCACCACCCATGAACCATTCCAACCGCCATTTGATCTCCAGTAGAAAGACAAAGGCTTTTAACTCCATCTCGCAAGTCTCCACTCTATCACCAAATTCCATAGCCACCTTTTACAGTGAGAGCACCACCAGCTCTTGGCTTCAGCTTCTCTATTGCCAACTGAGCATCAGAACTATCTCCATTGCATCTGAGATTACCAATTCAGTTCAATGTCACAAGTTGCATTACAACTGCTACTCCATTCCTGCAACAGCCTATCTTGAACACAAACCATCACCATCACTTGTAATACACTGCACCCACTTCACAGCTCCATTCTCAGGCCACCTAACCACTCACCAACATCATAGTTATTGTAGCTCATCTCCCCTGCATTTCAATTCAGTTTTTCACTCATAAGCAACACCACCTGCAATCAAGCACAATTTTTTTCTTCACCTGACAATTACCAGCTCCTCCTGGGTCAATTCAGCAGCAACATCATCATATGAATCTCAGTAGAACCCGTATTCCTCAATAACAACCACCACCAGCTACGCATCTCCTTCCTTCTGCCAGAATTGCACTAGT
The DNA here is from genome assembly GCA_023529315.1 of Papaver bracteatum. Taxonomy (NCBI): domain Eukaryota; kingdom Viridiplantae; phylum Streptophyta; class Magnoliopsida; order Ranunculales; family Papaveraceae; genus Papaver; species Papaver bracteatum. The sequence goes on along the minus strand of JAJJWX010004071.1, from coordinate 997 downwards.
ATGGGTACCTGTTCTAGACACTCTTAGCTTCAACTCCCATTCTAGTACCCTCTAACACAAGCACTGCTACTGCCACTAATCATCCCAGGCCACCTGAGTACAACAACATCACAGATAAATTTTTCAACCACCAACACACCCTGCATTGTACATCTCCTACAATTGTAGCTTCGGATTCAATGGCTTGCAAAACCCTCTAATGCTCCAATGTCACCACCCATTGCATCTGTAGCTGCATCAACATCATTAGTTGCACCATTTTAGACAGCAGTTCATCTGAGACAAACCCATAACACATCATCCACCATTGTTCTTCTTCATACCCTATAATTTGAATAAACAATCATTCTCTCCTGCTCTAACTTTACAGCACAACCTAACATGTCATTTATCTGCATTCACAAACTCCAGTTGTTCATAGCTCCCACTCTAGAACTTCATAACTTGAACTGAACTCACTGTTCATTCTAGCTTCTGAGATACCACCAACAAACTCCACAGACCCATTTTAACTCTCTCAAATCCAATTTGAACCCTAACCCTCAGAAATCCTTATCATCTCGATTCACTTCAATTGATTTCACCATTACCCATTTTCCATTTCATTCTCGTGAACATCATCTTTTCCTACTCTCTTTCAAATCTGCTGAAGATACAAATTCCAACCACCATGCTTTCCTAATTGCTCAGATGCTAACCAACACCCCTTTATTCATCTGCAGTTTATCAAACTCTTCCATGACAGCATCAACTCTAGTTTCTTTCTGTAAATTCTCAAATTCAGACATGACTCAAACCAATCCAGATGCAAAGCATTGAATATGTGTATCACCTCCATTCAGCATAAGCTAACCCCAGTTCAATCCCAGATTACAGCACCTCAAACTCCAGATTCAATTCACCGTCATCTTCGTCCAGGTTTAACTGATTCTTAATAATCCCATCAATCCTCGATCCATATTTCCTCCATCAGCAACCACCACTTTTGTATTTCTCA